>OX422208.1:231612186-232812186 GCA_949130495.1 Sambucus nigra | reverse complement strand
AAATCATAAACTTATTGTTTAGAATTATAATACCTTTGCGGATCTTGTTAGTGATCCAAATAAGGAGATATATGATTATGATGATGATGATGATGATGATGATGATGATGATGATGATCTTTCTTTCCTCCCAAGGTCTTCAAAAACCTTAATAGAATCCAATAAAAGCCTCAGATCTTCTTGTATATATATGATCCACTAAAATTAATCCTTGTGTATGGGAAGTCTTGGAGATAAACACATGGTGAAATATAAGAAAAATCACTTTATTTGTCCTCCCCCATTAAAAAAAAATGTGAATAGTATTTTTCCTCAACCCCCGCCCCCAACCCTCCATAATGGATATCTTCCTTAAAACCCTAGCTTACACCAATATATATATATGTATAAGACTTGGGCTAGGGCTTGGGCTAAATTGCTCTTCTAGGGAGTCCGAGCCTACTAGTTGGGTAATGAACTATGGTAGGGACCAAAGAATAAATAATTAAATTTCTTTCCATATAACTACTCAAAAATCCCAAATTACATCCTCATAATTTATTTCATTTCTTTCTTTAATCGCGATTAATTTCACTAAATATTCATGACGGCACTCCAAATTAAATATCTCAAAATCACATAGAATGAAGGGTTATTATTTAAAAAGTTACTATAGTACACATAATAATTCCCCTTGTTAAGTATACAATGCCCAATAGGTCAAATCAATTCGCTGCTAAACGAATATTTATTTATTCTTTTATTCCGACGCTTAAATTATTTGATACTCTATCGGATTATAAAATCCATCGGCCAGGTTTAATTGTAGAATAAACTCATAAGTCAATCGAGGGGGCATTATAATCCAAGATCTTTATTGGATGTGGATTCCTCCAAACTATGATGTCAGACCTACTTACATAATGATTGTCTAACCTGTGGAGATTGAGATCCAAAAAGATTGAAACTTTCCAATAATATTAAAATAATTAATTATACATGCATTCGAATTCTCACAACTCTCGGGGTTAAGAACATATTCACCCTTTTTGCAAACATTGTGAGATTGCCCAAGTCTAATCTATACAACATCAAGAGTTGAATCCAACTCGTGTTCCTATTTAATACATACCTAAATGTATTGGTCACAATTCTCTTTCGAGCTATTAGATAAGTTATCAAACCATCTGACAGGTTCTCGTACTTTAAGATAAACTACTAATATTTCACACGCAGCTTTACCGATATAATCTAGGTTATGAACTGTTTAGTTGCATTAGAATCAGAATTAAATCTCTCATGATCAGGACGAACCCCACTCACCATAATTCCCAATAAGTCAATTTACCAACATTGCATTCAATATATTTAACCATAAATATAAGTTATTCCCAATAACATGATTCTTATTTCAAAATCAACTTACACAAATTTCTTGAAAGTAAATGTCAAACATGTCTTTAAGGAAAAAAACTAATGTTCTCCCACTTAGTCTTAAATCCATGTACCTATGCAGCCAACTTCCAACCCATTTACTCGGCGGTATATAGCCCTACATATAGAAGGATTAACTCGGTGTTATCCGATAAAATCTTAGTCATAAACATATCACCTTCCTTATTTTATTTATCAACATAGGTTAAACATATGTTCAATGCACATAACCCTTTTATGGGTTATTGATTCTCTCATACTTTCAATCGTTATACTATCAATATAATAAAGTGTAATAGACAATTACACCTGATGGAACCTCACCTAAGTTACTTATGAAGTTATCGATCCATATAAACTCTTTAGTTGCTTCAAAAGTGGAAACAACTTCATCCCTGTTAGTAGAGTGAACAATACAAGATTGCTTCCCATTCCTCAATTTACAACTCCACCTCCTAGGGTAACCACATATTCCGAGTAAAAAACTTTGAGTCCTTATCTGAAGAAAAACAAACTAGTCTTTATACATAAATGGTATAACATTATTAGACTGAAATTTATTGACCATGTCAATGGGAAACTTGATATTTGATCTAGTACATAATACATCATACTCGGGCTGCCCATCATCGATAAAAATGGGATATTCTACATTCCTTCCATATAATCAAGTGTTCTACGACACTCATCCCCAAACATAGTGACTCCATACTTGAAAGTAAAATTCTTTCTTGGAATCACGATGTTAATATTATGTGTAAAACACCGATATCAATGATTTAGGATAAGCACAACATCCTTTCTATCCAATCTACAAAATGCTTGATCACAAGGATATGACTGGCATGCCCTACGTTTATTATATCGATCTACCTGGACAACCACAATCTTATTTAAGACAATACACCCACCACATTCTCGATTAAGAGAATATCATCCATATATTGTAGTAAAAATACCACCATGTTTTCGTCATGGTTCTTACACAAACAAGTAATATTTCGGATTCGGTCAAAATCAAAAGATTGATTACATGATCAAACAGATATTCCTCAGGCCTTGATGTTGGTTTAAATCCATAAACATTTCTCTTAAGCTTACAAACTTTATTTTCCAAACTTCATATTATGTACCTTCCAAGAAAATTTAAAAATTATTCTTGATATTAAAATAATCCCGATAGACTTTACCATGGCTACCAGCGAGAAGGTTTTTTCATAATCAATCCTTTTTTTTCTGAGTAAACCCATTCGCAGAAATCCTTTCCTTAAAGTTTTTCACCTTCCCATCTAACTATCTTTTAACTTCTTGTAGATCAACTTGCACCCTCACACCCGATGGGTTTTATCCCATCGACAAGTCTACTAATTCCTAAAACATAATTCTAATACATCATATCCTTTTTAGTATCCATAGTCATAAGTCAAAGATAAATGTCTTTAACTCGTAATGCCTCATTGTAGTTATCGGGACCTGGTACATATTTCTTTGGGATCCCATTGAAATGATAACTAAAAAACACATACTAATCAGGATGACTCATGATGCTCCCACTATGACACGGCACCACTTACTGTTTAGTCTAAGTGACATGTGTATCAAGGTCATCGGTAATACTTGCACTATTGTTAGGCAATGTACTATCGATACCATATTGTATTTCATCCAGTACAGGTGGTCCAGAAATGACGGGACTTTAAATGTGTCTCTAATGCGTGCTAATATCGGTTCAAATGTTAACCGATTGCATAAGTAATAATCTGAGCTAATAGGGTATCAAACTCAGGGAATAGTACGAAGAACGTGACGACGAATAGGAACGACGAATAACCTCACGATTTACTCAGAGAAAGAAAAGAAAAGATGATTGTTTTAGGGAAATTCCTTTCAACTAATGAAAATTAATTAAGATTGTGAACTAACTACGGATACAAGAATAACATTTTGATTTTAAATTTTATGCTAGAAAAGTAGAGTTGGAATACACTCCTCGAACCGTCGGTAATTACTTTAAATATAAAATCTTCAAAATCCCAATTCCCAATTCAAAGAAACATTAAATACTTTCTCAGCATTAGACATGTGCGGATTTTAATCCTCATAATATCAATTCAAAAATCATATTTAACAGGAATGATAAATTATTGAAACTCGTATTATATTCTCAAAACATTCCGATTACCTAGGGAAAACGGAATTAAAAGACCTACAATATTTGTTTCGGTAAGAATTCAATCATTTTAATTAATAATTAGATTTTATCCATCAGTAACACCTAGGTTGGGTTCATGTACCCCAATCCTCTAATAACGTATCTGGACACCGTGTAGTTACAAATTAACATGGGTTCTATGTTGCATGCATTCATTACTACGTAAATATTGTATCTAATCATAGTACACAAATTCTAGCGAGAAAGTAAAGAGTAATGATGTAAAAATAAGATAAATGTTGAAAGCAAAGGAAGAAAACACATATATTGAAGAATACCACACGAAATAATGAATAATTTGATGATATTCTTAATAAATCTTGTTTTAAGGTTTCTTACCTCCGCCTTGGTCACAAAACTAGATTAAAACTTATCTAACTTACTCATAGGATAGTGAGTGAATAATAATTCACGTTTTTACAAGTGCTTAAACCAAAACAAACTATAAAAAATAAGTATGATAAACTTGTAATTTTTGTGCATCAAAGAATCGAACATGTCTAACTTTCATAACCGAACCAATTCTAATTTCCAGTGTGGCCAATGTTTTGGGATGATCAAACAGGTTTTACTTCAGGAACTGAACTGGTTCTATCTTCAGAATTTCTTTGTTTTGCCTTATCGATTCTTCTAATCTTCTCATGCTTATATATATTTTTTACCGTAGCTTGGATTTGGTTGTCGTTTCTTCCTATATACTCTTGAACTCAATGTCTTCAAATTCTCTTCAAGTTTCATATCCGGATTTTGAGTCTATAATTACAGATTTGACCTTAAATTTCCTTCTTTGCTTTTTGAATCTCATTCGAGTTTCTCTATTTTTTTCACGTGCATGGAATACCTATAAAATATAAGAAAAATACACAAAACACAATGTACTTGAAGGAAGATGTCAGTAGAAATAATATGAGATAAAATATTTGAATTAACGTCGCATGTGATAAAAAAAGTAGCTAAATTATGAGGATAAATACGAAGAATTTATACCTAATCAAACCTCCCTCACTTAGAACTTTGATCTTCCCGAGCAATGTAAAAGAATCATATCATGGTTCAAACACTCGAAAAACATATTATAGGTATAATATGTCTTTTTCACGGATGAGCGATTCCTTTTAGCATAAGCAACAGTACGTTAAACTCCTAGGTTACCCTAGTTGGACAAATGGTGTCTCGTGAGGGTTTGTAGAGAATATAGGCACAAAATTTGGTTTTTGATTCGTCACTTTTATTGTATTTTATACCCCGTTAATTTGTACATTCTAGCATTCCCGTGCATGTATTTCTCGATTCTTATACTCATTTATTGACTAACCCCTAAATTCATCATATATACTTTGTATGTGTCTTTATTAAGCTTTTATAGGTATCAAGAATGCATATTGGGAAGTTTGGCTTTGATCCGGAGAAGTTCCGTAGACACTTGCACAGTCGGGGGCATTTTGGTAATTTCAGCACTCGGGTTTTGATCCCGATTTCTTCACGGAAGTTGTAGACCTTCTTCTTATCTTCGGGTGGCCTCCGACGGTTCTTGAATCCGATCTCGAACGAAGAAGTTACGGAAGTTTCGATGAAACATGGGAGAAATAATGCCAAAGTAGTGTAACTTTCCTTTTTGAGCAGGCCCGAATCGATTTGGGATTCAGACGAATCGATTCGGTTTCAGGCAGGACAAAATCTCTACACTTCCAAATCGATTCGTATTTGGCACCAAATCGATTCGGCCCTGCATTTCCAGCTTTGTTCTTATTACTAGTTTTCCATTTTGGTTGGATTTTTGGGATATATCCCTTGTTTTTCCTCCTTTGTTGAGATATATTACTTTTGTTAGATATTTGGTTATATAGAAAACACTCTCTTCTCTCTCCTAGGTCAAGTTCATTTATGGTTTTTACCCACTTGTAAAGCTTTGATTACTAGTTGTTATTAATGCAAGAAAGGTTCATTTACTTCTTCTCTACTTGTTCTACTAGCTTTAATTTTCATTTAATTCCATCTCTTGTATTGGTTTGTGTTCAAACTAGATAACTAACTTAATTATGTTTTTAACTAGCATGTGTAGTTTAGTTTCAATTATGAGCAGCTAGACTTGTGATTGGGGATCATAATCCCACCTTGGATGCTTGAACTTCATATTTAGGGTTTGGTTTATAATTGTTCTAATGGAACTTCATATATTGGTATTGGAGTATCATAGTTTCTTAACTTCTCTTGTCATGCAAGGGTTAGTGTTTGAAGCTTTACTACAAACCCAACCCATCTAGCAATAACTAACTAACCTCTAATCCTCCATTATTGAGTGTAGTCTCTACATGGTTGATGTTCGGACTTAATTAGTTATGCTCGATTAGAATTAATTTCAACCAAGCCCTATAATCCCCTTCTTTGTTAATTCGAGGTGGGAGAATGATCCTCGATCCCTTTAATTTCTTGAACTCAAGCTTATCTTAGTTCTTTTCATAGTTCCGTAATTATTAATTAATTAACTGATCATCAATAGTATGTTAGTTTAGAGATTACTCTCAATCACTTTTCCAAACTATTAAATCATATTTTACACTTTAACTTTTGTGACGTTTAGAGAATCCCTTTAACCTAATCATGTTCTCTTAGGAGTGTTTCAATCCCTATGGATCACGATTCCGTACTTACCGGATATTACTTGTTGCGATAGATTTTCACTTGAATCATAAGCTTTATTTAGAGCGCACCAAGTTTTTGGTGTCGTTGCCGGGGATTGGCAACTATCTTAGGTTTTAGAAATTCTCTTTACACTATCATTCCCTGTGGTCACCGTGACATCACGGTTTCCAAAAATCAATCCAAAATTCTGTAAATGCAAGACGTGAGTAGTAGCAATTTGAATCCTATTCGTGAACCATCGTCTAGTTAACCCTCGGATTATTGGAGATCTTTACCATCAATTTCTCGTTCTAGTTCGGTCTCGTCTTCTTCGTATACCTAGGCCCACTCCGATCCCACAACCATGGCCGACAATGTTAGTGAGCACGGTAGTCAAGAGGTTGCACCCGAGCCCCCGTATAGGACCATGCGTGATTATTTGCAATCAGAGAGGACCACCTCTCCGTCTTGTATCATTTTTCCCTACAATGCCGCGCAATTCCATTTTTGTAATGGAATGATTCAATTACTTCCTACTTTCCACGGCATTGACAGTGAACAACCTTACCTTCATGTTAGAGAGTTTGAGGAGGTGTGCGCTACTTGTAGCGATCAAAACTGTCCTCTAGATGTCACACGACTCAAACTCTTCCCGTTTTCCTTAAAAGACAAGGTCAAAACTTGGCTTTGGTGTTTAGCTCCTAATTCCATCGGGAGTTGGCGCGAAATGCAAGCGCAGTTTTTGAAAAAACTCTTTCCAACTCATCGCACCAACTCTTTAAAGAGTCAAATCCAAACATTCGTTCAAACCGAAGGTGAATCATTCGAGCGATGTTGGGAGAGATTTAATGAGGTACTTCATAAATCCCCAGACCACGATTTCAAAAAGTGGAGATTAATCTCATTTTTCCACAATGGGCTTACACTTAATGCGAAACAAATGGTGGAGACAATGTGCTCCGGTGAGTTCTTTGGTTTAGATCCCGATGATGCGTGGGCATATTTCAAATATTATGCCGAGACCACCCAAGCGTGGGATACCTCGGATCCGAACAAAACCAATTCGCGACCTTCGGTTCCGTCCTCTTCTAACCCTGGTATGTATCACCTCACTGACGAGGATGAGATAAAAATGATATTAGATAAATTATCTAAGAAAGTTGAGGAGTTTGGCTCGAAGGTTCGAGATCCCGTTGTTCAAATTCAATCAGTAATTGAGGAGTTGTGTGCCATTTGCGACACTAATGCTCATTCGACCAAAGAGTGTCCTACTATTCCGTCTTACAAAGTGATCCTCCATGACCAAGATAACGCTATGGGAGTTTTTCGAAGATCCCAAAACGTTCCCGACCAAGGGTTTAATCCATCTTGGGGTAACCAACTCGGTTACCAATATTAACAATCTCGTCCTCCCCGGCCTCAGAATTACCAACAACCGTACAACCAACATCCTCCTCCCCAAGTTGTAATGCAAGGTCCTCCACCGGGACCACCTCCACCAGTTATACCTGCCTACGCGCACCCGAACAAGAGAAGTCTAGAAGAAATTTTTCAATATTTTGCGACTTCTCAACAAGCCACAAATGCTAGGCTCGAAAAAGAAATTTCCAAGTGGTCCGCTTCTTTGAGTGTGCAAGAAAAATGAAAATTCCCGTCACAACCTCATGGGCCCGCTGGGCAAAATAGCATGAATTCCGATGTTTTTACTCCTTCTTCTGCTCAATGTAGGTCTATGGAACATGCTAATTCCATCACCACTCTTAGGATTGGTAAGGTGATTGAAAATCCAATTCCACCTTTCCCGAAAGAATCTGACGAGGTCATAATAACGCCCTGAGAGAGTGAAGTGACTCCCCAAAAGAAAAGAGATAAGTCGCCGACCAAGGAGCCAGGATTTTCAGTCCCTTGTCCATTTCCCGCACGCTACCCTCAAAGGCTCCTTCCCATTGTTAAACCCAACAAAGATCAAGAGATTATGGAGACATTCAAACAAGTAAAAGTAAATCTCCCTCTCCTTGACGCGATTAATCAAATCCCTTCCTATGGAAATTTTTTGAAAGATTTGTGCACCTTTAAGAGAAATCATGTTTCTCGCAAAAAGGTGGAGTTGACTGAACAGGTTAGTTCCATTTTCTAGCACAACACGATTCCAAAATTTAAGGACCCAGGGTGTCCAACTGTTTCATGTATGATTGGAAACTTCACCATTAATCGTGCTCTTCTTGATCTAGGAGCTAGTGTGAACCTCTTGCCATATTCGATTTATCTTCAATTGGATTTAGGATAACTTAGTCCTACCAAAACTAAAATTCAATTGGCCGACGGATCCACCAAAATTCCTCAGGGCGTCTTGGAAGATATCCTCGTCCAGATTGACACCTTTGTGTTCCCAGTCGACTTTATCGTTCTTGATACCCAACCTGTTTTAAGCCCCAACAATCAACCTCCCATCATCTTAGGACGACCGCGAATGCTTTGATAAATTGTAGGAATGGTGAGATGAACTTGTCTTTTGGAAATATGACATTAGATGTCAATATTTTCAATGTGTCTCACCTCTCGAGTGATGAGGATGAGTGTGTTAAGGAAGTGGGATTCGTTGGAGTGATATGTGTAGAAGACAATCAAATTGCGAGAGAGGAGATTGAATGGAGTGTGTTGGATGTGTGTTTTGACATGTTAGGAGAGGTTGGCGTAGGAGAAAACCATGAAATCGGGGATAAATTAGGCAATTTGGATTTCACTCCGATTGACGACTCTATCATATCCGAAATTGACATTTACATAGAGTCATCAATCCCGTGTAGGGAGAGTTGCTCGGAGAAAAATAGGGTAGATAATATTTTTATCGATTTGTGCACCGACCCACCGATCCGTCACTTTAATAACCCATGGACCCCTCTTTCAAATATTAATTCGGTTTCCAAAACCAAACACGGGTCAAACGATCGGGGTTGTTCATTTTTGAGAGGTATCATATCTTCCGATCTAGAACCCGATATAATTGTTAAGTGTGTGAACTTTAGTTGGAACGAATTTGGAAGAATGAAAATAATAGGTGTTCACATTGTGAATTACGTTCTAATTATATCTGTGGATTTACAATCGGACATCGTACGCAGCAGCCCCATTAGCAGGGTTGATTAGGTTCTATAAATTCTCAAGTTTGGTGCCGAGCATCCCCCGGCACGTGTGGGGTTGCATTTTTTGGTTCTGGACCTGTTACATACATTAGATATACCATATGGGTCGAAGAAATCCAGTTGAAGGTGGCCCAATGATCAAATTTCATGAGATTTATGAAATCAGCAAAGCATAAAGTTGGATCCCAACATCCGAATCGATTCGGTTTGATGATAGGGGGAGAAATGGTATCTAATCCTATTATTATCGTATCTTCGTTTGGGGGAGATTTATCTTAAGGGGAGACGTCTTTCTAAGTAGGTCATGTGTTTAAAGGGAGAATTAATTTAGGGGGAGTAATTAATTAAAAATTGCATTTAATATTTTGATATTCCCTATGCATTTGATGAGTTTGCTTAAGTGTGCAGGAATTATTCTATAGCGGCATCTTTCTATGGCAAAGAGTTTAATCCTTGGGTTGAGTCAAGATTGGGCGGGTTATGTTTTGAGTCTAGTAGAGCTTGACGGCCCTTTAGGATTTTTGTTTGGTTTTTGTCCCGGAATAGCCAAAGGCGGAGATTTGTAAGGACACAAATTTCCAATTGAGTCCTCTTATAGTTTTGGCTCAATTCCGGACAAAAACATTTATTCATAGGATTTTATTTAATTGTAATATTCAAGACCTATGAAGTGTTTGTTGAAGACGTAGCGGCAAAGAGTATAAAGCATCATCAACATGCCGTAGTCTATGTGCCTCGTTTGTACGTCATCAACTTAGTTTCCATGCTCCCAAGGTATGAATGTATTTATATGTATATAGGAGCTTGGAACAATTTGTATTGGGTGTTAGGTGAATTAAAACTGCATTTTATTTTTCAGAAAGAATCAATTAGAAACTTAAAAATAAGTATATAAAAGTTTATAAAAGTTTCTGGGCCAAAATTGAATTTTTCAATCTTTCTGTTTGTTCGTTTGAAATGTCGTTCGAACGAGTTTTTTCGTTCGAACCAGATTTCGTTCGAATGAGTTTTGTCGTTCGAACCATGTTCGTTCGAACGAGTTTTGCCAACGACCCTAACTGGACAGTCGTTCGATATGTCGTTCGAACGAAGGTTCGTTCTAACGAGGTATCTAACGAACCTCTAACGAGCCCAGGCTGGTCACTCGTTAGAAGTCTCGTTCGAACGAGAATCACGTTCGTTCGAACGAACTTCCAGCGGGAACAGTTATTTGGCAGTTTTTTGCAGTTTTTCCCCACTCCTCCACTTGGTTTTCAACCAACATTTTTCATGCAATATTATGTGCGGGAAACACATTTTCCAAGACAACTTTTCCATTCCATATCCATCTCTTAGAGAGAGTTTGAGAGAAAATTTATTTAGGGAAAATGTTCAAGTTTTTGAGTGTTAATTTTTAATGGAAAATTCATACACACTCTAGTTTACACCCATTGTTGTTTATTCCAAGTTCTATATATACATATCCTTACTTGGAGTTTTTGGCACCGGTTTTCTCTACCGAATTCAAGAGACGTTTCGGGTTTGCTTCTACACCCCATCACAAAGAAGAATTTTGTTGAGATTTTACCCAAAAGGAGAAAGGCTCCATGCTTGGGTGACGGTGACCATATAAAGTCCCATCGGTGTATTCCGAGACCGCGGTGGAGCTCCGTTGGTTATCCGCTAATTGGAGGTTGATACAAGAAGGAGCATCACGGCTTGAGAGGGTTCGAGTTTAGGAAGTAAGTCTTTTGTCTTGTATTTTGTAATACCGTTTTTAGTGGATTTGAGGCTAGGGCCGTCCCAAGGTTTTTTCCCGTTAGTGGGTTTTTCCTCGTATATCGCGGTGTAGTGTGACCTTGTTTATTTTATCTTGCACAATAATTTAGAACGCATGCTTAGGATAATTTCAAGATAAAATTTGGTTTTACATTCACACTAATTTAAATTGGGACTTTAATTTAATATTGGATTAAATTTGGTTTATTCAAGTCACTTGCATTAATATGGTTTCGCCTAACTTTGAATAATTGTTAATAATGACTTAGGCAAATTCTAGGACTTGAATTATGTTGTTCTTATCTGTTTCCTAAGATATTAAAACCCGGCCTTATTGTTTTGTTGAACCATCACTTGTATTCAACGCTTCCGCATTTATTTGTTTAAAAAGGAAATTATTATATTTTTAATTGGTATTATTATTAATCACCGGGGATCCAACTTCCGCGTTTACACGGTTAATCACCGAATTGATTCGACCCCTTCCAGTAGCCAATTAAGGGTTTGCGAATCGATTCGGGTTTATTCCGAATCTATTCGGCAAACCAAAAGTGTCAGGTCTCTTCATTATACAGTGTGGAATTCGAGAGTAGCGAATCGATTCGGTTTAACTACCGAATCGATTCGGTTCACCTGGTCACTTACAATTCCCTCATTTGTTTAAATCCACTTCTCATTCTCTCTTCTCCCTTCGCTGAAGACCTCCACCTCTCCCATATCATTTCCCTTCCTCCATTCTTATTCACCCTCATGGCTTCCTCATCCAGGGCATCCTCATCTAAGGTTACTAATTCAACCCTCTTAAATTGTTTTCAAATCTTATTTATTGTTCTTTATATGAAAGTAGGGTTAAATGCATTCTTGTAAAATCCACATTTTCTACAGGAAACTCCATATTTTCTCATTGTTTGTGATGTTAATCCAACATATACAACTTGTTTATGTTGCTTTGATGATTAAGTTGTATTTGTCGGGGTTGTTTCACTTTGAAAATGCCATTTTCACCCTACTTTCTATACATTGCACACTATATGTTCGATAAAATGCCTCTGTGAAGGTTTTGTGCACTAAAGCTCCATCTTCACACCTTTTATCGCACATTCTTGTTTAATTATCCTTGTTTGAGTGTGGTGTGCATCGGTTATGTCTACTCGACCAATTTTTCCCAATGCGCACCCTCCGAAGCTAGTTTCCCCAAATTTCACCATTACTTTGATTTTGTGCATCGCACTTATGGTGTGTGTATTGAATTGATGTTTTGTAGGTTCCTTCGATCTCCAAGCCCACATCCAATGAAATTTCGGGTTGGGGAGGTTTCGAATCCTTTCGCTCAAAGCCGGAAAGGGACTGGTTCTGAGCTAATTTTCCTTCGGGTCACCCAATTGCTATTGAGAGGCCTGTGCACCTTGAGGATTTCCTCTCCTCTGTTCGTCCGTATTTTCAGAAGTTTAATTAGGAAGACCACCTTGCAAGGGGGGGGTGATGTCAATCATGAGCATGTTCGTCGGTTCTATGCGTCTCTCGTCCCATATGGGGATGGAACTTTTGAGGCTTACGTGCGGGGTAAGCGAATTCCTATTTCAAAGCCTCTCTTGGCTTTGCATCTGACTGGGGCCGATAACCCCGAGGATTTTGATTACCCTTGCTTCGACGAGGGGAGGCTGTCGAATGAGACCCTGATTGCGCGTCTGGCGCCAGGGAATGTTTGGGCTGGGGAGACTTTCCCCACATCTCTTATGCCTGACAACCACCGTATCATCCACCTTGTTGCTGTTAATTCCATCACGCCGACCCAAACCAAGGTTATTCTTCGCTCCGCCCAGGCCCACTTCCTTTACCATCTCTTGGACGCCAATTCCATTGTCAACCTTCCCGCCTTGGTACTTCAGCGGATGCTGAAGGCCTCTTACTGTGATAAGGGTACCACTACCCTCCCGTACGCGCGACTGGTTTCCGGAATTTGTAGAGACGTTATGTGCGAGGTGTAGGGAACGGATAACATTCCTCCCCTCCCCAAGTTGCTTGGCGAAAAGGCCATTGAGAAGAGTTTGGGAAAAGATTATTGGGAGAGGAGGAAATGCGTATGTTGGATGCTCCTGATGCCCCTGATGCTCCTATGTCGGATATTTCGGGTGTGCCTCATCCAGTCCCACCTCCTTCCCCATCTACTTTTGACCCCATTACTTATCTCAGGGTGCGGATGGATGAGTTGCATGTTGATTTTACTGCGTTTCGGGGCACCTATGTGACGAACTTCGCTTCGTTTCGGGGAGCTTACGAGCGCGATATTTTGATGATTGCTAGGGCGCAGATGGACCTATTTTCGTATCTACGAGGGGGCGAGGCTGATGTGCCTCCTAACCTTTATGATCCCTATGCCCCTCGTGACCCCACCGCGCTCGAGTCCTCGATCCTCCATCCGGACCCTATGTAGGGCGCTGTCATCCCGCTTTCTCTGCTGCTGACTTTTGTGGTTCTTCATTTTGATTTTTGGGTTTGTAACTTTGTAGTTGTGTATTGGTGTGGGGAAGAGAGAGTACATTTAGTGTATTTTATAATTTTGGTTTTTGTGCCCCATGTACACAACTTGTGATTATTAATGAAATTACTCATTTTCATTTTCATATTTGTTTTTGTATATACCTCTTTTGTATATATTGTTGTTTTTGGTACTAACAGGTAACAGGCATGCCGTTGCGCGTTTCTCGAGTTACTCCTTACGGGGTGACTGTTTTCTACCCCCTTTTCCCTTTTTATCCCTACTAACATTGGGGACAATGTTTCATTCAAGTTAGGGGGTATGGATTACATTTTTTATACCGGTTATCATGTTAGTATTTATTTATTTATTTATTTATTTTAAAAAAATTCTTTTTCTCTCATATCTACTATGATTACTTATATGATCGGCTTATCCTATTGTATAGCTATGAAGCATGCTTCGAGTTATTGATTTATTACCCTTTAGCCCGTTATTGTTTGCATTGTGAATAGCATCATAAAATTAAATTGTGAAGCTTTGAGCATATACACAAATAATTATTTATTATTTGGTTTAAAGCGTTTCAAATTCGTTAATTTTAGGCGCATGCTATACCCTTACAAAAGTGAAAATTGAGACTTATCGTCATTTGTGAGCGTATACATCCACTCTATCTCTTTCTTGTCAATGAATTCGTTGTCAATCTCATTTTCTTTTCATTTGATTTCATATTAATTGATTTAACACTTGAGCATGATTTTCAATGGTGTTTAGTCCCGCGAATTGCATGAAACTTTAGGAAAGGATTATAGGCCCTCTTTGTTATATTACCCATATTGGCCTTGACCTCACCATATATGTTTCCCTAGTCAACCCCTTTGAGCCTAAATATTAGCCTTCCATTGCATTACCCAAAATTCCATAACCAACTCCAAATTGGAGTTATACACCATATATATATTACCTTACATACCTTTGTTTGGAATGTTGCTTGGGATTGAATGATGTTGTTATGATGTCGGTTGCAATTTAGGCATATGAGAGTTTGAAAAGTAAGAAAAGAAAAAAAGTGAAGAAAAAGAGAAATCAAAAGAAAACAAAAGAAAAAGTGAGAAAAAGAAGAAAAGAAAAGAAAGAGAAAGTTTGTAAATATTGTGTATATAGTTTAAAAAGCTTTGATTACTCTCCCCGATGATATATCTAATGCCTTTTGGAACTTGTTTTTTCCAATTTTGAAATTGCCCGCTATTTCCATTATCCCAAGTTTTTCATATCCAAACACCTTTTGTATCTGTAAATACATCATTTCACTTCATACCCCTAACCCCAAGCCTACAGTACAACCCAATAAAGTCCTATTTGATCCTAGGGTGATGTGATTCAAAGGTCGAACATTCGCGATAATCTGTTCATATGTTCTTCTCTTGGTTAATATGCGGTATCCTTTCATGAGATTGTATTTTTAACTTTTATATTGCGTTTTTCATTGATGACATGTGTGTGGCCTAGTTTCCCTTTACAATTAATCTTTATGCCCGCATACCCCGTGTGTGTTACATCCCATTTCGGAGTGTTTCAATTGTTGAGTGTAACAACCGGAGAGAACTTGAGTACGCATGCCTTAGCATTTATATGGATTTTGAAAGTTTTGCCAAATCTAAATTACCACACGTGTCCGCTTATTTCGCATTTCCATGGTTTCGATTTTTATTGAAGTTATTTGTTTAATGCCGATAATTGCCGTCTTTTGTGTGAGCTTTGCTCACTTTGTTGATAAATTGTGCTTCTTAGTTATTTGTTGAGCTACGCATTGGTTTTTTTCGTATCATAGTATGAGTTGATTTGATGTTTGTGGGTGTCATCCCTGGAAACCCTCACGAGATCTCATTCGTCCCCTAGGGCCACCTAGGGGTTTACAACGGCTTATTGCATAAGCTAAATGCAATCGTGCGCCCGCGAGAGTGGCATTTTCCTTCTTTGTACATATATCTTCAATTTTGGTTTTGTTGATGGCCCTTGTTTCTTCATACTTCATTGCTCGGGACTAGCAATGTATAAGTTAGGGGATGTGATTCGTCACTTTTATTATATTTTATACCCCGTTAATTTGTACATTCTAGCATTCCCGTGCATGTATTTCTCAATTCTTATACTCATTTATTGACTAACCCCTGAATTCATCATACATACTTTGTATGTGTCTTTATTGATCTTTTATAGGTCTCGGGAATGCATATTGGGAAGTTTGGTTTTGATCCGGAGAAGTTCCGTAGACACTTGCACAGTAGGGGGCATTTTGGTAATTTCAGCACTCGGGTTTTGATCCCGATTTCTTCACGGAAGTTGTAGACCTTCTTCTTATCTTCGCTTGGCCTCCGACGGTGCTTGAATACGATCTCCAACGAAGAAGTTACGAAAGTTTCGGTGAAACGTGGGAGAAATAATGCCAAAGTAGTGTAACTTTCCTTTTTGAGCATGCACGAATCGATTCAGGATTCAGCCGAATCGGTTCGGTTTCAGGAAGGAAAAAATATCTACACTTCCGAATCGATTCGTATTAGGCACCGAATCGATTCGGCCCTGCATTTCCAGCTTTGTTCTTATTACTAGTTTGCCATTTTGGTTGGATTTTGGGGATATATCCCTTGTTTTTCCTCCTTTGTTGAGATAGATTACTTTTGTTAGATATTTGGTTATATAGAAAACACTCTCTTCTCTCTCCTATGTCAAGTTCATTTATGGTTTTTACCCACTTGTAAAGCTTTGATTACTAGTTGTTATTAATGCAAGAAAGGTTCATTTACTTCTTCTCTACTTGTTCTACTAGCTTTAATTTGTATTTAATTCCATCTCTTGTATTGTTTGTGTTTAAACTAGATAACTAACTTAATTATGTTGTTAACTAGCATGTGTAGTTTAGTTTCAATTATTAGTAGCTAGTCTTGTGATTGGGGATCATAATCCCACCTTGGATGCTTGAACTTCATATTTAGGGTTTGGTTTATAATTGTTCTAATGGAACTTCAGATGTTGGTATTGGAGTATCATAGTTTCTTAACTTCTCTTGTCATGCAAGGGTTAGTGTTTGAAGCTTTACTACAAACCCAACCCATCTAGCAATAACTAACTAACCTCCAATCCTCCATTATTGAGTGTAGTCTCTACATGGTTGATGTTCGGACTTAATTAGTTATGCTCGATTAGAATTAATTTCAACCAAGCCCTATAATCCCCTTCATTGTGAATCCAAGGTTGGAGAATGATCCTCGATCCCTTTAATTTCTTGAACTCAAGCTTATCTTAGTTCTTTTGATAGTTTCGTAATTATTAATTAATTAACTGATCATCAATAGTATGTTAGTTTAGAGATTACTCTCAATCACTTTTCCAAACTGTTAAATCATCATTTACACTTTAACTTTTGTGACGTTTAGAGAATCCCTTTAACCTAATCCTGTTCTCTTAGGAGTGTTTCAATCCCTGTGGATCACGATTCCGTACTTATCGAATATTACTTGTTGCGATAGATTTGCACTTGAATCATAAGCTTTATTTAGAGCGCACCAGTTTTGGACTCAAAGAAAGATCAAAGCACTTAAAAATTGTACAATTTAAACTCCCCAAAAATAATCACCGTAAATTCATATTTAATAGTCTCAATTTGTTTTGTGTGTGTATAAAGCCGAGAATTACACCGCTAACTTTCACTGATGGATCATTACGTTACTTTTCGAAAAATTATATAGATTCAATTCTCATGGGATACTCTCATAAATGAATCATGCAGAATGTGTCTAGTTCTCTTGGTATGCATAATTTAAAGAGTAAATGTGATGAAACACGAATTCACGCATACAAACAGAAAGATGAAATGTTTGAGGTAAAAAGATCTCATCATCGGAATACGGTTATTGTAAATGAGATATGTTGCCTCTTATTCACACCAATTAATTTCTCTTATTATCTCTTCATGTCTTAGCTCTCCACGCGGTAATTATTGTCTTTATTCGAACTCGATGAGGACTTTTTTCGGGTTTTAAGGTGTATTGGGTAAAGTGAGAATGGTTAGGAAATTTGGAGTTAAATTTTTTTGCTTACGATGTCCCTTGGCGCTTTTTCGGACATTTGCTCTTTTTCTTTTTGTGTTCTTCCTTTTTTTCATTTTTCTTTTTTTTTTTCTTGCCATTTTTTTATTTTAAGCATTTTTTTTCCTTTCTTTCCCCTTTTTATTGCACTTTTTGAACTTTATTGATAACCTTTTCAATTTTCACAACTTCGGGCTTTATAGGCTTTTCGAGTTAATCAAACGAATTGGGAATTTTATTCGACTCAATTAAGTTTGCAAAAAGGGATGATTTTTCACAACCTTTTGTGGCTGATATTTTTGGGTAACAAACGATGGCCTAACATCATTTATCTGTATTACTAGTTACATTACCATATGCGTCTCGAGATTAAATTTAATTTAGAGATATTTTAGCGTGTTTTTTAGGACTATATGACTCGTTTAAATTTAATTACATTACCATATGACTCATTTTTAGTAACCGATCAAAACAAAGGAATAGAGATCCTCAACAACTTATTCAAACTTAAATTTAACTTTGAGTTCATTTTAACTCGGATTGATTTAATTACTCACAAAAGTGATAGGCTTGAAATCTCACCGGGTCAATTAATCTCCACACTTATTCATAAAGTCGTCTATTTTTGCTCAATTTTCATTTTTGGTCATTTCATTTTTGCAATTTGAGACTTCAAACAAATTTTTAGTGATATTTTTGAAGCTTTTAAATTCCAATTCTTATTTAGTTTGAATAAAAATATTTTTGGTCTTTTTTGAAAATTTTAAATTTTTTTGGAAATTTTCTATTTTTAATTTTTTTTTGGCATTTTGCTATATGTGAACTATAGAAACGCACATACACCCCCTAACTTAAACTTTGCAATGTCCTCATGCAAGAAGGACTAAAATCTATAAAAAGAAAGGTTCATAAAAAGAGAAAGAATAAAAAAATGTAGAATTTTATATTACTAACAACCAACACCATTACAATGCAAAATAAAAAGGATAGACATGCATAGTTCTTAACAAGATAAACAATTAAAAGTAGAAGAACTATGAAAAAAACCTGAAAAACTAATGTGAGGAACCGGGGGCATTTGGATCACACGGGTCATAGTAGTACGGAGCCAATTGAGAATTGGGACCCATTTGAAGTCGATACATTTCCACTTAGAGGTGGACCATCATACTAGTATCGAGGTGGTAGGCGAGGAGTTCCTCCCGATACTCATTAATAAACCCGTTGAACCATGCCTCGAGCATGTCAATACGACGATAAATATCCTTCGACTTCGGCTCGTAGTCGGGATCATTTTCCTCGTCATACTCTTCTTCATCCTCCTTACCCATTAAAATGTCCTCTTCCATGTGAGCCTCTAGTTCATGAGGATGTACGAATCGCGTTTGGCAAGCGCTACTTGTGAGGGAGGAAGTGCCAATAGGATTTGGTAAGCGAGGCTACGTCGGTGGTGCCTCAGTGCCCACATCCTTAAGGATGGAAGTGATTAAGACGGCATATGGAATGGAAACTTTACTTGTTCGATCGTATGAGCATAGACGATTTCGCTATAGAATTTTTGGGCGAGGTTCATAGTGGTGCGCTCGTCAAGGAGATGAAAAAGAAAATTGTCTTGGCCAATTCGGACAGCTCTATTTCTAAAAGATTGCAAAATCAATCCATAAACGATGAGAAAGTCCAAGCAGGTCTGCTCGTCTAGGTTTCCCATGGGAAATGAATTGCGTAACCAATGGTGATTTGGGCAGTCCTTGCAATGCATTGGGCCTTCCACGATGGTTGGCCCATAGTGGGGTAGGCGTATTGTTGTTGGTTGGGAACTTGATTGGCCTGCATTTTTTGGATGACGAGGTCACGAGAGAAATGGACGACAGTCTCATCAACATATTCCTCTCAAGTTGTGCTTGTTAATTTTACGAGGGTTCTATAGAAAGTACGAAACTCGTCGGGCTAAATATCCTCGTCAGGTTTGTCAAAGAAATCATACCACCGCGATGGCAGAATAGGTCAATGACCGCTTAGGGCAGCTCCCCCAAAATTATTTGTTGCTCAATATGTAAAGTGCGACGCAGGGAGAAGAACGCCCAATCTCGTTCTTAATCAGAGCGGTAATGGTGGTCAAGCCCTTCGAGAATTTTTGTATCATTGTACTTCTCAAAGGAATCTTCAACTTGGGCTATAGTAAATAAGAGATTGGTGTTGTATGGGAGAGAATACTTTTTTTAGAATTATTGAAGTCGTGAATGGAAGGGTGGAGGGAAAGTGGTTTTCATAATGGAGGAGGGGGTGGTTTTGGTGGGAAAAGGGGATAGAAGTGGTAGGAGAAGGTGGAGGGAAATGAAAAGGGGAGAGGTTTGGGTGGAGAGAATTTTTTTGGTGGGTGAATTTCGGATTGAAAAAGGGGGATGAACGTGGGAAATTGAAAAGAAGGGAAGAAATGGAGGGAGTGAATGTGGAATTCAAGAAAATTGAACCGTTTATACTCTAGACCTGAATCGGTTCGGACCTCTTTTTTTTTTAATCGCCTAGGAAATTAAATTGGTTCGACCTTGTAAGTCTAATAGGGTGAACTGGTTTGGATAACATCTAGCCCACACTAGAAAAATGAATTGGTTCTGCCCTGGAGTATGCCCAAGGAGAGCCGGTTCGGATATCTGGTACTAATTCCTCTAAATTTCATCTCTTCTAACCTCGAAGCTTACACAAGTCTGCAAAACATTTGTACCTATGTAGATACCTCAGGGCCCTCAAAATATCACCATGATTTAGTGTACACTCTCTCATGTTTGTGCATTGGTGTGCCGAACCTTTCCAAATCATAACTCATGGACCTCTACTAAACTAACCTAACATGACTCAATATGTTACAACAAGAATCACCCCCATACACTTTAGGAGTGCGAAGACCTCTCAACCTACTCACTCGACCCCGTAAACGGGGTTTGATAACCAAATTTTGTCGTCTTCCTCAACACATGCCTTTAGGTATGGCTTTAGGCATTGCCCATTCACTTTCAACTTGTCTCCCCCCTTAGGATTTTCTAACTCAATGGATCCCTGGGGAAACACCCCTCTCATAACAAACGAGCCAGTCTAGTGTGAACGTAACTTTCGGGAAACAAGTGTAAACGGGAGTTGTATAGGAGTGATTCGTATCGAATATTGCATATTTCCGCCCGTTATCTTTATGCATTCTATCACTTTTATGGTCCTAAATGCCTATGATTATGCTCATTAACCATACAACCTTCGATTTGGAAATATACATACTTTTCAGGGGTTATTTGTGCTTTTGTAGGTATTGGAACGCTAAAAGTGAGGTTCAGTTGCATTTCGGAGAAGTTCCGTCGTCGAATGCTACTTCAAGGGAAATTTGGACTTTTCAAACTCACTATTTTTTATGGAATGAAGTTACCAACATGTAGATCAACAAATTATCTTTCCGTGGCCACTGAACGTGCGTCATTCTGACTCCGTATGTGGAAGTTATGCCCATTTCCGGAAGGTTTTGGTATTTTCTTCTACTTCAAGGGCATTTTGGTAATTTCATACTGCATAATTTGGAGGGTTTCAAAAAATAATCATGTAGAGAATTGAATTAGCTTCGCGTCGGTTCTGACCACGCCTCATTTCGATTCCGTATGAGGGAGTTATAGCCGTTTCCGTGCAACGCCTCAAAATTGGTTCAAAGTGGAAAAGTGGGCTGCCTCCAGCCCAAGGCAAATTCCAAAAGTGCGGTCGACCGGTTCCAAAACCGAGGTCGACCGGTCCCATCAGATATGGACGAAAATTGACTTATTTTGGGTTTTTTGGCTTGGTTTTGTTTGGGGTTTGTTTTGGGGTATAAATAGAATGTTGGGGGCTTTTATTTGTAAGAGATATTTCATTTTAGGTTAGAGAGGAGGGGATTTTTGGGTTTGGCTTATCTCTCCTAGGGTTGACACCATTTGGGTTGTGTAAGTTACTATTCATCTTCCCCTCCATTTATATTATTTGCTATTCTTTGTTTAAGCTTTGTTCTCTTGATTTATTGCTTTGATTTATTAGTTGTTGGTAGTTTAATTCTTGTTTTCTTTGGTAATTAGTTATTTTACTTAGTTTAATCATGTGTAGTGAGTAGATAACGGGTTGGGATTACGTTTCCACCATTAATGGGCGTCGAGCTCCGAAAGTTAGGTTTTGTGGAAAATTGCATTTAATTGAAACCTCGCGTATTAAAGTCGGATTATTATGCGTTTAACTTTCTTTGTCACGCAACGTTAGTGTTTATAGCGTTAATCCGAATTTAAGATGCGTGTGACCATTTTCTGTTAAATGTTTAATCTCGAAACTTTGGGTTAAATTCCTTATTGTGTGATGTTTATACTTAATTGAAAATGCTTGATTAAATGTTTTCGAACCGAAATTCTAATTATTAGTTGTTCAGCCCATGGTGGGGACACGATCCCGACTCTCGTTTTATTAATTCTAGTTTAGACTTAACTTCTTATTTTTTTCCCTTTTTCTTTATTTCCAACCTATCACCTTTTACACTTTAATTTTAGGAGTATTAAATCCTATAAATTCTATCAACTCGTCTATGTCGATTTTCGATACCCGACTTACCGCTGTGCTTGCCTCGCAAGTGTAGTAGTAACTTAGGTTTTTGTATTGAGTTGGCGAAACGAAAACAACGATTAGCGTCTTTACACGCGCTACTTTTCGCGCTTAATCAAAATGGCGCCGTTGCCGGGGATGAGTTTGTTTTAGACTTTATTTGATTTAGTATTTCATAGTATTTTCTTTCTATTTGTATTATTTGCTAACTTTTTGTAGGACTTCCACATTTGAGCACTTAGAAACGCTCGAATTTTTCCCGCGCGCACTTACTTTGTGGAATCCGCCACTTCGAGCCATTTTTGGGCTAAGCATGTCTTATTCCAATTCTTTCGGTAATCATTGTTATAATTCTCAAAATTCCCTCAAACCTATGACTTTCGGTGAATACTTAGAATCCCAAAAATTTGCAAATTCACATATTACTTTGGGCGAGTATAACGAAAGTCAAAACTTAGGTTATTGGAATTTTGATAATGATTTTGGGCCTTTACCTCCTTATAATAGGAATTTTGAAACGAATTGTAATAGTTTTCAAAATTCCTATAATAATGAGTTTTTGTTTAAGTCTGATGGTCATTTTCAAAGTTCCCATTCTAATGCATCCGCACCTCTACCAATGACATTCGGTGAGGGCTTGCGTATGTATGAGAATGCAAAAATTGAAAATCGTTATCGGGAAGAAAATCATTCATGGGAACATGAGTTAGTTTTATTATTTGAGTCCGACGACGATTTTTCTTCTGAGACTATTGAAGTCGAGGAATGTTTTGAACCAAATGAGGTACTTGTACCTACTTTGGAACAAGCCATTCTAGACTTTGCCCATCTCGTAATAGATATTGAAAGTGAGGATGAAAATGACGTAATATCTATTTGCAATGAAATGATTTCTTCTTTGGCCCCCAAAGAAGAACATTTCATTGAAAATGATATTATTTCCTTTGAAATTCCAACTTCATGCGATGATGATTCATCTCATGAGTTTGAATTTCTTTCATCCCCATTTTCATTCTCTATTACCACACCGGAACAAGTACCCGATGATTCGGTTTCGAACTTTAATGTTATAAACCACCCTATCGCCGATGAGGAGTACTTGCTCGAGTCGCCCTCCATAATCGCATCTTTGCCTTTGTGTGCGCCGCCTCCCATTCCAACTTCAAAATCCTTGGGAGGATTTTCGGCTTTTCTCGGTCCCCACTTGTTTTTGTCACCCGTGCAATCCAAACCCCCCATCCTCCCTCCCAAAATTTTAATTGGGGATGGTTCCTTTGTTCCTCCTTACACATGCCTTCCGTTGTTAAAACGGAATTCATATTTTTCGGAAGGCATGCTTGTATGTGAGGGTACACCGGTTATCCTCCAAAGTCAAATCGTTCTTATGGTGGACCCTTAGCTAATTAGACTTCTAGTGTACAGTTAGTGTGAAGTCTAAATAGTAGGTTAGTTAGCTTTTTATTCTTTCTTTCTTTTTATTTTAGTCTAATGTAATTAGTTAACTTTTTGTTATTTATTTTTGCTCTGCTCGGTACTAACTTGTTTTGTAGATTCTTTGGACTTGTTCTTATGGGGATCGCTCCAATTTTGTGTAATATCGCTCTTTTCCTCTCTTCGACTTGGTTCTTAATTTACATTGAGGACAATGTCAAGTTTTAAGTTAGGGGGTGTGGGATATTCTATCCATTTCTTTATTTAGTCCATGTTTTTGCTCACATGTTAGTTACTTAGTATGCTTTTCTTAGAAAAATTCAAAAATTTCAAAAAGATTTTCTTTCTTTTTTCTCCTTTTTTGGGCATTTTGCCTTTGTTTCCGATGATAAATTTCAATAATTGCCCGATCCAATAGATAGCCCAATGATGCATGTTCTCGATTTTAGAAGTTATTAGACTTTTGTCTCGATTATTGATATTATGAATAACTTCATGAATTAAACTTTAGTCTCATGAGCACATGCACTTTCCTTGCTTTATTGATTTGGTTTAAGATTTTTATAACTCGGTAATCTTTTGTTGCATTGTATATACTTACACCGAGTAATCTTTGTACCTTTCGTCGTTTGTGAGTGTTATACACTATTCTTTCCTCATTGAAAACGTTGAATTCGTTGGTAATCTCACTATTCTTTCATTTGACCGGTCATTAATTGAGTTCATACTTGAAATGTGTTACTTGAGCACAATTTTCATATATTATTTTGATTCGAGAATTGCGTAAACTTTGTGAAATGATCATAGGCCCTCTTTGTTATATCACCCATATTAGCCTTGACCTCACCCTTATATGTTTACCCTCGTTAACCCCTTTGAGCCTAAATATAGCCTTTCATTTCATACCCCATTCCCATAACCAACTCTACATTGGAGTTATAAACCATACATACACATTCCATACCTTTGTTTGGAATGTTACTTGGGATTGAATGATGTTATTATGATGTCGGTTGCAATTTAGGCATATGAGAGTTTGATAAGTAAAGTAAAGTGATGTGAAAAAAGTGAAGAAAAAGAGAAAGCAAAAAGCAAAAGAAAACAAAAAAAAAAGTGAGAAAAAGAAGAAAAGAAAGAAAAGAAAGAAAAGAGAAAGTTGTTTATGTTGTGTATAGTGTTCAATAAGCTTTTATTCCTCTCCCCGATGATACATTTAATGCTTGTTTGGAAGCTACTTTCCATTTTTGATATTCCCCGCATCCTTCCCATTATTCCAAGTTTTCATCTCCGAACACTTTGAATCCGTACATATACCTTTCATTTCGTACCTTAACCCCAAACCTACATTACAACCCTATAAAGTCCTATGTGATCTTAGGGTGCATTTAATTTAAAAGTCATAATAGTTTTGATAATCTGTGAAAATGCATTTTGCCTCTTTTAGTGTGCGGTATCCTTTCATTGAGATTACAGTTTTTCATTTTATATATAACGTTCTTCATTTATGACATGTGTGCGGCCTAGTTTCCATTTACATTTACTCTTTATGCCCACATGTCCCGTGTATTACCTTCCATTTCGAGTGATTTCATTTGTTGAGCGTAATGCCCGTGAGGATTGAATGTATGCTTGCTTTAATGATTATCCGATTTATATAAGTTTTTCGCCAAATCACACTTTGCATGTGCTCGTTCCCCTCCCACATTTTAAGGTTTCAATTCTATGAGGTGCATTCTATAATGTTAATAATTTGGACTTTTGTGTGAATTCAATCACTTTGCTAATAATGCGTATGAAATCCTTTTCGCCATTGTTGGGCTTGTCGCACGTTGGTTTGGACATATTTTGAGGAAACCATATGATGTTTGTGGGTATCATCCCTGAAAACCCTCACGAGACGACACTCATCCACTAGGGTAACCTAGGGGTTTAACGGCTTATTGCATATGCTAAATGCAATCGTGTTCCCTACGAAAGTGGCAATTATATTTCGATGCATATATACGTTTTGTATTTCCTTCTATGGACTAGTTTTGCTTGTTTCATCACTAGGGACTAGCAATGTTTAAGTTAGGGGGTGTGATTCGTATCGAATATTGCATATTTCCGCCCGTTATCTTTATGCATTCTAGCACTTTTACGGTCCTAAATGCCTATAATTATGCTCATTAACCAGACAACCTTGGATTTGGATATATACATACTTTTCAGGGGTTATTTGTGCTTTTGTAGGTATTGGAACGCTAAAAGTGAGGTTCGGTTGCATTTCGGAGAAGTTCCGTCGTCGAATGCTACTTCAAGGGAAATTTGGTCTTTTCAAACTCACTATTTTTTATGGAATGAAGTTACCAACATGTAGATCATCAAATTATCTTTTCGTGGCCACTGACCGTGCGTCATTCTCACTCCGTATGTGGAAGTTATGCCCATTTCCGGAAGGTTTCGGTATTTTCTTCTACTTCAAGGGCATTTTGGTAATTTCATACTGCATAATTTGTAGGGTTTCAAAAAATAATCATGTATAGAATTGAATTAGCTTCGCGTCGGTTCCGACCACGCCTCCTTTCGATTCCGTATGAGGGAGTTATAGCCGTTTCCGTGCAACGCCTCAAAATTGGTTCAAAGTGGAAAAGTGGGCTGCCTCCAGCCCAAGGCAAATTCCAAAAGTGCGGTCGACCGGTTCCAAAACCGAGGTCGACCGGTCCCATCAGATATGGACGAAAATTGACTTATTTTGGGTTTTTTGGCTTGGTTTTGTTTGGGGTTTGTTTTGGGGTATAAATAGAATGTTGGGGGCTTTTATTTGTAAGAGATATTTCATTTTAGGTTAGAGAGGAGGGGATTTTTGGGTTTGGCTTATCTCTCCTAGGGTTGACACCATTTGGGTTGTGTAAGTTACTATTCATCTTCCCCTCCATTTATATTATTTGCTATTCTTTGTTTAAGCTTTGTTCTCTTGATTTATTGCTTTGATTTATTAGTTGTTGGTAGTTTAATTCTTGTTTTCTTTGGTAATTAGTTATTTTACTTAGTTTAATCATGTGTAGTGAGTAGATAACGGGTTAGGATTACGTTTCCACCATTAATGGGCGTCGAGCTCCGAAAGTTAGGTTTTGTGGAAAATTGCATTTAATTGAAACCTCGCGTATTAAAGTCGGATTATTATGCGTTTAACTTTCTTTGTCACGCAACGTTAGTGTTTATAGCGTTAATCCGAATTTAAGATGCGTGTGACCATTTTCTGTTAAATGTTTAATCTCGAAACTTTGGGTTAAATTCCTTATTGTGTGATGTTTATACTTAATTGAAAATGCTTGATTAAATGTTTTCGAACCGAAATTCTAATTATTAGTTGTTCAGCCCATGGTGGGGACACGATCCCGACTCTCGTTTTATTAATTCTAGTTTAGACTTAACTTCTTATTTTTTTCCCTTTTTCTTTATTTCCAACCTATCACCTTTTACACTTTAATTTTAGGAGTATTAAATCCTATAAATTCTATCAACTCGTCTATGTCGATTTTCGATACCCGACTTACCGCTGTGCTTGCCTCGCAAGTGTAGTAGTAACTTAGGTTTTTGTATTGAGTTGGCGAAACGAAAACAACGATTAGCGTCTTTACACGCGCTACTTTTCGCGCTTAATCAAAATGGCGCCGTTGCCGGGGATGAGTTTGTTTTAGACTTTATTTGATTTAGTATTTCATAGTATTTTCTTTCTATTTGTATTATTTGCTAACTTTTTGTAGGACTTCCACATTTGAGCACTTAGAAACGCTCGAATTTTTCCCGCGCGCACTTACTTTGTGGAATCCGCCACTTCGAGCCATTTTTGGGCTAAGCATGTCTTATTCCAATTCTTTCGGTAATCATTGTTATAATTCTCAAAATTCCCTCAAACCTATGACTTTCGGTGAATACTTAGAATCCCAAAAATTTGCAAATTCACATATTACTTTGGGCGAGTATAACGAAAGTCAAAACTTAGGTTATTGGAATTTTGAAAATGATTTTGGGCCTTTACCTCCTTATAATAGGAATTTTGAAACGAATTGTAATAGTTTTCAAAATTCCTATAATAATGAGTTTTTGTTTAAGTCTGATGGTCATTTTCAAAGTTCCCATTCTAATGCATCCGCACCTCTACCAATGACATTCGGTGAGGGCTTGCGTATGTATGAGAATGCGAAAATTGAAAATCGTTATCGGGAAGAAAATCATTCATGGGAACATGAGTTAGTTTTATTATTTGAGTCCGACGACGATTTTTCTTCTGAGACTTTTGAAGTCGAGGAATGTTTTGAACCAAATGAGGTACTTGTACCTACTTTGGAACAAGCAATTCTAGACTTTGCCCATCTCGTAATAGATATTGAAAGTGAGGATGAAAATGACGTAATATCTATTTGCAATGAAATGATTTCTTCTTTAGCCCCCAAAGAAGAACATTTCATTGAAAATGATATTATTTCCTTTGAAATTCCAACTTCATGCGATGATGATTCATCTCATGAGTTTGAATTTCTTTCATCCCCATTTTCATTCTCTATTACCACACCGGAACAAGTACCCGATGATTCGGTTTCGAACTTTAATGTTTTAAACCACCCTATCGCCGATGAGGAGTACTTGCTCGAGTCGCCCTCCATAATCGCATCTTTGTCTTTGTGTGCGCCGCCTCCCATTCCAACTTCAAAATCCTTGGGAGGATTTTCGGCTTTTCTCGGTCCCCACTTGTTTTTGTCACCCGTGCAATCCAAACCCCCCATCCTCCCTCCCAAAATTTTAATTGGGGATGGTTCCTTTGTTCCGCCTTACACATGCCTTCCGTTGTTAAAACGGAATTCATATTTTTCGGAAGGCATGCTTGTATGTGAGGGTACACCGGTTATCCTCCAAAGTCAAATCGTTCTTATGGTGGACCCTTAGCTAATTAGACTTCTAGTGTACAGTTAGTGTGAAGTCTAAATAGTAGGTTAGTTAGCTTTTTATTCTTTCTTTCTTTTTATTTTAGTCTAATGTAATTAGTTAACTTTTTGTTATTTATTTTTTCTCTGCTCGGTACTAACTTGTTTTGTAGATTCTTTGGACTTGTTCTTATGGGGATCGCTCCAATTTTGTGTAATATCGCTCTTTTCCTCTCTTCGACTTGGTTCTTAATTTACATTGAGGACAATGTCAAGTTTTAAGTTAGGGGGTGTGGGATATTCTATCCATTTCTTTATTTAGTCCATGTTTTTGCTCACATGTTAGTTACTTAGTATGCTTTTCTTAGAAAAATTCAAAAATTTCAAAAAGATTTTCTTTCTTTTTTCTCCTTTTTTGGGCATTTTGCCTTTGTTTCCGATGATAAATTTCAATAATTGCCCGATCCAATAGATAGCCCAATGATGCATGTTCTCGATTTTAGAAGTTATTAGACTTTTGTCTCGATTATTGATATTATGAATAACTTCATGAATTAAACTTTAATCTCATGAGCACATGCACTTTCCTTGCTTTATTGATTTGGTTTAAGATTTTTATAACTCGGTAATCTTTTGTTGCATTGTATATACTTACACCGAGTAATCTTTGTACCTTTCGTCGTTTGTGAGTGTTATACACTATTCTTTCCTCATTGAAAACGTTGAATTCGTTGGTAATCTCACTATTCTTTCATTTGACCGGTCATTAATTGAGTTCATACTTGAAATGTGTTACTTGAGCACAATTTTCATATATTATTTTGATTCGAGAATTGCGTAAACTTTGTGAAATGATCATAGGCCCTCTTTGTTATATCACCCATATTAGCCTTGACCTCACCCTTATATGTTTACCCTCGTTAACCCCTTTGAGCCTAAATATAGCCTTTCATTTCATACCCCATTCCCATAACCAACTCTACATTGGAGTTATAAACCATACATACACATTCCATACCTTTGTTTGGAATGTTACTTGGGATTGAATGATGTTATTATGATGTCGGTTGCAATTTAGGCATATGAGAGTTTGATAAGTAAAGTAAAGTGATGTGAAAAAAGTGAAGAAAAAGAGAAAGCAAAAAGCAAAAGAAAACAAAAAAAAAAGTGAGAAAAAGAAGAAAAGAAAGAAAAGAGAAAGTTGTTTATGTTGTGTATAGTGTTCAATAAGCTTTTATTCCTCTCCCCGGTGATACATTTAATGCTTGTTTGGAAGCTACTTTCCATTTTTGATATTGCCCGCATCCTTCCCATTATTCCAAGTTTTCATCTCCGAACACTTTGAATCCGTACATATACCTTTCATTTCGTACCTTAACCCCAAACCTACATTACAACCCTATAAAGTCCTATGTGATCTTAGGGTTCATTTAATTTAAAAGTCATAATAGTTTTGATAATCTGTGAAAATGCATTTTGCCTCTTTTAGTGTGCGGTATCCTTTCATTGAGATTACAGTTTTTCATTTTATATATAACGTTCTTCATTTATGACATGTGTGCGGCCTAGTTTCCATTTACATTTACTCTTTATGCCCACATGTCCCGTGTATTACCTCCCATTTCGAGTGATTTCATTTGTTCAGCGTAATGCCCGTGAGGATTGAATGTATGCTTGCTTTAATGATTATCCGATTTATATAAGTTTTTCGCCAAATCACACTTTGCATGTGCTCGTTCCCCTCCCACATTTTAAGGTTTCAATTCTATGAGGTGCATTCTATAATGTTAATAATTTGGACTTTTGTGTGAATTCATTCACTTTGCTAATAATGCGTATGAAATCCTTTTCGCCATTGTTGGGCTTGTCGCACGTTGGTTTGGACATATTTTGAGGAAACCATATGATGTTTGTGGGTATCATCCCTGAAAACCCTCACGAGACGACACTCATCCACTAGGGTAACCTAGGGGTTTAACGGCTTATTGCATATGCTAAATGCAATCATGTTCCCTACGAAAGTGGCAATTATATTTCGATGCATATATACGTTTTGTATTTCCTTCTATGGACTAGTTTTGCTTGTTTCATCACTAGGGACTAGCAATGTTTAAGTTAGGGGGTGTGATTCGTATCGAATATTGCATATTTCCGCCCGTTATCTTTATGCATTCTTGCACTTTTACGGTCCTAAATGCCTATAATTATGCTCATTAACCAGACAACCTTGGATTTGGATATATACATACTTTTCAGGGGTTATTTGTGCTTTTGTAGGTATTGGAACGCTAAAAGTGAGGTTCGGTTGCATTTCGGAGAAGTTCCGTCGTCGAATGCTACTTCAAGGGAAATTTGGTCTTTTCAAACTCACTATTTTTTATGTAATGAAGTTACCAACATGTAGATCATCAAATTATCTTTTCGTGGCCACTGACCGTGCGTCATTCTCACTCCGTATGTGGAAGTTATGCCCATTTCTGGAAGGTTTCGGTATTTTCTTCTACTTCAAGGGCATTTTGGTAATTTCATACTGCATAATTTGTAGGGTTTCAAAAAATAATCATGTATAGAATTGAATTAGCTTCGCGTCGGTTCCGACCACGCCTCCTTTCGATTCCGTATGAGGGAGTTATAGCCGTTTCCGTGCAACGCCTCAAAATTGGTTCAAAGTGGAAAAGTGGGCTACCTCCAGCCCAAGGCAAATTCCAAAAGTGCGGTCGACCGGTTCCAAAACCGAGGTCGACCGGTCCCATCAGATATGGACGAAAATTGACTTATTTTGGGTTTTTTGGCTTGGTTTTGTTTGGGGTTTGTTTTGGGGTATAAATAGAATGTTGGGGGCTTTTATTTGTAAGAGATATTTCATTTTAGGTTAGAGAGGAGGGGATTTTTGAGTTTGGCTTATCTCTCCTAGGGTTGACACCATTTGGGTTGTGTAAGTTACTATTCATCTTCCCCTCCATTTATATTATTTGCTATTCTTTGTTTAAGCTTTGTTCTCTTGATTTATTGCTTTGATTTATTAGTTGTTGGTAGTTTAATTCTTGTTTTCTTTGGTAATTAGTTATTTTACTTAGTTTAATCATGTGTAGTGAGTAGATAACGGGTTGGGATTACGTTTCCACCATTAATGGGCGTCGAGCTCCGAAAGTTAGGTTTTGTGGAAAATTGCATTTAATTGAAACCTCGCGTATTAAAGTCGGATTATTATGCGTTTAACTTTCTTTGTCACGCAACGTTAGTGTTTATAGCGTTAATCCGAATTTAAGATGCGTGTGACCATTTTCTGTTAAATGTTTAATCTCGAAACTTTGGGTTAAATTCCTTATTGTGTGATGTTTATACTTAATTGAAAATGCTTGATTAAATGTTTTCGAACCGAAATTCTAATTATTAGTTGTTCAGCCCATGGTGGGGACACGATCCCGACTCTCGTTTTATTAATTCTAGTTTAGACTTAACTTCTTATTTTTTTCCCTTTTTCTTTATTTCCAACCTATCACCTTTTACACTTTAATTTTAGGAGTATTAAATCCTATAAATTCTATCAACTCGTCTATGTCGATTTTCGATACCCGACTTACCGCTGTGCTTGCCTCGCAAGTGTAGTAGTAACTTAGGTTTTTGTATTGAGTTGGCGAAACGAAAACAACGATTAGCGTCTTTACACGCGCTACTTTTCGCGCTTAATCAAAATGGCGCCGTTGCCGGGGATGAGTTTGTTTTAGACTTTATTTGATTTAGTATTTCATAGTATTTTCTTTCTATTTGTATTATTTGCTAACTTTTTGTAGGACTTCCACATTTGAGCACTTAGAAACGCTCGAATTTTTCCCGCGCGCACTTACTTTGTGGAATCCGCCACTTCGAGCCATTTTTGGGCTAAGCATGTCTTATTCCAATTCTTTCGGTAATCATTGTTATAATTCTCAAAATTCCCTCAAACCTATGACTTTCGGTGAATACTTAGAATCCCAAAAATTTGCAAATTCACATATTACTTTGGGCGAGTATAACGAAAGTCAAAACTTAGGTTATTGGAATTTTGAAAATGATTTTGGGCCTTTACCTCCTTATAATAGGAATTTTGAAACGAATTGTAATAGTTTTCAAAATTCCTATAATAATGAGTTTTTGTTTAAGTCTGATGGTCATTTTCAAAGTTCCCATTCTAATGCATCCGCACCTCTACCAATGACATTCGGTGAGGGCTTGCGTATGTATGAGAATGCGAAAATTGAAAATCGTTATCGGGAAGAAAATCATTCATGGGAACATGAGTTAGTTTTATTATTTGAGTCCGACGACGATTTTTCTTCTGAGACTTTTGAAGTCGAGGAATGTTTTGAACCAAATGAGGTACTTGTACCTACTTTGGAACAAGCCATTCTAGACTTTGCCCATCTCGTAATAGATATTGAAAGTGAGGATGAAAATGACGTAATATCTATTTGCAATGAAATGATTTCTTCTTTAGCCCCCAAAGAAGAACATTTCATTGAAAATGATATTATTTCCTTTGAAATTCCAACTTCATGCGATGATGATTCATCTCATGAGTTTGAATTTCTTTCATCCCCATTTTCATTCTCTATTACCACACCGGAACAAGTACCCGATGATTCGGTTTCGAACTTTAATGTTTTAAACCACCCTATCGCCGATGAGGAGTACTTGCTCGAGTCGCCCTCCATAATTGCATCTTTGCCTTTGTGTGCGCCGCCTCCCATTCCAACTTCAAAATCCTTGGGAGGATTTTCGGCTTTTCTCGGTCCCCACTTGTTTTTGTCACCCGTGCAATCCAAACCCCCCATCCTCCCTCCCAAAATTTTAATTGGGGATGGTTCCTTTGTTCCTCCTTACACATGCCTTCCGTTGTTAAAACGGAATTCATATTTTTCGGAAGGCATGCTTGTATGTGAGGGTACACCGGTTATCCTCCAAAGTCAAATCGTTCTTATGGTGGACCCTTAGCTAATTAGACTTCTAGTGTACAGTTAGTGTGAAGTCTAAATAGTAGGTTAGTTAGCTTTTTATTCTTTCTTTCTTTTTATTTTAGTCTAATGTAATTAGTTAACTTTTTGTTATTTATTTTTGCTCTGCTCGGTACTAACTTGTTTTGTAGATTCTTTGGACTTGTTCTTATGGGGATCGCTCCAATTTTGTGTAATATCGCTCTTTTCCTCTCTTCGACTTGGTTCTTAATTTACATTGAGGACAATGTCAAGTTTTAAGTTAGGGGGTGTGGGATATTCTATCCATTTCTTTATTTAGTCCATGTTTTTGCTCACATGTTAGTTACTTAGTATGCTTTTCTTAGAAAAATTCAAAAATTTCAAAAAGATTTTCTTTCTTTTTTCTCCTTTTTTGGGCATTTTGCCTTTGTTTCCGATGATAAATTTCAATAATTGCCCGATCCAATAGATAGCCCAATGATGCATGTTCTCGATTTTAGAAGTTATTAGACTTTTGTCTCGATTATTGATATTATGAATAACTTCATGAATTAAACTTTAATCTCATGAGCACATGCACTTTCCTTGCTTTATTGATTTGGTTTAAGATTTTTATAACTCGGTAATCTTTTGTTGCATTGTATATACTTACACCGAGTAATCTTTGTACCTTTCGTCGTTTGTGAGTGTTATACACTATTCTTTCCTCATTGAAAACGTTGAATTCGTTGGTAATCTCACTATTCTTTCATTTGACCGGTCATTAATTGAGTTCATACTTGAAATGTGTTACTTGAGCACAATTTTCATATATTATTTTGATTCGAGAATTGCGTAAACTTTGTGAAATGATCATAGGCCCTCTTTGTTATATCACCCATATTAGCCTTGACCTCACCCTTATATGTTTACCCTCGTTAACCCCTTTGAGCCTAAATATAGCCTTTCATTTCATACCCCATTCCCATAACCAACTCTACATTGGAGTTATAAACCATACATACACATTCCATACCTTTGTTTGGAATGTTACTTGGGATTGAATGATGTTGTTATGATGTCGGTTGCAATTTAGGCATATGAGAGTTTGATAAGTAAAGTAAAGTGATGTGAAAAAAGTGAAGAAAAAGAGAAAGCAAAAAGCAAAAGAAAACAAAAAAAAAGTGAGAAAAAGAAGAAAAGAAAGAAAAGAGAAAGTTGTTTATGTTGTGTATAGTGTTCAATAAGCTTTTATTCCTCTCCCCGATGATACATTTAATGCTTGTTTGGAAGCTACTTTCCATTTTTGATATTGCCCGCATCCTTCCCATTATTCCAAGTTTTCATCTCCGAACACTTTGAATCCGTACATATACCTTTCATTTCGTACCTTAACCCCAAACCTACATTACAACCCTATAAAGTCCTATGTGATCTTAGGGTGCATTTAATTTAAAAGTCATAATAGTTTTGATAATCTGTGAAAATGCATTTTGCCTCTTTTAGTGTGCGGTATCCTTTCATTGAGATTACAGTTTTTCATTTTATATATAACGTTCTTCATTTATGACATGTGTGCGGCCTAGTTTCCATTTACATTTACTCTTTATGCCCACATGTCCCGTGTATTACCTCCCATTTCGAGTGATTTCATTTGTTGAGCGTAATGCCCGTGAGGATTGAATGTATGCTTGCTTTAATGATTATCCGATTTATATAAGTTTTTCGCCAAATCACACTTTGCATGTGCTCGTTCCCCTCCCACATTTTAAGGTTTCAATTCTATGAGGTGCATTCTATAATGTTAATAATTTGGACTTTTGTGTGAATTCAATCACTTTGCTAATAATGCGTATGAAATCCTTTTCGCCATTGTTGGGCTTGTCGCACGTTGGTTTGGACATATTTTGAGGAAACCATATGATGTTTGTGGGTATCATCCCTGAAAACCCTCACGAGACGACACTCATCCACTAGGGTAACCTAGGGGTTTAACGGCTTATTGCATATGCTAAATGCAATCGTGTTCCCTACGAAAGTGGCAATTATATTTCGATGCATATATATGTTTTGTATTTCCTTCTATGGACTAGTTTTGCTTGTTTCATCACTAGGGACTAGCAATGTTTAAGTTAGGGGGTGTGATTCGTATCGAATATTGCATATTTCCGCCCGTTATCTTTATGCATTCTAGCACTTTTACGGTCCTAAATGCCTATAATTATGCTCATTAACCACACAACCTTGGATTTGGATAAATACATACTTTTCAGGGGTTATTTGTGCTTTTGTAGGTATTGGAACGCTAAAAGTGAGGTTCGGTTGCATTTCGGAGAAGTTCCGTCGTCGAATGCTACTTCAAGGGAAATTTGGTCTTTTCAAACTCACTATTTTTTATGGAATGAAGTTACCAACATGTAGATCATCAAATTATCTTTTCGTGGCCACTGACCGTGCGTCATTCTCACTCCGTATGTGGAAGTTATGCCCATTTCCGGAAGGTTTCGGTATTTTCTTCTACTTCAAGGGCATTTTGGTAATTTCATACTGCATAATTTGTAGGGTTTCTAAAAATAATCATGTATAGAATTGAATTAGCTTCGCGTCGGTTCCGACCACGCCTCCTTTCGATTCCGTATGAGGGAGTTATAGCCGTTTCCGTGCAACGCCTCAAAATTGGTTCAAAGTGGAAAAGTGGGCTGCCTCCTGCCCAAGGCAAATTCCAAAAGTGCGGTCGACCGGTTCCAAAACCGAGGTCGACCGGTCCCATCAGATATGGACGAAAATTGACTTATTTTGGGTTTTTTGGCTTGGTTTTGTTTGGGGTTTGTTTTGGGGTATAAATAGAATGTTGGGGGCTTTTATTTGTAAGAGATATTTCATTTTAGGTTAGAGAGGAGGGGATTTTTGGGTTTGGCTTATCTCTCCTAGGGTTGACACCATTTGGGTTGTGTAAGTTACTATTCATCTTCCCCTCCATTTATATTATTTGCTATTCTTTGTTTAAGCTTTGTTCTCTTGATTTATTGCTTTGATTTATTAGTTGTTGGTAGTTTAATTCTTGTTTTCTTTGGTAATTAGTTATTTTACTTAGTTTAATCATGTGTAGTGAGTAGATAACGGGTTAGGATTACGTTTCCACCATTAATGGGCGTCGAGCTCCGAAAGTTAGGTTTTGTGGAAAATTGCATTTAATTGAAACCTCGCGTATTAAAGTCGGATTATTATGCGTTTAACTTTCTTTGTCACGCAACGTTAGTGTTTATAGCGTTAATCCGAATTTAAGATGCGTGTGACCATTTTCTGTTAAATGTTTAATCTCGAAACTTTGGGTTAAATTCCTTATTGTGTGATGTTTATACTTAATTGAAAATGCTTGATTAAATGTTTTCGAACCGAAATTCTAATTATTAGTTGTTCAGCCCATGGTGGGGACACGATCCCGACTCTCGTTTTATTAATTCTAGTTTAGACTTAACTTCTTATTTTTTTCCCTTTTTCTTTATTTCCAACCTATCACCTTTTACACTTTAATTTTAGGAGTATTAAATCCTATAAATTCTATCAACTCGTCTATGTCGATTTTCGATACCCGACTTACCGCTGTGCTTGCCTCGCAAGTGTAGTAGTAACTTAGGTTTTTGTATTGAGTTGGCGAAACGAAAACAACGATTAGCGTCTTTACACGCGCTACTTTTCGCGCTTAATCAAAATGGCGCCGTTGCCGGGGATGAGTTTGTTTTAGACTTTATTTGATTTAGTATTTCATAGTATTTTCTTTCTATTTGTATTATTTGCTAACTTTTTGTAGGACTTCCACATTTGAGCACTTAGAAACGCTCGAATTTTTCCCGCGCGCACTTACTTTGTGGAATCCGCCACTTCGAGCCATTTTTGGGCTAAGCATGTCTTATTCCAATTCTTTCGGTAATCATTGTTATAATTCTCAAAATTCCCTCAAACCTATGACTTTCGGTGAATACTTAGAATCCCAAAAATTTGCAAATTCACATATTACTTTGGGCGAGTATAACGAAAGTCAAAACTTAGGTTATTGGAATTTTGATAATGATTTTGGGCCTTTACCTCCTTATAATAGGAATTTTGAAACGAATTGTAATAGTTTTCAAAATTCCTATAATAATGAGTTTTTGTTTAAGTCTGATGGTCATTTTCAAAGTTCCCATTCTAATGCATCCGCACCTCTACCAATGACATTCGGTGAGGGCTTGCGTATGTATGAGAATGCGAAAATTGAAAATCGTTATCGGGAAGAAAATCATTCATGGGAACATGAGTTAGTTTTATTATTTGAGTCCGACGACGATTTTTCTTCTGAGACTTTTGAAGTCGAGGAATGTTTTGAACCAAATGAGGTACTTGTACCTACTTTGGAACAAGCCATTCTAGACTTTGCCCATCTCGTAATAGATATTGAAAGTGAGGATGAAAATGACGTAATATCTATTTGCAATGAAATGATTTCTTCTTTGGCCCCCAAAGAAGAACATTTCATTGAAAATGATATTATTTCCTTTGAAATTCCAACTTCATGCGATGATGATTCATCTCATGAGTTTGAATTTCTTTCATCCCCATTTTCATTCTCTATTACCACACCGGAACAAGTACCCGATGATTCGGTTTCGAACTTTAATGTTTTAAACCACCCTATCGCCGATGAGGAGTACTTGCTCGAGTCGCCCTCCATAATCGCATCTTTGCCTTTGTGTGCGCCGCCTCCCATTCCAACTTCAAAATCCTTGGGAGGATTTTCGGCTTTTCTCGGTCCCCACTTGTTTTTGTCACCCGTGCAATCCAAACCCCCCATCCTCCCTCCCAAAATTTTAATTGGGGATGGTTCCTTTGTTCCGCCTTACACATGCCTTCCGTTGTTAAAACGGAATTCATATTTTTCGGAAGGCATGCTTGTATGTGAGGGTACACCGGTTATCCTCCAAAGTCAAATCGTTCTTATGGTGGACCCTTAGCTAATTAGACTTCTAGTGTACAGTTAGTGTGAAGTCTAAATAGTAGGTTAGTTAGCTTTTTATTCTTTCTTTCTTTTTATTTTAGTCTAATGTAATTAGTTAACTTTTTGTTATTTATTTTTGCTCTGCTCGGTACTAACTTGTTTTGTAGATTCTTTGGACTTGTTCTTATGGGGATCGCTCCAATTTTGTGTAATATCGCTCTTTTCCTCTCTTCGACTTGGTTCTTAATTTACATTGAGGACAATGTCAAGTTTTAAGTTAGGGGGTGTGGGATATTCTATCCATTTCTTTATTTAGTCCATGTTTTTGCTCACATGTTAGTTACTTAGTATGCTTTTCTTAGAAAAATTCAAAAATTTCAAAAAGATTTTCTTTCTTTTTTCTCCTTTTTTGGGCATTTTGCCTTTGTTTCCGATGATAAATTTCAATAATTGCCCGATCCAATAGATAGCCCAATGATGCATGTTCTCGATTTTAGAAGTTATTAGACTTTTGTCTCGATTATTGATATTATGAATAACTTCATGAATTAAACTTTAATCTCATGAGCACATGCACTTTCCTTGCTTTATTGATTTGGTTTAAGATTTTTATAACTCGGTAATCTTTTGTTGCATTGTATATACTTACACCGAGTAATCTTTGTACCTTTCGTCGTTTGTGAGTGTTATACACTATTCTTTCCTCATTGAAAACGTTGAATTCGTTGGTAATCTCACTATTCTTTCATTTGACCGGTCATTAATTGAGTTCATACTTGAAATGTGTTACTTGAGCACAATTTTCATATATTATTTTGATTCGAGAATTGCGTAAACTTTGTGAAATGATCATAGGCCCTCTTTGTTATATCACCCATATTAGCCTTGACCTCACCCTTATATATTTACCCTCGTTAACCCCTTTGAGCCTAAATATAGCCTTTCATTTCATACCCCATTCCCATAACCAACTCTACATTGGAGTTATAAACCATACATACACATTCCATACCTTTGTTTGGAATGTTACTTGGGATTGAATGATGTTATTATGATGTCGGTTGCAATTTAGGCATATGAGAGTTTGATAAGTAAAGTAAAGTGATGTGAAAAAAGTGAAGAAAAAGAGAAAGCAAAAAGCAAAAGAAAACAAAAAAAAAAAGTGAGAAAAAGAAGAAAAGAAAGAAAAGAGAAAGTTGTTTATGTTGTGTATAGTGTTCAATAAGCTTTTATTCCTCTCCCCGATGATACATTTAATGCTTGTTTGGAAGCTACTTTCCATTTTTGATATTGCCCGCATCCTTCCCATTATTCCAAGTTTTCATCTCCGAACACTTTGAATCCGTACATATACCTTTCATTTCGTACCTTAACCCCAAACCTACATTACAACCCTATAAAGTCCTATGTGATCTTAGGGTGCATTTAATTTAAAAGTCATAATAGTTTTTATAATCTGTGAAAATGCATTTTGCCTCTTTTAGTGTGCGGTATCCTTTCATTGAGATTACAGTTTTTCATTTTATATATAACGTTCTTCATTTATGACATGTGTGCGGCCTAGTTTCCATTTACATTTACTCTTTATGCCCACATGTCCCGTGTATTACCTCCCATTTCGAGTGATTTCATTTGTTGAGCGTAATGCCCGTGAGGATTGAATGTATGCTTGCTTTAATGATTATCCGATTTATATAAGTTTTTCGCCAAATCACACTTTGCATGTGCTCGTTCCCCTCCCACATTTTAAGGTTTCAATTCTATGAGGTGCATTCTATAATGTTAATAATTTGGACTTTTGTGTGAATTCAATCACTTTGCTAATAATGCGTATGAAATCCTTTTCGCCATTGTTGGGCTTGTCGCACGTTGGTTTGGACATATTTTGAGGAAACCATATGATGTTTGTGGGTATCATCCCTGAAAACCCTCACGAGACGACACTCATCCACTAGGGTAACCTAGGGGTTTAACGGCTTATTGCATATGCTAAATGCAATCGTGTTCCCTACGAAAGTGGCAATTATATTTCGATGCATATATACGTTTTGTATTTCCTTCTATGGACTAGTTTTGCTTGTTTCATCACTAGGGACTAGCAATGTTTAAGTTAGGGGGTGTGATTCGTATCGAATATTGCATATTTCCGCCCGTTATCTTTATGCATTCTAGCACTTTTACGGTCCTAAATGCCTATAATTATGCTCATTAACCAGACAACCTTGGATTTGGATATATACATACTTTTCAGGGGTTATTTGTGCTTTTGTAGGTATTGGAACGCTAAAAGTGAGGTTCGGTTGCATTTCGGAGAAGTTTCGTCGTCGAATGCTACTTCAAGGGAAATTTGGTCTTTTCAAACTCACTATTTTTTATGGAATGAAGTTACCAACATGTAGATCATCAAATTATCTTTTCGTGGCCACTGACCGTGCGTCATTCTCACTCCGTATGTGGAAGTTATGCCCATTTCCGGATGGTTTCGGTATTTTCTTCTACTTCAAGGGCATTTTGGTAATTTCATACTGCATAATTTGTAGGGTTTCAAAAAATAATCATGTATAGAATTGAATTAGCTTCGCGTCGGTTCCGACCACGCCTCCTTTCGATTCCGTATGAGGGAGTTATAGCCGTTTCCGTGCAACGCCTCAAAATTGGTTCAAAGTGGAAAAGTGGGCTGCCTCCAGCCCAAGGCAAATTCCAAAAGTGCGGTCGACCGGTTCCAAAACCGAGGTCGATCGGTCCCATCAGATATGGACGAAAATTGACTTATTTTGGGTTTTTTGGCTTGGTTTTGTTTGGGGTTTGTTTTGGGGTATAAATAGAATGTTGGGGGCTTTTATTTGTAAGAGATATTTCATTTTAGGTTAGAGAGGAGGGGATTTTTGGGTTTGGCTTATCTCTCCTAGGGTTGACACCATTTGGGTTGTGTAAGTTACTATTCATCTTCCCCTCCATTTATATTATTTGCTATTCTTTGTTTAAGCTTTGTTCTCTTGATTTATTGCTTTGATTTATTAGTTGTTGGTAGTTTAATTCTTGTTTTCTTTGGTAATTAGTTATTTTACTTAGTTTAATCATGTGTAGTGAGTAGATAACGGGTTAGGATTACGTTTCCACCATTAATGGGCGTCGAGCTCCGAAAGTTAGGTTTTGTGGAAAATTGCATTTAATTGAAACCTCGCGTATTAAAGTCGGATTATTATGCGTTTAACTTTCTTTGTCACGCAACGTTAGTGTTTATAGCGTTAATCCGAATTTAAGATGCGTGTGACCATTTTCTGTTAAATGTTTAATCTCGAAACTTTGGGTTAAATTCCTTATTGTGTGATGTTTATACTTAATTGAAAATGCTTGATTAAATGTTTTCGAACCGAAATTCTAATTATTAGTTGTTCAGCCCATGGTGGGGACACGATCCCGACTCTCGTTTTATTAATTCTAGTTTAGACTTAACTTCTTATTTTTTTCCCTTTTTCTTTATTTCCAACCTATCACCTTTTACACTTTAATTTTAGGAGTATTAAATCCTATAAATTCTATCAACTCGTCTATGTCGATTTTCGATACCCGACTTACCGCTGTGCTTGCCTCGCAAGTGTAGTAGTAACTTAGGTTTTTGTATTGAGTTGGCGAAACGAAAACAACGATTAGCGTCTTTACACGCGCTACTTTTCGCGCTTAATCAAAATGGCGCCGTTGCCGGGGATGAGTTTGTTTTAGACTTTATTTGATTTAGTATTTCATAGTATTTTCTTTCTATTTGTATTATTTGCTAACTTTTTGTAGGACTTCCACATTTGAGCACTTAGAAACGCTCGAATTTTTCCCGCGCGCACTTACTTTGTGGAATCCGCCACTTCGAGCCATTTTTGGGCTAAGCATGTCTTATTCCAATTCTTTCGGTAATCATTGTTATAATTCTCAAAATTCCCTCAAACCTATGACTTTCGGTGAATACTTAGAATCCCAAAAATTTGCAAATTCACATATTACTTTGGGCGAGTATAACGAAAGTCAAAACTTAGGTTATTGGAATTTTGATAATGATTTTGGGCCTTTACCTCCTTATAATAGGAATTTTGAAACGAATTGTAATAGTTTTCAAAATTCCTATAATAATGAGTTTTTGTTTAAGTCTGATGGTCATTTTCAAAGTTCCCATTCTAATGCATCCGCACCTCTACCAATGACATTCGGTGAGGGCTTGCGTATGTATGAGAATGCGAAAATTGAAAATCGTTATCGGGAAGAAAATCATTCATGGGAACATGAGTTAGTTTTATTATTTGAGTCCGACGACGATTTTTCTTCTGAGACTTTTGAAGTCGAGGAATGTTTTGAACCAAATGAGGTACTTGTACCTACTTTGGAACAAGCCATTCTAGACTTTGCCCATCTCGTAATAGATATTGAAAGTGAGGATGAAAATGACGTAATATCTATTTGCAATGAAATGATTTCTTCTTTGGCCCCCAAAGAAGAACATTTCATTGAAAATGATATTATTTCCTTTGAAATTCCAACTTCATGCGATGATGATTCATCTCATGAGTTTGAATTTCTTTCATCCCCATTTTCATTCTCTATTACCACACCGGAACAAGTACCCGATGATTCGGTTTCGAACTTTAATGTTTTAAACCACCCTATCGCCGATGAGGAGTACTTGCTCGAGTCGCCCTCCATAATCGCATCTTTGCCTTTGTGTGCGCCGCCTCCCATTCCAACTTCAAAATCCTTGGGAGGATTTTCGGCTTTTCTCGGTCCCCACTTGTTTTTGTCACCCGTGCAATCCAAACCCCCCATCCTCCCTCCCAAAATTTTAATTGGGGATGGTTCCTTTGTTCCGCCTTACACATGCCTTCCGTTGTTAAAACGGAATTCATATTTTTCGGAAGGCATGCTTGTATGTGAGGGTACACCGGTTATCCTCCAAAGTCAAATCGTTCTTATGGTGGACCCTTAGCTAATTAGACTTCTAGTGTACAGTTAGTGTGAAGTCTAAATAGTAGGTTAGTTAGCTTTTTATTCTTTCTTTCTTTTTATTTTAGTCTAATGTAATTAGTTAACTTTTTGTTATTTATTTTTGCTCTGCTCGGTACTAACTTGTTTTGTAGATTCTTTGGACTTGTTCTTATGGGGATCGCTCCAATTTTGTGTAATATCGCTCTTTTCCTCTCTTCGACTTGGTTCTTAATTTACATTGAGGACAATGTCAAGTTTTAAGTTAGGGGGTGTGGGATATTCTATCCATTTCTTTATTTAGTCCATGTTTTTGCTCACATGTTAGTTACTTAGTATGCTTTTCTTAGAAAAATTCAAAAATTTCAAAAAGATTTTCTTTCTTTTTTCTCCTTTTTTGGGCATTTTGCCTTTGTTTCCGATGATAAATTTCAATAATTGCCCGATCCAATAGATAGCCCAATGATGCATGTTCTCGATTTTAGAAGTTATTAGACTTTTGTCTCGATTATTGATATTATGAATAACTTCATGAATTAAACTTTAATCTCATGAGCACATGCACTTTCCTTGCTTTATTGATTTGGTTTAAGATTTTTATAACTCGGTAATCTTTTGTTGCATTGTATATACTTACACCGAGTAATCTTTGTACCTTTCGTCGTTTGTGAGTGTTATACACTATTCTTTCCTCATTGAAAACGTTGAATTCGTTGGTAATCTCACTATTCTTTCATTTGACCGGTCATTAATTGAGTTCATACTTGAAATGTGTTACTTGAGCACAATTTTCATATATTATTTTGATTCGAGAATTGCGTAAACTTTGTGAAATGATCATAGTCCCTCTTTGTTATATCACCCATATTAGCCTTGACCTCACCCTTATATGTTTACCCTCGTTAACCCCTTTGAGCCTAAATATAGCCTTTCATTTCATACCCCATTCCCATAACCAACTCTACATTGGAGTTATAAACCATACATACACATTCCATACCTTTGTTTGGAATGTTACTTGGGATTGAATGATGTTATTATGATGTCGGTTGCAATTTAGGCATATGAGAGTTTGATAAGTAAAGTAAAGTGATGTGAAAAAAGTGAAGAAAAAGAGAAAGCAAAAAGCAAAAGAAAACAAAAAAAAAAAGTGAGAAAAGGAAGAAAAGAAAGAAAAGAGAAAGTTGTTTATGTTGTGTATAGTGTTCAATAAGCTTTTATTCCTCTCCCCGATGATACATTTAATGCTTGTTTGGAAGCTACTTTCCATTTTTGATATTCCCCGCATCCTTCCCATTATTCCAAGTTTTCATCTCCGAACACTTTGAATCCGTACATATACCTTTCATTTCGTACCTTAACCCCAAACCTACATTACAACCCTATAAAGTCCTATGTGATCTTAGGGTGCATTTAATTTAAAAGTCATAATAGTTTTGATAATCTGTGAAAATGCATTTTGCCTCTTTTAGTGTGCGGTATCCTTTCATTGAGATTACAGTTTTTCATTTTATATATAACGTTCTTCATTTATGACATGTGTGCGGCCTAGTTTCCATTTACATCTACTCTTTATGCCCACATGTCCCGTGTATTACCTCCCATTTCGAGTGATTTCATTTGTTGAGCGTAATGCCCGTGAGGATTGAATGTATGCTTGCTTTAATGATTATCCGATTTATATAAGTTTTTCGCCAAATCACACTTTCCATGTGCTCGTTCCCCTCCCACATTTTAAGGTTTCAATTCTATGAGGTGCATTCTATAATGTTAATAATTTGGACTTTTGTGTGAATTCATTCACTTTGCTAATAATGCGTATGAAATCCTTTTCGCCATTGTTGGGCTTGTCGCACGCTGGTTTGGACATATTTTGAGGAAACCATATGATGTTTGTGGGTATCATCCCTGAAAACCCTCACGAGACGACACTCATCCACTAGGGTAACCTAGGGGTTTAACGGCTTATTGCATATGCTAAATGCAATCGTGTTCCCTACGAAAGTGGCAATTATATTTCGATGCATATATACGTTTTGTATTTCCTTCTATGGACTAGTTTTGCTTGTTTCATCACTAGGGACTAGCAATGTTTAAGTTAGGGGGTGTGATTCGTATCGAATATTGCATATTTCCGCCCGTTATCTTTATGCATTCTAGCACTTTTACGGTCCTAAATGCCTATAATTATGCTCATTAACCACACAACCTTGGATTTGGATATATACATACTTTTCAGGGGTTATTTGTACTTTTGTAGGTATTGGAACGCTAAAAGTGAGGTTCGGTTGCATTTCGGAGAAGTTCCGTCGTCGAATGCTACTTCAAGGGAAATTTGGTCTTTTCAAACTCACTATTTTTTATGGAATGAAGTTACCAACATGTAGATCATCAAATTATCTTTTCGTGGCCACTGACCGTGCGTCATTCTCACTCCGTATGTGGAAGTTATGCCCATTTCCGGAAGGTTTCGGTATTTTCTTCTACTTCAAGGGCATTTTGGTAATTTCATACTGCATAATTTGTAGGGTTTCAAAAAATAATCATGTATAGAATTGAATTAGCTTCGCGTCGGTTCCGACCACGCCTCCTTTCGATTCCGTATGAGGGAGTTATAGCCGTTTCCGTGCAACGCCTCAAAATTGGTTCAAAGTGGAAAAGTGGGCTGCCTCCAGCCCAAGGCAAATTCCAAAAGTGCGGTCGACCGGTTCCAAAACCGAGGTCGACCGGTCCCATCAGATATGGACGAAAATTGACTTATTTTGGGTTTTTTGGCTTGGTTTTGTTTGGGGTTTGTTTTGGGGTATAAATAGAATGTTGGGGGCTTTTATTTGTAAGAGATATTTCATTTTAGGTTAGAGAGGAGGGGATTTTTGGGTTTGGCTTATCTCTCCTAGGGTTGACACCATTTGGGTTGTGTAAGTTACTATTCATCTTCCCCTCCATTTATATTATTTGCTATTCTTTGTTTAAGCTTTGTTCTCTTGATTTATTGCTTTGATTTATTAGTTGTTGGTAGTTTAATTCTTGTTTTCTTTGGTAATTAGTTATTTTACTTAGTTTAATCATGTGTAGTGAGTAGATAACGGGTTGGGATTACGTTTCCACCATTAATGGGCGTCGAGCTCCGAAAGTTAGGTTTTGTGGAAAATTGCATTTAATTGAAACCTCGCGTATTAAAGTCGGATTATTATGCGTTTAACTTTCTTTGTCACGCAACGTTAGTGTTTATAGCGTTAATCCGAATTTAAGATGCGTGTGACCATTTTCTGTTAAATGTTTAATCTCGAAACTTTGGGTTAAATTCCTTATTGTGTGATGTTTATACTTAATTGAAAATGCTTGATTAAATGTTTTCGAACCGAAATTCTAATTATTAGTTGTTCAGCCCATGGTGGGGACACGATCCCGACTCTCGTTTTATTAATTCTAGTTTAGACTTAACTTCTTATTTTTTTCCCTTTTTCTTTATTTCCAACCTATCACCTTTTACACTTTAATTTTAGGAGTATTAAATCCTATAAATTCTATCAACTCGTCTATGTCGATTTTCGATACCCGACTTACCGCTGTGCTTGCCTCGCAAGTGTAGTAGTAACTTAGGTTTTTGTATTGAGTTGGCGAAACGAAAACAACGATTAGCGTCTTTACACGCGCTACTTTTCGCGCTTAATCAAAATGGCGCCGTTGCCGGGGATGAGTTTGTTTTAGACTTTATTTGATTTAGTATTTCATAGTATTTTCTTTCTATTTGTATTATTTGCTAACTTTTTGTAGGACTTCCACATTTGAGCACTTAGAAACGCTCGAATTTTTCCCGCGCGCACTTACTTTGTGGAATCCGCCACTTCGAGCCATTTTTGGGCTAAGCATGTCTTATTCCAATTCTTTCGGTAATCATTGTTATAATTCTCAAAATTCCCTCAAACCTATGACTTTCGGTGAATACTTAGAATCCCAAAAATTTGCAAATTCACATATTACTTTGGGCGAGTATAACGAAAGTCAAAACTTAGGTTATTGGAATTTTGATAATGATTTTGGGCCTTTACCTCCTTATAATAGGAATTTTGAAACGAATTGTAATAGTTTTCAAAATTCCTATAATAATGAGTTTTTGTTTAAGTCTGATGGTCATTTTCAAAGTTCCCATTCTAATGCATCCGCACCTCTACCAATGACATTCGGTGAGGGCTTGCGTATGTATGAGAATGCGAAAATTGAAAATCGTTATCGGGAAGAAAATCATTCATGGGAACATGAGTTAGTTTTATTATTTGAGTCCGACGACGATTTTTCTTCTGAGACTTTTGAAGTCGAGGAATGTTTTGAACCAAATGAGGTACTTGTACCTACTTTGGAACAAGCCATTCTAGACTTTGCCCATCTCGTAATAGATATTGAAAGTGAGGATGAAAATGACGTAATATCTATTTGCAATGAAATGATTTCTTCTTTGGCCCCCAAAGAAGAACATTTCATTGAAAATGATATTATTTCCTTTGAAATTCCAACTTCATGCGATGATGATTCATCTCATGAGTTTGAATTTCTTTCATCCCCATTTTCATTCTCTATTACCACACCGGAACAAGTACCCGATGATTCGGTTTCGAACTTTAATGTTTTAAACCACCCTATCGCCGATGAGGAGTACTTGCTCGAGTCGCCCTCCATAATCGCATCTTTGCCTTTGTGTGCGCCGCCTCCCATTCCAACTTCAAAATCCTTGGGAGGATTTTCGGCTTTTCTCGGTCCCCACTTGTTTTTGTCACCCGTGCAATCCAAACCCCCCATCCTCCCTCCCAAAATTTTAATTGGGGATGGTTCCTTTGTTCCGCCTTACACATGCCTTCCGTTGTTAAAACGGAATTCATATTTTTCGGAAGGCATGCTTGTATGTGAGGGTACACCGGTTATCCTCCAAAGTCAAATCGTTCTTATGGTGGACCCTTAGCTAATTAGACTTCTAGTGTACAGTTAGTGTGAAGTCTAAATAGTAGGTTAGTTAGCTTTTTATTCTTTCTTTCTTTTTATTTTAGTCTAATGTAATTAGTTAACTTTTTGTTATTTATTTTTGCTCTGCTCGGTACTAACTTGTTTTGTAGATTCTTTGGACTTGTTCTTATGGGGATCGCTCCAATTTTGTGTAATATCGCTCTTTTCCTCTCTTCGACTTGGTTCTTAATTTACATTGAGGACAATGTCAAGTTTTAAGTTAGGGGGTGTGGGATATTCTATCCATTTCTTTATTTAGTCCATGTTTTTGCTCACATGTTAGTTACTTAGTATGCTTTTCTTAGAAAAATTCAAAAATTTCAAAAAGATTTTCTTTCTTTTTTCTCCTTTTTTGGGCATTTTGCCTTTGTTTCCGATGATAAATTTCAATAATTGCCCGATCCAATAGATAGCCCAATGATGCATGTTCTCGATTTTAGAAGTTATTAGACTTTTGTCTCGATTATTGATATTATGAATAACTTCATGAATTAAACTTTAGTCTCATGAGCACATGCACTTTCCTTGCTTTATTGATTTGGTTTAAGATTTTTATAACTCGGTAATCTTTTGTTGCATTGTATATACTTACACCGAGTAATCTTTGTACCTTTCGTCGTTTGTGAGTGTTATACACTATTCTTTCCTCATTGAAAACGTTGAATTCGTTGGTAATCTCACTATTCTTTCATTTGACCGGTCATTAATTGAGTTCATACTTGAAATGTGTTACTTGAGCACAATTTTCATATATTATTTTGATTCGAGAATTGCGTAAACTTTCTGAAATGATCATAGTCCCTCTTTGTTATATCACCCATATTAGCCTTGACCTCACCCTTATATGTTTACCCTCGTTAACCCCTTTGAGCCTAAATATAGCCTTTCATTTCATACCCCATTCCCATAACCAACTCTACATTGGAGTTATAAACCATACATACACATTCCATACCTTTGTTTGGAATGTTACTTGGGATTGAATGATGTTATTATGATGTCGGTTGCAATTTAGGCATATGAGAGTTTGATAAGTAAAGTAAAGTGATGTGAAAAAAGTGAAGAAAAAGAGAAAGCAAAAAGCAAAAGAAAACAAAAAAAAAAGTGAGAAAAGGAAGAAAAGAAAGAAAAGAGAAAGTTGTTTATGTTGTGTATAGTGTTCAATAAGCTTTTATTCCTCTCCCCGATGATACATTTAATGCTTGTTTGGAAGCTACTTTCCATTTTTGATATTCCCCGCATCCTTCCCATTATTCCAAGTTTTCATCTCCGAACACTTTGAATCCGTACATATACCTTTCATTTCGTACCTTAACCCCAAACCTACATTACAACCCTATAAAGTCCTATGTGATCTTAGGGTGCATTTAATTTAAAAGTCATAATAGTTTTGATAATCTGTGAAAATGCATTTTGCCTCTTTTAGTGTGCGGTATCCTTTCATTGAGATTACAGTTTTTCATTTTATATATAACGTTCTTCATTTATGACATGTGTGCGGCCTAGTTTCCATTTACATCTACTCTTTATGCCCACATGTCCCGTGTATTACCTCCCATTTCGAGTGATTTCATTTGTTGAGCGTAATGCCCGTGAGGATTGAATGTATGCTTGCTTTAATGATTATCCGATTTATATAAGTTTTTCGCCAAATCACACTTTTCATGTGCTCGTTCCCCTCCCACATTTTAAGGTTTCAATTCTATGAGGTGCATTCTATAATGTTAATAATTTGGACTTTTGTGTGAATTCATTCACTTTGCTAATAATGCGTATGAAATCCTTTTCGCCATTGTTGGGCTTGTCGCACGCTGGTTTGGACATATTTTGAGGAAACCATATGATGTTTGTGGGTATCATCCCTGAAAACCCTCACGAGACGACACTCATCCACTAGGGTAACCTAGGGGTTTAACGGCTTATTGCATATGCTAAATGCAATCGTGTTCCCTACGAAAGTGGCAATTATATTTCGATGCATATATACGTTTTGTATTTCCTTCTATGGACTAGTTTTGCTTGTTTCATCACTAGGGACTAGCAATGTTTAAGTTAGGGGGTGTGATTCGTATCGAATATTGCATATTTCCGCCCGTTATCTTTATGCATTCTAGCACTTTTACGGTCCTAAATGCCTATAATTATGCTCATTAACCACACAACCTTGGATTTGGATATATACATACTTTTCAGGGGTTATTTGTACTTTTGTAGGTATTGGAACGCTAAAAGTGAGGTTCGGTTGCATTTCGGAGAAGTTCCGTCGTCGAATGCTACTTCAAGGGAAATTTGGTCTTTTCAAACTCACTATTTTTTATGGAATGAAGTTACCAACATGTAGATCATCAAATTATCTTTTCGTGGCCACTGACCGTGCGTCATTCTCACTCCGTATGTGGAAGTTATGCCCATTTCCGGAAGGTTTCGGTATTTTATTCTACTTCAAGGGCATTTTGGTAATTTCATACTGCATAATTTGTAGGGTTTCAAAAAATAATCATGTATAGAATTGAATTAGCTTCGCGTCGGTTCCGACCACGCCTCCTTTCGATTCCGTATGAGGGAGTTATAGCCGTTTCCGTGCAACGCCTCAAAATTGGTTCAAAGTGGAAAAGTGGGCTGCCTCCAGCCCAAGGCAAATTCCAAAAGTGCGGTCGACCGGTTCCAAAACCGAGGTCGACCGGTCCCATCAGATATGGACGAAAATTGACTTATTTTGGGTTTTTTGGCTTGGTTTTGTTTGGGGTTTGTTTTGGGGTATAAATAGAATGTTGGGGGCTTTTATTTGTAAGAGATATTTCATTTTAGGTTAGAGAGGAGGGGATTTTTGGGTTTGGCTTATCTCTCCTAGGGTTGACACCATTTGGGTTGTGTAAGTTACTATTCATCTTCCCCTCCATTTATATTATTTGCTATTCTTTGTTTAAGCTTTGTTCTCTTGATTTATTGCTTTGATTTATTAGTTGTTGGTAGTTTAATTCTTGTTTTCTTTGGTAATTAGTTATTTTACTTAGTTTAATCATGTGTAGTGAGTAGATAACGGGTTGGGATTACGTTTCCACCATTAATGGGCGTCGAGCTCCGAAAGTTAGGTTTTGTGGAAAATTGCATTTAATTGAAACCTCGCGTATTAAAGTCGGATTATTATGCGTTTAACTTTCTTTGTCACGCAACGTTAGTGTTTATAGCGTTAATCCGAATTTAAGATGCGTGTGACCATTTTCTGTTAAATGTTTAATCTCGAAACTTTGGGTTAAATTCCTTATTGTGTGATGTTTATACTTAATTGAAAATGCTTGATTAAATGTTTTCGAACCGAAATTCTAATTATTAGTTGTTCAGCCCATGGTGGGGACACGATCCCGACTCTCGTTTTATTAATTCTAGTTTAGACTTAACTTCTTATTTTTTTCCCTTTTTCTTTATTTCCAACCTATCACCTTTTACACTTTAATTTTAGGAGTATTAAATCCTATAAATTCTATCAACTCGTCTATGTCGATTTTCGATACCCGACTTACCGCTGTGCTTGCCTCGCAAGTGTAGTAGTAACTTAGGTTTTTGTATTGAGTTGGCGAAACGAAAACAACGATTAGCGTCTTTACACGCGCTACTTTTCGCGCTTAATCAAAATGGCGCCGTTGCCGGGGATGAGTTTGTTTTAGACTTTATTTGATTTAGTATTTCATAGTATTTTCTTTCTATTTGTATTATTTGCTAACTTTTTGTAGGACTTCCACATTTGAGCACTTAGAAACGCTCGAATTTTTCCCGCGCGCACTTACTTTGTGGAATCCGCCACTTCGAGCCATTTTTGGGCTAAGCATGTCTTATTCCAATTCTTTCGGTAATCATTGTTATAATTCTCAAAATTCCCTCAAACCTATGACTTTCGGTGAATACTTAGAATCCCAAAAATTTGCAAATTCACATATTACTTTGGGCGAGTATAACGAAAGTCAAAACTTAGGTTATTGGAATTTTGATAATGATTTTGGGCCTTTACCTCCTTATAATAGGAATTTTGAAACGAATTGTAATAGTTTTCAAAATTCCTATAATAATGAGTTTTTGTTTAAGTCTGATGGTCATTTTCAAAGTTCCCATTCTAATGCATCCGCACCTCTACCAATGACATTCGGTGAGGGCTTGCGTATGTATGAGAATGCGAAAATTGAAAATCGTTATCGGGAAGAAAATCATTCATGGGAACATGAGTTAGTTTTATTATTTGAGTCCGACGACGATTTTTCTTCTGAGACTTTTGAAGTCGAGGAATGTTTTGAACCAAATGAGGTACTTGTACCTACTTTGGAACAAGCCATTCTAGACTTTGCCCATCTCGTAATAGATATTGAAAGTGAGGATGAAAATGACGTAATATCTATTTGCAATGAAATGATTTCTTCTTTGGCCCCCAAAGAAGAACATTTCATTGAAAATGATATTATTTCCTTTGAAATTCCAACTTCATGCGATGATGATTCATCTCATGAGTTTGAATTTCTTTCATCCCCATTTTCATTCTCTATTACCACACCGGAACAAGTACCCGATGATTCGGTTTCGAACTTTAATGTTTTAAACCACCCTATCGCCGATGAGGAGTACTTGCTCGAGTCGCCCTCCATAATCGCATCTTTGCCTTTGTGTGCGCCGCCTCCCATTCCAACTTCAAAATCCTTGGGAGGATTTTCGGCTTTTCTCGGTCCCCACTTGTTTTTGTCACCCGTGCAATCCAAACCCCCCATCCTCCCTCCCAAAATTTTAATTGGGGATGGTTCCTTTGTTCCTCCTTACACATGCCTTCCGTTGTTAAAACGGAATTCATATTTTTCGGAAGGCATGCTTGTATGTGAGGGTACACCGGTTATCCTCCAAAGTCAAATCGTTCTTATGGTGGACCCTTAGCTAATTAGACTTCTAGTGTACAGTTAGTGTGAAGTCTAAATAGTAGGTTAGTTAGCTTTTTATTCTTTCTTTCTTTTTATTTTAGTCTAATGTAATTAGTTAACTTTTTGTTATTTATTTTTGCTCTGCTCGGTACTAACTTGTTTTGTAGATTCTTTGGACTTGTTCTTATGGGGATCGCTCCAATTTTGTGTAATATCGCTCTTTTCCTCTCTTCGACTTGGTTCTTAATTTACATTGAGGACAATGTCAAGTTTTAAGTTAGGGGGTGTGGGATATTATATCCATTTCTTTATTTAGTCCATGTTTTTGCTCACATGTTAGTTACTTAGTATGCTTTTCTTAGAAAAATTCAAAAATTTCAAAAAGATTTTCTTTCTTTTTTCTCCTTTTTTGGGCATTTTGCCTTTGTTTCCGATGATAAATTTCAATAATTGCCCGATCCAATAGATAGCCCAATGATGCATGTTCTCGATTTTAGAAGTTATTAGACTTTTGTCTCGATTATTGATATTATGAATAACTTCATGAATTAAACTTTAGTCTCATGAGCACATGCACTTTCCTTGCTTTATTGATTTGGTTTAAGATTTTTATAACTCGGTAATCTTTTGTTGCATTGTATATACTTACACCGAGTAATCTTTGTACCTTTCGTCATTTGTGAGTGTTATACACTATTCTTTCCTCATTGAAAACGTTGAATTCGTTGGTAATCTCACTATTCTTTCATTTGACCGGTCATTAATTGAGTTCATACTTGAAATGTGTTACTTGAGCACAATTTTCATATATTATTTTGATTCGAGAATTGTGTAAACTTTGTGAAATGATCATAGGCCCTCTTTGTTATATCACCCATATTAGCCTTGACCTCACCCTTATATGTTTACCCTCGTTAACCCCTTTGAGCCTAAATATAGCCTTTCATTTCATACCCCATTCCCATAACCAACTCTACATTGGAGTTATAAACCATACATACACATTCCATACCTTTGTTTGGAATGTTACTTGGGATTGAATGATGTTATTATGATGTCGGTTGCAATTTAGGCATATGAGAGTTTGATAAGTAAAGTAAAGTGATGTGAAAAAAGTGAAGAAAAAGAGAAAGCAAAAAGCAAAAGAAAACAAAAAAAAAAAGTGAGAAAAAGAAGAAAAGAAAGAAAAGAGAAAGTTGTTTATGTTGTGTATAGTGTTCAATAAGCTTTTATTCCTCTCCCCGATGATACATTTAATGCTTGTTTGGAAGCTACTTTCCATTTTTGATATTCCCCGCATCCTTCCCATTATTCCAAGTTTTCATCTCCGAACACTTTGAATCCGTACATATACCTTTCATTTCGTACCTTAACCCCAAACCTACATTACAACCCTATAAAGTCCTATGTGATCTTAGGGTGCATTTAATTTAAAAGTCATAATAGTTTTGATAATCTGTGAAAATGCATTTTGCCTCTTTTAGTGTGCGGTATCCTTTCATTGAGATTACAGTTTTTCATTTTATATATAACGTTCTTCATTTATGACATGTGTGCGGCCTAGTTTCCATTTACATCTACTCTTTATGCCCACATGTCCCGTGTATTACCTCCCATTTCGAGTGATTTCATTTGTTGAGCGTAATGCCCGTGAGGATTGAATGTATGCTTGCTTTAATGATTATCCGATTTATATAAGTTTTTCGCCAAATCACACTTTGCATGTGCTCGTTCCCCTCCCACATTTTAAGGTTTCAATTCTATGAGGTGCATTCTATAATGTTAATAATTTGGACTTTTGTGTGAATTCATTCACTTTGCTAATAATGCGTATGAAATCCTTTTCGCCATTGTTGGGCTTGTCGCACGTTGGTTTGGACATATTTTGAGGAAACCATATGATGTTTGTGGGTATCATCCCTGAAAACCCTCACGAGACGACACTCATCCACTAGGGTAACCTAGGGGTTTAACGGCTTATTGCATATGCTAAATGCAATCGTGTTCCCTACGAAAGTGGCAATTATATTTCGATGCATATATACGTTTTGTATTTCCTTCTATGGACTAGTTTTGCTTGTTTCATCACTAGGGACTAGCAATGTTTAAGTTAGGGGGTGTGATTCGTATCGAATATTGCATATTTCCGCCCGTTATCTTTATGCATTCTAGCACTTTTACGGTCCTAAATGCCTATAATTATGCTCATTAACCAGACAACCTTGGATTTGGATATATACATACTTTTCAGGGGTTATTTGTGCTTTTGTAGGTATTGGAACGCTAAAAGTGAGGTTCGGTTGCATTTCGGAGAAGTTCCGTCGTCGAATGCTACTTCAAGGGAAATTTGGTCTTTTCAAACTCACTATTTTTTATGGAATGAAGTTACCAACATGTAGATCATCAAATTATCTTTTCGTGGCCACTGACCGTGCGTCATTCTCACTCCGTATGTGGAAGTTATGCCCATTTCCGGAAGGTTTCGGTATTTTCTTCTACTTCAAGGGCATTTTGGTAATTTCATACTGCATAATTTGTAGGGTTTCAAAAAATAATCATGTATAGAATTGAATTAGCTTCGCGTCGGTTCCGACCACGCCTCCTTTCGATTCCGTATGAGGGAGTTATAGCCGTTTCCGTGCAACGCCTCAAAATTGGTTCAAAGTGGAAAAGTGGGCTGCCTCCAGCCCAAGGCAAATTCCAAAAGTGCGGTCGACCGGTTCCAAAACCGAGGTCGACCGGTCCCATCAGATATGGACGAAAATTGACTTATTTTGGGTTTTTTGGCTTGGTTTTGTTTGGGGTTTGTTTTGGGGTATAAATAGAATGTTGGGGGCTTTTATTTGTAAGAGATATTTCATTTTAGGTTAGAGAGGAGGGGATTTTTGGGTTTGGCTTATCTCTCCTAGGGTTGACACCATTTGGGTTGTGTAAGTTACTATTCATCTTCCCCTCCATTTATATTATTTGCTATTCTTTGTTTAAGCTTTGTTCTCTTGATTTATTGCTTTGATTTATTAGTTGTTGGTAGTTTAATTCTTGTTTTCTTTGGTAATTAGTTATTTTACTTAGTTTAATCATGTGTAGTGAGTAGATAACGGGTTGGGATTACGTTTCCACCATTAATGGGCGTCGAGCTCCGAAAGTTAGGTTTTGTGGAAAATTGCATTTAATTGAAACCTCGCGTATTAAAGTCGGATTATTATGCGTTTAACTTTCTTTGTCACGCAACGTTAGTGTTTATAGCGTTAATCCGAATTTAAGATGCGTGTGACCATTTTCTGTTAAATGTTTAATCTCGAAACTTTGGGTTAAATTCCTTATTGTGTGATGTTTATACTTAATTGAAAATGCTTGATTAAATGTTTTCGAACCGAAATTCTAATTATTAGTTGTTCAGCCCATGGTGGGGACACGATCCCGACTCTCGTTTTATTAATTCTAGTTTAGACTTAACTTCTTATTTTTTTCCCTTTTTCTTTATTTCCAACCTATCACCTTTTACACTTTAATTTTAGGAGTATTAAATCCTATAAATTCTATCAACTCGTCTATGTCGATTTTCGATACCCGACTTACCGCTGTGCTTGCCTCGCAAGTGTAGTAGTAACTTAGGTTTTTGTATTGAGTTGGCGAAACGAAAACAACGATTAGCGTCTTTACACGCGCTACTTTTCGCGCTTAATCAAAATGGCGCCGTTGCCGGGGATGAGTTTGTTTTAGACTTTATTTGATTTAGTATTTCATAGTATTTTCTTTCTATTTGTATTATTTGCTAACTTTTTGTAGGACTTCCACATTTGAGCACTTAGAAACGCTCGAATTTTTCCCGCGCGCACTTACTTTGTGGAATCCGCCACTTCGAGCCATTTTTGGGCTAAGCATGTCTTATTCCAATTCTTTCGATAATCATTGTTATAATTCTCAAAATTCCCTCAAACCTATGACTTTCGGTGAATACTTAGAATCCCAAAAATTTGCAAATTCACATATTACTTTGGGCGAGTATAACGAAAGTCAAAACTTAGGTTATTGGAATTTTGATAATGATTTTGGGCCTTTACCTCCTTATAATAGGAATTTTGAAACGAATTGTAATAGTTTTCAAAATTCCTATAATAATGAGTTTTTGTTTAAGTCTGATGGTCATTTTCAAAGTTCCCATTCTAATGCATCCGCACCTCTACCAATGACATTCGGTGAGGGCTTGCGTATGTATGAGAATGCGAAAATTGAAAATCGTTATCGGGAAGAAAATCATTCATGGGAACATGAGTTAGTTTTATTATTTGAGTCCGACGACGATTTTTCTTCTGAGACTTTTGAAGTCGAGGAATGTTTTGAACCAAATGAGGTACTTGTACCTACTTTGGAACAAGCCATTCTAGACTTTGCCCATCTCGTAATAGATATTGAAAGTGAGGATGAAAATGACGTAATATCTATTTGCAATGAAATGATTTCTTCTTTGGCCCCCAAAGAAGAACATTTCATTGAAAATGATATTATTTCCTTTGAAATTCCAACTTCATGCGATGATGATTCATCTCATGAGTTTGAATTTCTTTCATCCCCATTTTCATTCTCTATTACCACACCGGAACAAGTACCCGATGATTCGGTTTCGAACTTTAATGTTTTAAACCACCCTATCGCCGATGAGGAGTACTTGCTCGAGTCGCCCTCCATAATCGCATCTTTGCCTTTGTGTGCGCCGCCTCCCATTCCAACTTCAAAATCCTTGGGAGGATTTTCGTCTTTTCTCGGTCCCCACTTGTTTTTGTCACCCGTGCAATCCAAACCCCCCATCCTCCCTCCCAAAATTTTAATTGGGGATGGTTCCTTTGTTCCGCCTTACACATGCCTTCCGTTGTTAAAACGGAATTCATATTTTTCGGAAGGCATGCTTGTATGTGAGGGTACACCGGTTATCCTCCAAAGTCAAATCGTTCTTATGGTGGACCCTTAGCTAATTAGACTTCTAGTGTACAGTTAGTGTGAAGTCTAAATAGTAGGTTAGTTAGCTTTTTATTCTTTCTTTCTTTTTATTTTAGTCTAATGTAATTAGTTAACTTTTTGTTATTTATTTTTGCTCTGCTCGGTACTAACTTGTTTTGTAGATTCTTTGGACTTGTTCTTATGGGGATCGCTCCAATTTTGTGTAATATCGCTCTTTTCCTCTCTTCGACTTGGTTCTTAATTTACATTGAGGACAATGTCAAGTTTTATGTTAGGGGGTGTGGGATATTCTATCCATTTCTTTATTTAGTCCATGTTTTTGCTCACATGTTAGTTACTTAGTATGCTTTTCTTAGAAAAATTCAAAAATTTCAAAAAGATTTTCTTTCTTTTTTCTCCTTTTTTGGGCATTTTGCCTTTGTTTCCGATGATAAATTTCAATAATTGCCCGATCCAATAGATAGCCCAATGATGCATGTTCTCGATTTTAGAAGTTATTAGACTTTTGTCTCGATTATTGATATTATGAATAACTTCATGAATTAAACTTTAATCTCATGAGCACATGCACTTTCCTTGCTTTATTGATTTGGTTTAAGATTTTTATAACTCGGTAATGTTTTGTTGCATTGTATATACTTACACCGAGTAATCTTTGTACCTTTCGTCGTTTGTGAGTGTTATACACTATTCTTTCCTCATTGAAAACGTTGAATTCGTTGGTAATCTCACTATTCTTTCATTTGACCGGTCATTAATTGAGTTCATACTTGAAATGTGTTACTTGAGCACAATTTTCATATATTATTTTGATTCGAGAATTGTGTAAACTTTGTGAAATGATCATAGGCCCTCTTTGTTATATCACCCATATTAGCCTTGACCTCACCCTTATATGTTTACCCTCGTTAACCCCTTTGAGCCTAAATATAGCCTTTCATTTCATACCCCATTCCCATAACCAACTCTACATTGGAGTTATAAACCATACATACACATTCCATACCTTTGTTTGGAATGTTACTTGGGATTGAATGATGTTATTATGATGTCGGTTGCAATTTAGGAATATGAGAGTTTGATAAGTAAAGTAAAGTGATGTGAAAAAAGTGAAGAAAAAGAGAAAGCAAAAAGCAAAAGAAAACAAAAAAAAAAGTGAGAAAAAGAAGAAAAGAAAGAAAAGAGAAAGTTGTTTATGTTGTGTATAGTGTTCAATAAGCTTTTATTCCTCTCCCCGATGATACATTTAATGCTTGTTTGGAAGCTACTTTCCATTTTTGATATTGCCCGCATCCTTCCCATTATTCCAAGTTTTCATCTCCGAACACTTTGAATCCGTACATATACCTTTCATTTCGTACCTTAACCCCAAACCTACATTACAACCCTATAAAGTCCTATGTGATCTTAGGGTGCATTTAATTTAAAAGTCATAATAGTTTTGATAATCTGTGAAAATGCATTTTGCCTCTTTTAGTGTGCGGTATCCTTTCATTGAGATTACAGTTTTTCATTTTATATATAACGTTCTTCATTTATGACATGTGTGCGGCCTAGTTTCCATTTACATTTACTCTTTATGCCCACATGTCCCGTGTATTACCTCCCATTTCGAGTGATTTCATTTGTTGAGCGTAATGCCTGTGAGGATTGAATGTATGCTTGCTTTAATGATTATCCGATTTATATAAGTTTTTCGCCAAATCACACTTTGCATGTGCTCGTTCCCCTCCCACATTTTAAGGTTTCAATTCTATGAGGTGCATTCTATAATGTTAATAATTTGGACTTTTGTGTGAATTCATTCACTTTGCTAATAATGCGTATGAAATCCTTTTCGCCATTGTTGGGCTTGTCGCACGTTGGTTTGGACATATTTTGAGGAAACCATATGATGTTTGTGGGTATCATCCCTGAAAACCCTCACGAGATGACACTCATCCACTAGGGTAACCTAGGGGTTTAACGGCTTATTGCATATGCTAAATGCAATCGTGTTCCCTACGAAAGTGGCAATTATATTTCGATGCATATATACGTTTTGTATTTCCTTCTATGGACTAGTTTTGCTTGTTTCATCACTAGGGACTAGCAATGTTTAAGTTAGGGGGTGTGATTCGTATCGAATATTGCATATTTCCGCCCGTTATCTTTATGCATTCTAGCACTTTTACGGTCCTAAATGCCTATAATTATGCTCATTAACCAGACAACCTTGGATTTGGATATATACATACTTTTCAGGGGTTATTTGTGCTTTTGTAGGTATTGGAACGCTAAAAGTGAGGTTCGGTTGCATTTCGGAGAAGTTCCGTCGTCGAATGCTACTTCAAGGGAAATTTGGTCTTTTCAAACTCACTATTTTTTATGGAATGAAGTTACCAACATGTAGATCATCAAATTATCTTTTCGTGGCCACTGACCGTGCGTCATTCTCACTCCGTATGTGGAAGTTATGCCCATTTCCGGAAGGTTTCGGTATTTTCTTCTACTTCAAGGGCATTTTGGTAATTTCATACTACATAATTTGTAGGATTTCAAAAAATAATCATGTATAGAATTGAATTAGCTTCGCGTCGGTTCCGACCACGCCTCCTTTCGATTCCGTATGAGGGAGTTATAGCCGTTTCCGTGCAACGCCTCAAAATTGGTTCAAAGTGGAAAAGTGGGCTGCCTCCAGCCCAAGGCAAATTCGAAAAGTGCGGTCGACCGGTTCCAAAACCGAGGTCGATCGGTCCCATCAGATATGGACGAAAATTGACTTATTTTGGGTTTTTGGCTTGGTTTTGTTTGGGGTTTGTTTTGGGGTATAAATAGAATGTTGGGGGCTTTTATTTGTAAGAGATATTTCATTTTAGGTTAGAGAGGAGGGGATTTTTGGGTTTGGCTTATCTCTCCTAGGGTTGACACCATTTGGGTTGTGTAAGTTACTATTCATCTTCCCCTCCATTTATATTATTTGCTATTCTTTGTTTAAGCTTTGTTCTCTTGATTTATTGCTTTGATTTATTAGTTGTTGGTAGTTTAATTCTTGTTTTCTTTGGTAATTAGTTATTTTACTTAGTTTAATCATGTGTAGTGAGTAGATAACGGGTTGGGATTACGTTTCCACCATTAATGGGCGTCGAGCTCCGAAAGTTAGGTTTTGGGGAAAATTGCATTTAATTGAAACCTCGCGTATTAAAGTCGGATTATTATGCATTTAACTTTCTTTGTCACGCAACGTTAGTGTTTATAGCGGTGATCCGAATTTAAGATGTGTGTGACCATTTTCTGTTAAATGTTTAATCTCGCAACTTTGGGTTAAATTCCTTATTTTGTGATGTTTATACTTAATTGAAAATGCTTGATTAAATGTTTTCGAACCGAAATTCTAATTATTAGTTGTTCAGCCCATGGTGGGGACACGATCCCGACTCTCGTTTTATTAATTCTAGTTTAGACTTAACTTCTTATTTTTTTCCCTTTTTCTTTATTTCCAACCTATCACCTTTTACACTTTAATTTTAGGAGTATTAAATCCTATAACTTCTATCAACTCGTCTCTGTGGATTTTCGATACCCGACTTACCGCTGTGCTTGCCTCGCAAGTGTAGTAGTAACTTAGGTTTTTGTATTGAGCTGGCGAAACGAAAACAACGATTAGCGTCTTTACACACGCTACTTTTCGCGCTTAATCAAGGAGCACTTTTTGACCCTGGTAAAACTCCTTTCGACGGATATTTCGCTCATGCACAAGTTATCCTTTATTTGGATATTTTGGTGCTCTCATACGCACTGTTACGTATTTCTTCCAACTAATGCAATTGTATCTTACATGCTTCACTGGCTTGATCCAAGTTATAGTTCGACCTCTTGATCACTCAATATGCCTTATGCTCTAACTCTACAAGTATATGGCAAGGCTTGCCAAAGAAAAACCAAAGTATGGACATCCCTGATGATACGCGAAATCGACCATAAGGCGTTCTCGTATCAGCAACTCAAGAGTCAAGTGTCTAATAAACAAGTAAAGTAAATAAATAGAGAGAAGACAAGATATAGAGTGGTTCAGCCCCTAAAATGGGCCTACGTCCACTGTGTTGCTCCATTCTCATTATGTGCGTTGCATTGTATAATATAATCATGCCTAAAGAGGCGTACAAATATGAGAATAAGGGTGAATACATGGCAATATTGGAGACTCTGGTGAGCCCGGGAGGTGGATGTGATGTAGATGTGTGGCCTTCAAGCCGTGTGTAGAGGTCGTGTAGAGAGAATATGTATTGCATAGACTGCCCCGGACGGGTATGGAATCAATCCCCCCTCCTTCTAAGTGTCGTCCACTATTTATGAGGAAATGTGTTGAGTCACATGCCCTGAGCACGTGGCGTATATCAAGTCTGCAGCAGTTGTGGATGAGGGGGGTGCGGCCTGCAATGCAAGCAGTGTTGTAAGCTGATGGAGGGGTGCCGCGCACCACACGGTGGGGTGCCGCGGCTTATAATGGACAGGGCTGCACCCTGTGCCATCTGGTCCTGAAGGGATGTCGCACCGAGTGAGTTCTGGCCACGGCTTGTATGACCTATGAGGTATGCCTGCAAACTGAATAGAGAAGAATACATTCCGCGGTAGGGTGCTATATTTGTACTATCAATAATCCCCCAAGCTATAGTGCCAAGGGAGATCAATTGGGACTGCGGCTCAGTAGCCTAGGTGCCACGGTGCTTCCAAAGCGACGATTCGTCTTTCGCTCTCCCTTATATAAATTGTTTCTGGCCGTGGACTTCATTACGTTTCCAAAACTTTTGAGAGCACATCGAGAGCGAAACTCTGCACTCTCTTGCATATTTCGGCAACCTTCCGAGGCGGTGTGCGGCGGTTCAAGGCAGTCTGAAGCTGAGCATTGCAAGTTTCTCCATTTACAGGTGATTTTTCATCCACTATACTTTCGTAAATGCCTTTGAAATTTACAGTTTTCTTCCCTTTCGATATGATTTTGCTTTTTCTAGTTTATTTGCTAGAAATCTAGGGTTTTGTTTGTACGTTTTGACCTTTCCCACATATGCTACATATGAAATACATATAACTGTTCTTATTCTTCATAATCGAACTCTTCGTATTCTGTGAGTTTGATCCTAAAAATGATTAGAATTTAGATAATCAACTGTTTAGGATAGAAGCCGCAGCATGATAGGATTTCAATACCCATTCCCATGAACTGGTACGATCCTTCTGCATCATACCGTGCGAAATGGCCGCGGTCCCTTAAATTATCATCTGCGGCGTCAAATCACCACCCATGTCTCGAACAACCTTCAAATTTCCATGAACCCAAGACATATCCATGTTAAATAACTATAATTGCTACCAGAGCACATAGAATTGACTCTGTAAATTTAGGAATGGCCGTGGCTAGGAATGCCTTAAAGCAATTCTCCTTTATTACCACGACAGACTAAGTTCCTCTGCTGATATGGAGGTGGTCGCGGTTAATAGGGACAGTACGAACCCATAAGTTCATGTAGTAGAGTTGGCCCTTAATAAATAGTTAGGGAAATAATTCCAAACTCATTTCCAAGACCTATAAATAATTTTTCTGCGACTTCTTAAAGTCTTTTACAAATCATATTGGCTGCGGCGCCTAACTGCGAACTCTGCTTTTCAGGTACTGCTGCAGCCATATGAGCTTTGACCCAGACGAGTTCCTGAGAGGCTTTTGGGCAAAGCACTTTGGGACCTCTCCCCCTGAGCTTACTTCTGTACCCCCTCTAAGATCAATAGGGCCTTGCAAACTAAAAAATTGCCCAAACTGCGTGATACTTGACTCAGACTCCGCGGATACGGTATCTGGGAAGGATTTCCAATCTCCGCCGATGGAAGAGGAAGCCAACTCAAGTACTCATCCAATGGGTGTAGGAGACAGTGCCGCGGCTGTTAGAAAAAACCCAGGTGGTATATCTGGGAGGGCTGAGAAACCCTTGGTCGCGCTTGATATCCGCGGCTCCATGACCCAAGATTGGGTTGAGCAGGTGGCTGAGGCCTTCGAATTTCCAAAAAATTTGACTTGCTCAGCCCCTGCCACAAACCAAAGACCATGCACGGTTCTATCCAATGATGGAATTTGCTTCCCTCTGCACGCCTTCATTTACGGGCTGCGGCTTCCCGTTCCAGTTCCTATCCGTCGCCTTTTTCAGGCAATGAACCTGGCCCCAGCACAATTGGACCCTAATGGCTGGAGAGCCATTCTCGCCGCAGTTGTCCTTTGGGAGAATTTGTTCAAAAAGGACATCACTCCCGCCGAGTTCTTTCACTTCTATTGCCCAAAGGAGAACTCAGTGAAGTTCACAGGCTACTACTACCTCTCAAGCCACGGCGGTGACGAGACCCTTTACACTGGGAGACCGACCAGTGTGAAGAACTGGAAGGGGAAATATTACTACATCTCCGGCAAAGGCTGGGAGATGCACCCCGATGAGAACGAGAGGGAAAGGACATATGTAATGCCGAGGCAGTGGGGGTCTCCCTCAAAATTAGGTAATAAGACTTTAGCCGCGTCCTTTCATTTCACATAAATATGCACAACTTCAACTAACCTTTGAATTGTCTTTTCTTTCTGCAGCCCTTGACAATCTGCACTTGAACTAGTGGCAGGAAAAAAGAGTTGTCGAGGCCGCGGAAGTTCCTGTTGAACACAAGAAGTTCGGCACACTTGTAACGTCAGCAACCATATTTAAAGCGGAATTTTTCCCTAACAAATCCATTCCTCGACAAATGGGCGCCGAAGGTAATTAACTGTGCCATAATTTTTACTCCGCGGTCATTTATTCTCTTGAACTCATGCTATTCCTTTTCAGGTGAAGAAGTTGACAGGGAACTTCTAGCGGCGCAGCTAGCAGAGATGGATGAGGACGCAGTCGTCCTAAATAATACTGTGCGGAGAATAAAGAGGAAGAGGTCCAAGGCCAAGGGACCTGCCGCAGCCCCCTCCGGAGAAAATAATGTTGCCTCTGTCGTGGCTCCTATCAAAAAAACTACAACACCTTCCGCGGATCAAATGGTTAATGATGAGAACCTTCCACATGACCATTTTGATGATGACATAGGGGAGAACCTGGCCGCAGCGGGCTTGATGTCAACCGATGTGCTCCTTCATTCATCCTCTCCTCTGCCGCCAACTGTTGTGGCGATTAACGCGAACTTGCCACCTCCTCAATTCAGCGAAGAGTCTGGGCCTGATGGTAGACCAAGGCCCCAATTAGGGCATCCTGACCCCAATTCCTCTTGGGACACTACCGCAAAGGCTACACGGAGGATGAAAAGAGCCTTTGATGCCGCGGACCTTAACAGGCTAGTGGGAGAAGATCATGAAGATCTGGAGGACTGTGGCCTCCATTGCCTTCTGAGGGTACGTACCAGTTGTCATTCTTTAACTTTTGCATCTCATATTTTTCCATATTTTTTCTAACGTCTTTTATTTCAGGCCGCGGATGTGATCGTGGTCCAGAAGAGGAAGTACGAGGCTTTGTATAGACTGAAGGAGGCCGAAAAGAGTACTCATGTCGCGGACTTACAGGCTGCACGAACTTCTTCTTTCGAGGCTGGGAAGAAGTCTGATGTTGTGGCTCTTCAGGCAGCCCACATGGACCTTGGGAAAGCAATTAAGGCGAGGGAGGAAGCGGAGGATAATTTTAAGCAAGGCGCGGAATCCCTGAAATCCTCCCAGGCCCAGACTGCCGAAGCCGCCCGTGTTGCGAAGATTTCAAATACTAAGCTCGCCCTCCTCCAACAGAAGTATGAAGAGTTGGAAGCCAAGTCCGCTAAAAAATATGAAGATCATGCTGCGGTAATAAAAAAGTTAGAAGTTGATCATGGTGACGCCCTCCAACTAGCCATAGATCATGTCGTGGAGTCATTTAAAGGCTCCAAGGACTTCTTCCTTGTCAATAACAGGGCTTACCTCCGCGGCTACCAGGAGCTGCGGCAAAGATTTATTAAGAGGTTCCCTGAGGCGAAGCAGGAGGTCCTTGACTGGAAGTTAAGCAATGCCGAACATCAAGAGTGTATCGCTGAACTTAAGTCCACGGCGAAAGAGAGAGCAAGGCTCATGGCTGAAGAAGAGGCAGCGGCTGCGAACGGAGAGACAGAGACTGCCGCGAACGGAGAAGAGGCTGATGATGATGATGACACAACCTCTTAACTCAATTTCTGTTGAATCATTAATATAGGGTTGCGTCCCTCCTTTTTGTAATCTTAATTTCTGTTTTGGCTGCGGCCTTCATTCTATAATCTTTGGCTATTAATACCAAGGCTGCAGCTATATTTTTACCACTACGATTGACTGCTTGATATTCCTTGCTCTTTTACATTGCATGTTTTACATTTCTTGCTATAATGAATGGTTGTACGTAACTACCTCATTTTTGAAAATGCATCCGTGCCCCGATAGACATAACATTTTAAGTTCGCGGATAGAGATCCATTTCTTCGTAGTATGATTATTTGCTAATGTCCGCGCCCACATAAATGGTGCAACTTTACTTTCGGACATCGACTGCTCCGTCATAAGGCTGCTGCATGTAAGCCGCGACCCTTTATTATGCCGCGTCATGTAAACATCTTCACTTGATTGCCGCGGATATGATTTCAAGGCTGGGGCTTGCTGATTGCATAGATCCCCAGCTTCTTTAATTGCACCTGGCTATCTGAACCGTTTATCTTTTGTCATCCCATAAGCAACATGGAACATGTACAGAAAGCCTTTCCTTAGACTTGGTACAATTGATTCTCCTCCACCGTGGCATTTGACACTGTGGCAGTTGTAGTTTTTTCATGCTTCAAGATGTTAGTGCCTCAGCACTTTCATGAATGAATGGCCCCTAGAGCTCTGCAACCGTATCGGTGGGATACGGCACATTTCTGGTTCACCTGAATAATGTGCCTCTGTAGACATACGTTGGTATTTCCAAGCCTTCTCGGGCTGGGTCATGTTACCAAGCCCTAATATGCGAGACACTATCAAGCCTCTATAGGCTGGGTTATATTATTAAGCCACCCACAACTAATATGCGAGACACTATCAAGCTTCTCCAGGTTGGGTTATGTTATTAAGCCACCCACGGCTAATATGCGAGACACTATCAACCCTCTCCAAGCTCGGTTATGTTATTAATCCACCCACAGCTAGTATGCGAGACATTATCAAGCCTTTTCGGGTTGGGTTATGTTACTAAGACACCCACAACTGCTAATATATATAAAGCCATCCCTGGCTAGATATTATAAGCCTCCCGGCTCGTTGACATATCCCGAAAGCTAAGAGCGAGTATTGTAAGCCCTCGCGGCTAATTACGATTTTCAAAGGCTGAGAATGGGCATTGTAAGCCCCCGTGGCTAACAAGAGCTCCTTGAATTCTCAGATGCTTCCGCGAAGATGATTATCAGAAGATAAGATGTAGTTGCACATTGCGAGGGGAACTTTTGAGCTGATTAAGATTACAATCCCTCCATAAGTGCATCCCAAAGTAAGATAATCCTTCGAGATAATTTTATTATTCTTCCTCTGGAATCTGTTTGAGACAAAAGGTATTTTGTGAGATAACAGATTATGAAACCAAGAGAGATATCAGATATGGCAAAACTTTCTAATTCATATATTTATGTATGTATTCTTCAGCTAATGACTTTGTTAATAAAACATAAAGTCTTGAGTATTAAGGCTCTAACGAGCTACATAAAGCATAAACATAAATAGTTGAAATTGAACAGACTAAGAATGAGGTGTGGCATGCAGCCTCTGTCAAGTTCGGCTGAGTCCTTTATGCATTCTTCAGGAATCGCTGCAGCATCCCTTGCCCGATTAGCCTTTCAACTTCATCCTTCAGAGCATAGCATTGCTCTGTGTCATGGCCATGGTCCTGATGGGATTTGCACCAGGTAGCTTTGTTCCTCTTGTGGGGTGGATCTCTCAACTTTTCTGGCCACCTCAAAATCTTGTCCTCTTTGATGAACTCAAAGATCTCTTCAATCGGGAAAATCAATGGCGTATAGACGCCTATTTTTTTCTCTGATTTCTTTGTTCTCCTTTTCTGACTTCTGCAGGTTGATTCCGTGGATTCTTTAACTGCCGCGGCAGACAAAGCTGGTTGAGTTTTTTCCTCCGCACCCGCGCCTATATTTTGAGAGGTCGCGGCCTCTAGCATTAGCACCCTCTGAGTTAGATAATTGACCTGGGTCTGAAGTGAGGCATGGCTGTCATAGAGGTGATTAAGGTGATTGTACAGTTGCACAATCTCATCCTTGACTTCTGCGCTCTGGCTGGATTCTCCTTCCATTTCATCTTTTGTCAGTCTTTATAAAGTATATAGAATCTGAGACAAAACTAACAGAAGTGAGTGATCACAGGAATATTGGAAAAGGAGAATTTGAACTGCTCCATGATACGCTAGTATGGCACATAAGTGCACTGCCGCGGTCCTTTAATGTTAATCACCAAGGTCGATCTGAAGGCCACCCAAGTCCTTCCCACGGTGATTTTGAGCTGTTGTAATAGGTTCGCACTAGTAGGGGTCGCGGCGCGAGAGACTTTTGAACTTAAAGGCCGCACCCCTGTCTAGGCAGTGGAGATATCGGAGCCCAGGAACCAATATTTTCTCCCCCAATACGCGAAGAAAACCTACTAGGGTCCATTGATGAGAGAATTCCCTTGCGGTGCGCAAGACGGCATAATTTCAATGATAAACTCTAGATCATAGGTCGATGACAACAAGAAGGTAGTAAATATAACCCTTCCCTAATCATCCACCTTTTCGGGACCAAAGTCCACCATGCTTTTTAGCATTATCTAGATTGAATATTATCACAAGGGTATGTAAAATAAACCCAGAGCCATCAAATGAAGACCCAAGGACAGATCTGGAAATATGAAATACCCGCTTGAGGGGGCGAATATAAAATGGAGCCCAATAACCAGTAACCGACCCGTGAGAAGATGATCCATAGGACCCTCAGGGATCGAATAAGGTGTTTAAGAACTCCTATATGTAGAGAAACAAGATTGAAATATCTCGTTCCCACAGACGGTGCCAAAATTATGATACGAGAAATCGGCCATAAGGCGTTCTCGTATCAGCAACTTAAGAGTCAAGTGTGTAATAAACAAGTAAAGTAAATAAATATAGAGAAGATAAGATATAGAGTGGTTCAGTCCCTAAAATGGGCCTACGTCCACTATGTTGCTCCATTCTCATTATGTGTGTTGCATTGTACAATATAACCATGCCTAAAGAGGCTTACAAGTATGATAATAAGGGTGAATACATGGAAGTATTGGAGACTCCGGTGAGCCCGGGAGGTGGATGTGATGTAGATGTGTGGCCTCCAAGCCGTGTGTAGAGGTCGTGTAGAGAGAATCTGTATTGCATAGACTGCCCCAGACGGGTATGGAATCGATCCCCCCTCCTTCTAAGTGTGGTTATCTATTTATGAGGAAATGTGTTGAGTCACATGCCCTGAGCACGTGGCGTATATCAAGTCTGCAGTAGTTGTAGATGAGGGGGGTGCGACCTGCAAAGCAAGCAGTGTTGTAAGCTGATGGAGGGGTGTTGCACACCATACGGTGGAGTACCGTGGCCTATAATGGACAGGGTTGCACCCTGTGCCATCTGGTCCTGAAGGGATGTCGCACCGAGTGAGTTCTGGCCACGCCCCGAATGAGGTCTGGCCACGGCCTGTATGACCTATGAGGTATGCCTGCAAACTAAATAGAGAAGAATACATTCCGCGACAGGGTGCTATATTTGTACTATCAATCCCAAGGGGATTCCTGTACGCCATTCAGTAAGCCGATAACACATCCTTTAATCAGAGAGACCAATCCTTCCAGTTAGGATCGATGAAATTTTCTAGAATTTTCTTAGTCTCACGATTTGCTAGCTCGGCTTGCCCGTTTGTTTGGGGGTGATAAGTCGTCCCGACGTTATGGACAAACCCATATTTTCTCATGAGCTTTTTAAACGACCTATTGAAAAAGTGTGTGTCGTTATCACTAATGATTACCTTCAAAGCTCCAAAGCGAGAAAGTATGTGTTCTTGTAAAAACTTAATCACCAACTTGTTGTCATTTTTCTGAGTAGATATGGCCTCAACCCATTTGTACACATATTTCACCTCGACAAGGATGTATAATAAACCAAAGAAGGGAGGAAATGGACCCATAAATCAATTCCCTAACAATCAAATATCTCGATGATGAGAATAGGGGTCAATGGAATTATATCTCGTTGATTTATGTCTCCCATCCCTTGGCATTGTCACAAGATTTGTAATAAGCACTTTCAACCCGAAAAATTATGGGCCAATAGAGACCAGTTTGAAGAATGTTAAAGGCCGTATTATTCATAGAAAAGTGTCCTCCATAAGCTTCCATATGACAAAAATGGACGACGCTCAGTATCTCGTCATACGGTGAACATTTTCAGATGATTTGGTTTGTGCAATACTTTAAGCAAAAGGGATCATTTTAAAATAACATACGCAACCAAGTGAGGAATTTCTTTTTCTCTTGCGGTTTCCAATTGGAGGGAATGACCCCCATGACAATGTAATTCATTATATCTTCCATCCAAGGGAGAGAAGAAGTGACAAATAATTACTCATCTAAAAAGTATTCATCTATGGGTAAAGGGTCACAAGGTATGTCGGACGAAAGCCTCGACAAGTGATTGGCTACGAAGTTTTTTACTCCTTTCTTATCCTTTATAGTGTAGGAGTAGGATCCACCTTATGAAGCGCGATTTAGCATACTTTTTGGAAAATATATACTTAAAAGACGTGTGGACGGTGAAGCATATAATGGGCGAACCTAGGAGGTAAGAGAAAAATTTGTCTAGGGCAAAGACTACGGCTAGCAATTCTTTCTCCATGGTGGAGTAGTTAAGTTATGGTATAATTAAGGTTTGGCTAGCATAGCAGATGACGGAGCCTTATTATCTTTCCTTAGTCCCAAAACAGCCCCTATTGCATAATCACTCGCATCATACATAATCTCGAATGGAAAGGATCGGTCTGTAGCTTGCATAATGGGAGCAAAAACATCTTCGATTTTTCTAAAGCACTTTGGCACGCTTCATTCCACTTAAAGGGGGAATATTTCAAAAGTAGATTGCTTAAGGGGCTATCTATGGCATTAAAGTCCTTAATAAACCTACGATACCAAGAAAGAGCACGCATCCTTTAGTGATTTATGTGGTGGAAGTTAAGCACTAATGTCAATTTTTTCCCCATCTACTTCAATACCTTTGGACAAAACGATGTCGCCCAGAACTATGCCTTTGGTAACTATAAAATGACACTCCCAATTTATTACCAATTTCTTTTCCACACAATGGGCTAACATTTTTCGAGATTGGCGGGGAAAATATCAAAAGAGGGACCAAAGACACTAAATTCATTCATAAAAACCTCAAGGCCCCTTTCGAACATATCGCTAAAATGACTAAGCATGCACGTTTGAAAAGGTTTTGGGTGAATTAAAAAATCCAAAAGGCACATGTTTGTGGGTAAATGTGCCAAAGGGACATGTGAAAGTCGCATTTTCTTAATTAATACATCTACCTCAATTTGGTTATACCCAAAAAAGCTGTCAAGAAAGGAACAGAATGAGGAAATAATCTTTCCTAGTGTCGGCAGTGAGCTTTTGGTAGTCAAGGCAAATGCTCCACCCGGTGTTGGTACGTTGTGGACGAAGCTCATCCATTGCGTTTTTTACCATAGTCATTCTTGACTTCTTTTGGACAACTTCAATAGGATTCACCCAATTGCTATTCGAAATGGGGTAAATGATTCCGATATCCAATAACTTAATAATATACTCCCTCACGACATCTTTCATTGTGGGATTCAAATGCCTTTGCATCTCTCTCAAAGGCTTCATGTCCTCCTCGAGGTGGATTTTATGTGTACAAATTAGGGTACTTATACCCTTCAAATTTATGATGATCCAACCAAAATCACTACGGTGATTCCATAAAATAGATAATAGCTTACCTTCTTACTCTTTATTTAGGCCCAAGGAGATAACAACAGGAAATGTATCATCCTCTCCCTTATAAGCATATTTTATGTTTGAGTGTAGATTTTTCAATTCGAGGGTGGAAAATTTATCATGGGAGGAAATCGTGAGCGACTCCCTCGGTGGTAATTCCTCAAATCTAGAAATCCAACTAATGTTTCTCACATCCTCATTAGTCTCACTCTCATCCAAAATCACTCTCAACTCTCTCACCTCATGCTCGAAATTGGTATGCATCCCATCGCTCTCACTAGTCGAAATAAGTCATTCTTCTAGCGAATCCCCATTATAATGCCCCTCGATGTGCTCATCTACTACCTCCTCTACAAGATCCACCTCATGAAACTCGTCATCAGCACCCAATTGCTTGGAGATGTTGAAGATTTTGGTCTCAAGAGTTATATTCCGGAATGTGCATTGCATTTAACCATTTTGAGTATTAATTAGTGTATTAGCCATAGCTAATAATGGGTGGAAAATAATCACAAGAACATGATTAATAGATAGAGTGGTGGGCTTCGTGTCCCAAATGACAAAATCTATCGGGAAGTAAAATATGTTGACTTGGACTATCATGTTCTTAATAATCCCTCGAGGTATCTTCACAGTATGATTCGAAAGTTAGAGAGTAATATTAATGGGATTGAGGTACCCTAAATCTAATTACCTATAGATAGAATAAGGATAATGTTAACACTCGCCCCTAAATCTAATAAGGCTCTCTCAATGTGATTCTCTCCAATGATGCACGAAATAGTCAGTGCACCCAGATCTTTAAACTTTTATGGGAGATCACTTAAAAGAACTAAGCTCACATTCTATGCTAGTAAAACATTCTTTTTCACCTTTAATCTACGTTTCACCATCAACAAGTCTTTAAGGGACTTTGCATAGGCAGAAATTTTCTTGATTGCCTCGAGAAAAGGTAAATTTAACTTGACTTGCTTTAGCACATCTGGAATATCTTCATGGGAGGCTCCTTTAGGAGGAGAAACCAACCATTAAGGGAAGGGAGAAGAAATGGGCAATTTCACTACAACCTCGGGCCTAATAGTGTAATTATTATCACTCTAATTAAAGAGGGCATCTTCAACCTCTTTCATGTCGGGCATAATGTCCCTGTCTTTGAGCTCGTCGTGTGGAGGAGGTGATAAATCAACAACTCTCCCACTATGTAGAGTGGTAACGTCTTGACATGTCTCATTATTATCATCGAAAGTAGAGATAACACTATTTTGAACTTAGGGAGGTCTTTGTCCATGGGCCGAAAACTTACCCTTCTCTAGGACACTTAAAGATGATTACAACTTAGACAACGACGTTTTTAATTCAGCAAAACTTTTGAAATTTTGAGCATTGATTGCCGACTGAGTTTGCATAATTTGGTTTAACATGTCCTCGATAAAACTACATGGTGGGGTTATGTAAGTCATAGGAGGTGGTGCTTTCATAGGGGGGGCTTGTTGGAAATGTGGGAGCCGTGGATGAGGCAAACCAACATGTGAATTAGGAATCATCATTGCGTGTGGTTGCCCATAATTGAAACCAGGAAGGTTCCGCCATAAAGGGTTATAGGAATTCACACAAGGGGCATTAAAATTGCCCTTAAACTCTCCTACCGCTTACAATTTCTCTTGACGCATCACTTTGTAGGCAGGTATCGTTAGGTATTCATTCATTGGATGTACCACCTCATAAATCCCACACACTTCCTTTAATGCTCGAATGGAGCTAGATGTTTTTCTTCCTCTTAATTCGACTAGTTATTCCAACCTCTTAGGAAGTTGGTTGATTCGAAGCTTCAACTCAATTTCCTTGTCCAAATGATAGGGTCCGGATGCAGAAGGAGATGCGAACATTTGTCGAGCCCAGGATTTGGTATTTGGATTGGATGTATCCCATGATTGAGTAGTCTCAGTGACATACTTAAGGTGAGCCTCTACATCGTCCCCATCTAACCCTAGAAACTCCTCGGGGAACATGGTTTCAACGAGTTGCATAGAACTTAAGTTTATCCCTTGATGAAAAAAGGAGATAAGTATCCACTTTTTGAATCCATGGTGTGTTCACATATTAAGCAATTCATTGTAATGCTCCTAATATCTATCAAAAGGCTCATTTTCAAGTTGTCTAAATGTTTGAATCTAAGCTTTAATGAAATTGGTTTGATGTGGGGGAAAGAATTTTTAGAGAAACTTTTCTTGCATCTTCCTCCTTGTTCCTTCGAGTTCGGTTCCAAAGACCATAGCCAACTCTTGGCCTTATTCTTCAGGCAAAAGGGAAAAAGTTTGAGGCAAATGACATCCGAGGTGCATATTTGATTGGTGAAAGTCTCACACGCCTCCTCTAACTCTCTAATATGGAGGTAGGGTTTTTTCTGACCCCATCCCTTGGAATGTAAGGAGGATTTGAATCATACCATTTTGAAAATGAAACTTCCCTGCATTATACGAGAATATGATGCATTCCTGAGTGACGGTTTTGTTCAGGATATAAGAGGTCTCTTATAGGGCTATATGACATCTCACCCTCACCCGTACAAAAACTACTTTGAAAGGTTGGGAGTGAATTACATAATCCAAAACATATATGTTTGAAGATAAATGTTCCAAAGGGACATGTGAATGTTTTATTTTCTTGATGTAACACATCTATCTTTATTTGGTTATACCTGAAATAATTGTTAAGAAAGCAATATAATGGGTGTCTCACAACACGCTCTAGCATTTGATCGATAAACGATAAGGGGAAATAATTTACTAGTTTTAGTAGTGAGAGTCAAGGTAAACACGCCACTCGGTGGTGGTACGTTGTGGAATAACCTCACCCTTTGCATTTTCAACCAAAGTCATTCCCGACTTCTTCGGGACAACATGAATAGGACTCACCCACTTGCTATCCGAAATGGGGTAAATGATTCTGATATACAAAAACTTAATAATCGATGCCCTCACAACATCTTTCATCATGTGATTCAAATGCATTTGCATCTCCCTCGAAGGCTTCACGTCCTCCTCGAGGTGGATTTTATGGGTACAAATTAAGGTACTTATACCCTTGAAATATCTGATGATCTAACCAAAATCACTACGGTGCCTCCTTAAAATAGAGAATATCTTACCCTTTTGCTCTTTATTTAGGGTCGATGAGATAAAAATAAGAAATCTCTCATCCTCTCCCAAATAAGCATATTTTATGTTTGAGGGTAGTTTTTTCAATTTGAGGGTGGAAAATTTCTCATGGGAGGAAATCGTGCACGATACCCTCGGTGGTAATTCCTCAGAACAAGAAACCCATCTAATGTCTCTCACATCCTCATCAGTCGCACTCTTATCCAAAATCACTCTCAACTCTCTCACCTCACGTTCAAAATCGTTGTATGTCCCGTCGCTCTCACTAGTCAAATAAGTCAAGCTCCTAGAGAATCCCCACTATAATGTCATGCGATGTTCTCATCTACTACCTCCTCTATAAGATCCACCTTGTGAATATCATCCTCATCACCCACTTCCTTGGAGATATTGAAGATAGTGGCCTGAAGAGTCATATTCCCGAATATGAGTTGCATTTGACTATTTTGAGTAATAATTAGTGTGTTGTTTATAGCTAAGAATGGGTGGCTAAGAATCATGGGAACATAATTACTCGAGAGAGTGGAGGGCTCCGTGTCCTAAGTGATAAAATCTAATGGGAGGTAAAAAGTGTCGACTTAGACTATCACGTCCTTAATTACCTTGAGGTATCTTTTCGGTACGATCTGCGAGTTAGAGAGTAATCTTAGTGGGCTTGAGGTCCCCCAAATCTAATTTCCTGTAGATGGAATAAGGGAGAATGTTAACACCTATCCCTAAATCTAATAAGTCTCTATCGATGCGGTTCCCCCAAATGATTGAATAGTCAGTGAACTCAGATCTTTAAACTTTGGTGGGAGGTGACTTAAAACAACTGATCTCACATTTTATACTAGAAAAACATTCTTCTTCACCTTTAATCTACATTTCACTATCAACAAGTCTTTAAGGAAATTTGTATATGAAGAAATTTTCTTGATTGCCTCGAGAAAAGGTAAATTTAGCTTGAATTGCTTTAGCACATCTAGCACATATTCATGGGAGGCTACTTTAGGAGGAGGAACCAACCATTGAGGTAAGGGAGAAGAAGTTAGCGGTTTCACTACAACCTTGGGCTTTATAGTGTCATCATTGTCACTCTTATTAAAGCGGGCATCTTCGGCCTTTTTTCATGTCGGACGAAACCTCTTTGTATTTAAGGTCGTCATGTGGAGGAGGTGACAAATCAATGACTCTCGCACTATATAAAGTGGTAATGGCTTGACATGTCTCTTTATTTAGTGTCAGAATTAGAGCTAACACTATTTTGAACTTCGGGAGATCTTTGGCCTTGGACTGAAAACTTTCCCTTCTCTTGGACACTTAAATATGATTAAAACTTAGACGATGATGCTATTAATTCGGTAAAACTTTGGGCTTTTTGAGCATTGATCACTGATTGAGTTTGCATAATTTATCCTATTCTCAAGATTTCTACACGATGGGGGTGATATAAGGCATAAGAGGTGGTTCTTGCATAGGGGGCTTGTTGGAAATACCGGAGCGGTGGAAGAGGTAGTTTAACATGTGAATTAAGATTTGTCACTACATGTGGTTGCCCACAATTGAAACCAACACGGTTCCATCATGAAGGGTTATAAGAATTCCCAGGAGGCGCGTTAAAATTACCCTTAAACTCTCCTACCTCTTACACTTTCCTTGAAGCATCACTTCGTAGGAGGGTATCATCAGGTATTCCTTCATTGGATGTCCCACCTCATAAATCCCACGCACCTCCTCTATCAATGCTCGAATTGAGATGGATGTTTCTCTTCCTCTCAATTCGACTACATCTTCCAACCTCTTGGGAATTTGGTTGAATTGAACCTTCAACTCGGCTTCTTTGTCTAAATGATAGGGTTCAGACGCCGAAAGAGTTGTGGGAATTTGTAGAGCCCAAGATTGGTTGTTTTGATCGGATGTGCCCCATGATTGAGTAGTCTCGGTGACAAACTTAAGGTGGGCCACTTCATCGTCCACGTATAACCCTAGAAACTCCTCGGGGAAGATGGTTTCAACGAGTTGCTTGGAACTTAAGTTTAGCACGTGATGCAAAAAGGAGATAAATCTCCACTTTTCGAAACTGTGGTGTGGGAACATATTCTACAACTCATTGTAATGCTCCTAATATCTATCAAAAGGCCCACTTTCGAGTTGTCTAAACATTTGAATTTGAGATTTAATGGAATTAGTTTGATGTGGGGGAAAGAATTTTTAGAGAAACTTTGCTTACATGTTCCTCCATGTTCCAATGAAGTTCAGTGACAAAGACCACAACCAAGTCTTGGCCTTATTCTTCAGGGAGAAGGGAAATATTTTGAGGCAAATGACATCCATAGTGCATATTTGATCGGCGAAAGTCTCACACGTCTCCTCCAACTCTCTAATGTGGAGGTAGGGTTTTTTCTGACTCCATCCTATGGAATGTTGGGAGGATTTGAATCATCCCTTTTTGATAATGAAAACATCCCCTCATTATAGGAGAATATAATGCATCCCAAAGTGACAGTTCTCTCGGGATATAAGCGGTCTCTTATAGGTCGATACGATATCTGATTCTCACCCGTACCAAAACTACCTTGACATGACATTTCACTCACACTAATAGTATCACTTCCTTCTCCGAACTCTCTAAAGTTGTGACTCATGATGGAGTTAGGTGGTGTAGGAGGTCAAACCCAAAATTGTGCAATGCGTGGAGTCCGCGGGCTATCAAAATGGTACTCAACTATGGGAGTTTCATAAATTCAAAAAGGAGTCAAATGAGGAGTTGGATGAGTATTTTGCATGTAAGGATTTGATAAATTCTATTTTATTTTATTTTTTTGTGAATCTATTTGATTTTTTGAATTTTTTTGGCTTTATATGAATTCGAGTCAACTTTTAGATTAATTCAACCTAACCTAAATGTCTACCAAATCCCTGGCAACGAAGGCAAAAACTTTACGGGACTTTAAGTGTATCTCTAGTGTGTGCTAGTATCAGATCAAGTGTAAATTGGTCACATAAGTAATAATCTGAGCAAGTCGGGGATCAAACTCATTGAATAAGACGAAGAACGTGACGACAACTAGGAACGACAAATAACCTCACAATTGAATCGGAGAAAGAAAAGAAAATATTATTATTTTGGGGAAATTCCTTTCAACTAATGAAAATTAATTAAGATTGTGAACTAATTATGCATGCAAGAATAACTATTTGATTTTAAACTATATGCGAGAAAAGTAGACTTAGAGTACACTCCCCCAAACCGTCGGTAATTACTTAGAACATAAAACCTTTAAAAATCTAATTCCCAATTCAAAGAAACATTAAATACTTTCTAAGAATTCAACATATGCGTATTTTACTCCTCACAATATCAAACCAAAAATAATATTTAATGGGATTAATAAATTGTCGAAACTCATATTGTATTCTTAAACACTCTGGTTACCTAAGGCAAATGGAATTAAAAGACCTATAATGTTTGTTTCAATAAGATTTCAAGCCTTTGAATTAATAATTAGATTTTATCCACTTTTAAATTCATTAGTAACACCTAGGTTGGTTCCTATACCCCAACCCTCTAAGAACATAGCTGGACATGGAGTAGTTAGAAATTAGAATGGGTTCTATGTTGCATGAATTCATTATTACATAAATATAGTATCTAAACATATGTAAACAAATTATAGCAAGAAAGTAAAGAACAAGTATGTAAAAATAAGATAAATCTTGAAAGCAAAGGAAGAAAACACTTATATTAAAGAACGCCATATGAAATAATGAAGAATTCGATAATAGTCCTGATAAATCTTGCTCTAAGGTTTCTTGCCTCCTTCTTGCTCTAAAAAATAGGTTAAAACTTGCCTAATTTACTCCTAGAATAATGAATGAATAATAGTTCACATTTTTATCATTTTTAAATCAAAAGAAACTCTTAAAAATAAGTTAAATTAACTTGTAATTTTTGTGCATTAGAGAAATGAACCAGTTTTACTTTCAAAACCAAACCGGTTGTGTCTTTAGAATTTTTTAGCTTCATCTCTTTCATTCTTCTAATCTTTTCATGCTCATATGTTTTTTACCGTAGCTCAGATTTGGTTGACGTCTCTTTTTATATACTCATGAACTCGATGTCTTTGAATTCTCTTAGGTTTTGCATCCGGATTTCGACTATACAATTACAGATTTTTCCTTGACTTTCCTTTTTTGCTTTTTGATTCTCATTCCGATTTCTCTGTTCCTTTCACGTTCATGAAATACCAGAAAAATATAAGAGAAATACAAAAAAATAATGTACATGTAGGAAGATGTCAGTAACAATAATACGAGATTAAATCATCAAATTAACATCGTATGGGATAACAAAAGTAGCTAAATTATGGGGATAAATACGAAGAATTTATGCCTAATCAAGCAACACTAGTAATGCAATGTTCCTTTTTATCTTGTAAGACTAGCTTTCTTTAATGCTCGTGGTTTAATACACAATCCTCTTTTAAGAACCGATCATTGATAAAATAAATGACCTTATTATGCATAGGAATATGATATAAAATACCGTTATAATCTTTTGGGATAACAAACAAAGAGGTATACTTTTGTGCTTATTTCCAACTACCTTGTCTCCTTCCACAACACGAGTGTCGAACACCCCCACACCTGAACATATCCTCGAACGAGATTGCACCCATTCGAATGTTCAATGGGAGTCATAGAGGTTGATTTACATGGAAGAAAATTTAGAATATATATATATATATATATATATATGTGTGTGTGTGTGTGTGTGTGTGTGTGTGTGTGTGTATGTCTCTTATCTAAAATTCCAATACGAATGTCGCAATCCTGAATAACTAACCATTAATCTTATCCTATTTAAAATAGTCTTATTCCTTTTTTTCCTCTACACCATTTCGAAGTGCAATATCCGATGTAGACAACTCGGATATAATCCCCACCTCTGATACATAACTCCTTAATCATTCCAAGAGGAAAAAACCCCTACGATCAAATTGTAGAGTTTGAATTAGTCTACATTACCTATGCTCCACCTTAGTCATGTGCACTTTGAATTACCTTTTAAACGAAATTCACACACTAGAAGTTCCACCACTTCTAATGAACTCAATTGTCCATTTTAAACCATTCTTTGAATTCCATTTACATAAAATAACCTAGGCATATGTGTCAATATTTTATTTGGTTCAATGACAATGAAACTTTTTCTTTATTGATTGCCCATTAATATTTTTCATTTAAGTGTTTAGTAGTATTTATGAGACATACCATATAATTTATAAATTAGTTTCCATTGTACTAAAATAGAATAAAGATATCCCAATTTTTAATTTTATTAGAATAATCGAACAACTGTTCAAAAATAATTTTTAAAAAAACATTTTTTTTTCTAAAACCAGGTGATCAAGGGTGAAAAGTGGTGCGTGTCAAAACGTCGATTGTTGTTTTCTATTCACCGCCTTAATAAAAAAACCTAAACTTATGACCACACTCAAAATGGGAGTATAGCAGCAAAGTCCAGGTAACGAAAATCCACAGAGACGAGTTGCTAGAATATTATTGGGTTTAATACTTCTCAATAAAAGCGTAAAAGATATTGCTAACAAAACAATAAAAGATAATAAATAGAAAATATTATACTAGGCGAGTGTATTTAAACTACGTTAACAAAGAGAATAAAAGCTATAGCTTGCGCTAGATATCCATCACCTAGAGTTAATTAATATAAATGGTTACATGGGTCGACGAATCTATCAAGATTGCGCCTTGTTTCGACAGTTAATTAAATTAAGAGTTGTCACACCCCTAAATTTGCATAAAAGTGTAATAAGATTTTGGCGTCAACAAATACCCCAAAAATTACACATGCAAGGTTGTAAATACAGAGCATACGTGATATACCCCATTAAATCTCCTAGGCGTAATAACTAGGACAACCTAATCGAGATAAGAACAAGACAACTCCATAACCAAAGCAAAGCAACTAAATCAACCCTAGGTGAGTTCAATCCAACAAAACCTAATTCAACTTAGCTAGAAATCATGGTGAATGACATCTATTGAAATAAAGCAAGTAAATTTGCAATACAAAGCAATGAAATAAAGCAAGTAAATAAAGAAATGGAATCTTGGATAAATGGAGAAGACAATGGATAGTGGTCTTACACAATCTTGATGGGAAAACCCTTCTAAACGAGAAAACCTTTGGAAGGAGAAAATGGCACACTCAAAACTCTCCAAACCCTAGCCTCCCAAAACCTAGCTAAGCAAAATAATCTATTATTACAAGATATGAACTAAAAATGAGACATCTATCCTATTTATACTAAGTTACAATAAGAGAAAAAAGAAAAAGGAAAAATAAATAAAAGGGGATAAGTCTGTAATTAAGGAATAAAATAAAATAAAAAAATAAAATAAAAAAGGAAAAGAGGTAAGAAGTAAAAGTAGCCCTTGAACGTGCGAACTTTGACGAATCTCTACCGGAACGCATCCAAACTCCATACTTAGCACTTTAATACCCACAAAGACTCAATAATACCTCAAATAACATTTTAGCACATAAAATGGAGGTTTTCTAATCGATGAGCATAAATAGAGACATTAAAGTACCTGAGGGGGATAAAATGCATAAGTTGGAGGGTAATTAAATGCATGATTCGATACAAATCACATCCCCTAACTTACACACTGGTAGTCCCTAGTAATAAAATTCAACACAAGAAGAAAGACAAGAAAATCACAAAACAGGAGATATATACAAAAGTGATAAAAGCCACTTTCACGAGATATCGCGCATATGTCACAAATGAAGAACGCTATATATAAAATAAAAACTTGTAATTTCAATGAAAGGATATCGCTCATTAAAGGAGGTGAAATGTTTTTTCACGGATTATCAAAACTATTTAAAATTTTAAATTAAATTCAACCTAGGATCTCTTAGGACTTTATAGGGTTGTAATGTAGGTTTGGCGTTAAGCTTATGAAATAAAAGGAATATGTATGGATTCAAAGTGTTCGGGGATGAAAACTTGGGATAATGAAAAATCTGGGCAATTTCAAAGGTTGGAAAATTGCTTCCATAAAAGGCATTAAACATAAAAATGTGGGTAATAAACAAAGCTTATTGAATCACTATAAACAACATATACATATTTCTCTTTCGTTTCTTTTCTTTTGTTCTTTTTTTCATGGTTTTCCTTTGTCTTCTTTCTTTCTCTTTTTCACTTTTTCTTTACCTTTTCTTTTCTTTTCTACTCTCACATGCCTAAATTGCAACCACAAGACAATAACATCACTCAATACCAAGTAATATTCCAAACAAAGGTATGTAAGGTAATATGTATGGTATAAAACTCCAATTTGGAGTTAGTTATGGGATCTTAGGTAATGAAACAAAAGGCTAATATTTAGACTCAAAGGGGCTAACGAGGTGAAACATTAAAGGTGAGGTCAAGGCCAATATGGGTGATATAGCAAAGATGGCCTATGATTATTTTCTAAAATTTACGCAATTCTCGAGTAAAAAAAACTTAAAAAATCATGCTCAAGTAACACATTTCAAAAATGAACCCAATTAATAAACGGTTAATGAAAGAATAGTGAGATTACCAACAACTGTAACGTTTTCAAAGAGGAAAGAATAGTGTATAAACATTCACAAATGAAGAAAAGCATAAATATCACTTGGTGTAACTATATACAATTCCAACAAAAGATTACCAAGTTACAAAAACATAAACCAAATCAATAAAGAAAGGAAAGTGCATGTGTTTATGGGATTAAAGTTTAATTCATGAAGTTATTCAGAATATCAATGATTGAGGACTAAAGTCTAATAACTTCTAAAATCGAGAGCATGCATCATTGAGTTGTCTATTGGATCGGGCAATTATTGAAATTTATCATCGAAAACAAAGGCGAAATGCCCAAAAAGGAAAAAAACCTTTTTGAGATTTTTAATTTTTTACAAGAAAAATATGCTTGGGAATAACATATAATCAAATCAAAGAAACTACCAATGAAGGGATAGAATATCCCACAGCCCCTAACTTAAAACCTGACATTGTCCTCAGTGTGAATTAAGAACCAAGTTAAAGAGAGGAAAATAGTGATATTACCCAAAATGGAGTGATATCGTAAAAGTAGAAGTCCAATGATTCTACAAAACTTGTTAGTACCAAATCATAACAAAAGAAGGAATACAATTTTAACTAATTAAACTAGACAATAAGTAAAAAAGAAAAATAAACCTAATATGTACAACCGACAATTTTAAATTCTAACTAACTATACACTAGAAGTTGAAATTTTTTAGGGTTCATCCAATAAACCATTTGACTTTGGAGGATCAACGGGGGACCCTCACTTGAAAGCATGCCTTTTGAAAAATAGGAATTACGTTCAAACAATGGAAGGCATGTGTAAGGCAGAAGAAATGAACCATCCCCAATTAAAAATTTTGGAAGGAGGATGGGGGATGGGGGATTTGGATAAAATGGGCAACAAAAACATGTGGGTTCCAAAAACAACTGAATTGTCTCCCAAGTATTTTGAAATTGGAATGGGAGGGGGCACACATGGAGGCAAAATTTCCTTTATGGAAAGCAACTAAAGCAAGTAATCCTCATCAGTGAACGGGTTAAACGTTTTAAAGTTTTGAACCGATTCATTGGATACTTATAACGGTTCGATAACGGAGAATGAAAAGGGGGGAACTAAATTCAAACTCAATAAATGAGTCATCATCGCTTAAAGATTGAGTTTCTAAGGAAATAAGATCATTTTTAATGAAATATTCTTCTTTGGGATCCGAACACGAAATCATTTCATTGCAAATGGATACTACATCATTTTCATCCTCACTTACATCCTCTAATATGCCATGGGAGAAGTGAAGGATGGTTTGTTCCAAACTAGGCATCCATTCCTCATTTGGTTCAAAATATTCTTCAAAAGTTTTCGAAGAAAAATCATCATCGGATTCAAATAATAAATCCAATTCTAGCTCCTAACTATGATTTTCTTCAAGATAACGGTTTTCAAATTTCTCATCTTCAAGCATGCGCAAACCCTCACCGAACGTCATAAGTCGAGGTGCGGATTCTTGAAAATGAGAAGTTTGGAAACAATCCTCGGAACTACAATTAAAATCATTATCATAAGAATTTTGAAAGCAATAACTTTTAGTTTCAACATTCTTATAATAGGGATTATGCGGACCAACATCGGAATAATTATTCTCAAAATTTCCATAACCCATAATTTGACTTTCGTAATACTCACCCAAAGTCATTTTAGAATGTGCAATTTTTTGGGCCTCTAAGTATTGACCAAAAGTCATAGGTTTTGGGGGATTTTGATAATTATCACTACGATTACCGAAAGGATTTGAATAAGACATGCTTACCCCAAAGAAAGCTCGAGATAGCAACTTCCACAAACAATGATGTGTGGACGAATAATTTAAGCATTTCTTAGCGCTCAAATGTAAAAGTCCTGCTAAACTGTTAGCAAAAAATATAAATAGAAAGAAAATACTACAAAATACTAAATCAAATAAATTCGAAAACAAACTCATCCCCAAAAAAGGCGCCATTTTGATCAAGGGTGAAAAGTGATGCGTGTCAAAGCGTCGATTGTTGTTTTCTGTTCACCACTTTAATATAAAAACTTAAACTTATGACTACTCTCAAAAAGGTATTATAATGGCCAAGTTTGGGTATCGAAAATCCACAGAGACAAGTTGCTACAATACTATTCAGTTTAATACTTCTTAATAAAAGCGTAAAAGATATTGATGACAAAAAAATAAAAGATAATAAAGAGAAAAGATTATACTAGGTGAGTGTATTTAAACTACGTTAACAAATAGAATAAAATCTATAGGTTGCGCCGGATATCCCTCACCTAGAGTTAATTAGTATAAATGGTCACATGGGTCGATGATTCTATAAAGATTGCGCCTCGTTTCGACAGTTTATTAAATCAAGAGTTGTTGCACCCTTAAATTAACATAAACGTCTAATAAGATTTTGGCGTCAACAAATACACCAAAAATTACACACGCAAGGTCGTAAATACGAAGCATACATGCTAAACCCCTTTAAATCTCGTAGGGATAATAACTAGGACAACCCAATCGAGACAAGAACAAGACAACTCCATAACTTATGCGAAGAAACTAAATCAACCCTAGGTGAGTTTAATCCAACACAACCTAATTTAACTTAGGTAGAAAGCATGGTAATTGACATGTATTAAAAGAACGCAAGTAAATTTACACTACAAAGCAATGAAATAAAGCAAGTAAATAAAGAAATGAAGCTTGGATAAATGGAGAAGACAATGGATAGTGTTCTTACACAACCGCGACCGGTAAACCCTTCTATACGAGCGAACCCTTGGAGGGAAAAAATGGCACACTCAAAACTCTCCAAACCCTAACTAAACAAATTAATCTATTATTGCAAGATATCAATTAAAAATGAGATATCTCTCCTATTTGTACTAAGTTACAATAAGAGATAAAAGAAAAAGGAAAAAGAAATAAAAGGGTGATAAGTCTCTAATTAAGGAATAAAAGAAAATGGAAAAAGACAATAAAAAAGGAAAAGTGGGAAGCAACAAAAGTCGACACAAAAATAAGCCCAGTTGACCAGCGGGCAAATAGCGGTCGACCGATGAACAGGGGAGAGGCTACTGGTTGCATCATAGTGTAAAAAATGGAAACCTGGTCGACCGGGGTCCCAAGGCCGGTCGACCAGCACTACTGAACACGCCCAATTGTTGCTACACCTACTGCACAACCCGAGATGTCCATACATCTCATCAATCATCCAACAAAATCAAGGCCACCAAAATGCACCAACAGCAAAAGTCGAAGCCACCCATATATATCCTCAAGTAGTGGTCTTCCATCACCATGGCCAAAACCCACTTCCGAGACCTTGCAAGGATCCATAGCCACCCAAAAATGGTGGCATACACCAAACCAAAACCTCCAATTTGTAAATTTCCAATACCCATTTGAACTTTTACATCAAAATCCATGATCAATTTCAGACCCAAGCTCCAAATTTCAAAGGGTTTTCCCCTCGCGGTTGTGTAAGAACACTATCCATTATCTTGTATATTTATCCAAGCTTTCGTTTCTTTATTTACTTGCTTTATTTCATTGCTTTGTAGTGTAAATTTACTTTCTTTCTTTCAATACATGCCATTTACCATGCTTTCTAGCTAAGTTAAATTAGGTTGTGTTGGATTGAACTCACCTAGGGTTGATTTAGTTGCTTTGCTTTGGTGATGGATTTGTCTTGTTCTTGTCTCGATTGGGTAGTCCTAGTTATTACGCCTAGGAGATTTAACGGGGTATATCATGTATGCTCCGTATTTATGACCTTGCGTGTGTAATTTTCGGGGTATTTGGTGACGCTAAAATCTCCCTTGGAGGGAGAAAATGGCACACTAAAAACTCTCCAAACCTTATCCTCCCAAACCCTAACTAAGAAAAATAATCTATTATTTTAAGATATGAACTAAAAATGAGACATCTCTCCTATTTATACTACGTTACAATAAGAGATAAAATAAAAAGGAAAAAGAAAAAAAGGGGGATAAGTCTCTACTTAGGAATGAAAGAAAATATAAAAAGGAAAAAGGAAATAAAAAAGGAAAAGAGGGAAGCAGCAAAAGTCGGCACAAAAATTTGCCAAGTCGATCAGTGGCCAAATCGCGGTCAACCAGTGAATAGGGGAGAGGCTACTAGTTACGTCGTAGTGCAAAAAAAAGAAACTCGATTGATCGGGGTCCCAACATACTGCATAATCCGAGATGACTATGGCTCTCATACATCATCCAACAAAATCAATGCCTCTGAAATGGACCAGGAGCAAAAGTCGAAGCCACCCATTTCCATCCTCAATTCGTGACCTGCCCTCACCATGACAAAAAACCACTTCCGATACCTTGCAAAGCTCTGTAGCCCCCTAAAAATGGTGGCATACACCAAACCAAAAACTCCAATTTGTAAATGTCCAAGACCCATTTGCGTTTTTACATGAAAATTCATGCTCAATTTCGAACCCAAGCCCCGAATTTCGAACGAAACCAAAACCTGAGCCAAACCCAAGCATGGCACCAATATCTCCATTTCTAATTAAAGCTTGTTGTAAAAGTGAAAGAGAAAAGGACATCGAGGGAATTAAATAGAATGTTAGTAAAAAAATAAATAATAATTAAATAACTTCTTATATTTCTTTCCTGATTAAAGGTCCGTATTTTTTTCGTTCGGACTTCGATTTGATAACTATTCATCGCCACGGGAAGCTTGGCCTGAAAGATACAACTTTAGTGAAGCATTTAGTAAAAAATCTCGAAGTTTGAATTCACCAAAATTCCCCTAAACGTGCGAACTTTGACGAATCTCTACCGGAACACATCCAAACTTCACACTTACCACTTTAATACCTACAAACACTCAATAATACCTCAAATAACATGTTAGCACATAAAACGAAGGTTGTCTTATCAATGAGCATAAATATAGACATTAAAGTACCCCGAGGGGGCTAAAATGCATAAGTTCGAGGGTAATTAAATGTCTGATTCGATACGAATCACCAGGTACATTAAATAAATTACCTACGTTATCTTTATGTCTTCACCATAATCGAAAAACATATCCTACTACTAATACTATTGCCTTATTATTATTCCATATAATTTATAATATCTCTCTTTTAAGTAATTCCTCGGTTACCAAGAACCTCTGCAAATAGTTACAGTCTTGATTTGAAGTTCCTAAGTATACATGATGATTGCATTATTTTGCATGAATTATGTCCAATTCAAGACCTTGTTAGACCCATTGTATTATAAATAATGAGCTTTTAAAGTCATTTTCGTAAAATAAAATAAAAATGCAAGTTTGAAAAAAATTCAAGTTAAAAATACAATTTTAGTAACCCTGAAGGTTGAAATAATAATTTTTCAAACTTTATGGGCGTGAAAATAATTTTAAATATTTATCTAGGCAAAATAAAGTTCTCTCTGAAATTTGGTTGAATTCTGAATTAAAACGAGCTTTTTTTTAATTTCAGGGGCTAAAATGCAAAGAGGGGTAATTCTGTAATCTTTTAAATATATATGACTCTAAATTTGAATTAATTATTTTTATTTTGCATTTTTATAGGTACCCCCGAAAATTTGGACTACAAAGGAGTCGATGTGCAAAAATTGTTAGGATATGTCACACGCGACACCACACGACACGGTTGACACAACTGTACTAAATATTTTTATAAAATCGTTTGAGTGTCCGTTCAGGCCATGTCATAGCTTTTTGGAAAGGTCTTGACAAGACTCATAACTTTGAAGTTCGGACAAAAATGAGATTTTGAAGTTTTGGAGTTCATAAATGCGATTAAAGATAGTGTTGTGAATAGTGAAAAAATTGAGAATAATTATTTTAGAAAAAAGACTTACCAATTATCTCCAACTCTTCATAAGACTCCAAGAGATAATTATCAGCTCAACTACATGAAATCAAAGAGAGTTTCACTCCATCTCAAACACTTTATTCATAAGCCTGTAAATAACACCATTTGGCTCACTATTTTCAGGGGAGAAAAATTGGAGAATTTTAGAGAGAGTAATTTTTGACGGATTGTATTCAATTTGAGAGAAAGTCTTTCATTTTTTAGAGGATTGAAAATTGTTTAGAGAGAACAATTTGTAAGTTTAATTTATTAATGAAAATCTCTACTCATTCTTGCAATTTATCTTTCATTATGATAGCTTGATTATTCTATTAGGATTAGGGCGAAGTTTATCATAGTTAGATAATACTGCCATGTTAATTTTATTGGTGTTTAATCCCTACTTGTTTTAATTGTTATCAAAGATTCAGTATTCATTTTAAAACAACACGATGTAACACCCCGTGACTTTGGGACTGAGAAATTAAGTTTTTGGGAGAAATAAAATTTATTTAAATTGGAGGATTTTAAATTTGGAAATTGAAGTCCAAAAATTGAGGACATTTTAAAGTATTCCAGATGATGATTTTGAGTGCTCCATTGATTCCGGATGGGTCAAGATAGTCAAAATGACTGTCGTTGGGTTTTATTTCGGTTTTGGAATATTTTTGAGTTGTTTGACTCAAATTGGAGTAAACGAGTCACTTAAAGTGTGTATTAGCATTTAAAATGGGGACTTATTATTTTAAAGGTTTAAGAGGCTTACAGATCAAGCCAATCTCATTTGTGAGAAAGAGAGAAAGAAGAAAGGAAGAAATGAAAAAGCTTGGAGATTTTCGGCCCATACGCAATCACGAGGACGATTCAACCCCTACAATTTCGAGGCAAGTGTTTAATCTTGCTAAATAATTCATTTGTGTATTTTATTTCATAATTTGTGGGCAAAAGAATTGGATTTTGGGTATATTTATCAAAACCTAGATTTTATAGTTTAAATATTGAAATTGATGTTTACACATGGGTTTAAGGAGTATAACCTGATGAAACTAGATATAGGATGAAATTTGATGTTGGGAACATATTTGGGTTGAGCATAATTGGGTGGAAGTTGTACAATTTGGGTTTTGGAAATTTTGGATTTTGGAGAATTTACCCCATTTCGTGGCTTGCTGAACAGGCCGAATCGATTCGCCCCTAGCTAATGGATTGTTGCAGAAGCATCAGGTTTTTAGGGATGAATGGATTCGCCCCTTGCAAATCGATTCGGTATGTAGCAGACTTACAGGTCCTGTTGGGCCGAATCAATTCGTTGGGGTCGAATCGATTCACTGTTGGGACCGAATCGATTCAGAGGGGCCGAATCGATTCGAAAACAGGGCCATTTTGAGGAATTTTCCTAGAGTGAGTTTTTAATCCATTTCGATTGGGTTTCTCGATTTGGAATTTATATATATAATGCGAGAGTTACGTCTTGGAGTATCCTTGAAGGTTTTTCACAGGTTATGATCACGGGGGAAGATCGAAGTAGTTTGGGAATATATAGTTGTATTGGGGTTGTGGTATTAAGGTAGTGAGAAACCTCATTAGGAATGGTAGTTCCATTTAGAGGTTAGAAGTGCGCTTATTTGTGACGTAAGGTGTAGGACCCTTTGAAAGAGTAGTGAGGGTATGAAGTGAAATTCTAAGTTGACGGTTGTGATGAATCCTTATAGCGGTAGGATTCTAGTTAAAGTTAGGATTGGGGACCAATTAGAGAGAGAGGTTGTATATCTTTAGTAATGATAATCTAAAGGAATAAATCTAAATGTGTTAAGGTTAAAGGTTCATTATGAGACATTGAACCGTAATTGAAAGTGAGAGAAGTTTAATATATTTTCGGCAAATAGTTGTGAGTATACTTATTGTTGGACTAGTCTATACATATCGACGAGTGATTAACTATGGGTATCCCAATATATGATGGGATCATAAAATCAGTTTAGTTTCGAGCTTGATGCTTACAAATCATTGGTTGTGTGAGTAACAATTGGGATTCCAATACTTGAGAGGGTTATGGAATGAATTTAGAAAGAAGATTGTTGTTTGTGGACTATTAGTTATGTGCACACTTATAGTCAGGATTGTTATTAGATATATTGATGTTTATTCGGATATAAATGGAATGTATAGTGATGGTCATATATTTTAACCTTGGAGTTAGTAACCTTATTGTTTTCTATATTGGAAGACTATTCATATGATAAGGGAAATGAATAAATATGTGTCAAGTGAGGCACTGTATAAGGGAGAATGATTTGAGTAAGTATGCACGGTAATAAGGGTGAGCATTGCGAGAGTTGTATACATACTTCTAGCTTAATTTACTTGATAAGTAATGATTGGAGATAGGGTATGCATTTATATATAGAGACTTATATATATTTCAATGAATATAAATATGGCGCGAACGTATATTTCTTGTGTGATGATCTATACATATGATGTGATTGTTGGTATATATATATACTGTGTGAATGAAATATATACTTATTGTGTGAGCATACCCGACACATGCTATCATGGGAAGTTGTGCGATGAGGGTGTACCCTTGGCTTGAGGAGCAGGGTGTGGATATTCCCCAGGTCATAGTCGTCCCTTTTTATTTGTGTGATTGTATATTTTGGGGGTGAGAAGTCTTGGGTATGATTCATTCTCACTTGCCGGTTTGGAGCTCTGACCGCTTCCCATGCGTTGTGATTTGGTTTCGACCATGACATGGGTGATATTTAGTCCCACTGGTGGTCCCCAGGATGGTATGTGAGTGATGTCCTGGAAGACGATAGCATGGTGTAGTATTTTGGCATTCTATAACCAATTATATTATGTGTATGGCAATTGTACATTATGTATGTTATGTACATGTGTCTATGATAATGAATCAATGTATATATATATATATATCCCATAGGTGAAAAAGGATATGAAATTTCTATGGAGACCTCTGGGGTGATTATGGTGTACGAGATTATTGGAGGTTGATGTATCACACTTAGAGATAATTTCGGTGATATCGACCCAAGGATTTAATGGAGGCTTGTAGGTTGTTCTTAGATAGTAATCTAGATTATAATAGTTGCAGTAGTAGTATTTGTGTGTATGACATAATGGATCCCTAGGATCGACATTGTCAAGGAGTAGTATATCGGAGGGGGGGTTCCTTGTTTGGATTTCGCTTTGCGAGACGCCCCACCCACGAAACGCAGTGCAATGTTGAGTGTGGAGAGAAGTTTTGTCCTTATTAAATTGTATGCATGTTATTTAGAGAATAAATTATTATATTGAAGCCTAATGTTGATGTGAAACGTATTAAGACTTATAACTGGTGTAAGTTAATAATTTGGAACCACTATAGCCTAGTAAGGCATATATGTGTAAATATAATTAAGTGCGATTAGAAGGGGAAGGATTCTCGGGTTATGTTAGAATGGAAGGTCTTGCGGGTATAGGTTGTGCCTATTGTAGGGTAGGTTGTCCTTATGGGTGGGGTAACTTAATTAAGGTTCCAGGACGCGAATAGGTGCGCGCTGTTAGACAAGAGGTGAGTTGGGGTTTCACGAGAGTGTGACTCCACTTGAATTATGGAAAAAAATGCATTGATATTTATTATGGACGGTTAACACACTTTCTAAACATTTTTACACCTCGGGCTCTGACCCGTTTATATTTCTCTCCTGCTATATGTATATATTACTACAGGTGTCCTACCGCATGGATGCCGAATGCTTTTCTATCTAGAGTCTTGGGAGCCGTAATAATTACTGATTGTTGCGGGACCTAGATTGTAGTCACTTCCTATCTCCTTGTAAATCTAGATAGGATTCATGTTGTACATCGGGTTTACACCCAAGAGTTATTTATAGCTATTTATATTTCTTCTTTAGGGTTGTTGTATTGTCTGTGATCCGACAGCTTATTCGGGTATATTTCCTTGTATATACTCACTTCATTTTATTCTAGTACTTTTTTTTTATCATGGTACTTGTGTATTCGTTACTTTTGCTAGATATTTATGTTGTTGCTTTGTTGTCCGTGGCATGTTTTATTTAATTTTGGCATCCCGCGTATATTTTTTTGGGTAATTAGCCTTATCTGTTATTGTATAGCCTATTGGTGCTGAAACTGATCCATATGAGATTCCTGATTTAATGTAGTATAGGGCTGGCCACCCGTTATTATTTTAACCGAGTTGTCACATATGGTATCAGAGCATCAGGTTCTAGTGTCTTTAGGATCTGTGCAGTTTTCTGCATTCTTACTTTAACATTCTTAATATAGAGCCCTACTATCAGGATTATTGTATTCACTACGTTTTTCTTCTTCTGCGAGGTGTACTCCCTTGAACGACGTTCTGATATAGTCGCTTTCGTCTCGGTCGTCGCCACAAATAAGTCGGTTAGGAAGGGGAAAGATGAGAGATGTAATACCCATAACATATTTTGGGTACGCTTTGATTTGAGGTATTTCTTTTCGTGACTCATGCGGAGATAAGAAGGGGAATTTCGTGATAGATAAGGTAAGTGCTGATGAGGAGAGAACGGTGAAGCCTGTGGGAGGTTAAGATTGAGGAATTAGCCAATAATTATTACGAAACTTGGTGTTGCTGACTTTTACCGGTGTAAGGTATGTGGCATTATCTCATTGTTAGGAGTATCATCTTTATTTAAGAAGGGAGTAAGAAACTTGGAGACTTGGGTTCATTGAGTAGGACTGATGGAGTTGTCAGGGGTCGCAATAGGGCCTTGTCCTTTAGGATGGTTAGGGAGGATTTTTGGGAAGATGTTTCTCTTGTGGAAAAACAAGCTTTAGGGAGAAAGATTGTCCTGGAAGAAGTAGAGGACTTTGAACAGGGATTCATGAATGAAGTGAAGCAGTTAGAATATGAAGATGTAAGGTAGAATATCTATCTTCAGGTTTAGTTCATGTTTTGCGCGATATGGGGAGCGTCGCATGTTAGGTATAACGAGTGGTTAGTCGTTATATCCATAGTGTGTACATAACTTCTTTCGAGGAAGGAGTGAGCAAGTGTGGTCCTTGTATGACATCTTTTGGGGATAATAGACCGTCTCGTGATGAGCTAGTGGAGAGCTATGTTATTGAATTTCAGAAGTGCGGACTGATAAGGTTTGTGAGTAGCGATTATAAGTTTATTGTTTTATAGATAGGCTGGGGCAGGTAATTGTAGTGTTCCAATGAGGGAAAGGCTTACCTTACAGAAATGCTTTAATGTGATGTAAAGTAATAGTATAACTGAGGAGGTTCAGAGTTTAGCAGAATTAGTGTTGAGTGGGACTTTATCTCATGGTTGTGCTAGTTTTGAGAACTACGTATTGGTGAGAATAGTGTGTTTGTTGAGGCCTTGTGTCTGGAGCATAAGGTGTTTGTTTGGCATGTCCAAAGACATAGAATTACTTTATATTATATTGTTACACAGGCCTTCGTCCAACATCCAAAACTCAAAATTCTTTTATAAAAATTTAATCCTGGTTTAACTCATCTCAATCGCCGACATAGCTACACAGTATAGTATTGGGAGGGTTCCTTGTTTGGATTTCGCATGCGAGACCTCCCCCGCATGAATGTAGCGAATGTCGGGAATTGAGAAGAGTTCAACCATTGGAAATTTCAAACTTATATATATATTAATATGATTCTATGGATTAATCTGTTAAGGAGTTATATTACGATTTGAGGCTAGTGGAGCCGGGTTATGGTTTTATGAGTTGAGCTTGGGTACAGGGTGTATGGGCACCCTAGGTAGCTAGTTTGATTTTTAAAGTTATATGGTTCTATGTGAGAACTGGAAAGGATCGGTATAGTGATCTTGAGGGTAGATGTAAGGACTAGATGAGATTCGAAGTCCTCGGCATATCTTAAATTTCGCAGATGAAATTCTTGTAAGGGGGGAAGTATACAACACCCCGTGACTTTGGGATTGAGAAATTAAATTTTTGGGAGAAATAAAATTTATTTAAATTGGAGGATTTTAAATTTGGAAATTGAAGTCCAAAAATTAAGGACATTTTAAAGTATTCCAGATGATGATTTTGAGTGCGCCATTGATTTCGGATGGGTCGAGATAGTCAAAATGACTGTCATTGGGATTTATTTCGGTTCCGAAATATTTTTAAGTTGTTTGACTCAAATTGGAGTAAACGAGTCACTTAAAGTGTGTATTAGCATTTAAAATATGGACTTATTATTTTAAATGTTTAAGAGGCTTACGGATCAAGCCAATCTCATTTGTGAGAAAGAGATAGAGAAGAAAGGAAGAAAGAGAGAGGAAAAATCTTGGAGATTTCCGGCCCATACGCGATCACGAGGATGATTCAACCCGTACAATTTCGAGGCAAGTGTTTAATCTTGCTAAATAATTCATTTGTGTATTTGATTTCATAATTTGTGGGCAAAAGAATTGGATTTTGGGTATATTTATCAAAACCTAGATTTTGTAGTTTGAATCTTGAAATTGATGTTTACACATGGGTTTAAGGAGTATAAATTGATGAAACTAGATATAGGATGAAATTTCATGTTGGGAACATATTTGGGTTGATCATAATTGGGTTTTGGAGAATTTACCCCATTTCGTGGCTTGCTGAATAGGCCGAATCGATTCGCACCTAGAGAATCGATTCGCCATGTTGTAGAAGCATCAGGTCTTTAGGGCCGAATCGATTTGCCCCTTGCAAATTGATTCGGTATGTAGCATACTTAAAGGTCTAGTTAGGCTGAATCGATTCGCTGTTAAGACTGAATCAATTCGAAGGGGCCGAATCGATTCAAAAACAGGGCAGTTTTGAGGAATTTTCCTAGAGTGAATTTTTAATCCATTTCGATTGGGTTTATCGATTTGGAATTTATATATATGATGCGAGAGTTACGTCTTGGAGTATCTTTGAATGTTTTTCACAGGTTATGATCGCGGGGCCAGATCGAAGTAGTTTGGGAATATATAGTTGTATTGGGGTTGTGGTATTGAGGTAGTGAGAAACCTCATTAGGAATGGTAGTTCCATTTAGAGGTTAGAAGTGCGCTTATTTGTGACGTAAGGCTTAGGACCCTTTGAAAGAGTAGTGAGGGTGCGAACTGAAATTATAAGTCGACAGTTGTGACGAATCCTAATAGCGGTAGGATTCTAGTTAAAGTTAGGATTGGGGACCAATTAGAGATAGAGGTCGTATATCTTTAGTAATGATAATCTCAAGGAATAAACCGTAAATGTGTTAAGGTTAAGGGTTGATTATGAGACATTGAACCGTAATTTAAAGTGAGAGAAGTTTAATTTATTTCCGGCAAATACTTGTGAGTATACTTATTGTTGGACTAGTCTATACATATCGACGAGATATTAACTATGGGTATCCCAATATATGATGGGATCATAAAATCAATTTAGTTTCGAGCTTGAGGCTTACAAATCATTGGTTGTGTGAGTAACAATTGGGATTCCAATACTTGAGAGGGTTATGGAATGAATTTAGGATGAAGATTGTTGTTTATGGACTATTAGTTATGTGCACACTTATAGTCGGGATTATTATTAGATATATCAAAGTGTATTCGGATATAAATGGAATGTATAGTGATGGTCATATATGTTAACCTTGGAGTTAGTAACCTTATTGTTTACTATATTGGAAGACTATTCATATCATAAGGGAAATGAATATTTATGTGTAAAGTGAGGCACTGTATAAGGGAGAATGATTTGAGTAAGTATGCACCGTAATAAGGGCGAGCATTGCGAGAGTAGTATACATATTGCTAGCTTAATTTACTTGATAATTAATGATTGGAGATAGGGTATTCATTTATATATAGAGACTTATATATATTTGAATGAATATAGATATGGAGAGAATGTATATTTCTTGTGTGATGATCTATACATATGATGTGATTGTTGGTATATATATATATATTGTGTGATTGATATGTATACTTATTGTGTGAGCATACCCGACACATGCTATCATGGGAAGTTGAGCGATGAGGGTTAGCCCCTGGCTTGAGGAGCAGGGTGTGGATATTCCCCAGGTCATAGTCGTCCCTTTTTATTTGTGTGATTGTATATTTTGGGGGTGAGAAGTCTTGGGTATGATTCGTTCTCACTTGCCGGTTTGGAGCTATGACCGCTTACCATGCATTGTGATTTGGTTTCGACCACGAAGTGGGTGATATTTAGTCCCACCGGTGGTCCCCAAGATGGTATGTGAGTGATGCCCTGGAAGATGATAGCATGGTGCAATATTTTGGCATTCCATAGCCGGTTATATTATGTGTATGGCAATTGTACATTATGTGTGTTATGTACACGTGGCTATATATATATATATATATATATATATATATATATATATATATATATATATCCCATAGGTGAATAAGGATATGAAATTTCTATGGAGACCTCTTGGGTGATTATGGTGTAAGAGATTGTTGGAGGTTGATGTATCACACATAGAGATAATTTCAGTGATATCGACCCAAGAATTTAATGGAGACTTTTAGGTTGTTCTTAGATAGTAATCTAGATTATAGTAGGTGTAGTAGTAGTATTTGTGTGTATGACATAATGGATCCATACGATCGAAACTGTCAAGGAGTAGTTTATCGGTGGGTTCCTTGTTTGGATTTCTATTTGCGAGACGCCCCACGCACGAAACGTGGTGCAATGTTGTGTGTGGAGAGAAGTTTTGTCCTTATTAAATTGTATGCATGTTATTTAGAGAATAAACTATTATATTGAAGCATAAAGTTAATGTGCAACGTATTAAGACTTATAACTGGTGTAAGTTAATAATTTGGAACCACTATAGCCTAGTAAGGCATATATGTGTAAATATAATTAAGTGCGGTTAGAAGGGGAAGGATTCTCGGGTTATGTTAGAATGGAAGGTCTTGCGGGTATAAGACGTGCCTACTGTAAGGTAGGTTTCCCTTATGGGTAGGGTAACTTAATTAAGGTTCCAGGACGCGAATAGGTGCGCTCTGTTAGATGAGAGGTGAGTTGGGGTTTCACGAGAGTGCGACTCCACTTTAATTATGAAAAAAATGCATTGATATTTATTATGCACGGTTAACACACTTGCTAAACATTTTTACACCCCGAGCTCTGACCCGTTTATATTTCTCTTATGCTATACGTATATATTACTACATGTGTCCTACCTCATGGATGCCGGATGCTTTTCTATCCAGAGTCTTGGGAGCCGTAACAGTTGCGAACAGTTGCAGGACCTAGATTGTAGTCGCTTCCTATCTCCTTGTAAATCTAGATAGGATTCATATTGTACATCGGGTTTACACCCAAGAGTTATTTATAGCTGTTTATATTTCTTCTTTAGGGTTTTTGTTTTGTCTGTTACCTGACAGCTTATTCGGGTATATTTCCTTGTATGTGCTCATTTCATTTTATTTTAGCACTTTTTTTTATCATGGTACTAGTGTATACGTTACTTTTGCTAGATATCTATGTTGTTTCTTTGTTGTCTGTGGCATGTTTTATTTAATTTTGGCATCCCGCTTATATGATTTTGGGTAGTTAGCCTTATCTGTTATTATATAGCCTGTTGGTGCTGAGACTGAGCCATCTGAGATTCCTGATTTAATGTAGTATAGGGCTGGCCACCCGTTATTATTTGAAGCGGGTTGTAACACACGAGTGTTTGTTTTAAAACCTTCAAAATTGTTTTGTCAAATCAAGTTTTGAGATTTAAAAGTAGTATTTTTTTATGGATTATGCTTGCAATTTGATTGTTTTGATAGTCCATGCTTAAATACATTTGCGAATTTTAGAACTTGTATTTTCTATGGGAATAGGGATTTTAGCTGTTTATTGGAGACGTTAAAAATATTTCGAACATAATCGTGTTATCTTCCGAATTAAACGAGGCAAGAGTCAGTTTAATTTGAGTTATAAAAAGGGATTGACAATATCAAATTAGTGTGCAATATTAGTTACGTGATAAATGGACCCCGAATCCTAATTGTTTACAAATCTCTTGTGTTACTCTCATTTATCGTAGTTGCTTTTAATAGTATAGCTCATAATTATTATCTATCCCATTTTATCTAGTTGAACAGTCACAATTCTCTTAAAAGTTAAAATTGACAAATCTTTGTGGGTTCGACCCGTACTTACACTCGCTATTCTATAATTGCCCGTGCACTTGTGGTATTTAATAAATTGACAACAAGTTTTTGGCGACGTTGCCAGGGATTTTTTCGATTTTTTTTAAGAATTGTGACTTTTGGATTAGTTTTTTTTTTTACTTTTTGCACTAGTTTATCCTAAAATACAAAAAAAAAAATTGAAAAAAAAAACTAAAAAAAATAGTTTTTTTCTTGAAATTTCCAGATTCGTTTTTTTTCAGTAGTCCATAAAAAGACGAAAATAAAAAATTCCCAAAAAATTCAAAAAAAAAAATTCCACTAGTAATTTTCATAATAAATGAAATTAAAAAAATGTTTCATAAGTGTGCTTGGTCATTTTTGTTTCTGTGTTGAATACACCATTAGTGCGCGTGTCGTGTTAATTTTTTTCTTTTCATTTCCTTTTTTTGTGTGTATTTTTTTTTCAGAAGCACATTCAAAAAAAAAAGAAAAAAAAAGCAAAAGTGAAGAAAATAAAAAAGTGTTCAACAGTGATCGAACGTGAATCTTGCCACGAATACAAGGAACTCTCGGGGACCATTGAAACATAAGCGAATTTTTCACCCGATCGACGTCAACTTAAATTTCAGTCGGCTTAAGCAAGTGACCGTAAAAAGTCCACGCCGGAGGTATATTTTTGTGTGCTCCTACGTGGTTTAATTTCGCAGTTAATTTAGCATGTTACATAAATTGACTTAAGGATAAAATTCATAACGAGGTTAAAATTAAAAGCTACTCCAACGCGAACTTATCAAATCAATTTCATTTTACCATGTCTAGGATTAGTTATTTTTAATGAGTCTTCGGACCGACCCCCTACCTGGAGGAAAAAGTGGAATTTGAGGCGATAACCGTAGTTGGTCGTCTTTTAAATTCTCCCTTGTCAAAGAGCATGTGCTGTCTAATTAGATTTTGAGTCAATTATAATTGCTTTTGCATTATAAATTAAAAAAATAGAAAAAAAAGATAAAAATTCATGCGTTGTAAATTACAATGGGTAAGGCTCATATTGTTATCCCGTCATCTTTCTCATATTCCTCAATTAATCATGTGGACGTGTTGTTACAAAATATTAAAAATTTAGATGACTATGTATTTCAATTTGAGTCAGATGGGTCAGTAGACATTTTAAAAATTAAAGAAGGTTTAAATAAGAATCCAACCCCTGTAATTACTATTTATCCACCAAAGTATATCATTTGGAAAAGGGTAAACAAGCGGTATAATGATGCTATTTCTAAAAATAATCATGAATTTAATGGGGATAATCAATTTTAGGAGGAGGGAAAAATTGATAATCTTGACACATATAATAGTTGTGATGATTTTGATGTTAATTTTTGTCGAGATTTTTCTCTTAATTTAATTGAGATAAATATTGATTCTTCTTATATGTGGAAAAATTTATTTGAGGATTCATCATCCGATTTTAGTGATACTTCAAGTATTTATGACGGTCCTCCTATTTTTTATAAATAAAGCGCATCCCCTCGTGATACCTCTTATTCTCGCGCTTTTCATAAAATCTCACATTTAGGAGTGGAGTATGCATCCCCAATTTTACGTGACTACTTTTGAAAAGGGGATAGTAAATATTTGGATCCTTATTGTAATTTGGTATCCTCATGTGATGCATCGACATATGATTCATGCGATTCAATTTTTTTTTATTATTGATGATATCTGTGCGCACCATTATGATCATGGATTTAAGATTGAAATTTGCGTTGTGCGGTCATGCTCTCAAATTTATGATGTTTTGGCACTTAGTGCTATAATGTTTATTAACTCGAATGACCCACAACTATTTCGATTATTAATTTATGGCGATGATGGTAATTTTCACGGGTTTTTATATTATTAGTGTATTTTTTTTCTTTTTTGTGTGTGTGTGTTTGTTAACATACACTTGTTACTTTTGGCTGTTGGTAGCAAAGTGAAGTTCCCAGGTAATATCGTCATTTCACTTCTTTACATTATTTTCTTTGTCCATATTTTTATTTGAGCATCCATTGAGGACATTGTAAAATATAGGTTTGGGGGTAAGGATGATATTTTTGAAAAGAAAAAAAATCAAAAAAATTTCAAAAAATTCAAAAAGATTTTCAATATAATTGAGTTTTTAAACGATTTCTTAATATAGAATTAATTCATGGATCTCTTAACTTATGAAAATTTTACACATTAGCCATATAATATGATCGAAAATGGATATTGAGGAGAAAGTTAATATGCTTAACGAATAAATATGGAGATTTTAACCCGGTGCGATTTTGTGCCATTCATCATTTTCGAGAGATTTAAATCAATCCGAGTTAAAATAACTCAAATTTCTTTTAGTGATAAATTTGTTGATGATCTCAATTTCTTTATTTTGTTCAATTACTGAAAATAAAAAGTCAAAATGTGAATCTTAAAGCACTAGAAGTCTTAGTAAGTCGTCTTGAGACACAAATCAACTTACAAAACTTGAGAAATAAGATTAGGCCATCATTTGAAAGACCAAAATTAAGCCTAAACTCCAATATTTTTTTCATTATTCCATTGTAAGCGCATTTGAGCCAAAAAGAAAATATGCCTCTTTTGTTGAAAACCCATTATCCTACCTAACTCCAATTGGGAGTCTAAAGCCCATAAAAAGAAGCCATACCCATTTTCTGAGAATACTAGGGTAAAAGTACGGTAGGAAAAATGCCATAAATGGAAAAACATTTGCAAAGGAATGATGTGGGAAAAGAAAAGAATGAAAAAATTGAAAAAAAGAAGAAAAAAAAGGAGCGCATGAAAAAAAATGGAGGTTAGGAATAAAAAAATGCCTAAATGTCAAACTACCGAAAAACCTCTATATTCTCAGAAGTTTTGAACTCCAAAAGTCATTCTTTCTAGCAAAATTCGAGCCTACAATACAACCAAAGAAAGTCACAATCGATCTCAAGTGAAGTTAGTTATAGTGTGGAGAGAAGATGAATAGGATCTATGATGTGATTCAATGTTTTCAATAAGTAATCTATTTTCCATTCATGAGATCATATTCATCCATTATAAAAAAATAAAAAAATAAAAGTCCTTTTTTGATCATGTATATGTGAAATTTTTCATTCAAATTTACTCTTTATTCACATATATAGAGGAAAAATAATCCATTTCCTAGTATTAGATTGTGAGTACATCCCGTGAGATTTTGAAATCGAAACGAACTTTCGGATAAGGAACGTTACGATTAAATCTTTCAAAATGGACGGTTATTTTGGCTATACACACACATGATAAGTTGAGATTGAAAAGTGAAGTTTTACTATATTTATGAAGTTTGCATTCAAACTTGGTTATTTTACTTTTGAGTCTTTTATATTGAGTAAAGTTTTTTAATATTGTGGGTATATTCACTGCAAATCCTCACGAGACAAAACTCGTCCACTAGGGTAACCTAGAGGTTTAACGGCTTGTTGCACATGCTAAGTGAAATCGTGATTCTTACGAAAGTGAGTTAGATTTTAAAATTTTAGTGTTGCTCGAGGACTAGGGAAGTTTAGATTTGGGGGTATTTGATGAGTGCATTATTTTGCATGAATTATGTCAAATTCAAGACCTTGTTAGACCCATTGTATTATAAATAATGAGCTTTTAGAGTCATTTTCGTAAAATTAAAAAAAATGCAAGTTTGAATAAAATTAGAGTTAAAAAATACAATTTTAGTAACCTCGAAGGGCCTGAAAATCATTTTTAAATATTTATCTAGGCAAAATAAAGTTCTCTCTGAAATTTGGTTGAATTCTGAATTAAAACGAGAAATTTTTGAATTTCGGGGCTAAAATGCAAAGAGGGATAATTCTGAAATCTTTTAAATATTTATGACCCTAAATTTGAATTAATTATTTTTATTTTGCATTTTTACAGGTACACTCGGAAATTTGGACAACAAAGGAATTGATGTGCAAAAGTTGTTAGGATATGTCACAACACGATACCACATGACACAGGTGACACAATTATACTAAATATTTTTTTATAAAATCTCTCGAGTGTCCGTTGAAATCGTGCCATAGCTTTTTGGAAAGTTCCTGACAAGACTCACAACTTTGAATTTCGGACGAAAATGAGATTTTGAAGTTTTGGTGGTCAAAAATGCAATTAATGACACTGCTGTGAATAGTGATGTGAATAGTGTCAAAATTGGGGATAATTATTTTAGAAAAAAGACTTATCAATTACCTCCAATTCTTCATAAGACTCCAAGAGATAATTATCAGCTCAACTGCAACCAATCAAAGAGAATTTCACTCCATCTCAAACACTTCATTCATAAGCCTATAAATAACACCCTTTGGCTCACTATTTTTGGGGGAGAAAAATTGGAGAATTTTAGAGAGAGTAATTTTTGAGGGATTGTATTCAATTTGAGGGCCAAGTCTTTCATTTTTTAGAGGATTGAAGATTGTTTTGAGAGAACTGTTTGTAAGTTTGATTTATTAATAAAAATCTCTACTCATTCTTGCAATTTATCTTTCATTATGATAGCTTGATGATTCTATTAGGATTCGGGTGAAGTTTATCATAGTTAGCTAATATTGTCACGTTAATTTGATTGTTGTTTATTGCCTACTTATTTTAATTGTTATCAAAGATTCGGTATTCATTTTAAAACGACACGAGAGTGTATTTTAAAACCTTCAAAATTGTTTTGTCAAATCAAGTTTTGAGATTTAAAAGTAGTACTTTTTTATGGATTAAGCTTGCACTTTGATTGTTCTGATAGTCCACGCTTAAATGCATTTGCGAATTTTAAAACTTGTATTTTCTGAGGGAATAGAGATTTTAGCCGTCTATTAGAGACGTTAAAAATATTTCAAACAAAATCGTGTTATCTTCTGAATTAAACGAGGCGAGAGTCAGTTTAATTTGAGTTATAAAAAGGGAATGACAATATCAAATTAGTGTGCAATATTAGTTACGTGATAAATGGACCCTGAATCCTAATTGTTTACAAATCTCTCGTGTTACTCTCATTTATCGTAGTTTCTTTTATTAGTATAGCTCATAATTATTATCTATCACACTTTATCTAGTTGAACAGTCACAATTGTCATAAAAGTTAAAGTTGACAAATCTCTGTGGGTTCGACCCGTACTTATACTCGTTATTCTATAATAGCCCATGCATTTACGGTATTTTATAAATTTATAACAATACACACTAGGTTCATGTAGACCGGACCATAAATCATTCATTTAATTTTAAGACAAAAACCATTATCATATCACTTTTCTTACAGAGGTAGGAAAAATGGACACATTTCTATTAATGTTCTAACTACTTATAGTGAGAACACGGGCCTTTGGGCTTTATCACTACTATCGAGGAATATGAACTTTCTTAACACCACACTTGAGGATTAGCCTTCTTGTTTTGCCTCCCTTTCAGGAAAGAAGTCAATATCTTCTCAACAATATTCACCATCCCTTATCATGTGATGATGCTCTCTACTAGATTATGAAATGGATCCAGGTTTCCCCACCATATCTGATCCGAATAATCCCTTATTCAACTAATGATGAAAATCATTTTAAGAACATAATACTTACTTGATCATCATCATCTAACAATTGTGTTTACAAATTTCTTTGGTCAATTCTTTAAAAATTAATATGTTCATATATAATTTCCCCAAAATGAGGATCAAACATACTGACATATAGTTTAAAAATATAACTAAATAATTTAAAATGTTGTGATTATGTGATTAATTCCCTCTGGTGTTGAGGTGTATGTGGTAAAATCCTATTAGTTACAAATGAACAGAGTTTTAGTTGAACAAAATAAGTAAATAATGTGCCTACTTCTATCGGAGGCTCTTTCTTTCTATTATTCTGGTTCAAACATTTTCTATTACATCCCAGTTCCCCTAGGGTCTAGGGTTACATTTATAAGAGATAATATTTTATCTGTTTAGGACTCAATTACTGTGGTAGATATCCAACTTGATCGGGTGTATCTCACTCCTTGATTTTCACAGGTTGATTAGCTTCGACGGCCCTTATCTTCATGGATGAGACATCTTGACCGATTCAATAGAAACGTTACCTCCATGGATGAGCTTAGAACAAGTTAAGGACTCCAAATAGCCACCACTTTGGAGTTGGGAGAGATGTTGTTTAAGGTTAATTCTTCGGACCAAAGGGACGAGGGTGATAGGTTTAGAGGGTCGAGGTCAATTATGACAACCTAAAGTTGAGGGGACCAATTTTGGGGTCGAAGTCAATTATGAGGACCTAAAGTTGATAGGTCGATTCTGTAGGTTAAGGTCAATTCTGAGGAACAAAAGTTAAGGAGACCAATTTTGCGAATTGAGGTCAATGTCAAGAACCTAGGATTGTAGGGAATAATTTTTGCGGGTCAAGCTAATTTCTGAGGACCTAAAGTTGAGGGGATTGATTCTTCAGGTCTACGTCAATTCTGAGCATCTAAGATTGTAGGGACCTATTCTGTAGGACAAGGTAAATTTTGAGGATTTTGTGAGTCGAGGTCAATTATGATGATCAAAGTTGTGAGGCCCGATTTTGCAGGTCGAAGTCAACTCTAAGGACCTAAGGTTGTAGGGACCAATTCTATGAGTTGAGGTCAATTTTAAGGACCTAAAGTTTTAGGTAACGATTTTACAGGCCGAGGTCAATTCTGAGGACCTAATGTTATGAGAATCGATTATGTGGGCGAGGTCAATTCTGAGGACCTAAAGTTGTAGGGATCGATTCTACGGGTTGCGATCAATTCTGAAGACCTAAAGCTTTAGAAATCGATTATGCGGATCGAGGTAAATTTTGAGGACCTAAAGTTGTGAGGAACTATTTACGAGTCGAGGTCAATTATGAGGATCTAAAGTTGAGGGGACCGATTTTTCGGGTCGAGGTCAATTCTGAGGACTTAAAGTTATAGGGATCAATTCTACAGGTCGAGGTCAATTCCAAGGACCTAAAGGAATCAATTTTGTGGGTCGAGGTCAATTTTGAGTACCTAAAGTTAGAGGGATCGATTTTGTGAGTCGAGGTCAATTTTGAGGATCTAGGATTGTAGGGACTGATTCTGCGGGTCGAGATCTGTTCCGAGGACTTGAAATTGATAGGAGGAGTTACTTTTTTTACAACTTGTAGTTTTGGAGAGGGGATAACTTTTCTAGGGAAGCCGTGATGATTTTTTATGAAAGCGCATCTTAAAGTTTTGTCGGGGGACTGGTTTAAACTAAAGGTTTTACTGGGGAACTGGGAATGTATTATTTTGCAATTCCTCTAGGGAAGTGCTGGATTTTAGATTGAGATTCCGTTAGGAAATGGTAGTTGACTTAAATATTATTGAAATGCTGGAAGGTTAATCCTATTGTGGTCTTAAGAGATTGTAAAGGGGCTTAATGCTCTGAAAAATGGTTTTCTTGATGAAGAAATGTTTTAATATTTTTTTGCTATTTTTCAGGTAATTATTGGATTTTTTGGCATTTTTGTACAAAATCTGCAGAGGGGTACCGATAGGAAAACTAGAGGGGTTATCGTTCGGCAATGGCATGGACTCGTGGGCTTTATTGGTAGGAGGAGCAGGAAGGTGTCGATCGGTATGTAAAGGGGTCTGCCAAACGGTATCATGCTTAGTACCCTATAAAAAGAGGGAGATCCCTCCTCATTTTTCACACCTTCAAGTGCTTAAATCTTATGTTTTCTCTCTCTAAATCTATTCCTTTGTTTTTTCCTTTTAAGACTTGAAATGGCGGGTTTTCCTAATGAGGGATATAATTTGGCATGGTTGGGCATTAACGACTTGGATGGCTTGGTGTGGAAATATAGGGTGCCCTTTGCCTTAGGCAACGAGAATGCCTTTGATCTTTTTGAGCCGGTCGCTGAGTGTGGTTCCTTTTGCATGTGCCTTCACACCATCGTTCATTTAAGGTGAATAACCTTAGTGGCTACATAAGTAGGGTGACTTTTGATATTACATTTCATTTTTCTCTTTGTTCTTTGTGCTGATGAAAGGTTTTTTCTTCTTTTGCTTTGGCATACTGATATAGCTCCTTCGAGCATGCGTTCTCGACGAATGACTGGGTTAAAGGATGTTTAGGAGTAGCTCCCACCAATGGTGCGTTGGATGGTTTCATCAACTAGTTTTGGCCATCTGGCGCAGGTCGCCTTGGATGAGACATTGCATTTTACTACGGTGTTGTGTGCTCTGGGAGAGAGGTGTTGGGACACTGCCCACCTCTTCAATTTGGGCTTTGAGGATATGACTATTACTCCCATTGATATTTAAAAGCTTCTAGGAATTGCAGGTGACCTTTTACCCTTGGGGGATGGTTCCTCAGGATACGGGGGTGACGGATATGCATGCACAAATGCGGAGATTAATAGAGCATGAGTTTGGATACATATGGTACCCAGGAGAGAGAATGGTGCGACATATTATGGAGTATTATGTGGTGGTCCCATCATTGATGCTCGATGTACATGAGGCGAGTGAGGGAGATGTCTGGCAATCCCTACACGCTCTATATGGACACGATGGCGAGTTATGATTACTTGGACTTTTGTGACGAGCTGGTTGATGACCCCTTGCATTTATGATGTGGAGAATGTGCCTCCGCCTCCTACGAATTTGGATTAGGTACTAATAGGTCGGTGGGATCTTCCCACAGCATGGGTGGTGGTGTTGGTTTGTCAGTGCTGGCGGCAGCGGCAGCGATAGAGGAGGATCTTATTATTCAGGTTACTCCCCATTCTTATAATTTTCGTTTGAGTAGCGGGGGTTATTGTGCACGCCGCATAGTCCTAATGCATCGGTGTCGGGGTTTATAAGGATTACGGATGACGTTCTTAGGCTTGAGTTATATTCTTCTTCTTTCTTGTCGTGTCTCTTTTGATTCTTTCTTTGCTCTTTACTTATTGATTGGACCTTTGCCTTTATTTCTTTAGTTGCAGTATGTTCGGGTGCCGACCACCTGGATGAAGGATATTAAGAACTAGGTGTCCTTTACGTCTGCTTACATCAGGGATTTCATTCCTTTCTACTTGGTTTTATCTTCCCCCACAGATAGGGGATCGAGTTCTGGGAGTGAAGGTTCCACCGCTCGTCATCGGGGAATGCGTGTCCATCGAAGAGGGCGAGGTTTTTTAAAGAGAAAGAGTTGTTGGTTCGGGTGGAGTCCTATTTTATTGCATTTTTCAGTTTTTCCTATTTAAGATTACCCAAAACTTATACTCAAATAAAAATCAACACGACCCGAAAATGACACGACTAACCCGAATTGCCACCCCTAATAAAAGGAGATGAATTTTTATTTTTTCTTGATTTAATGACTTATTCTATATGCATTTTACTTTTCTGTTGAGACGACAAAGAGGATGTTTATTTATGTAGGAAAAAGAGTGTAAATTAACTTAAGGAAAATATCTATTTTGGAAATAATAAATAAAAAGGGATTTTAAGGAGAAATGACCCAGGTGTTTTTCAAAATAAGCATTTCTTTTTTAGAATTTGATTTTGACAAAAGATGAAAGATGTCTTTTTTCCAAAATAAGGAGGTTATCGATCGGCATCCCTTTTATCCTGCCTAGTGGCATATGGGTCAAGTAAAATCACTCTAATGATTTGACTTCACTTTCATGCAATCTTGTGGGGCTTGGAATTTACTTGAATTGTCAGATCCTTTGTCTTTTTCCAAGTCCTTTGTGTATAAAAGGAGAGGTAAGGAATGTGATTCTTCCACCCATACTCAACTTATTCTTAATTCTTTCGTCTTGCTTTATTATTTACGAATGGCCCTTCTGGTGTATGGAAAAGTTTCCTCCTGGCTTGAGGGTCTAAAGACCATCTGTTTGCGTAATGTGGACTATGAGGCTTTCAACCTACGTCGAGTCTCTCTGTGGAGCAATCGAACCAATGACTGGAACATGCTAGAGTAAGCAGTACAGTTCAGGTACCCCTAAGACCATGTCTTATGTTTTGGCCTAGATGAGGTATGTCTGACTTATGAAGAGTTCTCAACCATGTCGGGAATTAACCCTAGTGTTGCGATAGCTATGCCCGAATTTTCTCGTTCTCCCCGAGCATTGTTAGCAGAGTTTCTTCGTGTCTCCCCTTTGGCGGTTCGACTGTTGGTTACTGGGGGGATGATTTCCCTTTGAGTTTTTATGCACTTTCTACGCTTGAGGGATTTTAAGGACACGAGATATGTCGGAGCCTTTGCCTTAGGCCTTACTTTGAATCTTTTGCTGGTGATGGGGGACTTAATGGTGGATCCCCAGTTGGCTGTGATAACAGCGTGGATGTATTATTATCCTAGTGCTGCAGCGGTGATACTCGTTGAGACTCTGAATGGTCTTGATGCTTAGAGAGAAGGTCACTCTGATTTTTTCAGGGGTATCCCGTTGATGTTGTTCATGTAGCTTACTGAGAGGTTCCATCTGGTGTATCTTCCAGAGTACCCCTTGGCAGGTGTGCCAAATTTCTTTGCTTGTTACTATTTTAATTTTGACCCATCTATAGAGAACTGGATCAACTAGTTTATGGAGTATGGAGGACGATGCCTTCATTGGTGGGTGCCGTGGTGGGGATATTTTTTGCCTTTTCTAGATCTAGGAGAGTATCGATATGAACAGTTATCTTGCCCTACGATAGACTTTGTTCTATTTCCCTTAGAGTCTTCCGCGCCAAGTTGGACGGGAGAAAATAGTGCCTCCTTACACACTAGACTTCTTTTCGGTGGAGGACCTGATTGAGTCTCGGGAATGATGTTGGGTTCTTTATAGGAGAGTCATCGGTCGTCTACCCGTCCATCTCAATTTTTAGGAAGGATTAGGAATGTGCCTGAGGACTATTTGAATTGGTTCTGGAAATGAGTGGTGGAGAAGATCCTGGCAGAAGAGACTAGATAGAGGTGGTTTGTTCATTTCGATACCATGGAGGGGGTGGTGATTTTTTCCAAACTAGTCAGGGCATAATGCTCCATGGAGCGTATTCGGAATGTTAACCATGAAGGGGAAATCTGAGAACTTCCAGGGAACAAAAATGATGATGAGGCGGGGTCTTCTGGAAGCTGTGGATAATTTGTGTGAAACTTTTATGAAGATGGGGGAAAGAATTTGTGTTTTTCTATTTTTTTAAAATATATTTGGTATTGCTTGAAAAGATTGTTATTTTAAGACTGGTTTGAGTCAGTTAAAAAGGGTGGTTTGTTTAACTCCCCTCACTAAAACTTCATGTAAGGGTGTCGTATTTCTTTATTTGAAATAAAAAATGATTTTGATTGATTTTGTTGGGACTTTTGATGAGTTTTACATTTGAGTTATCTATACTAATCGCTAAGGAATACATAATCCTTTTGTTCATGTAAATGATAAAATGAATCATCATTCTCGTAGGTTAGAAAAGAGTTGCATTTTGTGAAAAATAAGGGGACCTCACCCATGTAAGGTGCATGAGATGCCTACGTACCTCTAGGGATTTTGGAAAAAAAAATTATGAGTTCCATTTTAAAAGAAAAAGGTTTTGGATAGGATTGGTCCCCATGTATTTCTAGGTAGAGAGAAATGGATAGATTGTTTTTATAATAGAAGGGGGATAAGAAGAGTTATAGCGCGTCGATATTTCGGATTAAGGGTACAAAATTTGAGACGGTCCAGATTAACTATACGTGCCATATCTTCTTCATCAAGGTGTGTGAGTATAGTGGAACCCCCTGATAGGAACTTCTTCACTATGTAGGGGCCACCCAAGTTTGACATGAATTTCCCTTTGGGGTCTTAGACGAGTTTTATGGCCTATTTGAGGGCAAGGTCTCCTTCCTGGACACCACAGTACTTGACTCTTCGGTTGAATGATCGCACTATATAGAAATGGTACCCCTGTATATATGGTATAGAGCATTCAGCCTCTTTTCATCCAAGAGTGACAGTTCATCCAAATGGCTCTGATGCCAATTTTTTTCGCTAACTCTGCTCTCGAACATGATGCGTGGGGAAGGTATTTCCAGTTCAATGGGTAGGTTTGTTTTCATGTAGTATACCAGAGAATAAGAGGTAGCCCTATTAAATATTCTGACTTAAGTGCGGTAGACTAAGAGGGCGTAAGGGATCTAATTGGGCCAATCTTTACAACTATCAATCATCTTACTGATTATGGTCTTGAGGTTTCTATTGGCAGCTGTGAGGACACCGTTATTTTGAGGTCGGTAGGGAGAAGATTTGTGTCTCTGAATCCTATACTCATTGACCACTTCTGTGACTTCCGCTTCAAAGTGTAACCCATTATCTGATACTAGCTCATGGGGAACCTCATTTTGGTAGATGATGTTCTTTCTTATAAACTTGGCCACTTTCTTGGCATTCAGAACTATGTATAACTGAACTTTGACCCATTTGGTGAAGTAACTAATGGAGACTAGGATGAACTCATGACCATTTAAAGATTTGGGTGTGACCTTTCCTATGATGTCAATGCCCCAGGGTGAGAATGGCTAGGGAGAAGTCATGTTGTATAATTTCCTTGGAGGTAAGTGTTGGAGGTTGGAAAACTACTGGCATTTGAGGCATCTTCGTACATACGCGGTGCAATCCTAAACCATGGTGGTCCAACAGTAACCTTGATGAATGATTTTCTTAGCAAGCCTATGACCGTTCATGTGAGGTCCACATTCCCCGATGTGGATCTTTTTTATCATAACATCATCCCCTGCAATGAAGTGCAAATGGGTTCCATCAAAGTTTTTCTTGAACAGTGCTTTCTCTCAGATGATGTGTTGTGAATCTAGTTTACGAAGGGTCGCACGATCATTCTTATCGATGTCTTGGGGATGCCATATTTGAGGAGGCACCAAATGTCATAGTATTAGAACCCGTCCATATCCGAATCTTCCTCGATGACGAGCTTAATGTGGTAAACATAACTTATTTTTGTATTAGGAAGGGGCCATTAATATTCCTTCGATTATGTCAACCATGCAGGCTAGGGTAGCAAGGGAATCGGCTAAATTGTTATTTGCACAAGGCAGGTAGTGGAAGGTGATATCTTAGAATTGGGAGGCCAACTCTTCTAGGTAGGAGTGGAAGGGTAAGAGATTTTCATCTTTGATTTTCCATCTTATAAGGACCTAGCAGATGATGAGCGCAAAGTCGTCGTAGACATCTAGGTGTTTAATACATTTCTTAAGGGAGACTTTGAGGCCTAGAGTGCATGCCTCTTATTGAGTCATATTGTTGGTGTAAGGGAAATCTTTCTTGATGGAAATAGGGGTGTGTGAGTCATAAGGGGTGATCGGGAATATCCCAGTGTCGTATGCTTTCTTATTGGCAGCTTAATCAAAGAATATTTTCCATCGGAGGTCCTCCTGAGAGGTGCAGAGAATATATTTGTCTGGTAATTCAGAGAACCAAACATAGGCTTCTTTCATAGGGTAGTTATCAAGGTAGTCGGAGATGGATCTCCCTTTCATGGATTTTTGCTTAACGTAAAAAATATCAAACTCGGCTAGCAACATCAACCATCGGGCCATTCGGCTGGACATGGCAAGATTTTCTATAAAATACTTGATGGGATTCATACACTATATAATTATGATGGGGAAGGCGATCATGTTGTGTCATAACTTTTAAGTGACCTAGACTAAGGCGACGCATGCTTTCTCTAAGGATGTGTTATTTTCTTCGTACACGACTAATTTTCAGCTGTTATAGTAAATGGTCCTTTCCTTATGATATTTTTCAATGTACTTATCTAGGAAAGCCCCTACTACTGTATCCATCATGGTCAAGTACAGTAGGAAGGGAAGACCTAGCTATGAAGGCATAAGCACCGTAGGTCAGGTAAGGTATCATTTGATTCTATCAAAGGATTTTTGGTAGGCCTCATTCTAGACTTTGGTAGAATCCTTTTGGAGGAGTTTTAAGATGGGCTCATAAATTGATGTTTGTTGGCTAATGAATCGACTCGTGTACTGGGGTTTACCCAGGAATCCCCAAACTTCCTTATTTTTCTATAGTGGTATCATTTTAAGTATGGCTTTCAGCTTGGCAGGGTCTGTACGATTCCCTTTCACGGACCATAAATCCTTAGAGTTTTCCTTTTATGAGGTCGAAAATACATTTTTATGGGTTTATCCACATCTGGTATTGTCATAGTCGCTCGAAAAACTTTCAGAGGGAGATAATATGGCCTTCCTAAGTTCTAAACTTGATGATCATATTGTCTACATAAAATTTGACCTCCTAATGAATACTATTGTGTAGGATGGTTGTGGAAGACCTTTGGTAGGTAGTAGAAGGTTCTAATGGATGGAAAGTGTAGTAGAAGGTTCCCCATGGGGTGATGAAGGCAGTTTTCTACTGATGTTCAGGTTTTATCTTAATTTGGTTATATCCGGAGAATCCATCAATAAATGACATGAGGGCATGGTTGGTTGTGTTGTCTATATTCATGTCGATGTCATGCAATGGGTAATTATCCTTTGGAGATTATTTGTTCAAGTGATGGTAGTCAATGCACATGTAGATTTTTCCTCCTGATTTTGGCACAGGGACGATGTTGGCGAGCTATGTGGGGTGTTCGATCACACGTATGAACCATACGTTCAACTACTTGACTACCTATTTTTCTTACTATGAGTGAACATTTAGTGTGGAGTTTCCTTAGTTTTTATTTGACCGACTTGCATTATGGAAATCTTGGTATCTCTTGTTGAGATATTTCTGGATCGATGTTGGGCAGGTCATCATTGGACCATGCAAAGACGTCTATAAATTCCTGCAACGGTTCTTTGAATTACAAGATCTCATGCTCATTAAGGGTGGACCCTATCCTAATCTCGCACTATTGGCTACTGGAACTGAGATTGATAACAACTGCTTTATCCTCATCAATTTGAATAGGATTATATTGTTCATTATTAAAATTATTAAGATCATTTGAGAATTTTTCATTTAAAAAGTCATCATCATCAAGGGTTTTATTAGAATCAAGACAATTAATGTAAGGCACAACAAGATACTCAAAATCCTAATTTATTTCACTTTTCAGAAAAATAGCATTGAGAACCTCATCAAAGCAGGTCTCGATTATATTAATATAATAAATAAGAGAAGTAACAATAAGTGAAGAGATAGGGTAAACAACAAGGTTGGGTTAAATCTCATTAGGTTGGACTAGTATAGCATTCCAGTTGAGAAGAGGCATGTCAGCAACCTTGATTAAAGTGGGCGGGTCTGATGGTGTAGCATTTGAATGGATCATATAGAGAGTCTGTAGGTTGAATGAGTCTTTAGAATCACTTTCCTCGAAGACCTCGACAACTTTTACGAATTTCTTGGTGAGATGTTGAACTTTATGGTGACATTCTTCAGCCCAAGAGTAGTTGTTTGGAAAGAAAATTTTCATTCCCGATTTTATCTTCCTATCGACATGGTCATACCATGGTTCAAGAAAGCCTCAAAAAGGTAAGTCTTCACCCTCCTTGATAAATTTTCCACTTAGAGAATCTTTCAACATAGTCTTTGAATCTTTTCAACCCCTTTTCGGTCATGGTTTGCAGAACGCTTTGTGTTTGTCGGGTGAAGACTGGTGACCCAAGCCACATGGGGGAAAGGACTCTTTTAGGACTATAGGCTTAAGTCCCTTATCAACGTTGCCCCAACTGTAGTGTAGGCATGAAATCATGTTCTTGAACATCTGTATCACATTGACATTCGATCTTTGAAATTATCTCATGTTGGAAGGGCAAGTGGATCAACTCCGAAGCTAGAGAGAAGCATATCATTATTCCCATATTGGATTTACAATATCGGATTACTGGTGCTGGAATTTTCTATACCATTGTCATACCCCAAAATGGTGATGACATGCCCTTTGGAAAAATATTTCAATTTTTTATGAAGGGAAGAAGATACCCCTGGATGTTATGAAACTATGGTCGGCCAAGCAGTAAATTAAAGCATGCAGGCATGTCAATCACTTGGAATTCAGTAATAAGTTGGATAGAGTCAGCCCTATTATGAGTTTTATGGATACCATTACCTCTTGAAGGGTATTATCGTAAGCACGCACTGTGGTGGAAGTAGGAATAAGGTCACTAACTTTCAACACAAAGCAATTCAAAGTTCTAAGAGGACAAACATGGAGGGAGGATCATTATTTCAATGGAGATGTTGAGGACATAGTTTTGGCCAGGGCCAATCTTTGAAATTTCCTCTTTAGAGAAGAAAAGGAGTCTAGTGGAGATTAAAGACCTAAACAGGTTTACAATTTCTTCGGGAGTGGTGAAAGGAGGGAATGTGGGCCCGATGTGAAGATTTATTAGAGCATTCTGATACAGTTGGGAGGATATGAAAAGTCCTCATAAGATGATTCTAGTTTGAGCCTTCTTGATTTAGTCGAGAATTGTGCTTTCCTCAACGGTCATTTATGGCATGGGAAGTTCTTCGGAAACTCCCTTTCCCTTATTTATCTCGGTCAAATGAGGAATCGAGTCTTTGTAGTGTCTACCTAATCTAGTCATGTGGTTTACCGAGAAAGGGAAGAATAAGAACCCCTTATCTTCATCTATTTATGGCTGAATGGTTATTTTATTGATTTTTCCCAAAAGATCTTCGAAGGATATCATTTTACACATGCTGATTATTGAACTGATGTTTCCCTGACTCGGTTCATCATCTGAGCTGTCAAATTTATCCCCCTTATTCGGTGGCGATGATGTATTTTTTCTAAGAGAATTTGATGCATTCAATAACCTCAACGGCTTCCTCATATAAATCTTCCCACTCAACGGGGAGGTGCTAGAGTGAAGGGACCAACCTCCCTTACAACTTCAAAACAGTGAGTAGCTCATTAATACTACAAATTTCACATATTTGTCAAAATGCATCGGCCATAATATGCACTACATCATCTACGATAACTTCATCATTGGGTACCACCCAATTATCTAACTCTTGGGCCCATATCCGGGCATCCATGAACAAGCCACTGAATTTGCAACAATCGACGGACATCTCAACGAGCAATTTCAGCCCGATCTCTAAGAGTTGGTTCTATACAATAGGTAACTCCATATCTATCCTTCAGACTGGGTACGATGATAATACAAGCCCTTATGAGGAGTGACAGAGCCAGATCGGTGAAGCAGGTAGGGTGTATGAGAAAATAGGGGTAAACCTTGAGTGTTTTGAGTGAAATTACAAGTATGATGGGTGCTTCATTGGGTACAATCTGAGAAGATTGATTGAATTTTGGGTCATTCTCTAAAAAGATGGAATGTGCATGGGTTGGAAGTGGGTTATGAGTGGTATTGGGTCTAGGATATTTTGGTGAGTGATGAGACCCCAATCAATCAAGCCTCGAACCACGTTTCTGAGATGGAAGCAGTAGTCGATAGTGTGTCCTACGGATTGGTGAAAGTCACAGTGGGGATCAGTTTTGAAGTTTTTAGGAAGTGGGTTTGGTAATGGACGGGGGTCTAAGGGTTTAACGAGGTTTTATCATAATAAAGCCTGTTAGACTTTGGATAAGGGAGCATGGATCTTGGTGTATTCCATTTTGGGGGGCGCTAAAAACTTGTTTGTCAATTTATAAAATACCTCAAGTGCACGGGCTATTATAGAATAGCAAGTGTAAGTACTGGTCGAACCCATAGAGATTTGTCAATTTTAACTTTTAAAATAATTGCCATTGTCCAACTAGATCAAAGGGGGTAGAGAATAATTATAAACTACACTAAATAAAAGCAACTACGATAAACGAGAGTACCATAAGAGGTTTGTAAACAAGTAGGAAATAATTAGGATTCGGGGTCCATTTATCACCTAACTAATATTGCACACTAATTTAATATTGTCATTCCCTTTCATAACTCAAATTAAACCGACTCTCATCTCGTTTAATTCGGAAAATATGAAAGTTATGTTTGAAATATTTTTAATGTCTATAATAGACGGCTAAAATCTCTATTCCCTTGGAAATACAAGTTTTAAAATTCGCAAATGTATTTAAGCATGGACTATCAAAACAATCAAAGTCCAACCATAATCAATCAAAAATTACTATTTTTAAATCTCAAAACTTGATTTGACAAAACAATTTTGAAGCTTTTAAAAGACATTCTCATGTCATTTTAAAATGTATACCGAATCTTTAATAACAATTAAAACAAGTAAGGAATAAACAACGATCAAATTAACGTGACAATATTAGCTAACAATGATAAACTTCACCTTAATCCTAATAGAATAATCAAGCTATCATAATGAAAAGAGAAATTGCAAGAATAAGTGGAGATTTTCATTAATAAATCAAACTTACAAATAGTTATCTCACAAAAATCTTCAATACTCTAAAAAATGATAAAAGCTTGGCCCTCAAATTGAATACAATCTCTCAAAATTCACTCCCTGAAAATTGTCCTCCTAAATTATGAGTCGAAGGGTCATTTTTGTAGGACAAGTGGTGAGGTATTTGAGTTATGGTGGGACTCTTCTTGATTGGCCGAATAGTGTTGGAAGTTATCTCTCCACCTCTTTAATCTTTGGATTGGGATATGTGATCGAATTTTCCCCCACTCGAAAACTCTTATCTTTTCTTATTGAACGCGCTTGCTGAGTTTCATCCAAATCAGAGAATAAAAACATCCTTTTTCGAACGACTATAAAAATTAACTTTTTCGAGTTGACCATCAATATGCACCAAATTCCATCACTGCATGTAAAATTTTCACTAGGTAAATTTTTTCACAAATTAGCACAAGAATATTATAAAATTATCAAAGTGCCCATTTTTTGCTTAAAATGGACATTTATAATCCAAATTCAATCATTCTTGCATTTATTTTCTCTTTTTAATAAAATAATCCTAAGAACTAATTAAATAACATAAAGTGGGACTAACAAGGTATAAATTTGGGTATAAAATATACAATATAATGTACTCATCAAATACCCCTAAACCTAAACTTTGCTAGTCCTCGAGCAAAACTAAAATTTTAAAATCTAACTCACTTTCGTAAGAATCACGATCGCATTTAGCATGTGCAACAAGTCGTTACACCCCTAGGTTACCCTAGTGGACGAGTTTTGCTTCGTGAGGGTTTACGGTGAATATACCCACCAAATTCAAAATCTTGACTCAATACAAAAGGCTCAAAAGTAATATAACCAAGTTTGAATGCAAACTTCATAAATCTAGCAGAACTTAATTTTTCAATCTAACCTTATCGTGTGTGTGTGCATAGGCTATATAACCGTCCATTTCAAAATATTTAATCGTTACATTTCTTATCCGAAAGCTCATTTTGATTTCAAAACCTCACGGGATACACTCTCAATTGAACACTCGAAAATGGATAATTTTCTCTCGGTATATGTGAATAAAAGAGTAAATTAATTGAACAATTTTCACATATACATGATGAAAAATGTGCTTTTATAATGGATGAATATGATCTCATAAATGGAAAATCGATTACTTATTGAAAACATTGAATCACACTATAGATCTTATTCATCTTCTCTCAACACTATAACTAATTTCACTTGAGATCGATTAGGACGTTCTTTGGTTGTATTGTAAGCTCGAATTTGGATAGAAATAATAGCCTTGGAAGTTCAAAATTTATGAGAATATAGAGTTTTTTTTATGTATTTTGACATAGACACTTTTTCTCACAACCTCTATTTTTCTTTTATCTTTCCATTTCCTTTTCATACACACTTCTTTTTTTTTTTATCTTTTTTTCTAGCTTCCCCCTCTTTTTTTTTCTTTTCACATATTATTTTTGCAACCTCCTTTTCTTTTGGCCTTTTTCCTACTGTAATTTTACCCTAGTATTCTCAGAAAATGGGTATGGCTTCTTTTTATGGGCTTTAGACTCCCAGTTGGATTTAGGTAGGATAATGAGTTTTCAACAAATGGGGGCTCAAATGGGCTTGCAACAGAATAATGAAAAAAATATTGGAGTTTACGTTTAATTTTGGACTTTCAAACGATGGCCTAATCTCATTTCTTAAATTTCTTTAAGTTGATTTGTGTCTCAAGACGACTTAATAAGACTTCTAGGGCTTTAAGATTCACATTTTGACTTTTTGTTTTCAGTTTCGAACAAAACAAAGAATTTGAGATCATCAAAGAATTTATCACTGAAGGAAAGTTTTTAACCCGGATTGATTTAAATCTCTCGAAAATGATAAATGGCACAAAATCTCACCAGGTTAAAATCTCCTCATTTATTTGTTAAGCATATTAACTTTCACCTCAATATCCATTTTGCATCATATTATATGGCTAATGTGTAAAAATTTCATAAGATGAGAGATCCATGAATTAATTATATATTGAGAAATTGTTTCAAAACTCAATCATATTGAAAATCTTTTTAGATTTTTTGAACTTTTTTGATTTTTTTTCAAAAATATTGATATGCCCAAAGTGTACCCTCGTACTCAGGGTCACTAACCTCGTCATGCCTCAGAGCTGAGTGAACAGAAGGCCTACAACATCCGTCGAGAAGATCATCTTCTACAAGGTCGTCTCTCTACTACCAACCTCGATTAGGCAGCAGTCGAGGTCGGCAGCACCTTATGAGATTAGGTTGTTGCCAACATCATGATCTGCCTCAACCGACGTTGCATCCTACCGCCTAACCATGTCTAGCCTTTCAGGTCGAGGTCAATCTGATTATTGACAGGACAAAGAAACACTATCGAACCTCCCTGACCTCGTACTCATCCGAGGCGAGGTTAATACGGGTAGTGGCACAGGTCTGAGTATACGCAAATACATGAAAGACTTGGAACACGTTGGCTAGGTAGTTATAACTAAATCATTCTCCTCACATGAGAGAATATTTAGTCATTAGTATCTACATGAGGTCAGCCAGGTGTCAACATGATACTGGTTTGATCCTCATACACATGGTCATCGCATGCATGGGGGTACGTTACACCCCTAAGCACTATATATAGAGGTCTTCCTCTACCTTGTAAAGGGATCGATAATTCCAACCCTAGCTGAAACTCTGTTGGTTTTCATAGTAGAGAGAGAAAACTTGAGAGATTTTATCTATGGCCATTAGTGCCTTCATCTAGTGAAATTACTCACACACTCACAGTGGGCGTAGGCCAGATTGGCTAAACCACTTATATACTAATGTTTCTCCTCTTCTCCTCACCTCCCTCTACTAGATATATATACTCATATTTTGTCATTGTTATTACTAGCTTGAGATTATCAACACCTCATATGGTGGTTCTGTTTTCACCATCGTCAATTTGGAGATGTCTGTGGGAATGAGAGGATTTATCTCTTCCTTTTTTGCTACTTAACCTGACCGGAGACTCTAATGGTGAACCAGACCTCCTCCTCCGCGTTGAGCTATTGCACCATTGAAAGAGATCCTTAAAGGTATCAAGCTTTCTAGTGTTTTCATTTACAAGCTCTTTAGTCTTTTCCATGGCACCAGAGTTACCAACTCCACCGTCTGTTATTGGAGGACCCAGTTCCAGCCAGGCACCACCCCAGTCCAAGATGGCTGAGGTGGCAGCAACCTTGAAGTCCTTAGCTGCAACTCAGCAAGTGATGTAGGAGTAATTTTTCCAGCTAAGCCAGAATAACCTAGGGTCTCACCAGAGATGATTACTCCGGCTGCTCAGCCACAGCATGAGGCCAGGGGACCACCCCAAGCGTCGTGAAAGGACTAACCTACTCCTCAGCGGAAGAGGGATGTTGCTGACCCTAGGAGTTTACGCCATGGGAGGTAAGAAAACCCTTGCCCTAAGGATAGGTACGATGACATTGAGGCAGAGGATGCTCCGACAGACTTTTAGGAGCCGTATGAGGTCTCAAACAACATTGTACGTCATGTACAGCAGAGTCGAGGTCAGTGTGAAAGATGAGATGGTGATGTATGACAAAGAGGATCAGCTTTTGATCGCTTAAGTAAAGGGTCGGTCTTTAAAAGGCTTGGCCCAATTAATGATCTGAGGGAGAGGTTGTCCAGGTCAAGAAGCATAGCTGTCTTACGAAGAGAAGGTGGCGACCATCGTCCTCCTCATGCCGACCTCCCATGGACGAGACTGTGGCCAGGGGAGGTAAACAACCGACATTATGCAGCAGCTGGGGAACCCTCAATCCACCCATTGGAAGTGGCTAGGGACAACCTCAGCTAAGACGACATTGCCAAACCGTGGAACGACTTTATTCAAAGGCTGGAAGAGAAGAGAGGGGTTCTCATAAAAAGCCGAGACCCATTACATAGGGGGTGCTCAGAGGGTTCACCATTTATGGTAAGGATCGTAAACTTCCCAACCCCTGCCGAATTCAAACCTCCAGTGGTGTCTCCCAAGTATGATGGAAGTAACAACCAAGTCCATCATATTGTAATGTATCAGTCCTTAGCAGACATTTATTCAATCTCTAATGAGATGAGGTGCCGATCTTTCTCAAGAACACTAACTGGGGCTGCAAATATCTGGTTCACTTCTCTTCCTAAAAATTCAATTGAGAATTTTAAAGGTTTGGCCGAGCGATTTATTCACAATTTCTGTTTTGGGTTAAGACCTCAGAAGAAGAAACCACGCTTTCTTTATGTAAACCAAGGGAAGAATGAAATCCTCAGAGACTATATCGTGAGGTTCAACAAGGAAAAATTAGAGGTAGAAGATTATGAAGAGAGTATAGCCATGACAGCCCTTATTGGAGGACTTCAGAAGGGGAAGCTACTTTAGAAGCTTGATGAAGACCCTCCTAAGTCTATGGCCGAGATTTTAGCAACAACTGGCAAGGTCATGAATGCAGAAGAAGCAATGGCTGCAAAATATGAGGATGAGAATGGAAATAGCAGTGGGAAATCTCAAAGGAAAAAAGATGGAAAGAGGCGGACTGCAGACGACAAGTTTACACATTACACTCCTTTAACTGTGAGCTACGAACACATCCTCAACGAGATAAAGAATAATAGTTCCCTGAGATGGATGGAGAAGTTGAAGGATCCTCCACATAAGAGAAATAATAATCTATGGTGTGAGTTCCATCAAGATCACGGCCATCTAACTAACAAGTGTTTCTCTCTGAAGGATGAGATTGAGAAAATGTTGAAGTCTGGAAAGCTCAGAAAGTATGTGGATGGTAGAGCTTCTAAGGGGGGAAGAGATGACCCTAAAAATAAAATAAATGATAAATGCTGGGAACATGCCCCTGCTAGAAGAGCTGATGACTCAGATGATGATGACGATAACCCTGATCTCCCACCAAAAGATGATAATGTCCCAGTAAAGGGGTCGGTATAATCTCTTTCAGTGTGAACACTATCTGTGGAGGACTAGGAGGGGTGGCTCAGAGGTAGTTGATCGCAAGGCTCATGTGGTAGAGGCCAAAACTATGACTAAAGTCGAGGTTATAAACTTGGCATCTAGAGAAGTTAAACGTGAGAAGAGAAGAAGCTATATTTGGACACCCTCATATTCAACTTCTCAACACTTGATTTCAAAGGTATCTTAGCTCCCCACGATGACCCTTTAGTCATCACCACAAGGGTGCATGGGTGTGAAGTTCAGAGGATCTTCATTGATGGGGGTAGTTCTGCAGATGTTATATTTTGGCCCTATTTCAATAGCTTGCGCCTCAGCAGAGCTAGGCTTATCCCTTGATTACTTCAGCGGTGAAAAGGTTCATCCATTGGGTATGTATGAAATGGATGTGAGAATGGGAGATGAATGGACTAAGAGGTTGACCAGAAAAATAAATTTCTTTATGATGGATGAAAACGTCTTCTCAACCTACAACCTCATCATAGGACGAGTAGCCCTGGAGGAATTTTAGTTCATGCTTTCAAAGGTCCAACAAATGCTAAAATTCTCGACTCCTTATGTAGTAGGGTAAGTTCAAGGTGACCAAATATTGGCACGTGAATGCTACTTTAACTCTCTAGAAGAGAGGGAGGCCCATAAGAAGGCAACAACCACGTACACCATTGACACCCTTGATCCTAGAGATGAAACAAAACTCAAAAAGGGAGAGGCTGCGGAGGAGGTAGAATCCATCGCCCTCAATGAGAACGAATCGAAAAAAACCATCCAAGTCGATAAAACCCTAAGGCCTGAGATTAAGGAGGAGATAGTAAAGATGTTAAGGAAGAGATAGAGTATCTTTGCATAGAGCCATGCAGACATGACAGGTATTGATCCTGAGATAATGTGTCATAAACTCAATGTTGTAGAGATGCCAAGCCCATTAGTTAGAGAAGAAGAATATACTCAAGAGAGAAGTATGAAGTCATCAGAGAGGAGGTTCAAAAGCTTGAAGAAGCTAAGTTCATCACATAAGTTATATACCCTTGGGGTTATCTAATGATGTTATAGTACCCAAGAGTAATGGGAAATGGAGGATGTGTGTGGACTTCACAAATTTAAATAAGTCTTGCCCAAAGGACAGTTTTCCCTTACCTCGTATAGATCAGATGGTGGATTCCACAGCTGGACATGAGCTCATGATCTTCATGGAGGCATACTTAGGGTATAATCATATATTTATGGACTCGAGTGACTCAGAGAAGACAACCTATAGACAAGGGGACCTATTGCTACAAGGTCATGCCCTTTGGCCTAAAGAACGCAGGGGATACATACCAATGTCTTGTAAATAAGATGTTCGAAGAACAGATAGTTAAGTCCATGTAAGTTTACGTGGATGGAATGTTAACAAAGAATCTGAAGGCCGACACCCATGTGACCAACCTTTAAAGAACTTTTGACACCAAGGAAAAATATAGAATGAAGCATAACTCGGCCAAATGTGTCTTCGGGGTAGGAGCAAGAAAGTTTTTGGACTTTATCATCAATCAAAGGGGAATAGAGGCTAACCCTGAGAAGATCAAGGCTTTGCTAGAAATGAATACACCCAGAACCATCAAAGATATTTAGAGGTTGACCGGACGAGTGGAAGCACTTAACAGGTTCGTATCTAGAGCTATAGATAAATGTCTTCCTTTTTTAAAGTTCTTAGAATGGCCTTCGAATGTAATGAGCAATGTGACGTAGATTTTAAAGAGCTGAAGTCCTACCTCGATCCCCCCTAATCCTGTCTCAACCAATTCAGGGTGAGAAGATATATGTATACTTAGTTGTCTCAGAGTAAGCCATCGGTGCTGCAATTGTAAGAGAAGAGGATGGAGTGCAGAGACCAGTGTACTTCAACAATAAAGCACTTCAAGGGTCTGAGCAGAAGTACCCTCTTATTGAAAAGTTAACATATGCTTTGATACATGATTTTAGGAAAAAGAAACCAAACTTCCAAGACCACTCTATGGTCGTCTTCATTGATTCCCCACTAAGTTAAGTGCTCCATAAGCCTGAGAATTCAGGAAGGCTAATGACCTGGGAAATTGAGTTAGGGGAGTACGATGTTGTTCATCAGCCCAGGGTTTCCATCAAGGGACAGGCACTCGCATATTTTATGGCTGAGTTTACCTGGGATAAGGCCGAGGTTGAGAGGAATCAAGAGGTTGTAGTTGTGCCATAAGAGAGAAATGTTGGTTGAATATTAGACAAGGTCAAGATAGGTATAGCCAAGAAGAGAGTAGTTGAGAATGAGGAAGAGAGATACCTCTTCAAGAAGGGGGCCCTATCATATGGAAACTTTTATTCAAATGCAACCATTTGGAATCTTTTCGTTGATGGATCGTCTTGTGAAAGTGGAAGTGGAGCAGGGGTGATAGTGTCAGCACTAGATGGTACTGATACTAAATATGCGCTGAGGCTCAACTTCAAAGCTTCCAAAAATGGGTCAGAGTATGAGGCATTAATAGCAGGTCTCTCCTTGGAAAAAGCCCTCAATATCGTCCAGCTCCTAGTCCATAGTGACTCAAGGTTAGTCGTGAACCAAATCCTGGGGGTATATGAAGCCAAATATGAAAGAATGGACAGATATCTGAAGAGGGTGAGATAGATGCTAGAAAGCTTCAGGGAAGTAAAGATGAAGAGGATACCTCGGATAGAAAATAGCCGACCTGATCCACTCGCGAGGTTGTCCTCAATAATAAGGACAGACATAAGGAGAATAGTGCCAGTTGAGATTCTACTCAAGCCGACCATCGAAGAGGAAGAGGTTGCTAGACCTTGCCTAAATATGAATATGGAAGCGTCATGGATGGACCCTCTTATTAGATACATCAGAGAGGGAGAGCTGACAGAGTCAAAGTTAGAAAGGAGAAAGTTGAGGTTCAGAGATGCTAAGTTCTCAATTGTAGGAGATGTCTTATACAAAAAGGGATTTCTTCTCCCTCTCCCCGGGTGTGTCCACCCTTCAGAGGTTCCACACGTCTTGCACGATGTGAATGAAGGTTCTTATTCAAGTCACGTAGGATGGAGGCTGCTGGTTAAGAGAATAATCACTCAGGGGTACTGGTGGCCGACTTTGGCAAAAAATGCAGCTATATATGTGAAGAAGTGTGATAATGTCAAAGGTTCTCCACCATCCCTCATCAACATCACCAACATCTAACTTCAATCAACTCCACTTGGACATTTTTAGTATGGGGCATTTATTTGGAAGGACCCTCGCCAAGAGTTGTAAACAACTATCGGTTCTTAATAGTGGCAATTGATTATTTCTCCAAATGGGTAGAAGTTGAGCCAATGATAACAATAACTAATAAAAGGACCTTCCAGTTCATCTTCAAGAACATCATATGAAGGTATGGTCTTACAAACACCCTCATCTCAGACAATGGAACCCAATTCAAAAATATATCCTTAGAAAATATTGCGAAAGAGTAAGGATTAAGCAGTTCTTCTCTTCCCCTGGCCGACCCCAGGGAAACGGCCAGACTGAAGTCACAAATCGAACAATCCTTGATGGGATAAAAAAAGGCTAGAAGAGGCCAAAGAAAGGTGGATAGAAGAAGTATATGATGTGTTCTGGGCCTACAGGACGACAACGAGGACATCCATAGGAGAAACTCCATTTATGTTAGCCCATGGCTCAGAGGTTGTCATCCCCACAGAGATAGGTCTTCCTAGTCATAGGGTTCAGACATATGACCCTCGGAGGAATGAGGAAGAGAGAAAACTTGATCTTGATTTGATTGAAGAGAGAAGAGAGGATGCAAAGATAAGACAGGAAGCCTATCAGTAGAGAACTATGAGATTCTACAATCAAAGAGTAAAGTCAAGGCCAATAGCTGAGGGAGACCTAGTCCTTGAGAAGACGTGGCAAAAAACCAATAAGCTCCACCCTAGCTGGCATGGTCCCTATAGGGTCATTGATGAGGTTGTCTCAAGTACCTATCGCCTAGAAAACCTTGAAGGATAACTTTTCTCCAACCCTTGGAATGTCGATCACTTAAAGGAATATTACTTATGATGTTGCAAATGTTCTTATCTTCTTATAATACATGTATCAGTTTATACAGAGGTTGTTAATGAAAAGATAGCAATGTTGTGCTGATAATTTTGTTACAATTAATGTCTTTAACATCATTAATTTAGGGAATTATGAGGTGAAACATCATTAACTTAGTGACCTCAGACCTTTTAATCATCATTAATTTAGTGAATTATGAGGTGAAACATCATTACATGGTGACCTCAGACCTTTTAAACATCATTAATATGGTGAATTATGAGTGAAACATCATTAACTTGGTGACCTCGGACCTTTTAAACATCATTAATATGGTGAAAATTTAAGAGGTAAAATACCATAATCTGGGGACTTCAGGCCTTAAACATCATTAGTTTGGTGAAAATATGAGGTAAAACACCATAATATGGTGACCTCGGACCTAAAACATCATTAGTTTGGTGAAAATATGAGGTGAAACACCATTAGTTTGGTGACCCCATAACTTTAAACATCATTAATATGGTGAAAATATGAGGGTAAAACACCATAATTTGGTAACCTCAGACCTTAAACATCATTAGTTTCGTGAAAATATAAGGGTAAAACATCATTAACTTGGTGACTTCAGACCTTTTAAACATCATTAATATGGTGAATTATAAGGTGAAACACCATTACATTGGTGACCTTAGACCTTTAAACATCACTAATACGGTGAAAATTTAAGAGGTGAAACACCATTAGTTTGGCGACCTCAGACCTTTAAACATCATTAATATGGTGAAAATTTAAGAGGTAAAACACCATAATCTGGTGACCTCAGACCTTAAACATCATTAGTTTGGTGAAAATATGAGGTAAAACACCATAATTTTGTGACCTCATACCTTAAACATCATTAATTTGGTGAAAATATGAGGTGAGACATCATAATTTGGTTACCTCATACCTTAAAATGTCATTAATTTGGTGAAAATGTGAGGTAAAACATCTTAATTTGGTAGCATCAGACCTTGAACATCACAATTGTAGAGCAACAAATCATCATGTTAAGCAATAGAATCATAAAGGTAAAGCTACTTATGATCATATCATCAAGAGAATTCAGAATTACAATCCAGAGTATCAAGAAACTAAAATCAAAGTTCATAGAAACTAGAATTATAGACCAAAGGGGATCAAAATTACAACTATCAAAAGTATGAACATTGAAAAGTTAATTAGTAAGAGGGTGTAGGCCTCAGTAGGAGCCGACCCACCAGCAGCTGCACTCGTCTAGTCAGGACCGATGTTTGTAACTTCAACTTCATCATCATGATGAGTACGGTCTTCCATCTCTATGACCTCGAGTGGAGAAGTCTCGGTTGGAGCAGCATCACCCTCTTCAACTTCCTTCAAGGCCTGAGAAAATTGAGGGTCTCTAAAGGCGAGACCAACTAAGTCATCCACAGTCAAGCTCCTAGACTCACTCTCCTTCATGGCTACCCATTTTCCAGTCTCCTTGATACCCCTCTCTAGGTACTCAAAATTGAAGTTGAAAAACTCGTCAGAGACCTTGTAGTCCTCAATGGCTTTATCTGAGGCATCTTCTAAGGAAGTTTTGACTGCAACATCAACTTTCAATTAAAGAACGTCCTCCTTGGACTTTAGAGATTTGTCATGATCCTTCTTGAGTTGAGACATGTCGTTGTCCCTCCGCTTGATGACTTCGTTCAACCTTTCAACCTATGCATTCAGAGAGGCCTCAACCTTCTCACCTTCTTTACCCTTTTCTATAAGGGGCATCCTCTTCAAGGTCCAGTCAATAAGGCGATAAAAAGACAAGACACCTCGTAGAAAAAGATCAGACGTATGTGTGTCCATCCACGATCCTCACGGAGGGCAGGCGGCATGATGGAGGATCCTAGGTCCTGTGTGTCCCTCTCGGGAGCGCTTCGGTCGGCGTCATTTAGGTGAGGTGAACAATGTAGAGAGATAGAATCACCAGTCTATTTTACTCAAAATAGATAAAATAAGGGGAGCCATCCCGAAGGACAGCATCCAAAGACATACTGATACATACGAAACCAAAATGATTCGAAAAGGGTCCGGAGGCTAAGTTACAAAATGGGAAGGTGTTAGGCACCCATTCCTCCCTTTCGGTCTCTCATGGGTTTTTTGTTATTTTCCTTTATTTTCCCCGTGATATGTGTGCATGTGTATATATAGTGGAGATAGGAATTATCGACTTGCACCATGGAAGAGGTAAAGCGAGTCATCCGTAGGAAGGTATAAAAATATTAGAAAATAGGATTTATGCGATTATCCTTACGTTGACCGTTATGATCGAACGATAATGCATGTCGATTAATACGCCACTAAGAACAAATATATGTATATATATATTATAAGAGAGTGGAGTTTAGAGAAAATAGAAAATGAGAGAAAAAGTAAAATTAGGAGATTGAAAGAAAAAGTAAAAATAGGACACGAGTCTCGGGTTTTACCCCGAGATGCCTACGTAGCCTATAGAGGCATCAAAGTCCACGTAGTTTGCATGCAAAATGAGAGGTGGGGTTTATCCCATAAATCCAACCGGGGGATTCTCTTATTTGTGTGTGTGTGTGTGTGTATGTGTGTGTAGAAAAGTGTTTTAGTTGTGAGAAAAGTGTAAGAAAAGTATGAGAATTCCCGTTTGGAATTAATGAGCAAACCCTCTTTTTCTTGTTTTTAGGATTTTTATTTATATGAAAATAAGAGATGTGCAATAATACTAAATAAAAATTATATTAGGATGTGTGATATGAGATAATGAAAGTGATAAGTAATAAAAGAAGTTATTGCGAATTTATGGGAATTTAAGGAGAGAGTTGAGAAAATTTAAACTTCTTGAAGATCTTAATCTTGATCTTGAGTGTTGGAGGGCAGGATTTAGATGTGGATGATGATGGAGGGTAGTGAATTCACCAAGTTTGATGAAAAGTGAAGGTTAGAAAGGGATTTTGGTATGGAAATCACCCTGACTTCGAGAGAGGTTTTCTGGATTTGCTGAGAGTGATATCTATCAGATCTGGGCTCCCCTTGCAAGTGAGGCCAGGACTCCTTTTTATAGGCCCAGGGAATTGCCGATCGGCATAGCCCTGTTCCTGTCAATCGGTAGGTGCGTTTAGGCACACTGCCAATAGGCAGGGTCTGGGACTTGCCGTTTGGTAATGTCTTTCATGACTTTTTGGAAAATCGTCCACAGAACGCAAATCGTTGATCAGAATCATGAAAAGGATAGACCATTGGAAATGTAATTCAAAGACCTTCGAAAGTCCTTTGGACCAGTCCCGGGTTTGGGAGTTGACTTTGGGTGAAATATGGCTTGGGAGCATTTGTCAGTCCATTAGACGGGGAATCGTCGCACGCAAACGAGTCATTCGTCCGCATGGTTAGTCCAAATCATGCATGGGGCAGACCATTGTAAAGGTTAGGAGATGTACTTTGACATTCCAAAGAGTTTGATCCGATTTGGGGAGATAACTTCAGTCAACTGATCCCTGGAAGCATTCGATGACCTTTTAGAGTAAAACGAATCGTTCGTCTGTACCGTAAGTCAGAATCATGCACGGGATGGACCGTTGGAAAGAGGTTTCAGTGACCTTCAAAGATTCATTCAGTCTTAGTCAAGTTGAAGAATTGACTAAGGTCAAGCAGAGCCCGGGAGCGCCTGGTGGCCTCCTGATTGACTTTCGAGGGAAAACAGGTCATTCGTCCACATGGTAAGTCAGAATTATGCACAGGATGCACCGTTGGAAAGGGGGTTCAGTGACCTTCGAATATTCATTCAGCCTTGGTTGAGCTGAAGACTTTGACTTTTGGTTAAACGGAGCCTGGGGTGCCCGATGGCTTCTAGGTCAGTACTCGGGGTATGACTTGGGTTTGTAGTGATGAAAGGAGGTGCTAGGGACCTAAGGAGAGGTTAGGGGGTAACGGAATGGGGTGTCTATAGAGCCCCTCGACGGGTGAGTTTGGAACAAATGATAGCCGTCGAATAGACACCGCATGATGCTTTCGAGGGAGGATGACCAATTCAGAGGGTTGAGGCCGATTCTGTGGACCTAAGGGAGTTAAGATGATGGATTCAGAGGGTTGAGGCCAATTTAGAGGGCCTAAGGGAGCAAGGATGACCAATTCAGAGGGTTGAGGCCGATTCTGAGGACCTACAGAGTGAGGATGACCAATTTAGGGGGTCGAGGTCGATTCTGAGGACCTATGGAGTGTGCTGGGGATAACCAATTCAGTTGGATAGAAACCGATTTTGAGGGCTTAAGTTGAGATGACTAATTCTTCTAGTTGAATCCAATTATGTGGCTTAAGTAGAGATGACCAATTATGCGGGCCGAAGCCAATTCTGCGGGCTTAAGTATGAGATGACCAATTCTGCTGGCTTAAGTTGAGATGACCAATTTTGCGGGTCAAGCCAATTCTCCGGGCTTAAGTTGAGATGACCAATTCTATGGGTCGAAGCCAATTATGCGGGCTTATGTAGAGATGTTCTTGGGGAACTGTGCTGGGGAGATTTATGTTGTGGTTTCATTTTAGGCTGGGGAGTCGGCTGCTAGGGAAATCTTTTGCATCCTCTGAAGGAATAGCCAAAATTACACTGGGGAAATTTAGGTGGCCCAGGGTTTGGATGTATTGCTTGGGGAAAATTGAGGCCTTTGGGGCATAGGGGGTGATCTTTAGAGATCCTCTGGGGATGTTGCCGGGAGGAGTTTTACTTGGTTTTTTAGAGTTTCGTTGGGGAAATAGGGGTTATGCTTGAGGGAGTGCGAAATTTTCTTGGTGAAAATGTTCTAAATCCTTCCTGGGATTTTTAGGAATTTTCTGGGAATTTTTCAGGGCTGTCTAGTATTTTCTAGGAATTTTTGTACAAAATTTAAAGGGGGTGCTGGTCGGCATGGTTCAGAGGGTGCCATTCGGCAGTGGCACGGACTTTTGGAATGCCTCGGGAAGGTAAGGGGTCAGTGATGATCGGTGGGTGAGGGGTTAATGCTGATCGGCATGACCCTTGGCATCCTATATAAAGGGGGCGAATTCCCTCATTTTTCACATCTTCTTGGTTTCTTTCTTTCTACAATTTTCCCCTCCAAATTGTTCTATCATTCTGATCTCTAAGAAATGGCCGCCTTTATGAGCACTTTAGCGCATAGAGAATGGTTGACTATTGATGACTGGGCGAACGTGGAGTGGAGGGCCAGGGCGCCTCTTGCTTTGGGGAGTGAGAACTCCTTTGACTCATTCGATCCGGTTGCGGATGAGCGGACCTTGCTACGGGAGCCATTGTGTCATCGCTCTTAGAGGGTGGTGAGCCCTGGAAATTATGTAAGTAACCTGACTTTTGGCATTCTTCTATTTTTGGTGATTTTTCCTTTCTTGAATTTTGACAAGTTTTTTTTTCTTTTGACAGTCTGATATCTCTTTGAAGAACATGCGTGCCCGTGGGACGAAGGGGCTTAAGGATGTCTAGGAGAATCTTCCACATGTGGTTCATTGGGTAGTATCCTCAGCGGGTTTTGGGAGGTTGGCATTTGCGCTAGATGAGATGCCTCGATCGACAGCAGTCTTATGCTCTTTGAGGGAAAGATGGTGGGATACTGCCCACACCTTCCATTTTGGTTTTGGGGAGATGACTATGACTCCCATAGACGTGCAGCAACTGTTGGGGCTGGATTGCGATGGGGAGAAGATAGAGGAGGATCGCTCCCTGCGGGTGAGGCCAAAGGCGGTGAGGGTGGCGCTCGGCAATGTAGGGAGGATAGTTTATGGGGATTCCATTCGACTCTCCTTGTTGAAGGATGTCATGCTGTGTAGGGTGGTTGATGTGGAGGATGGGCTGCAGGTGAGGCAGATGACCCGGTTGTTCATTTTGTTGGTGTTGGGAGGTTTCATGGTGGTGTCGAGTGGCGAAGTCGTCCATTTGTGGTTCTTACCGTATTTGAGGATGTTTTCGAACATCCCTCTCTATAATTGGGGGAGTCTGACTTTGACGACCCTTTATTTTTCTTTGGATGCATTCATTCGGTGCTGCCGACAAACTTTTATTGGAGCCACATATCTCCTCGAGGTATCCTTTAATTTTGCACATTTTCCTTTCATGCATTCGCATTTTCCTTAGGTGTCTCTTTTTTATTGTGAATTCTTGTCTTTGGCAGACGTGGTTCTATGAGGTGATTGGGTGCAATATCCAGCTGATTGTCTTGAAGGACGAGACTGTTGGGGACTTTTGCCGATTATATCGATGGTGGAAGGCCAATCGATAGTCGAATGGATCTCTCTCTTTGGAGGCAGTACGACAGGTCTTGAATGGTCTGACTAGTGGTAGGGTAAGACTCTTTCCTCTTTAGTCTTAGTTTTTTACAGGTTTTTATTCTGTATTGACTTATGCATGTTTGGGATTTTCAGGTGACTTTTTACCCTTGGGGGATAGCCATTCGGTTACGGGGGCGATCGGGGTGAACGCGCAGATGAGGCATTTGTTGGCACATGAGTTCGGCCATTCTTAGTATCTCGAGGAGCGGGTGGTTCGGCAGATTGCTAAGGAGGAGGTGGTGGTGCCACCTACGCAGCCTCCAATGTCTATAAGGACGGAGCGGTTGTTGTTGATGGATCGGAGGATCGCGGCGATAATCTTCGAGTCCTTCCTATTGTACACTGATACGGTTGCACTATATGACTATATGGACTTTTTGATGAGCTGGTTGGTGGCACTCAGTATATATGATACCTTGCATTTCCCTCATGCGGGTTCAAGTCGGGAGGTGGGGTCTTCCCAGAGCGGCGATGGTCCGTCGGCGTCTGCGGCGGTGGCGACTTCAGACATTCCCTTTGTGAGATTGCATACCCCTCCGTAAAACATCCGACAGACTGACCACCACTGGAAGGCTGCCCCCGACAGACGAAAGGTAGCCAGCATCTGTTTCTGCACCTCGGTACCTTCTAACATGCGCAGATGGCGCTGAATGTTCTTCTTCCAGTCACAAGCCTCCACCACATTGGTGCTACCTCGAAACTCAGGTGGGTGACCTTTCTGAAAGGTCTCCCTCACTCGCTGCCAAGACGGTGGTCCCACTGGCGAGCCTCCCTCACCTCATCTCTAGCCTCAGCCCTCTCCACTCTCTGTCTCTTTGGTGGCATCTGAAATAGATTGAACTGTATAAGTACACAATTTATACAAAACTAATAGCAGGAATACGATATCTCACAAGCGGAAAATATAATCAACAGTCCTAATAATAGGGCTCTATAACAACCGAACGCTACGCTGAAACGTATAATGCCGCACAGATCCTAAGGACACTAGAACCTGATGCTCTGATACCATCTGTGACACCCCGCCTAATTAATCCCGGGTGATCAGTCCTAAATCAAGTTAGAACAGGTTTCTCATTTGGTCCATTCTTAGCATCACTATCGTCTTATTAAATTACTAACCACCTAAGTGAGAAAAATAGACTGGTGCCAATTTTTATCTTTCATTATTTAAACAAAAACCCATGCGGAAAATAAAACAATATAACAATCACAGATAACTGAGAATCATCCACAAGTAAAAATAATTAACCGAATAAACCATCGGTCCAAATAATAAATCCTGTAAAGACAAGAATGAACTCCCAACAAGTCTAATACAAATAAACGGAATGTGAGCAACATGCTCGAATAACTAATCATGAATTTCTACATTAAGAATGAAGAATGAGGCGTCTATCAAAACCCCGCAACATCCACATATGCTGCAGCAACGGATACCTGGAATTGAGTCAAGGCTGGCGTCCCTGTGGCTGGACACCTAAAAGGGTTTTTAAAAGTTTTTATAGCAAGGGTTAGTACCCAAAACATTTGAAAAACATTTAACAAATGATTAACTTGCAGTAATAAATAAATATGCATGCCCTTCATATTTTAGTTAGTATCGCACTCTCTTGAGGACTTCCTTACCCCTCCTCTAATGTATGCTACTAACGCTTTAATTAAATTACCTAGTTATTCATCTCATGACTAGATAATTAACAAAGTTCCTTTATACCCTCCCTACTCTAACTGAGTATGTAGTGATTATGATATTTAAGTTATTAGTAACATCAACTTAACTAAATCATTTCCCTTTTTAAATTCATATAACTTCTACACTTGTTATACATGTGAATTAGCTCATATTTTTCATTAATAACCCGTATATAATTAATTATCCAATTATATACTTATAATCATATTTCAGCATTCACAATCATACTGTAATATTTTTAACACCTTGCATCCACCCGAGTAAAATACTCACAGAATGTAAATTCTATAAAGTGCTATCCCACTAGGTACAGTCACATAGCCTAGTTATCCCAAGTCAGAATTTCGCACCAACTTGATAAAAATAAATAATTGGAGGCGGTCATATTCCTTCCCTCAAAGTGAGATGTCCCTCACCCATATAATGGACGCTATGACCTCGGGAATATACTCACCCTACTCCTCAAGCTAGGGGATTCATCCACTACGCGCAACCTCCCCCTATAGCACTATAGTATAAAATATCTAATCACTGATATTAATGTACACACCAGATATATATACTATCACATCCGTATAAATATAAAAGTCCAGGCTATATCGTGCGGTAAATCCGTATCATAAGCCTATTAAAATTATTAAGAGTTCATGGTCCAACTCTAAATATTAATTAAATTGCACCTTAATTAATTAAGTTACTTTTGGTGTCGCCCCCACCATAAATTTGGACTTACTCTCGTAGCCCAAAATAAATTTACCCGAGTCGAAATCCCCGACTCTAATTTATTAGCCTCTGTCTAATTAAATTATTACATTTCGGTTTCGCTCAACCAACAATCCCCGGACTCGACAATAGCTCCGTATTTCATCATGACGTGACAACCAAATTTTCTGCCTCAAAACTTAATTAATTTATTTAAAATTAATTTGATTTAAACTCATGTATTTAATTTCTCAATAATTAATTACATAAGATTTTTATATGAATTTCCCCTTTTATATAACTAACTGGCAAAACTGCCAAATTCTGGCGACCGTCGATCGATCGACCCCAGACCGTCGATCGATCGATCGAACAGGTCTTTGTCTTCTTCGCGAAGACAGGGTAGCCATGGACGGATTTTTCTTAAACCCTAATTTCTTCTAACATGAATTACAAGCCTTCTTATCACAAGTACATATTAGAAACCTTATTAGGATCCCCCAGAAAGTCCACAACAATCATCAATTCGTCCATAAACTACTGATTCATAATTTTGGGGAAAAATCTATCTTTATCCTTACACACATTTACACCCAAAATTTCTTCATCAAACTCGTTCTAATTTATCCGGATATCATTCTAACAGATACACATCAATATTCCAATATCAGATTTTTACATAAATCCTCATAAATTCTGGCAAATCAGATTATTATTTTCTTTATGCCATGAAACCCCAAAACGAATTTTAATTCATTACATCACACAAATATGAATTGAAAAACAGATTTAATACTATTGCAAGTTATTCACTTGCCTTAGGTTTCGTAGTGTCTGAATTTGCGATGGATTCCAAGGTTGAAGATGACCTTTGTTGGCTCTTTTTTAGATCCCCAAATGGCTTTGGCTGCTGCTAGGGTTTCCTAACCCTTTAATTCTTTTCTCTAATTAAGCTCAGCCATTCCCTTACTTCTTTTTATTAGGTTAATTACCCCAATCCCGTTTTTTGACTAATGGGCCAAGCCCAAGTGACCTAAATGCCCCCGAGTGGGCCCGACTATGTCTAAAAACGTCCCGTGACCCGTTTACTACCCCCGGGTACACTTTTCCGACTATCTCGGCCCATCCGGACTCAACTGTACACTCAGAATTTGCATCCGAATTAATTTATAAAAATACTTATCCCCCACCCAATATAGTCTATACCGACTTCCGGATGTGATAAGTACATTCCTCGTCATTAATACTCGAAACGACGTAATTACATTATTACTATTCACTTAGTAAATAAATTTCCCTAAATATTAACCATTCAATCCCAGATTAATATTTATATATTATTTTACCATAATTAATTCATTAAATTACAACACACTAGTAATTTAGAATTTCCGAATTAATTAAATTTTAAATGTTCCAAAAATACGGGGTGTTACACCTACGAGGAATTTTCTGCCATGCTGGGGATAAATCCCAGTGTTGCTCCGACTTTACCCGAATTTTCCCGTTCTCCCAGGGATTTATTGGCTGACCTTCTTCGCATTTCGCCTTCGGCGACTAGATCACTAGTTGCTGGAGGAATGATCTCCCTCCCGAAGGTGTTTTAGTCCGTGAATTTGTAGGAAGTAGGTGATGCTAGCTATGCTGGAGCCGTTGCTCTGGGCCTGGTTTCAAAATTACAACTGGTGACTGGGGAACTGATAGTGGATCCACAACTTGCAGCCATTACTTCATGGATGTCATATCTTTGCAATCATGCGGCGGTGATACTGGCGAAGACCCTGAACGGTCTGGATGCCTGGCAAGAAGGTCGTTTTGACTTCCTGCGGGGTAGCCCTGTGATGCTGTTCATGTGGTTGTCTGAAAGAGTCCGCCTGGTGACTCTTTCAGAATATCCTTTGTCGGTTATACTTATCTTCTTTTCGCATCACTTCTTCCGTGTTGTCTTGGATATTAAGAGCTGGGAGACTTGGCTTGTGGAGCATGGGGCTTGGAATCTGTATTGGTTAGTGCCTTGGTGGGGATAGTTGCTACCTGTTCTGAATCTAGGAGAATACCCATATGTGCGGCTGGTTGGTCTCAGCCAGACCTTTTTTTATTTCCCTTGGAGGCTTCTACGCCAATTTGGCTGGGCACAGGTCATGCCACCTCGGAAACTAGATGTCTTTCCAATAAAAGAATTGACTAAGCGTCTGCGCATGCGACTTGGCTCTACGTGGGAGAATCAATGTTTGTCGACCCGTCCTTCTCAGTCTGTTAGGAGAGTTTGGCATATCCATAGGGATTATATGAAGTGGTTTTGGATGAGAGTAGTTAGCAAGATGTTGGCAGTAGATACTGGACAAAAGTGGCTTGTCTCTTTTAACACCATGGAAGGAGGTGTTATGTTTTTTTTGAAGCTGGTTCGAGATTATTGGTCCATGGAGTGTCTGTGACACTCTGTTCAGGTAGGGGAAACTTGGGGACACCCAGATGTAGATGGTGATGATGGAGCAGGCTCTTCTGGTAGCTGTGGATAGGACTCCTAGAGAGTTTATTGTGTAATGGGGGATAAATGTAGGGATTTTATTTGGCTTTTTTAGGAAGGTAGTGGAAAAGGGAGTTATCCATTCCTTTTCTTCTGTAATTACACTGTAATTTCTTATTAATGAAATAAACAAGTTTTTTATCATCCAGCTGTGCCTTTTGATGAGTTTTGTAATTTATTTATACCGATGTCTAAGGCATATATAATCCTTTTATTCAAATATATGTTAGAATGAACTGTCGTTCTCGGAGGTAAGAAAAGAATAGTATTTTATGAAAAAGAAAGGGTTGTGGTCATGTAAGGTGTATGAGCTACCTACCTACCTCTGGCCTTTTGAAAATTTTATACTTTGTTTTAAAATGGTTATTTGCATAGGATCAAGACCACGTAGTTCTGGGTAGGGGAAATGAAGAGAATTTTTTTTATATAAGGGAGACGAGAAGAGTCGTAGCACACTCAGATTTTGGACTAGGGGTAGAACTTCTTGAGACGGTCCAGGTTGACTGGAGGAGCCATAACTTCCCCATCTAATTTGGTAAGCATAACGGCACCGCCGGAGAAGATCTTATTGACAATGTAGGGGCCGCTCCAATTGGGCTTGAATTTCCCTCTGGGTCCCAGATGGGTACTACTATTTCTTTAAGGGCTAGGTCCCCTTCTCGGACACCGTGGTCCTTCACTCTCTTATTGAATGAACGCACTATTCGGCGATGGTACCCTTGTATATGGTATAGTGATTTTAATCTCCTTTCGTCTAGGAGGGTCAGCTCGTCAATACGGCTTTGGTACCTGTCTTCTTCTCTGACCTTGCTTTCAAGCATGACACACAGCGAGGGTATTTCCAACTCCACGGGTAGGACTGCTTCCATACCATAAACTAGAGAGTAAGGGGTAGCCCCAGTAGAGGTTCAAATTGAGGTTCGATATCCCTAGAGGGCATACAGGATCCGATCGGCCCAATCCCGACAGGTTTTGATCATCTTGTTGATGATGGCTTTGAGGTTCTTATTGGCGGATTCAACTGCACTGTTGGTCTGAGGTTGGTAGGAAGAAGATTTATGTCTCTGAATCCCATACTCGTTGACCACTTCTATAACTTCTGCCTCGAAATGCAACCCGTTATCTAACACCAGCTCGTACGAAATCCCATATTGGCAGATGATGTTTTTCTTGATGAATTTAGCCACTTTCTCGATGATCAGCACTGCATATGACTCAGCTTCGACCCATTTGGTGAAGTAATCAATAGAAACTAGGATGAACTCATGCCTGGCAGAATCCTTCGGTGTAACCTTCCCTTTGATGTCGATACCCCAGGTGAAGAACGACCAGGGAGAGGTCATGTTGTATAATTCACGTGGAGGCAGATGCTAAAGGTTAGAGAACTGTTGGCATTTGAGGCATCTCCGAACATATGTGGTGTAATCTTGGGTCATGGTGGTTTAGTAGTATCCTTGTCGGATGATCTTCTTCGCAAGCATGTGACCGTTCATGTGGGGTCTGTATTCCCCGATGTGGATCTCCTGCATTATATTTTCAATGTCAGCCCCTGCGATGCAATGTAGATGGGTTCCATCAAAGTTCCTTTTGAGCAGTGCTTTGTGATAGATGATACACTGGGCAGCCAGTCTTCGAAGGGTTGCTCGATCTTTCTTGTTGGAACCCTCGGGACACCTACCATGCTTGAGGAGGTGACAAATATCATAGTACCAATAATTGGCTACCTCGGGATCTTCTGTGGTGACGATCTCAATGTGGTAGTAATGGGTTGGTTTATCTTGCTTTTGAACTAGAAAGGGGGTCATAGTTATTCCTTCGGGCATGTGGACCATGGAGGCCAAGGTAGGAAGGGCATCGGCTAGGTTATTCTTTGCTCGAGGTAGGTAATGGAAAGTTATGTCTTGGAATTGGGAGGCTAGTTCTCCTAAGTGGGCATGGAAAGGTTGGAGTTTCTCATCCTTAACTCTTTATTTTCTAAGCACTTGACCGATGATGAGGGAGAAATTCCCGTAGACATCTGGACATTGAATACCTTTCTCAAGAGAAACTTTGAGGCCTACCATGCATACTTCGTATTCAGTCATGTTGTTGGTTCAAGGGAAATCCAATTTGATGACGATGGGAGTGTGGGAGCCATTTGGGGTGATCAGAAGTATTCCAATGCCATATCCCTTCTTGTTGGAAGCACTGTCAAAGAATATTTGCCATCATAGATTATCCCGGGCAGTGCAGAGGTTGTTTTCATCCTATAATTTGGAGATCCAGACATCGGCCTCTTCCATGGGGTAATCATCGAGGTAGTTAGAGATGGCTCTTCCTTTCATGGCTTTCTGTGTGGCGTACACGATATCGAACTCGATTAGGAGCATCAACCATTGGTCCATTCAACTGGACAAGGAGGATTTCTCAAGAAGGTATTTGATGGGGTCCATTCGGGATATAAGCTTAATGGGGAAGGAGATCATGTAGTGCCGCAACTTTTGGGTGACCCAGACAAGTGCGATACACGCCTTTTCCGAAGCAATGTAGTTAACCTCGTACTCAACCAATTTATGATTGGCATAATAAATGGCTCTTTCTTTGCATAAATCTTTAAGGTATTGGGCTAACAAAGACCCAACTGCAGTATTGGTTATGGTTAGGTATAGGAGCAAGGGGAGACCAGGCTGTGGTGGCATGACTACTGGGGGTTGGGTCAGATATTGTTTGATTTAGTCAAAAGCTTCTTAGCATGCCTCGTTATAAACTTTAGTTGAATCCCTTTGGAGGATTTTGAAGACAGGTTCACAGATGGAGGTTAACTGGATGATGAATCGACTGTTGTATTGTAATTTCCTGAGGAAACCTCAACCTTCTTTCTCTGTTCATGGAGGTGGCATCTCAAGTATGGCTTTCAGCTTGGCAGGATCTTCTTCTATCCCTTTCTCACTAACCATGAATCCCAAGAGTTCTTCCTTTGTAATGCCGAAGATGCATTTCTACGGATTGAGTCTCATTTGATATTGTCGCAGTTATTCGAAGAACTTTCAGAGAGCAAGAATATGACCTTCTCTAGTTTTGGATTTGATAATCATATAATCCACATAGACCTCAACTTCTTTGTGAATCAGATCGTGCAGGATGGTTGTGGTATCCCTCTGGTAGGTAGCCCCAGCATTCTTGAGACCAAATGGCATGACAATGTAGGAAAAGGTTCCCCATAGGGTGATGAATATGATTTTTTCTTGGTGGTCAGGTTGCATTTTTATTTGGTTGTATTCGGCAAAACTATCAACGAATGACTTGAGAGCATGACTGGTTGTGTTGTCCACGATCATGTCGATATTGGATAACGGGTAATCATCCTTTGGAGAGGCTTTGTTCAAATCTCGATAATTTACACCCATCCAAACTTTTCCTCTTGATTTCAGCATGGGCACTATGTTGGCTAGCCACGTGGGATATTCGATCACACGAATGAAGCCTACATTCAACTGTTTGACCACCTCTTCTTTGACCTTGAGCGACCATTCGGTGCGGAGCTTTCTCAACTTTTGTTTGACAGGCTTGTAATCTGGGAGAGTGGGAATCTCGTGCTGAGCTATTTCAGGATCAATGCTAGGCATATCATCATAGGACCATGCGAAGACATCCACAAATTCCTTTAGCAATTCTTCGAGTTGTGCACGCTCATGCTCATCAAGGGTAGCCCCTATCCTAATCTCGCGCAGTTGGCTACTAGAATCGAGGTTAACAAAAATAGTCTCTTCTTCATTAACTTGAACGCGGTATGTTGTTTATTATTAACCTTATTTAGATCAGTTAAGAATTATTCATTTGCAAAATCATCATCATCAAAAGTTTGATCAGAATCCAAACAGTTAATGTAAGGCACAACAAGATACTCAAAATCTTCGTTTATTTCATTGATAGGAAAAATAGCATTGAGAACCTCGTCAAAAGAGGACTCGATTACAGTTGAGCAAGGATGGACAACAGAAGAAGAAAGGGGGTAAACATTAGGATTATGGGAGATTTCAATAGGTAGAACTGGCGCAACATGCCGGTTGAGGAGAGGTGTATCAGTAGCTTTAATCAAGTGGGACAGATCTGGTGATGTAGTGCTTGAGTGAATCATGCAGAGTGTCAGCCCAAGTGTCTGTAAGTTAAAGGAATCTTCGGAGTCACTTTCCTCAGTCTCTTCGGTATATTTAATGAGCAGTTGTACTTGGTGTTGGGAACCTTCTGCCCATGGGTAGCTATCTTGGAAAAAGATCTCCATTCCAGGATTTATTTTTTTTGTCCGTACGGTCATACCATGGTTCCGAAAAGCCACAAAGGGGAATTCCTAACCCTCTTTGATGAATCGTTCGTTCAAAGAGTCACTTGGGATAGTCTGGATGCGGTCTAGTCTTCTCTTTGGTCGAGACTAGCGGATCATTTTGAGCTCTTGTTCTGATGGTCGATACCCCAAACCATAAGGAGGGAAAGCCTTCTTCAGTTCAATTGGCTCAAGTATCCCTTGCTGTTTTTTTCCTAGCCCCAGTCCGAGCATGAAGTGCATGTTTCTAAACACCTAAATCACATTAACGTTGCCATGAGGGTCATATTCTGGACAAACCCTTTCTTTGAAGTTATCCCCTGCCGGGAGTAAAAGTGGTTCAACTCGAAATCCTGATAGGAGAATATCATTTGATCCGTGCTGTATCTCAAGGATTGGACTGCTGGTACTTGCACCATCGGCATTGTCATCGTCGCCTAAGATGGTAATGACCCGTCCGTCGACGAAGAACTTTAATTTTTGATGGAGTGAGGAAGACACGCCCTTGATACTGTGGACCCAAGGTCTCCTAGAAATAGGTTAAAATAGGTTGGGATGTCAATAACTTGAAATTCGACGACAGGGTTTATAGGGTCAGCCCCTATTACAAGCTTTATGGATCCCATCACCTCCCGATGGGTATTATCGTAGGCACGCACAGCAGCGGAGGTTGGAGCGATGTCGCTTTCCTTTAGGTCTAAACATTTGAAGGTTCTCAGTGGGCATACATTTAAGGCGGATCCATTATCGAAAAGAGAGAGTGGCACAACCTTCCGCATAACTTCGACGGAGATGTTGAGTGCATGATTGTGGTTTGGCCTAATCTTGGGGATTTCTTATTCGAAAAAGGATAGCATTCGGGTAGAGGTCAAGGATTTGACCAAGTTTACTGCTTCTTCTGGTGTGGTAGAAGGAGCAACTGTGGGTCCAGTGAGTAACTTGATCAAAGCATTTCTGTGCAGCTGAGAAGACATGAAAATCCCCCATAGAGTGATGTTAGCTTGAGTTTTCTTTAGTTAGTCGAGGATCTTACTCTCCTCGAGGGTCATCTATGGCATAGGAAGGTTTTCCACACCCTTCCCCTTGTCATTGGCTGGTAGTGAGCTTGGGATCTGGTAATACCTCCCTGATCTGGTTATGTAATTTACTGAAGAAAGGAAAAACATAAATCCCGTTTTCTCGTCAATCTCGGATTGTTCTGCCACCGTGTTTATTTCTCCGAGGAGTTCTTCAAATGATATAATTCCACACATGTCGGCTACCGGGCCAATTTTCTCGAAAGCTTGTTCTTCATTCGAATCTCCGAATTCTTCCCCCCCCCCCATCCGGTGGCAACAATTATGTCTTTCCATGTAAAGTCGATGCATTCCACAACTTCAACGGCTTCTTCATACAGGTCATCCCATTCTGTGGGGATGTGTAAGGGTGAAGGGACCAGGCGCCCCTATAGATTTAGAGCATCAAGTAACTCGGTCATACTGCAAATGTTGTTGGTCTGCCTGAATAATTCGGCCATGATCTGGACGAGATCATCCAGGCTGACTTCATCGGTTGGTACTACCCAACTATTGATAGAAAGAAAATGGCTTATCTATAATTTTTGTCGTTGTGTGAACTCCTCTATCCATCAAAAATCTTCACAAACCTATAAAAGTAGAACAAAACTAGAATATAGCGGTAAGTGAGGTATCAATCCACATATAAGGGTGAAACACAAAATTGGAAAGGACATATATAGATTCATTTGCTTTTTATTATTATTTTTCTATTTCTTTGCTATTTATATTTTTTATGGATTTTTCAAGGGATTATTTTAACTAACTAACTATACTAATTTTTATAACTACTAATTAAGAAGTAAAAGCTAATTTAAGAAAAGCGAGATAGACAAAATTGTCCTAATAAGTAAATTAACAAAATTGGACTCATAAGGGCTTCAAAATTTCAACCCATAAATGGGAGATTAGCCCTCAATAATCATAATCTAAAAAATATAAGATAAACTAATGAAGCATAAGATGATTAAAATAAAAGTAAAAAGAGAGGAATAGATCAAACCCATTTAAGCCTTGAATTGAAATGAAAACTTCTATTACATCAACAATTGCTCAATTACAATCCCTCACTCATGTATTTATTGAATCTAAAATAAAAATTACAAAATAAAAATAAAAAGTATAGTGAATGAATTCATAATGGACAATTAAATAATAAAAGAGATTTGCTAAAAATGAAAATCCTAACATTATAAAATTGTACATTAGAACTCATCCAAAGAAATAAATTCTAGATCATTACTTTATATTGAGATAATTGCTAAAAATGCAAAATCTCAACATAAAGGAATGGGTTAGAATTTACTTGTCATAAGGGATGAATTCAACTACATCAATCTATTTTGAAATAATTGCTAAAAATGCAAAAATTCATTATAGAGGGGTGGGGTTGAATTTATCCTAGAGATAAATTACACTACACACCTATATATTGAGATATTTGATAAAAATGCAAATACTCGACATAGAGGGATGGAGAGAAATTTATCACGCAAGGTGTAAAAACTAAATTTGAGATCCTTCTTCAAATGGTCTTCATCTCTTTAAATATTGTGGCCATGAAGCAAGGGGTAAATTGGGTAAAACAAAGGTGCACATGGGGTGAGTGAGGTGTTAAAAATCTGATTTGGTCATGGGTTTTGAAAGGTGCAAGTGGAGTGATTTCTTTGGGGGTATTTTAGGAATAAAGGGTAAATGGGATAAAACACATGTAGGTCTTTTAATTTATGTTGACTTAGCTTTTGGTGTTAACAGCTTAGGAAAATTGTGGGTATTGTTTGGGACAAATGGAAGAAGTGGAGAATGGGTCAAAGATGGAAATGGGTTCATGGTTAATGGGAATGGCATGTAGGTTTGGGTTAAGGCCGGAGTTTGGGATTCGGGTTCGTCGGCGCTGGGTTTTTGTGTACACAGGTTTGGGTGTTAACGCCGGTGGGTATGGCCTGTGAGCTTCGTCGGAGGGATCTCGGGTAAAACGGGGAAGGCTCCGAGTTAGGGAGGTCTCAGATTCGGGTCGTTCGTGTTTCACCACCGCCAGGAGTATGGCCGACCGACGATGGGTTGTCACCAGTGGCTATGGGGGTTGGGATGGAGGTCGCTGGTGGCTGGCGGTTTTAACACCGCTGGCGGGTTTCATGGTGGGGTAGGTTTTCAGGATGGCCATGGCTTGGAAATGGGGTAGTGGGTTTTGGTTTTGGGACAAGTGGAAGATGTGGGTTTGTTTGTTAATGGTGGATTTGTGGTGAGGAGAGAGAATGTTTGAGGTTGAAGATGGTGAGGAGGTGTTGTGTGTGGTAAGGTGTAGGGTGGTTATGGTATGAGTGAGATGAGTTGTTAGGGTGTGTTTGTGGTGTAGGTTAGTGTATAAGTTTTAGGATGTATGTGTTTAAGTTGTGACCCTAAAAATAACACAACTAGAAAAAACAAAACTAAAAATCTAAAATTAAAATCCTACTCTAAAAATAAAAATAAAAATAAAGACTCAATTAAAAATGAAACTAAAAAGAAATAAATATAAAAAAAATCTATTAAATTAAAAACTAAAATCCTAAAAGAAATGTAAAATCTAATAAAACTAAAAATAAATGAAATCCTAATAAAACTAAAAATAAATGAAATCCTAAAAAAACTAATTCTAATAAAATAAAACCTATAATTCATAACTAATAAAAATAAAGATAACATAAAAATAGAAAATAAAACCTAAAAATTTCTAAATAATTCTAAAATAAAACCTAAAAATGAAATGACTCAATCTAAAAATGTAAGAAAATTCTAAAAAGAACAAACTAAACACACACGGGCTCAGGTGAAGGTTTGGGCGAAGTCTGGGCTAGGTTTTGGTATGGGACAAGGTTCAGTTCACCGAATTAAGCCACTTTTATCGCGCATTTTCCCTGAATTAACACTTTAAACTTCGCAAACGCTTATTGAGCTACAAAATAAATAAATACTATCATAAGTCCAAAATTTCCAAGAATTATCAACTAAAATGCGCCTATTCGGGGTATAAAATGTACACTTTTGGGTACTTATCAACTATCTGACTCTCGAGCCCATTTTCGTGCTTCCAAGAACAGCGTACTGAACCTTTAGCAATCAATGATCCTCTATGAAGGCAATTTCAGCCCAAACTCTAGGAGTTGGCTTAAGACTTCTGACAATTCCATGCCACCATTTTCAGAACGGGTACGGACAGCGATGCATGCTCTCGTAAGGAGTGACCGTGCCTGATCAGTGAGGCTAGTAGGGTGTAGGAGGAAATATGGGCAAGTTTGGAGAGGTTTAGGAAAGTATATGGGTGTGATTTGAGTTGAGGGATCGAATTCTGGGTTCTCTTCTATGAAGATGGCATTAGTATGATTTGGAAGTGGGTTGTGAGTAGTGTTTGGCTTAGGATTGGCTGGTGGGGCGATGGTACCCCGGTCAATTAGACCTTGGATTATGTTTCGAATGTGAAAGCATTAGTCGGTGGTATGGATAGCAGTCTGATGAAAGGAGCAATGGGCATCTGCCTTGAAGTTTCTTGGGAGTGGATTTGGCAATGAATGAGGATACAAAGGTTTGATAAGGTTTTGGCTTAACAAGGCTTGATAAACTTTGGAGAGGGGAGCATGGATCTTGGCGTATTCCTTTCGGACTGGGACAGGGTGTCTCTCTGGTGATTATGAGCTGGTTAGTTGAGAGATGTTGTTGATGGTTGAGACTGTAGCACTGGAAGGCTTATCATATTTTCTGGGGGTGAACTGTTCGGACACTTTCTTTGGTTCGACATCTGTTTTAGCAAGACCTTACTCAATTTCTACTCCTGCTTCTCTGAGAGATTGGAAGTGGGGATAGTATTGTCCTCCCATCATTGCTCGGACATGGGGTAAGAAGTTCTTCTTCACTATGATGACTTGTTCTTCCTCGGAAGGTCAATTGGTCATGGTTGCTGCTTTTTCCCTTTATCGGGCTATGAAGTTACTGACTGATTCCCCAGATTTCTATTTGAGCAGCTCTAAATCACGATGGGTGACCTTAAGCTCTTCTTTATATTTGTACCGTGACATGAATTCCCGGGCTACATCCTCCCAGCTACAAATTATGGACTCTTCAAGAGATAAAAACCATCGGAGGGCGCTATCCTTCAAAGTTTGCTAAAATAATTGGGCCATCACTTATTCGCAAGCCCCTAGTAGAGTCATATAACGATGATAACTTCGTAGATGAACAATCGGGGGTCCACTTCCCTCGAATTTCTCGATATTCGGCATCTTGAACTTCTTGGGTAACCTCGCTTTAGGATAAGAAGACATGTGGGTGTAGTCCATGTAATTTCCTGAGATTCTGACATGGTCAAACTTCTTGGTGAGCATATTGAGGTCCTCTTTGACTTTGTTCAGCTCTTCTTCCTTCGGATCAATGATCATAGGCAAGTTAGCCCCATGCTGGGAAAGATTCGGCATTGAAAGTTGGGCAGGCGGCGACCTATTAGTAGGAGGGGCACATGGAGCGTTGTGATACTCTTCGGGAACCCAGATGGGCTCAGGTGGATCCATAGCATGAGGTAATAGGGCCTCGAGTTCTTGAGGAATGGGAACCTAGTTTCGTTGCATCTCTCGAACCTCAGTTTGGAGGTTGTCAATCTTAGACACAAGCTAATTTAGGACTGCCGTCAGATCCGGCTGCACAATGGGTACTTGATCTGTGTTCTCCATGGAAAGTGGATGGATACCGGACTCGAAAGAAGTAACAGGGGAATAGACAAAACTCCGTGGTGATTTGACTGAAGATCGAAGCCAATAGGGAGCCAGGCCAAGGGTTTGCGATCGACCTTAGAAGACGCAAAATGGGATTTATTTTTGAGAAAAAGGGGGGATTTTTTTTTTATATTGAAAGACAAAATATTTTTGGATTTTTGATAAAGAGAGGAGAAATGTTTTTGGATTTTTGATAAGGAAAGGAAAAAATGTTTTTGGATTTTGGATAAAGAAAAAGGAGAATTTTCTTTTTAGAGACGGTCTCAGCATAATTATTATAATTATTATTTTTTCACTTGTATTAATTCTTCTAAATGCAAAATGAAATACCGAACGGGACCTAAACCTAGAAAAATTGGGTTTGTAATATATGCAAAGCTATGGCTGGACTTATGACCAGGCTCACAAACGGGGTCCCATTTTAAAAATGTGCGAAAATCGGGCGACAGGCTGACCCAGAATTTCGGTAGAGTTTCAGGTTAAAACCGACAATCTAACATGTGTGTTCTAGGCTTGACACCTATATGCAGGTAGGCAGTTGGTAGGGTGAAACGGAAAGGGTTCCCCCCTTTGGCGTGACTTCCACAATATACGTCTTGCTCTTGCGGGAAATCGGTACGTGTGGATAAGCCATTTGATATACCTGAGTGTACGTGAATTATCTCACCATATACCTCGTGGGGATGGTATGTGTGAGAGAGAATTTGATATACTCTGCGTACGTGAATGAGTTCCCTGTGATATACCTCCCGTCATGACTTCAATCAAGCGGTACGATGCGGGGGGAACCGTTCGATATACGTCGAAGGCACTTGGCCAATGGAAGGTGAGAGTCATATTGCTTAGGCTAACTCCGCCCTGCCGGACCAGCGCCCATCACGAAGTGACCCTCCAGTTACTGGGTAAAAATTTGGTCAATAACCATGCTCTTTGGTGATGTCGTGTGAATCATGCATAATCCTCTTATTAGTATCTTATGAGAATATCTTTTTCGATTATGCCAAACAGGGAGCAAAGTACAAGTACCGATGGTACACCAAGTATGGATGGGTAATGCGTGCAACATGGGGATATATGTGACCCTAGGTGCACGTGGTGTGAAGTGTACATGGAGAATTTTCTACAAGTGTGTGAATAGAAGCATAAGTATGGGAGATAAATAGAAAAGGGGAACATGAAAAAATGGGGAAAATATAAACAAACATAGCATCCATGTAAATAGAGTGTAGACCTCAAAAGAAAGTACCCAACCGAATCGCAAATGTGTCGATCGTCGATCCTTGCGGCGGGCGGGAAGCGTGATGGAGGATCATAGGTCCCGCGCGTCCCTCTCGGGAGCGCTTCGGCCGGCGTCATTTGGGTGAGGTGAAAATGTAGAGAGATAGAGTCGCCAGTCTATTTTACTAAAAATAGACAAAAGAAGGGGAGTCTTTTCGAAGGACAACATCCAAAGACATACTGATACATACGAAACCAAAATGATTCGAAAAGGGTCCGGAGGCTAAGTTACGAAATGGGAAGGTGTTAGGCACCCATTCCGCCCTTTCGGTCTCTCATGGTTTTTTTATTATTTTCCTTTATTTTCCCCATGATATGTGTGCATGTGTATATATAGTGGAGATAGGAATCATCTACTTGCATCATGGAAGAGGTAAAGCAAGTCATCCGTAGGAAGGTATAAAAATATTATAAAATAGGATTTACGCGATTATCCTTATGTTGACCGTTATGATGGAACGATAACGCATGTGGAGTAATACGCCACTAAGAAAAAATATATGTATATATATAATATAAGATAGTGGAGTTTAGAGAAAATAGAAAATGAGAGGAAAAGTAAAAATAGGATATTGAAAGAAAAAGTAAAAATAGGACTCGAGTCTCGAGTTTTACCTTGAGACGCCTACGTAGCCTATAGAGTTATCAAAGTCCACGTAGTTCGCATGAAAAACGAGGGGTGGGGTTTATCCCATAAATCCAACTGGGAGATTCTTTTATTTGTGTGTGTGTTTGTGTGTGTGTGTGTGTGTGTGTGTGTGTAAAAAAGTGTTTTAATTGTGAGAAAAGTGTAAGAAAAGTATGAGAATTCCCGTTTGGAATTTATGAGCAAACCCTCTTTTTTCTTATTTTGGGGGTTTTTATTTATATGAAAATAAGAGATGTGCAATAATAATAAATAAAAAGTATATTAGGATGTGTGATATGAGATAATGAAAGTGTTAAGTAATAAAACAAGTTATTGTGAATTTATGAGAATTTAAGGAGAAGTTGAGAAACTTAAACCTTCTTGAAGATCTTAAGCTTGATCTTGAATGTTGGAGGGCAACCTTTAGACTTGGATGATGATGGAGGGTAGTGAATTCACCAAGTTTGATGAAAAGGATGATGAAAAGTGAAGGTTGGAAAGGGATTTGGGTGTGGAAATCACGCTGACTTCGAGAGAGGTTTTCTGGATTTGCTGAGAGTGATATCTATCAGATCTGGACTCCCCTTGCAAATGAGGTCAGGACTCCTTTTTATAGGCCCAGGGAATTGTCGATCGGCATAGAACTGTTCCTGCCAATCTATAGGTGCGTTTAGGCACACTGCCGATAGGCAGGGTCTGGGACCTGCCGTTTGGTAGTGTCATTCAGGCCTTTTCAGAAAATCGTTCGCAGAATGCAAATCGTTGATCAGAATCACACACATGGCAAACTGTTGGAAAGGTTAGGAGATGTACTTCGACATTCCAAAGTGTTTGATCCGGTTCAGGGAGTTGACTTTGGTAAATCGAGCCCTGAAAGATTTCGGTGACCTTTTGGAGTAAAACGGATCGTTTATTCATACCGTAAGTCCGAATCATGCACAGGACCGACCGTTGGAAAGGGTTTCAGGGACCTTCGAAGGTTCATTCAGTATTGGTCGAGCTGAAGAGTTGACTTAGGTCAAACAGAGCCCGAGAGCCCCTGGTGGCCTCCGGATTGAGTTTCGGGGTAAAACAGGTTATTCGTCCGCATGGTAAGTCAGAATTGTGCACGGGACGGACCGTTAGAAAAGTTTTTAGTTCCCTTCGTAGATTCATTCAGCCTTGATCTAGCTAAAAACTTTAACTTTTGGTCAAACGGAGCCTGGGAGTGCTCGATGGCTTCTAGGTCTGTACTCGGGGTATGACCTGGGTTTGTAGTGATAAAGGGAGGTGCTAGGGACCTAAAGAGAGTTTAGGGGGTAACATAATGGGGTGTCTACAGTATGAGTAATAGTTTCTATGAAGTCAAGGTAACACTTGTAAAGAGAACTAATAAATAATACATGGATTAACTTATGAAGGGGAAACTCGGCCAGCAAAGGGACATCCAAAGCGCGAAGAAAATGCTTGTCTTCCTTACTTACTATATAGCCAAGAGCATCGACGGACTTCAGACAATGGCCGATCATGCTATCTCCTATTTTGAGCTGAAATAGATGAGCAGCCAGGGCATCGTCTATAGAAATGGGTATGGTACGATCTTTGGCCTGAGTCTTACTCGGCCTCATATGCGTCGGGTCAGCCGTGGACTTCCTCTTTTGCTAGCATCGGCCTTGGAAGTGCCGACGTTATTTTTTGTTGTCGGCGGAGGTTCACTCTTACCACCTCTCTTTTCCATGAGCCTTATTAAACTAGGAGCAGACATCTCCCAAAACTCATCTGGTATGCCTGCTGGACGCTCTGCAAAAGACAAGTCTCTGAGTTAGCTAGTCAGAGATAAAAAATATAAGAGGTATAACTTGGGTGAGAAAAATGTTGAAGACTTACGAAGCTCTTCGAGGGGACCACCCCCTCCCAAACATGTCTGAGAAAGGTATTAGGGGGTCATTAGATGTTCATATTTAACAAGACGACCTTTCTCACCTCGATTGCGAAGGTCCTCAACGTCCTTGTAATTGTCCTGGCTAAGGCTAGGGTCGATTTTAGCCGTGAGGGAGACTTTCCACCATCTCGGGGGGGGGGGGGGTCCTTGGAATCGACATTCCTGAAGCTTCGTCTGAACCAAACTCCTATGCCCCAGAAATAAAAAAGTACCATGGTTTCCAATTATGATTTGAAGTTTGGGTGACCAATACAATCTTCTTCTCAGACTTTCTAGCTAAGAAGTGATAGTATCTAGGATGGTTCTTGGTAGACGAGGAGACGTAACAACCAGTAAAAACTCTGATTGGAAGGTCTGAATGGTGAACAGCCTTCCAAAGGATGATAGCCCCAATTATTACCCTCCAAGCATTTGGGGACAATTGGGAAGGGCTCAGATTTATGTGTGAGAGTATAGCTCTGATAACTGGGTGGATAGGAAGACAAAAGCCTAACTTAAACAACTGTTCATAAACACATATTTCTCCATCTCATCCATCGAAGGCCCTCTCATCCTTTAGAGGTTTCTTGAGGATAATAGAAGAATTTATGGAATAGAGGTTCTTGAAAGAAATAAGGTTGTACTCGTTCATGGTACTCCCATACTCTGCTGCCTCAGAGGTATCAAGTTTGCTCTCCTCACCATCATCGCCATCCACAGCAACGTCGACCTGGGCCGTGATAGGGGCACCGCTAGGAAACCTATTTGTAAACTCAACCCCGGTGACAACCGATAGAGGAATGACATCAATGGGAGGTAGAATTTCTACGTTGGGCCCTACGATCTCTATGGAAGGAGTTCTACGCAAAGTGCTAGCTTCTCTATGGGATGAGGCTCTTCTTGTAACCTTGGCGTCCTTTGAAACCTCAATGTACCTAGGAGAATAATCCATAGCCTCTTAAAAAGAGTGTACAGATTCTCCTGCTTCAGATGTTGATATAGGGTCTGAGGAAGAGGACTCAGACATTGGAACAGGATCCTCAGGAACCTCAGCAGGCTCGGTTGGCTCAGGGTATATAATCTTCAAGGGTGGAGGAAAGATTAGTCTGAGGGGAAAAGCCTCAGCCCTGTGAGCCTCCTCATGGGCTATCTCTATCTGCCTAATATTTTCAAAGGTCTTCTCACACAGAGACGGGAATTCCTCAATTAATTTATATAAAGGTCTGAGCATTCAGAAGATGAGACAACACTTGAGAGTTCGAACTAAAAGAGGAAAAACAAACAAACAACTTTTGCTACTCAAACTAAAGATTAAAACTTGGAATCCCAAGGGTTTTTTACCAAGAACTTCAAGAACACTCAAAGAACAGGCCACCGGAGGGGCGTCGGGGTGTCTAAGAACAAGTATTTTCGACCGAAACAACCCCAAGATGACCTAATATGACCCCAAAGTCACTCAAGCACAAAAAACCGAGCCTTATAGCCACTCAACAGTGGCGAAAAGCCTCATCGAAAAAAGGAAAACCTCACCAAAAAACCATAAGTGCAAAATAATGACCAGAAATGGAAAAGGAAAGATTAGAGTAGTGCCTGACTGATTGCGATTGAGGGAGGAAGAGTTTGAGAAGTTAAGGACCTTAAATCGCAGCACAACAATGGAGGGTAGGAGGAAAACCTCAATTGTAGAAAAGCCATGGGCAGGAAAACTAGGGAAGAAGAAAGAGAAATGGCGAAAGAGAAGGGCCTTTTAAACCTTCTCAATGATGAGGCACAATTACCAATACACCCATCATTACCCTAAATAACCCAAAAGACGTCGTCATACCTTGGGGATTACGTTAGCCACTTCAATGAGTGACATGTGTCAAATAATAACTGGCACCAAAAGAGACTCAGCCTCGACCTAACCAGCATACCACTCAGTCATCTACTCACATAAGAGACTAAGGTCTAGGGAGTGATTGATATGCCCAAAGTGTACCCTCGTACTCAGGGTCACTAACATCGGCCTACCTCAGAGCCGAGTGCACAGAAGGCCTACAACAACCATCGAGAAGATCGTTTTCTGCAAGGTCAGCTCTCTACTACCAACCTCGGTTAGGCAGCAGCCGAGTTCAGCAGAACCTTATGAAATCAGGTTATTTCCAACATCGTGCTCTGCCTCAATCGACATTGCATCCTACTGCCTAGCCTCGGCCAGCTTTCCAGGTCGAGGTCAATTTGATTACTGACGGGGCAAATCAACACTATCGGACCTCCTTGACCTCGTCCTTAGCCAGGCGGAGGTTATTACGAGTAATGGCACAGATCCGAGTATATGCAAACACATAAAAGACTTGGAACACGTGGGCTAGAAAGTTATAACTAAATCATTCTCCTCACATGAGGGAATATTTAGTCATCATTATCTACATGAGACCAGCCAGGTGTCAGCAGGGTACTGGTTCGATCCTCATACACATGTTCATCGCATGCTTGGGGGGTACATTACACCCCCCAAGCACTATATATAGAGGTCTACCTCTACCTTGTAAAGGGATCGATAATTATAACCCTAGCTGAAACTCTATTGGTTTACACAGTAGAGAGAGAAAATTTGAGAGATTATATCTATGGCCATTAGTGCCTTGATCTAGTGAAATTACTTACACACGCACAGTGGAGGTAGGCCAGATTGGATGAACCACTTATATACTAGTGTTTCTCTTCTTCTCCTCACCTCCCTCTGCTAGATATATATACTCATATATTGCCATTATTATTACTAGCTTGATCTTATCAACACCTCATCTAGTGGTGGTGTTTCCAGCATCATCAAGTACCATCCTTACCCCCAAACCTAAATTTTACATTATCCTCAATGTATGCTTAAATAAAAATATGGACAAAGGAAATAAAGTAAAGAAGTGAAATGACGATATTACCTATGAACTTCACTTTGCTACCAACATCCAAAGTAACAAGTGTATGTTTACAAACAAAAAAAAAAAAAGAGAAAAAAATACAGTAATAATATACAAACCCATAAAAATAACCATCATCACCATAAATTAATAATCAAAATAGTTGTGAGTCATTCAAATTAATAAACTTTATAGCACTAAGTGCCAAAACATCACTAATTTAAGAGCATGACCGAACAACACAAATTTCAATCTTAAATCCATGGTCATAATGGTGAGCACCGGCATCGTCAATAATAAAAAAATTTGAATCGCATGAATCATATGTCGATGCATCACATGGAGATAGAAAATTATAGTAAGGATCCAAATATTTACTATCCTTTTTTCCGAAAGTAGTCACGTAAAATTGGGAATGCATACTCCACTCCTAAATGTGAGATTTTATGAAAATCATGGGAATAAAAGGTATCACGAGGCGATACACTTTTTTCATCAAAAATAGGGTGACCGTCATAAATACTTGAAGTATCACTAAAATTAGATGACGAATCCTCAAATAAATTTTCCCATATATAAGAACAATCAATATTTTTCTCAATTAAATTAGGAGAAAAATCTCGATAGAAATTAACATCCAAATCATCACAACTATTATATGTGTTAAGATTGTTAATTTTTTCCTCCTCACAAAATTGATTATCCCCATTTAATTCATGATTATTTTTAGAAATAGCATCATTATACCGTTTGTTTACCTCTTTCCAATTGATACACTTTTGTGGACAAATATTAATTACAGGAGTTGGATTCTCATCCATACCTTCTTTAATTTTTAAAATGACTACTGACCCATTTGACTCAAACTGAAATACGTAGTCATCTAAATTTTTAGTATTTTGTAAAAACACCTCCACGGGAACAATTGAGGAATATGAGAAAGATGACGGGATAATAGTATGAGGATCACTCATTGTAATTTACAACACATGATTTTTTTTTTAAAATTTAGAATGCCAAAGCAATTATAATTGACTCAAAATCTAATTAGACAGCCAATACTTTTTAACAAGGGAGAATTTGAAAGACGACCAACTACGGTTATCGCCTCAAATCTCGCTTTTTACTCCAGGTAGGTGGTCGGTATGAAGACTCATTAAAAACCACCAATCCTAGACAAGGTAAAACGTAATCGATTTGATAAGTTCGCGTTGGAGTAGGTTTTAATTCTAGCCTCGTTAAGATTTTTTTCCTTGAGTCAATTTATGAAAACCTGCTAAATTAAGTGCGAAATTAAACCACGTAGGAGCACACAAAAACATACCTCCCGCGTGGACTTTTTACGGCCACTTGCTTACGCCGGGTTGAAATTTAAGTTGACATCGATCGGGGGGAAACTTGTCTATGTTTCAGTCGTCCCCGAGAGTTCCTTATGCTCATGGCAAGATTGAACAAGTTTTATTCACGTTTGATCACTATTGCAAACTTTTTTTATTTTCTTCATTTTTGCTTTTTTTTTCTTTTTTTAATGTGATTTTGAAAAAACACACAAAAGAAACTACACCAAACGTAAAGTGTGATACACAAAAAAAATAATAGTAAAAGAAGAGAAAAAAAGTTAACACGACACACGCACTAATGGTGTATTCAACACACAAATAAAAATGACCAAGTACACTTATGAAACAGTTTATTTATTTATTTTATTCTAGGAATTACCACTGGAAAAAAAAAATTTCTTCGAATTTTCGTAATTTTTTTTTTTTTGGAATTTTTTTGAATTTTTTATTTATATTTTAGGATTAAAAAAAAAAAAAAAAAAAAAAACTAGTCCGAAAGTCACAATTCTTAAAAAAAGAATCGAACAAATCCCCGACAACGGTGCCAAAAACTTGTTTGTTAATCTATAAAATACCGCAAGTGCACGGGCTATTATAGAATAGCGAATGTAAGTACTGGTCGAACCCACAGAGATTTGTCAATTTTAACTTTTAAACGAATTGTAACTGTCCAACTAGATCAAATGGGTAGAGAATAATTATAAACTACACTAAATAAAAGAAACTATGATAGACGAGAGTAACACAAGAGATGTGCAAAACAATTAGGAAATAATTAGGATTCGGGATCCATTTATCACGTAACTAATATTGCACACTGATATAATATTGCCATTAACTTTTATAACTCAATTAAACCGACTCTCATCGCATTTAATTCGGAAAATAGGAAAGTTGTGTTTGAAATATTTTTAATATCTCTAATAGACGGCTAAAATTCCTATTCCCTTGGAAAATACAAGTTTTAAAATTCACAAATGTATTTAAACATGGACTATCAAAACAATCAAAGTGCAAGCATAATCCATAAAAAAATAGTATTTCTAAATCTCAAAACTTGATTTGACAAAACGATTTTGAAGCTTTTAAAACACAGACTCGTGTCATTTTAAAATGAATACTGAATCTTTAATAACAATTCAAACAAGTAGGGAATAAACAACAATCAAATTAACATGACAATATTAGCTACAATGATAAACTTTACCTTAATCCTAATAGAATAATCAAGTTATCGTAATGAAAGAGAAATTGCAAAAATAAGTGGAGATTTTCATTAATAAATCAAACTTACAAATAGTTCTCTCACAACAATCTTCAATCCTTTAACAAATGATAAAAACTTGGCCCTCAAATTGAATACAATATCTCAAAAATCACTCCTTGAAAATTTTCCTCCTAAATTATGAGCCGAAGGGTCCTTTTTATAGGACAAGTGGTGAGATATTTGAGTTATGGTGGGACTCTTCCGGATTGGCCGAATAATGTTGGAAGCTATCTCTCCACATCTTTAATCTTTGGATCGGGATAAGTGATCGAATTTCCCCCCACTCAAAAACTCTTATCTTTTCTTTCCGAACACACTTGCCGAGTTTCATCCAAATCGGAGAATAAAAATAGCGTTTTTCTAACGACTGTAAAAATCATCTTTTTCACGCCTTTTTTGAGTTGACCATCGATTTTCACCAAATTCCATCATTACCTGTAAAATTTTCACTACAGAACTTTTTTCACAAATTTGCACAAGAATATTATAAAATTATCGAAGCGCACATTATTGGCTTAAAATATCCATAGTGAATCCAAATTCAATCATTCTTGCATTTTTTTTCTTTTTAATAAAATAGTCCTAAGAACTAATTAAATAACATAAGGTGGAACTAACAAGGTATAAATTTGGGTATAAAATATCCAAAATAATGCACTCATCATATTATGGAGGCTTTCTGGTGCCCAAAAGGTAGCAGGTTGGGAGATATTATTGATGGTTAGACTGGAGCACTGACAGACTTCTCGTACTTTTTAGGAATGAACTTTCTGGTCACCTTCTTCAGTTCGAATTTGACTTTGGAAGCATTTTCTTCAATTTCTACATCCACTTCCCAGAGAGCTCTAACGTGTGGATAATAAAGGCCTCCCATAGTTTCTCGAATATGAAGTAAGAAATTCTTCTTCATGATACTAAGTTGTTCCTCCTTAGTGGGTCTATTGGTCATGGTAGCGGCTTTCTCTCTCCACCTTCCTATAAAGGAAATTAACTGTTTCCCTAGGGTTATACTTAAGAAGCTCTCGATCATGGCGTGTAACCTCTAGTTCTTCACTGTACTTGTACTGAGACATGAATTCCTGGGTGATATCTTCCCAACTACATAATCTAGACTCTTCGAGGAATAGGAACCATCGGAGGGCGCTTTTTTCAAAGTTTGTTGAAATATTTGGGCCATTATTTTGCCCCCAAACTTCTCGATGGCTAGCATCTTGAACTTCGTTGGCAACCTTATTTTGGGATAGGGAGACATATGGGTGTAGTTCATGTAGTTCCTGAATATTCTAACTTGGTCGAATTTCTTGAACAGTAGTTTAAGGTCTTCCTTAACCTTATTCAGTTTCCCCCCTTAGTATTAACAGGTACTGAAAAGTTAGCCCCTGGTTGGGCAAGGTTTGGCATAGGGAGATGAGTTGGTGGCGACCCATTGATAAGCGGAGCAAACGAAGCATGATGATATTCTTCTAGGACCCAGACAGGCTCAGGAATGGGTGAACCTGAAGACACCCAATTCTATTACCCCTTAACCCTCCTTAGGTCCCTAGTACCTCCCTTCATCACTATAAACCCAGGTCATGTCCCGAGTACTAACCTGGAAGCCATCAAGCACTCCCCGACTCAGTTTAACCCAAAAGTCAAACTCTTTGTCTTAACCAAGACTCAATGAATCTTCAGAGGTCACTGAATACCCTTTCCAATGGTCCACCCCGTGTGCGATTCCGACTTACCATGCGAACGAACGATCCATTTGCGTTCAAAACCTGACCCAAAAGCCACCGGGCGCTCCCGGGCTCTATTTGACCTATGTCAACTCTTCAAAATGACCGAGGCTTAATGAGTCTTTGAAGGTAACTGAATACCCTTTCCAATGATTCATCCCGTATGCGATTTCGACATTCCATGCGGACGAACGATTTGTTTGACTCCGGGAGGCCACCGAATGATTCTCGGGACCGGTTGACCAAAGTCAACTCTCCAAACTGGGTCAAATTCTTTGGAATGTCAAAGTACATCTCCTAACCTTTCCAACGGTATGCCCCATGCGTGATTTGGACTCACCATGCTAACGAACGATCCGTTTGCGTCCGAGCGATTCCCCGTCTAATGGACCGACAAATTTCTCCCAGCCATATTTGACCCAAAGTCAACTCTCGAACCCAGGAGAGGTCCAAAGGACTTTCGAAGGTCTCTGAATTACCTTTCCAATGGTATGCCCTTGCACGATTCTAACCAACGGTTTGCCCTCGGCGGCCAATTTTTCGAAAAAGCCTGAAGCGCACTGCTAAATGGCAGGTTCCAGACCCTGCCTATCGGCACCTGTCGATAGGTAGGAACAGGTATATGGAGATCGGCACTCACCTGGGCCGATAAAAGGCGGACTTCACCTCATTTTCAAGGAGAGCCCATATCTGATAAAAATCTCTCTGAACGAATCCCAGAAACCTCTCTCGAAGGCAGCGTTATTTCAACTTCCAAATCCCTTTTTTACTTCCACTTTTCATCATCCTTTTCATCAAACTTGGTGAATTAACCACTCTCCATCATCATCCAAGTGCAAGGGCTACTCTCCAACATTCAAGATCAAGATCAAGATCTTCAATAAGGTCCAACTTTCTCAAACTCTCTCTTAAATTCTCTTAAATTCTCAATAACTTGTTTCATTACTTAGCACCTTATATTATCTCTTTTGATACATCCTAATATACTTTTTATTTATTATTATTGCACATCTCTTATTTTCATATCAATAAAAAACCCAAAAAACAAGAAAAAGAGGGTTTGCTCATAAATTCCAAATAGGGATTCTCACACTTTTCTCCCAACTAAAAAACTTTTTCTACACACACACACACATTTATAAATAAGAGATCACCCATTTGGGTTTATGGGATAAACCCCACCCCTCGTCTTGTATGCGAACTACGTGAACTTTGATGCCTTTATAGGCTACGTAGGCGTCTCAAGGTAAAACCCGAGACTCGAGTCCTTTTCTCACCTTTTCTCTTATTTTCTATTTTCTCTAAATTCAATTTTCTTATATTCACTACAAAAAAATTGCTTTTTACTACGGAGACTTTTAAGACGGCTAAAATTCTGGTCTTTAAAACTCACTTTTTGAGATGGCTAAAATTTATAGTCTTAAAAACTATTATTTTAAGACAGTTAATATTACCCATCTCAAAAAATATACTTTATAAGACAGCAAGTTAATAGCCGTCTCAAAAGCTATACCTTAAGAGACGGCTGATACCAAATTGGATTCCCCCTTCTCTTTTTTTTTTTCGTTCCCGCTTCTTCCCCCCCCCCCCCCCCTTTCTATTAGTCAGAAAAGAAGTCGAACCAAATACTCCCCACCTACATGCCTCACCCACCACATTTACTTCACTCAAAAAAAAATCCACGCACATGCCTCAACCGCACGCCCTAGATGCATGCCTTCACCGCCCTCACTCTCGCCGCCCCAGCCGCACGCCTTCACCGCCCTAGCCCTTGCCCTAGCTTCTGGTTAAGTTAACAATATCGGGTCAGTTATATTTTATTTGTTGACTATTTTGATTATCTTTTATGCTATTGTTGCATGTTAAAGGTTTTATGTTATTAATTATATTGGTTGGAAGATTGTACAGGAGGATCCAACCTAAAATATTATATACGGAGCAGGGTTTCAATATGTGGATTGATGTGGATAAAAGGTAATTTTAATTATTGGTTATTGCTTAATATTATTAGATTTTTTACTGGATTGATTTGTAGTGGTGACAGGAGGTTGAGGGTGAGCCAATTAAAAACCCGGATTGTCAATTAGATGTTGTAGTATAGTTTTAAGATTAATTTATGATAATATCTTCATACTTGTTTGTGTAAATGTTAGTTAGAATTATTGATATGTTTGTTTGTGTTAATTAATTCATTTTCTTTGCAAGTATTTTATGCCATTAATCTGGTTTACTATTCGATTATGATTTTATTTTGTCCTTTGCAAGTAGTTTATGCTAATTTTTAACATTCAAATCACTAAATGTTGGGACACAAAGTCCAACATATAAACATATGATGTGGTACCTGAAAGCAATAAATAAAAAGACAAGCATTAGTTAAAATTCTAATTTAAAAAAAAAAATTTGTAAACACAAACAATTAATGTCACAATCTTTAAACAATCTAAAAAGATAAACTTGATATCTCACGATCTGAGTGGCAAGAAATGAGACACGGATACCAAGACACACAAAAGTAACCTAAGGGAAGTGATCGTGTCCTCACTCGACTCCTAATCCGCAATTGACTATTATACGATTGTTTAGAATTAAAAATATGATTTAGAAGTCGAAAACTTAAAATAGTAATCGAGTGGCCTAAAAAGAGGTGCAGACACCCTAAGAGTACCAAAGTATGGTACCTCATCATTTTTTAATTAATCTCATATCTCAAATCATTTTGCATTCATGGATAGTTGCGTTAGATGGGTAAGTTTTTAGTGAAATCAGATCTGGATTAGATTAGATCTAATGATGGTTATGACTTTTAAGGATTTGATACAATTTAATATTGTTTTGATCCGTTGATCGCGTGAATCACTTGTTGGTGAAGTTATTACTGATAATTATGTGGCGACTCATGTTATGTTTTTAATTCAAGACAAATAGTTTTTTTTCCAAACATTTGTTAGTTCTACACTTTATGGGGAGTGCTATTTGAATGACCATATTCAGTTAAAAAATAGTATCTTTTTCAACCAAACTTTCCCGCGCATCGCACGGGTTACCACTAGTATCTAATATAAGTTTGTATTTAATGATCTTTAGTGTGAGTGACATTTGGTTGACTAACCGAAATTGCAAGTTTGTTGTCATTTTAAAGTGTATTCACGGGGAAAACATGTTGATACTCTAAAAATAAGATATTTAGGGGTAATGTAGAAGAGAGTCGCCCCACACTTTTTCCTTTACAAACAATTCAACATCCTCCTTAGAATCAATGAGTGTGTCCATGAGCATAGCATAAGATGTGATAAAACGTGATACATTAGGGGAACACTACTTATAAGCAATCATGTTCTTCAAGAATGTTTCAGTGAAATCATCAACGCACAACGATGGTCATTTTAAACAACGTGTACCACACATCTAACACAACCAATTAAACAAACAACAAATAAACATTGATATATGACGTAGAAGATTCAACAACCTTGACAACAAACGATGACTATATGATATTAGAGTTGTCTCCTCTGCCACAACCATATGTAATATTGGATTCCTCTCCTCTATCACAATCACATGAAATGTATTATCAGGGTCTTGCAACCTTGAATATATAATTTGGTAAGGGTATGCCTTCAAAGAAGTTATGATTTGATAAACATTCATCAAATAAGAAGGCAATAAACAAATGGATCGAAATTTCACAATTAGAAAGTCCGGGCTCTCGCTCATTTTGAATTTGATGCCCGATTGATCAAGATCAGGTGGAGAGTAATACACGATGGGATAATTCCCCGAACAAACATTATATGTTGGCCGATTTCACCTGTGTATGTTTTTGAAGTGATAGCGTTACACCCGTTAACAAAATCTGAAAATTATTAGTGTAATCCTTTACTACCATTTTTTAGAAGTTCAGACTCACAGTAGCATGGAAGAAATCAAACATATATCTTAAGTCACCAATTTATAGCATCTATGATAATTTTTCGGAGAGTGATATGGAAGAATTGTTCAAGAACACATAAAGGAACTTGGTTCTCTAGTAGTAGTGAGTCATGTTTCATTATAAAGTGATCTAACTCCTTAATGAATATTGGGTGCGTAACATTATGCTTATGAGTCAGTAATCTTCATAGAAATTGAAGTATGAAACAACAATGAACCAATATTATTTTTTTAAGCTCCACATTATCGTATTTGAATCCTTCTTCATAGCATAGTCGAGCATCGGGTGTCAAATCTGACATGACATCCCCACATACACGTAGGATATCATTTTATATTATATTGGCTTGCTTTAGCGGTACTGTCCAAGAGGCTATGCATGTAATTCATTTTGTCATTGTGCATACCTTGGAGGGTCTCATCATCTCTATGCAAAGGCCCAATGGACACCACACCAGGGGAATATCTTTTGGTTGCTCCTCAATTGTCAGGATTGCTGAAGAAGATGTGCCAAGTCCCCTAATAAAGAAACTCTCCATGATTTAACTAGGTTTCGATACCCATAGATCCAAAAATTAACGACACAACCAAGTTGACTAGGTTTCGGTACCCATAGATCCCAAACCGTACCTATAGATCAATGGAATAAACTTGACAGGTCATGTAAAAATATATTTTTCAACCTAAATGTTGGCAACTCTCCGAGCTGATTCGTCGAGCCTTATTATTAATGAGACTCATTGTCTCCCATTGGGAATTTGAGTCCATTATCTCCCAAACAGATTGGATTCTTCTAAGAGTCATTGGTCTAACATTAGAGTATTTTGAATTCATAAACTTAGTCCATAGGCTTCTACCTTCCTTCATGTTCCAAGTCAACTTGATATTAGTAGCTTCCATAATAGAGGATAAGTTTTTAACATCTAATCCGCCTACTTGCTTAGGAAAACAGATAGAATCCCATCTAATCCAATGGTATTTGTTCCCATATTCCTTGTTCATCCCCCAAAATAAGGAACTAATCAACTGATTTATAGACTTAATGACCATTTTTGGGAGATTTAAAGCAAATAGAGAATAAATAGGCATTGAAGAGGGGACTAATTGGATGAAAGTAAGTCTTCCTCCCAATGAAAGGAACTTAGTCTTCCAACTTTGGATTTTAGAGGCTATAGACTGGACTAATGGTTCAAAAAATAAGGCTTTTCTTCTACCTTTAAATAGAGGGTAGCCTAGGTATCTAATTATTCCACTTGCACCTTTAAAACCAGTTACTTGAGCTATTTTGATATTGGTAGCAGTATGAGCTTTAGAACTTTTGAGCTCACATTTTGATAATGTTTGTTGTCCATCTTATATTTACACCATCCATACCTTGTTCCGCTATTTGGATCAGTAGAAACCATAGTAAATTTGAAAGCATTCAAATAAACTGCAACATGATCATTAAAAAGGACCACCAACTTATCTCATCCTCTTGTTCAAGTATAGCATTGAAATCTCCTAATCCTCAAAATGAGATTCTTCATCAGATATTCATGCTCAAGTTTGATACAAGGCAAAACAAATGTTTATACTCCCCATTTGCAAGTTGGCAAAGCTGGTTGTAATTTTGTGATCTAGTTATGTATACATATGTATACATACATATGTTTAGACAATCTTACTGAGTTTCATTATTCTCTAGCTAATGGTTGAATTGTATTCACAATCACGATGGTGTGCTATGGTGCTTTGTTATCACACGAGTCACCCTACTCCCTAGCCTAATGAGCTATAGGAGAGTAATTAACTTTATTATCCTTCTTGTCTGGAAGCCATCTCCCACTAAGGTTCTCTCTTTAATGGAAGCACCCCAGTGGGATTAAGTTCTAGATAGTGTGAAGGCGACACTGGGAGAGACATGAATGGTCTCCTCAACTCTAGGTTCATTTCTTAGATGGTTCTTTCGTATATTTTTTTCCCTTTATTTTTTCTCTCTGTTGGATCTACTCCCCTTCTTGTACTTTCCCTTTATTTAATTTCATAAATAAAATTTGTGGCTAGGGTTTTGGTATTGGCTGGCTCAGGGTGCCATTGCCAACCTAGTTGGAAGTCCTTGTCCCCATCCTTCTTTGCATTATCAGTCCAGCTTAACCATTCCACTCGAGGGAAGTTATGAATTCATATACTAATCCATAGCAGAAAACTAGTACCGTCAAAGATTTCTTGCAGCTCAATGATAATGGTAGTAACTTTAAGAATATTTTTGACTATGAAGAAACCTCTTACAGTTGTGCGAATAAAAATGAATACACATGGAATGGTAGAGTTCTTTTCCTTCCTCCGGTGTCTATTTTTCCTCCATTTCATTATGAATCTTAATATAGATATCATTAAGTATTTTGAAGTAGATTGTATATCAAATATGAAGTGTGAAGCTTTGATGGAAAATCAGCTTTAGATATATGGTCAATTATATTCATAAACCTGATAATTAATTAGTTTTTTTACGATTTTTCTTATAATATTTTCCAGCCAAGACAAATTTCTTGATAAGGTGGAATGTGGTTTAACATGGAGGAACTGGGAATGGAAAATGAATTCCAATTATGCCAATTATTTGAATATTAGAAGCCATGAGAAGCCATACCATAATTTTAGAGCCCCCCATTTAAAGAAGAAAAGGTGTCAAGAAATAATGCAGAGCTTAAGTGCTCTGTTAAAATTAAGTCATTGGATTAGACAATTGGTGGGTTTTATAATCTGACTTTATTGGTGATTTTGTTGGAAACCTTTAATTGAATTGTGTTGAGTTGTGATTTCATGTTAGAATGCATATTTAGGACTTAATTAATTGTAAGTATGAGTGTCTTGTGTTAATTTGAAGTTTTTGAATCTGAAATCATATGTTGATTGAGTTAATTAAAGTTTGAGAATGAGGTTAGGTTTAAATTATTTTTGACAAATTTGAACCTTAATTAGTGCTAGAATGAAGTTATTCATTGTCTAATCGTATAAGAAGCACGAATATATAGTTTATAAATGTGGAGATGGGTTTTGTATGTTTTTAGAAGCTTGGAATTTACTTCAATGGAGGTTGGGTCCGTAAATATGCATTTTATGCAAGAAGAATTAGGGCCTAGGACGTATAAATCAATCTGGATGATTACGCATGATTTTGTGGAGGTCGATGTGTTGTGATCACACATTCGATATGGCCACCACAACATGATGTAGGATGCAGATGGATCGATCCATCAGAGTGGATTCAGATGTATTGGAGTTTTAGTTTTATCTCATTTTAGTCTATTTACCTCACCTTATGTTATGGAATTTTAATATAATTTCACCCTAAGAAGAAAAACTTAGTGGAAATGATATTGATCATTCTGCAGTAAAGGAGTTCAATCAGGCAATTGATGACAGTGGGCTTAGATATTTAGGATATATTGGCACTAGGTTAGTTGGTGCAAAAATAGATATGGGGAGGAGGTGATTGTGGATGGATTAGACAGATGTTTGTACAATCAAAAGTGGGCTCAAATTTATCCCTTATCTAATATTAAACACTTGCACAATATAACTTATGATCATTCTCCTTTATTATTATTAGTTTTGACTAAAATTGATGCTCATCCTATATTATTTATGTTCCAAAAGATGTCGAGCAATCACCCTCAGTTCATGGAGTTGGTTATGAACTCTAGGAAAGTGGAGAAAAATACCTCTAGAATGAGGAAATTCTCTTTGAAGTTTCAGAGATTAAAGGTAAATTTGAAAAGTTGGAATAAAGACTCATTCAAAAATATTGATAAAAATGTGAAAGATGTGCAGGACCAAATACTTCAGCTTGCGCTTAGATATGAGTTAAATCCTTCTGATGCTGATATGTTGGAATTTAAATTGGGCAGGTATAATTTGTTGGTTACATTGAAAAATGGAGAGTTGTTCTGGAAGCAAAAATCGACTGTTAAATGGTTACAAGCAGGGGATACAAACACACGCTATTTTCATGCTACTGTCAAAGCTAAACACAAATATTTTCGATTTAAAATATTATTGATGGTGATGTAACCTTTTAGATGAAAAGAATGACATCCAAAATCTTATGGTGGATCATTTTAAAGAGCTTTTTTGTTCTGAGAAGACTATTTCTAATGATCTACATTTGGATGTAATTCCAAACATCATTTCTCCTGAGGTGAATGAATTCCTTGAAAAGTTTACAACTGAAGATAAAATAAATGAAGCTTTGAAGGATATGAATGAAGACTCATCGCCTGGCCCTGATGGTTATATGGTGGAGATTTTTATAAAAAGTGTTGGCACATTATAAAAATTGATCTTGTAAATGCTATTAACAGCTTTTTGTCGGTTTTGAGCTACTTAAGAGTTGGTCTAATACCTCCATCAGGAATAGGTTTTTGCACGCATCCAAACGCTAATCTAATTAGCACGGTGGGGTTTGAAGGCACACTTTGTTTCTTCCCACACTACTTCTTGACAATTATGAATCCATCAAGAATAGGTTTTTGCAGAAATTCATACTGAGCAGTAAGATTTTCACTACTTCTTGACAATTGCATATATATGCAGCATATGCATATATATGGAGTGCATATATATTCAACTGCATATATATGCAGCATATGATACATATGCAGCATATGATATATATGTAGTGCATATATATGAAACTGCATATATATGCAACTGCATATAATATGCATATATATGCAATGCATATATATGTTGTGCGTGTGTGCATGTGTTTGTGTGTGTTTGTATATATGTTGTGTGCAGGTGTGTGCGTGTTTACCATCTCTCATTATGACCATTTTCCTGCCAAATTATTAAATGAGCATATAATTTTAAATTACTTACTTTTGAACCAAAGAAATATATTTGTTGGTGAATTGCAAATATGTGCATATAGGTGCTTGTTAGAGCCCCTAATGTCGAATAAAGAGACTTAGATTCGATACATAATGCCTTAGTTAGTAAACTTAGATCAGTCTATAAATATATTTTCTCTTTCCAATGGTGTTTTTCTAATGTTATGCAGATCATAAAAATCAAGTGTATATAGAGCAGTTACTGTCCAATTATACAACTACTGTCCTATATGAAACTATTGTTCTATAGAGCAGTTACCACTGGGGTTGTGAGTGGCCTTCTATAGAGAAGTTACTGTCCTATTAAGTGTCTTATGTGTACACTTGTTATCAGTCAGTTATGTTGTTAGTTAGCTGTGAGGTGTTGCAACCCCAACAAACGACCCTAGTGGCACCCCAGTCAGACACGTCACATCACAACTTAAGGGTTCATGTTTATTTATTTCAGAGTCCTACATGCCAACAAACCCAATATATCGAGCAAATTAATGATCTACGAGAAAATTTTGATCCTTCATACAATGACTCGACTTTAGATGTTGAGGAGCCCGCAGGTATATCATATGTTAGCAATGCACTTTTTTTATCACACTAGTTTGTTATTATATTTCACATAATAATAGTTTATCAAATATTTGTTTAGGTACAGAGAGAACCCCGACTCATGCGAAAAATGTTAGAAAAGCTTCGAGGCCTTGGATTGAATGGAATAATAAGAAAAAGAAGATACTATAATGGAATGAGCTTTGTCAGCCAGTTTGTAGGCTTGAAAGTAAATTGATGTCGCAATTAGGCTACTATGCTAGTAGTGGAAATTTGTTTCCGTTGACAATGTTATATTGGACCGAGGCGAAAGATGACACTCTTGAGGGTATTTGGAATGAAGTGAAGGTAGTTCATTAATTCAATATGATTTTTTTTGTTTCGCTATATATGATTTTGTTAAATTTCTAACCAATTTATTAATTCAATATTTATTTGTTTCGTTGTAAATTTTAAGGAAAACACAAATGCACCAGAAGGTTTTAAACCAATTTGCTTTGCTAGGATGGGAGCTGCTTGGAGGCAATGGAAGTACCGATTGAAAATAGATCACTATGAAAAGTTTTAAACTGATGAAGAGCGGTTGAAAAATACGCCCCCTCGAGTCGACAAACTTCAATGGCATACTTTAGTGAAGTATTGGGGTCTAAAGAAGATAATTGTATGATAACTCATTAAGTTTAAGATGAGTCTATTTACATCTACTTCATTAGTAATATCAAATTTATTAATTTCTCTAACTTTTTTTTATAGGATATAGCAAAGTAAAACTCGAAGAACCGTGAAGGTGAATGTGCGTACTCAAGGAATGGGCGAAAGCCACATGAAAAAATTACCAAGGAGGTTAGAATTCTGGTAGTATAAACCCTTATAATTTTTTGTTTAATAAATATTAATATATACATTATTTTCTTAGAGGGTAGATGCAGGAGAGCCCGTTGATGAAATCAGCATGTGGCAAGCCACTCAGACTCCAAATAATAAACCTTTCAATGTTGAAGATGGGTCATCAGATAGAGAGGTATGTATATATGCTAACTAAATCCATTCATTAATTTCTAATATATGTTTAAATTAAATTCATTAGTTTTTAAATATATGTTTAATTGGTAGACAATGCTCGAGAAGAGAAGCGAAATGATCCCGAAGCGAGGAATGTGATTTTTAAGGATGTGGTAGGACAAGGAGGCCATGGTTATACTTTACTAAATGGAGTAGGGAGTAGGCCAACATCTACACGAACAAGTTCCTCTCTTGCATTATTAGAGGATATTAATCAACTTAAGAAAGACGCTGAAGATCGAGAGGGTAGAGTTAGACAAGTCGCTGAAGATCGAGAGGCTAGACATCGGCACGAGCTCGAAGAATTAGAATTTTGCCACCAACAAACACTCTTACAGATGAAAACTGACATGAGAAGTGAAATGCAGAGTTTCTTTCAGAGTATTATCCCTAATCATGCTTCAATTACCTTAACGGCCCATACCGACTTGGTAATGACACATCCTTAATTTTTATTATATATGAATGTGATGAAGTGTTAGGTAGGATATATGTTGCGGCTATTTTGCTCTTAGTTGTTTACAATGTTGTGGCTATTTCTATAATTATTTTTGAGTTAATTTATATGTTCAAATAGGTTGGTTTTCATGAATAAATAAAGGAGACTCTGTCGAATTTTTTTAAAAATATTAAGTGTTTACAAGTAAATAAAACAAAGATATACAAATTTGATAAGTTTTTTAAACATTGTCATCAATAGGAATTAGTAAAAAAGATTACTTCTTTGTTTATGGTAACTTACACTGAATTAATTTTGTTACAGATTGAAATCTTTTGTGGACAAGGCAACACATGTTTTGTTGGAGATCATTTTCTTCAAGATTGTGAGTATGTATTCTAATGAGATAAGTTAAATTTTGTAGAGATATTTAGTTTGGTGGAGTATTAGGAAGGATATATATGTTAGTGACTATTTCGCTCTTAGTTGTTTACAGTGTTGTGGATGTTTCGATAGTTAATTTTGAGTTAATTTATATGTTTAAACAGGTTGGTTTTCATGAATAAACAAAGGAGACTCTATCGAATTTTTAAAAAAATATTAAGTGTTTAAAAGTAAATAAAACAAAGATATACAAATTTGATAAGTTTTTTAAAGATTGTCATCAATAGGAATTATTAATAAAGATTACTTCTTTGTTTATGGTAACTTACACTGAATTAATATTATTGCAGGTCGAAATCTTTTGTGGACAAGGCAAGACACGTTTTGATGGAGATCGTTTGCTTCAATATTTCAAGTTTACTCGCATTAGTTTATGTTACGAATACATTGGTTTTTATGTATTTGTTCTAATGAGACAAGTGAAATTTTTTATAGATATTTAGTGTGATGGTCACAATGTTGAAATTGTCTATTTTATCTTTGTGTGAACTATAATTTAAGTTGAATGGAAGATTATGTTTTATATTTGTTGAAATGGGATGTCAGATATATTATATATTATTTTAGAGAGTTTTTGATTAAAAGTATATTGAGCAAATTATGGAATGGATGAAATTTTAATTTTGGCGCAAAAATTATTAAAGACGGCTTCTTTGCCGTCTCAAAAGGATTCCATAAATAAGGACTTTTTGAGACGGCTAAGTTATCGTCTCAAAAACACTTTTGGGACGTTTATTGGCGCCTCTAAAAATAACTTTAAAAGACGATTTTTTCGTCGTCTCAAAAGGGTCCTATAAGAAGTGACCTTTTGAGACGGCTTATTTCCCGTCTCAAAAAAACTTTTTGAGACGGCTTCTGCCATCTCAAAAAGCTTTTAAAATGGGGTCCTAATACCACGCCCATTTGTCGTCTCAAAAGGCGTCACAAAAGGCTTTTGAGACGGTCATATGACTTTTTGAGACGGTTGGAGCACCGTAGTAAAAAACAGTTTTTTTGTAGTGATTATATATATATATATATATATTTGTTCTTAGTGACGCACTACCCCATATGTGTTATCGTTCGATTATAACGATCAATGTAAGGGTAATCGCGTAAATCCTATTTTCTAATATTATTCTTATATCTTCCTACGGATGACTCACTTTATTTTCTCCATGATACAAGTCGAAGATTCCTACCTCCATTATATATATACACATGCACACAAATCACGGAGGTAAATATAAAGGAAAATAGCAAATATCCATGAGAGACCGAAAGGGCGAAATGGTTGCCTAACACCTTTCCATTTCATAACTAAGCCTCCGAACCCTTCTCGAATCATTTGGTTTCGCATGCACTAGTATGTATTTGGATGCCACCCTTCGGGGTGGCTTCCCCTTTTTCTTTTGTCTGTTTTGAGTAAAATAGACTGGCGACTTTGAATCTCTCTACATTTTTACACCACAAACGACGTCAGCCGAAGAGCTCTCGAGAGGGACGCGCGGGACCCGAAGGATCCTTTCCTCCACTCGCCCGCCCGCACGGATGAGGATCGGGGATGGTCACAGTGGAGAATCTGTTGGGGATATTGTTTTGTTTTGAGTGCTTGACTCTATTTACATGAATGATATATTTGCTTATTCCCCCCCCCCCCCCCCCCCCATATTTGTATGTTCCCCCTTTTCTTTCCATGTGTATCCCATGCTTATGCTTATGTTCACACACTTGTAGAAATTTCTCCATGTACACTTTACACCATGTGCACCTAGGATCACATGTATATCCCCATGTTGCACGCATCACCCACCCATACTTTGTGTACCTTTTGGGGTACTTGTACTTTGCTCCCTGTTTGGCATAATCAAGAAAGGCATTATCATCATAAGATATTAATAAGAGAATCATGCATGATTCACACGACATCACCAAAGAGAATTGTTATTGACCAAATTTTACCCAGTAACTGGAGGGTCACTTCGTGATGGGCGCTGGTCCGGCAGGTCACAGTTAGCCTAAGCGATATGACTCTTACCATCCATTGGCCAAGTACCTTCGACGTATATCGAACGGTTCCCCCGCATCGTACCGCTTGATCGAAGTCATGAAGGGAGGTATATTACAGGGAACTCATTCACGTACATCGAGTATATCGAATTCTCTCTCACACATACCGTCCCCACGAGGTATATGGTGAGGCAATTCACGTACACTCAGGTATATCAAATTGCTTATCCACACATACCGATTACCCGCAAGAGCAAGACGTATATCGTGGAAGTCACTCCAAATAGGGGAACCCATGCCGATTCACCCAAACCAACTTCATACCCGCATATAGGTGTCAAACCTAGGACACGCACTTTAGATTGCCGGTTTCAACTCGAAACTCTGCCGAAATTCCGGGTCGATCCGTCGCCCAATTTTTGCGCATCTTTAAAATGGGACCCTGTCCGTAAGTCTGGTTACAAGTCCAAACCGTATCTTTGCATATATTAAAACCCCACTTTTCCAAACTCGGGTCCCGTCTGGCATTGCATTTAGGAGAATTAAATACAAGTGAGAACATAATAATCATAATAATCATGCTGAGTTCCGTCTCCAAAAACATTTTTCCTTCTTTATCAAAAATCCAAAAACATTTCTCCTTTTTTTTATCGAAAATCCAAAAATAGTTCTTCATTTTTTCTCAAAAATAAATCTCATCCTACACCTTCTCAGGTCGATTGCAAGCCTTTGGACTGGCTCCCTATTGGCTTCAGTCTTCAGTCAGGTCACTCTGGAGTTTCACCCGTTCCTCTACTACTTTTTTCGAGTCTGGAATCCATCCACTTTCCATGGAGAATACAGATTAAGTACCAGTTATACAGCCAGATCTGACGACAATCCTAGCTCAGCTCGTGTCCAATATTAACAACCTCCAAACTGAAGTTCGAGAGATGCAACGAAACCAGGTTCCAATTCCTCAAGAGCTCGAGGCCCTATTCCCTCATGATATGGGTCCACCCGATCCTATTTAGGTTTCGAAAGAATATCAGCACACTCCACGTGCCCTTTCTGCCAATGGGTCGCCGCCTACCCAGCATCCAATGCCAAACATTGCCCAGCCTATGGCTAACCTGCCTGTGATCGTTGATCCAAAGGAGGAGGAGTTGAATAAAGTCAAAGAGGATCTCAAGATGCTCACTAATAAGTTTGACCAGGTCAGGATCTCTGGGAATTACATGGACTACACCCACATGTCTCCCTATCCTAAAGCAAGGTTACCCGAGAAGTTCAAGATGACAAATATCAAGAAGTTCGGAGGGAGTGGACCCCCAATTGTTCATCTTCGCAGTTATCATCGTTCCAAGACTCTACTAGGGGCTTCTGAGGAGGTGATGCCCCAATTGTTTTAGCAAACTTTGAAGGATAGTTCCCTTCGATGGTTTTTATCTCTTGAGGAATCCAGAATCCGTATCTTGGAGGATGTAGATCGAGAATTCATGTCACAGTACAAATACAACGAAGAGCTTGAGGTCACCCATCGTGATTTAGAGGTGCTCAAACAGAATCCATGGAAATCAATAAGTAACTTCATAACCCGGTGGAGGTAACGGGCAGCTACCATGACTAATCGTCCATCCGAGGAAGAACATGTCAACATAGTGAAGAAGAACTTCTTTCCCCATGTCCGAGCGACGATGGGAGAACAATACAATCCCCACTTCCGAGCTCTCACAGAGGCTGGAGTAGAAATTGAAGAAAGACTTGTTAAAACAGAGGTTGAACCAAAGAAGGTGTCCGGATAGTTCACCCCTAGAAAGTATGACAAGCCTGCCAGTGCTACCATTTGGACCATCAACAACATCTCTCAACCAACCACATCATGGGCACCAGAAAGGCGGCCTACCCCCATCCGAAGGGAATACACTGAGCTCCATGCTCCCCTCTCCAAAGTTTACCAAGCCCTGTTAAGCCAAAACCTCATCAAACCCTTGGATCCACGACCATTGCCAAATCCACTCCTAAGAAACTTCAAAACTGATGCTCATTACGCCTTTCACCAAACTATCGGCCATACCACCGACCAAGGCTTTCACCTTCGGAACATAATACAAGATCTCATTGACCGGGGTACCATCACCCCACAAGCCAATTCTAAGCCAAACACTACTCACAACCCACTTTCGAATCATACCAATGCCATCTTCCTAGAAGAAAATCCAGATTTCCATCCCTCAAATCAAATCACACCCATATACTCTCCTAAACCTCTTCAAATTTTCCCATATTTCCTCCTACACCCTACTAGCCTTGCTGATCAGGCACTGTCTATCCTTACCAAAGCATGCATCATTGTCCGCACCCGTTCTGAAAATGGAGGTATGGAATTGCCACAGGTGTTAATACAACTCCTAGAGTTCAGGCTGAAATTGCCCTCACAGATGGTCATCGTTTGCCAGAGATTCAGTACACTATTTTTGGAAGCACGAAAATGGGCCCGAGATTCAGATAGATGGGTGGTACCAACCAACGAAGTCAGCTTAGATGATGTTGTCCAGACTTGGCACTTTGAAGCTACAGGGGTGCTTGGTCCCTTCAATCACACATATCCCCACAGAATGGGGGGACTTGTATGAAGAAGCCATTGATGTTGTGGAATTCATCGACTTTATAAGGAAAGATTGAATTCTTACCATCGAATGGGGGAAATAATTCTAAGATTCGAATGAAGAACAAGCTTCAGGAAGAGCTGACCCAGTAGCCAACATATGTGGGATGATATCACTTGAAGAGATCCTCGAAGAAATAAACAGGGTGATGGAATAACCTGAGATTGACAAGGAAATGGGATTTATGTTCTTTCCTTCTTCAGCAAATCACATGACCAGATCAGGGAGACATTACCAGGCTCCAAGCTCATTACCAGCAAATGACAAGGGGAAGGGTGTTAAAAACCTTCCTATGCCAGAGATGACCATTGATGAGAGCAAGATCCTTGATCAATTGAAGAAAACTCAAGCTAACATCACTCTGTGGGGGCTTTTCATGTATTGCCAGCTGTAAAGAAATGTTTTAATCAAATTACTCACTGGACCCACAGTTCCTCCCTCTACCTCACCAGAAGAAGCGATAAATCTGGTCGGATCCTTGACCTCTACCCGAATGCTATCATTTTCTGAAGAAGAAATCCCCAGAATTGGGCTAAATCACAATCATGCACTCAACATCTCCGTCGAAGTTATGGGGAAGGCCGTGCCACTCTCCCTTGTCGATATCGAATCCGCCTTGAACGTTTTCCCTCTGAGAACCTTCAAGTGTTTAGACCTGAAAGAAAGTGACCTCGCTCCAAACTCCGCCGTTGTGCATGCTTATGGTAATACCCATCGAGAGGTGATGGGATCCATAAAACTTGTAATAGGTGTTGTCCCTATAAACCCTGTCGTTGAATTCTAAGTCATAGACATCCCAGCTTGTTTCAACCTGTTGCTCGGACGACCCTGGCTCCACAATATCAAGGGTGTGTCTTCCTCACTCCATCAGAAATTGAAGTTCTTCACCGACGGGCGAGTCATCACCATTTTGGGCGACAACGAGAGTGCCGAGGGCGCAAGCACCAGCACCCCAATTCTTGAGATACAGCACGGGTCAAATGATATGCTCCTATCAGGATTCTGGGTTTAACCACTCCTACTCCCAGCAGGGGACGGTTTCAAAGAAAGGGTTTATCCAGAATATGACCCTCATGGCAATGTCAATGTGATTCAGATGTTCAGAAACATGCACTTCATGCCCGGTCAGGGTCTAGGGCAAAGGCAACAAGGGATACTCGATCCCATCGAACTGAAGAAAGCTTTACCTCCTTGCAGCTTGGGATATCAACCATCAGAACAAGAACTCAGAATGATGCACCAGTCTCGACCGAAGAGAAGATTTGACTGCATCCGAATTATCTCAGGAGACTCCTTAAATGGACGATTCATCAAAGAAGGCGAGTACTTTCCCTTTTGCGATTTCCAAGAACCATGGTATGACCACACAGACAAGAAGATAAAGCCTGGAATGGAGATCTTTTTGCAAGATATCTACCTATGGGCCAAAAGTTTCCAACACCACGTACAATCGCTCATCAAAGATACCGGAGAGACTGAGGAAAGCGATTCTGAAGATTCCTTCAACTTACAGATACTGGGGTTGGCACTCTGCATGGTTCATTCAGGCACTACATCAATGGACCCATCCCGTCTGATTAAAGTTGTTGATACATCCCTCCTCAACTGGCATGCTGCGCCAGTTCTGCCTCTTGAAATCTCCCCTAACCCCAATGTTTTCCCTATTTCTTCTTCTATTGTCTATCCTTATTCAAATGTAATCAAGACCTATTTTGACGAGGTTCTCAATGCTATTTTTCCTATCAAAGAAATAAATGAAGATTTTGAGTATCTTGTTGTGCCTTACATTAACTGCTTGGATTCTAATCAAAATTTTGATGATGATGACTTTGCAAATGAACAATTCTTAACTGATCTAAATAAGGTTAATAATAAACAACATAACCGCGTTTGAGTTAATGAAAAAGATACTGTTGTTATTAATCTCAGTTCTAGTAGCCAACTGCACGAGATTGGGATAGGGGCCACCCTTGACGAGCATGAGTGTGCACAACTCGAAGAATTACTAAAGGAGCTCGTAGATGTCTTCGCATGGTCCTATAATGATATGCCCGATATTGATTCTGAAATAGCTCAGCACAAGATCCCCACTCTCCCAGATTACAAGCCGGTTAAATAAAAATTGAGAAAGCTCCGCACCGAATGGTTGCTCAAGGTCAAAGAAGAGGTGCTCAAACAGTTGAACGTGGGTTTCATTCGAGTGATCGAATATCCCACATGGCTATCCAACATTGAACCTGTGCCAAAATCAAGAGGGAAGGTTAGAATGTGTGTAAATTATCGAGATTTAAACAAATATTCTCCAAAGGATGATTATCCGCTACCCAATATCGACATGATCATGGACAACACAGCCAGTCATGCTCTCAAGTCATTCGTCCACGGGTTTGCCGGATACAACCAAATCAAGATGCACCCTGATCACCAAGAAAAAACTGCAGTCATCACCCCATGGGGAACTTTTTGCTACATCGTTATGCCATTCGGTCTCAAGAATGCTGGGGCTACCTACCAAAGGGACGCCACAACCATCCTGCACGATCTGATTCATAAAAAGGTCGAGGTTTATGTGGATGATATGAATATCAAGTCCAAAATGAGAGAAGGTCATGTTCCCGCTCTCCGGAAGTTCTTCGAATGACTACGATGGTATCAAATGCGACTTAATCCACAGAAGTGTGTCTTCGGCGTTACAAAGGGAAAACTCTTGGGATTCATGGTCATCGAAAAGGGGATAGAAGCAGATCCTGCAAAGCTGATGGCCATACTTGAGATGCCACCACCCCGAATAGAGAAAGAAGTTCGAGGGTTTCTTGGGAAATTATAATATATCAGCCGGTTCATCAGCCAGCTAACCTCCATCTGTGAACCGATCTTCAAGCTCCTCCGAAAGGATTCAATCAAGGTTTGGAATGAGGCCTGCCAAGAAGCTTTTGACCGAATCAAACAATACCTAACCCAACCTCCAGTGCTCATGCCACCACAGCCTGGTCTCCCTTTGCTCCTATAACTAACCATAACCGACACTGCAGCTAGGGCTTTGTTAGCCCAATACCTTGAAGACTCCCGCAAAGAAAGAGCTATCTATTACGACAGTCGCAAATTGGTTGGGTACGAGGTCAACTACACTGCTTTAGAAAAGGCATGTGTCACACTTGTCTGGGTCACCCAAAAGTTGCGACACTATATGCTCGCCTTCCCTATCAAACTTGTATCCCGAATGGATCCCATCAAATACCTGCTTGAGAAACCCACCTTATCCAGTTGAATGGTCCAATGGTTGATGATCCTAACCGAGTTCGATATCGTGTACGTCACATAGAAAGTTATTAAAGGAAGAACCATCTCTAACTACCTCACTGACTACCCTGTAGAAAAAGCAGATGTCGGGATCTCCGAATTCCCAGATGAAAATGTCCTCTGCACCACTCAAGACCGCCTTCGATGGAAAATGTTCTTTAACGGCACTGCCAATAAAAAGGGATACGGCATTGGGATCCTCCTCATCGTCCCAAATGACTCCCACACTCCCATCGCCATTAAATTGGATTTCCCTTGCACCAACAACATGATGGAATACGAGGCATGCACAGTGGGCCTCAAGGTTGATCTCAAGAAAGGTATTCAATACCTTGACGTCTACGTGGATTCTGCCCTTATCATCGGTCAAGTGCTCAGAAAGTGAAAAGTCAAAGACGAAAAGCTTCAACCCTTTCATGCCCAATTAGAAGAGTTAGCCTCCCGATTCTGAGATATCACCTTCCATTACCTACCCCGAGCAAAGAATAACCTAGCCGATGCTCTCACCACCTTGGCCTCCATGGTCGACATGCCCGAGGGAATAAAAATGACCCCCTTCCTAGTTCAAAAGCAAGACAAACTGACCCACTACTACCATATTGAGCTTGTCTCCACTGAAGATCCCGAACTATCCGATTGCTGGTACTATGATATCTGTTGCCTCCTCAAACATGGTAGGTATCCCGAGGGTTCCAACAAGAAAGATCGAACGACCCTCCGAAGACTGTCCGCCCAGTACATCATCTGTCATAAAGCTCTACTCAAGAGGAACTTCGATGGAACTCATCTACACTATATCGCTGGGGCTGAGATTGAGAAAATAATGCAGAAAATCTACAACGGGGAATGCGGACCTCACATGAATGGCCACATGCTCGCCAAGAAGATCATCCGACAGGGCTACTACTAGACCACCATGATCCAAGATTGCACCGCTTATGTCTGGAGGTGCCTCAAATGCCAACAATTCTCCAACCTTCAACACTTGCCTCTGCGAGAATTATACAACATGACATCTCCCTGGCCGTTCTCCACCTGGGGTGTCGACTTCATAGGGAAGGTTACACCAAAGGCTTCAAACGGACATGAGTTCATCTTGGTTGCAATCGATTACTTCACCAAATGGGCCGAGGCTGAGTCATACGCAGTATTGAATGCCAACAAAGTGGCCAAATTCCTCAAGAAAAATATCATCTTCTGATATGGGGTCCCGCGCGAGCTTGTATCAGATAACGGGCTGTATTTTGAAGCAGAAGTCACAGAAGTAGTCAACGAGTACGGGATTCAGAGACACAAATCTTATCCCTACCGACCTCAGACCAATGGTGCAGTTGAAGACGCCAACAAAAACCTCAAAGCCATCATCAGTAAGATGACCAAAAGTTGTAGGGATTCGGCCGATTAGATCCCATACGCCCTCTGGGGATATCGAACCTCAATTCGGACCTCTACTGGGGCAACCCCTTACTACATGGTCTACGGTATGGAAGCAGTCCTACCTGTGGAGCTGGAAATACCCTCGCTACGCGTCATGCTCGAAATGAAGGTTAGTGAAGAAGACTGGTGCCAAAGCCGTCTTGATGAGCTAGCCCTCCTAGATGAAAAAAGATTAAAAGATCTTTAGCACATAAAGGGGTACCATCGCTGAATAGCGCGATCATTCAACAAGAGAGTCAAGGACCGCGGTGTCCGAGAGGGAGATTTAGCCCTCAAGGAGATAATAGAACCCATCTGGGACCCCAGAGGGAAATTCAAGCCTAATTGGAGCAGCCCCTACATTGTGCAGAAAATCTTATCCAGCGATGCCGCCATGCTCACTGACCTAGATGGGGAAGAGATGGCTCATCCAGTCAATCTGGACCGTCTCAATAAATTCTACCCCTAGTCCGAAATCCTGACGCGCTACGATTCTTCTCATCCCCCTTCAATTCTTAAAAAAAAACTCTTCATTTCCCTCTACCCAGAACTACGTTCGTCTGATCCTCTATAAAAACTATTTTAAAACATTTTCAAAAATAAACCCAGAGGTAAGTAGGCAGCTCATACTCCTCACATGAGTGCGGCCCTTTCTTTTTCACAAAATACTATTATTTTCTTACCTCCGAGAATGGCGGTTCATTCTAAAATTATTTGAACAAAAGGATTATGTATGCCTTAGCGATCAGTATAGATAATTGAAAAATACAACATTCATCGAGAGGCACAGCTAAATGATCAGAAACTCGTTTATTTCATTAATAAGAAATTACAGTACGGATTACATAAGAAAAAGGAGTGGATAATTCCCTTACCCACTACCATAATAAGACAAATAAAATTCCCACACCTATCGCACAAATAAACTCCCCAAGAGTCCTACCCACAGCTACCAGAGGAGCCTGCACCCTCACCATCTACATCCGGAGGTCCCCAAGCTTTCCCTGCTTGAATAGAGTGTCGTAAACACTCCATGGATCGATGAGCCTTAACCATCTTTGAAAAGACCACAACACCCCCTTCCATGGTGTCAGATAAAACAAACCATCTTTGTCCAGTCTCTACTGTCAACATCTTGTTGACTACTTTCCTCCACAACCACTTCATATAATCTTTGGGGACATGCCAAACCTCCCCGACAGACTGAGAGGGATGGGTCGACGGACGTCGATTTTCCCACAGAGACCCAAGCAACAGACGCATGAGCTCAGTCAAATCTTCTACCGGAAAGAAATTTAGTGTCCTAGGTGGCACGACCTGTGCCCATCCAAATTGGCGCAGAAGCCGCCAAGGGAAATAAAAGGAGGTTTTTCTGAGACCAACCAGCCGAACATATGAATACTCTTCTAGATCCAGAACGGGCTGCAACTGCCCCCACCAAAGCACTGACCAATACAGCCCACGAGCCCCATGCTCCACAAGCCAATTCTCCCAGTTCTCACCATACAGGCCAACACGGATGAAGTAGCGCGAAAAGAAGTTGGGTACGGCCGACAAGGGATATTCTGGAGGAGTCGATAAACGGAATCTTTCAGATAACCACATGAACAGCATCACGGGGCTACCCCTCAAAAAGTCAGAACGACCTTCTCTCCAGGCATCCAAGCCATTCAGAGTCTCCTCCAGTATCACCGCTGTAGGATTGCGACGATATGGCAACCATAAGGTAACGACTACAAGTTGTGGATCCACTTTTGGAAACCAGGCCCAGAACTACGGCTCCAGCATAGCCAGCATCACCTATTTCCCGTAAATGCACGGACCGTAGCACCGTCGGGAGGGAGATCTTCCCTCCAACAACCAATGATCTAGCCGCCGAAGGTGAAATGTGAAGAAGCTTGGCTAAAAAATCCCTAGGAGAACGGGAAAATTCAGGCAAAGCCGCAGTAACACTGGGATTTACACCCAATATGGCAGAAAATTCCTCGTAGGTAGGACAAACTTTTTTCAACCCAAAGAGGAATACATGGTCTTCGGGGTACCAGAATTGTACCGCCACCATCAGTATATTCCACTCAATAGGCCGATTGCGCCACAAGGAGACTCGACGCATGTTGAAAGCATCGTAGTCGACATTATAAGAGCACATAACTTCCAAGGCTTCGAGTTAGTTGGCAAACTCAATTCTACCAGGGAGAGTCATCTTGCAAAGCTAAAAGATAATGGGTAAGTATGTAAGAATGTAAAGGTGTGATGAAAACATTCCACCCTTACCCCTTTTTATACTTGAAAACCCTCACAAGGGACATAATCCCTACAGAAATCGGAAGGAATCCTACCCCACTAGGTACTAAAGTCTGAAGAGTGTACCATTCAAAGCTTTCAATTGATGGGACTGGACTGAACTGTCGATAGGCAGGACAGGGTGCTTGCCTATCGGCAACCCCCCATTTTTGAAAATTTTCCTTTTTCCTCTTTTGTCAAATCAGGAAACTTAATGAAAATAAATTGATATTCTCAATAGAATTTCAAAATCCCTTTTCTCCTTATATAATTTCCCTTTTTAATTAAAAACTTTCCTTCAAAATATTCTAAAAATATTCCTTTTTACGGTCTCAGCAGGAAAGTAAAAAGCGCATGTGCATGCATTCATTCATCATAAATAAAAGATAATAAAAAAGCCATTGCATTGCATATATTTGTGTTTTGTGTTACATCAATTTTGTAAGAAATAAAAAGAAAAAGTAAAAAAAACGGGACTCTGCCCGAACCCACATTTCATTATCTCTCTCTCTCTCTCAAGAGCTTCCACCCCTGCGATGCGCTCTCTTCCCCCTACGGTGAGATGACGCACCACCACTTCCCGAGCCAGAGTCCTCTCCAGACGAGGCAGACGACACCAAGCAAGAAGGAACGGGAACCGCGTCCCGAATATGGGCAGTTACCGAAGATATCCAGTCTCTAATGTCCCTGAGACAAGTGGTCGACACCCGGACTTGCTGCAAGAAAAGGAGAAATCAATATCAAAACGGAGATGACCAAAACAGAAAAGAAAGAAAAAGAAAGGAACAGAAAGGTATACCGTGGGTCGAAGGACCTCCTCTGTCAAACCCAACTCCTCCGGATCCATCATATGAGGATGGTGCAACATAGGCACCATCCCTCCATCAGTCCGTCGAATGTTATACAAAAGGGTATGCAATCGCACAAAAGGGACCTCCGAGGTCGCCGCCACCGCAGATGCCGACGGGCCAGCGCCGCTGTGCGAAGATCCCATCGCCCGACTCGAACCCGCCGGAGGGAAAGGTAACGCATCATGTATGTTGGGCGCCATCAACCAGCTCATCACAAAATCCATATAGTCATACGGCGTAGCCGTATCGGTGTACAACAGGTAGGACTCGCCAATCATCGCCGTGATCCTCTCATCCTCCAACATCAGTCGCTCATGCCTCATAGACGTAGGAGGCTGCGCGGGTGGCACCACCACCTCCTCCTCAAAAATCTGACTAACCACCGTCTCCCCAAGGTACCAAGAATTGCTGAACTCATGCGCCAGCAAATGCCTCATCCACGCATTCACCCCGGTCGCCCCCACATCCTGAATGGTTGTCCCCCACGGGTAAAAGGTCACCCGAAAATCTCCAAGAGAGCATAAATCAATACAAGAACATAAGGCGCAAAAAACCAAGACTGAAATGGAAAGAGTCTTACCCTACCGCTAGTCAGGTCATTTAAGACCTGACGCACCGCCTCCAGGGAGAGAGATCCCTTCGACTGCCGATAAGCCTTACGCCATCGATACAATCGGCAGAAATCCCCAACAGTGTCGTCCTTCAAAGCGATCAGCGGGGTATTGCACCCAATCACCTCATAGAACACGTCTAAATTCACAAAACAAAAGACGCATAAGGAAAATGCCAATGCATGAAAGGAAAATGCGGATGCATGAAAAGAAATGCGCAAATCAATGAATACCTCGAGAAGGTATGTGGCTCCAGTAAAGGTCTGCCGACAGCACCGACTGAATACATCAAGAGAAAAGTAAAGGGTCGCCAAGGTCAGACTCCCCCAATCATAGAAAGGGATGTTCGAAAACATCCTCAAATACGGAAAAAACCATAAATGAACGACGTCGTCGCTCGACGCCACCATGAAACCTCCCAACACCAGCAGAATGAATAACCGGGCCATCTGCCTCACTTGCAGCCCCTCATCCACATCAATCACCCTACTCAGCAGAACATCCTTCAGCGGGGACAATCGGATAAAATCCCCAGAAACTATCCTCCCTACGTCACCAAGTGTCGCACGCACTGCCTCTCGTCTCACCCATAAAGAGCGATCCACCTCTATCTGCTCTCCATCATAATCTAGCCCCAGCAACTGCTGCACGTCTATGGGAGTCACAGTCATCTCCCCGAAGCTGAAATGAAAGGTGTGGGTAGTGTCCCACCACCTCTCTCCCAAAGGGCATAAGACCGCTGTCGAACGAGGCGTCTCATCCAGCGCAGATGCCAACCGCCCAAAACCAGCTGATGATACCATCCAGTGCACCACAGGTGGGAGATGCTCCCAGACATCTTTGAATCCTGTTGTCCCACGGGCACGCATGTTCTTCAAAGAAACATCAGACTGGCAAAAAGAAGAGTCTCATCAAAAGTCAAGAAAGAAAGAAAAACCACCAAAAAGAGAAGAATGCCAAAGGTCGAGTTACTTACGTAACCGCCAGGGATCACTCTCGAAGAGCGATGACGTGATGGCTCTCGCAGCAAGGTCCGCTCATCTGCGACAGGCTCAAACGCATTAAAGGAGCTCTCACTCCCCACGACAAGAGGCGCCCTAGCCCTCCACTCCACATTCGCCCAATCATCAACGGTCAACCACTCCCGGTGGACTGCAGTGCTCATAAAGGTGGCCATTTCTTAAGGATCGAAACGCTAGAATGATTTGCAGAAGAATCGCAGAGAGAGAGAAGGGAAAAGAAGATGGGAAAAAAATGAGGGGATTCGCCCCCTTTATATAGGATGCCAAGCGCCATGCCGATCGGCATCTCCCCCTACCATACCGATCGGCACTGACCCCTTGCCTTCCCGAGGTAGCCCAAAAGTCTGTGCCACCGTCGAATGGCACCCTTCATACTATGCCGACCGACACCCTCCTTAAATTTTGTACAAAAATTCCAAGAAAATACCAGAAAGCCTCCAAAAATCCCAGGAAGGATTTAAAGGCTTTTTACCAAGAAAATTTCGCATTCCCTCTAGTGGAACCCCTCTTCCCCAGCGGAATCCTCAAAAACCAAGTGAAAACTCCTCCCGACAAAGCTCCGGAGGATCCCTAAGGATCACCTGATCACTTCCCCAGCGAAATTATCTTGCAGCACCCAAAATAGGTTGTTCCCCCTACGAGGTCTCCTAAAAGATTCCCCAGCTATCAGCTCCCTAGCTCAGATCAAAATCACAAAACACTTTCTCCAGCAGAATCAAAATCCAATATCTATCAACTTTTGGGTCAGAATTGACCTCGATCTTGGATCGTCACCTGAGTTAGGTTAGAATTGGCCTCGGTCCTCAGTCGTCACCACTCTTGGGTTAAAATTGGCCCCGGTCTTGGATCGTCACCTGAGCTAGGTCAGAATTGACCTCGGTCCTCGGTCGTCATCACTTTTGGGTCAGAATTGGCCCTGTATTAGATCGTAACCTAGGTTAGGTCAAAATTGACCTCGATCCTCGGTCATCACCACTCTTGGGTCAAAATTGACCCCGGTCTTGGATCATCACCTGAGTTAGGTCAGAATTGACCTCGGTCTTCGGTCGTCACCACTCTTGGGTCAGAATTGGCCCCGATCTTAGATTGTCACTTGAGTTAGGTCAGAATTAACCTCGATCCTCGGCCGTCACCACTCTTGGGTCAGAATTGGCCTCGGTCTTGGATCATCACCTGAGTTAGGTCAGAATTGACCTCGGTCCTCGGTCGTAACCACTCTTGGGTCAGAATTGAACCCGGTCTTTGATCATCACCCGAGTTAGGTCAGAATTGACCTCGGTCCTCTGTCGTCACCACTTTTGGGTCAGAATTGACCCCGATCTTAGATCATCACCTAAGATAGGTCCGAATTGACCTCGGTCCTCGATCGTCACCACTTTTGGGTCAGAATTGGCCCCGGTCTTGGATTATCGCCTGAGTTAGGTCAGAATTGACCTCAGTCCTCGATCGTCACCACTCTTGGGTCAAAATTGACCCCAGTCTTAGATCGTCACCTGAGTTAGGTCAGAATTGACTTCGGTCCTCGGTCGTCACCACTCTTGGGTCAGAATTAGCCCCGATTTTGGATCATCACCTAGGTTAGGTCATAATTGACTTCGATCCTCGGTCGTCACCACTCTTGGGTCAGACTTGACCCCGGTCTTGGATCGTCACCTGAGTTACGTCAGAATTAACCTCGGTCCTCGATCGTCACCACTCTTGGGTCAGAATTGGCCCCAGTCTTGGATTGTCACCTGAGTTAGCTCATAATTGACCTCGGTTCTCGGTCGTCACCACTCTTGGGTCAAAATTAGCCCCGGTCTTGGATAGTCACCTGAGTTAGGTTAGAATTGACCTCGGTCCTCGATCCCCACCACTCTTGGGTTAGAATTGGTCCCGGTCTTCGATCGTCACCTGAGTTAGGTCATAATTGACCTCGGTCCTCGGTCGTCATCATGCTTGGGTCAAAATTGGCCCCGGTCTTGGATCGTCACCTGAGTTAGGTCAGAATTGACCTCGATCCTCTGTCGTCACCACTCTTAGGTCAGAATTCACCCCGGTCTTGGATCGTCACCTGAGTTAGGTCAGAATTGACCTCGGTCCTCGGTCGTCACCACTCTTGGGTCAGAATTGGCACTGATCTGGAATTGTTACCTGAGTTAGGTCAGAATTGACCTCGATCCTCCGTCACCACCACTCTTCGGTCAGAATTGACCTCGATCTTGGATTCTCACCTTAGTTAGGTCAGAATTGACCTTGGCCCTCGGTCGTCACCCCTCTTGGGTCAGAATTAACCCCGATTTTGGATCATCATCGGAGTTAGATTAGAATTGACTTTGGTCCTCGGTCATCACCACTCTTGGGTCAGAATTGACCCTGGTCTTGGATCATCACCTGAGTTAGGTCAGAATTGACCTCGGTCCTCGGTCATCACCACTCTTGGGTCAAAATTGGCCCCGATCTTGGATCATCACCTGAGTTAGGTCATAATTGACCTCGGTCCTCGGTCGTCACCACTCTTGGGTTAGAATTGACTCCGGTCTTGGATCGTCACCTGAGTTAGGTCAGAATTGACCTCAGTCCTCGATCATCACCACTCTTGGGTTAGAATTGGCCCCGGTCATGGATCGTCACCTGAGTTAGGTCAGAATTGACCTCGGTCCTCGGTCGTCACCGTTCTTGGGTCAGAATTGGCCCCGGTCTTGGATCGTCACCTGAGTTAGGTCAGAATTGACCTCGGTCCTCGATCGTCACCACTCTTGGGTCAGAATTGACCATGGTCTTGGATCATCACCTGAGTTTGGTCATAATTAATCTCAGTCCTCGGTCGTCACCACTCTTGGGTCAGAATTGACCTCGTTCTTGGATCGTCACCTAAGTTAGGTCAGAATTGACCTCGGTCCTCGATCGTCACCACTCTTGGGTCAGAATTGGCCTTGGTCTTGGATCGTCACCTTAGTTAGGTTGGAATTGACCTCGATCCTCGATCGTCACCACTCTTGGGTATGAATTGGCCCCGGTCTTGGATCGTCACCTAAGTTAGGTCAGAATTGACCTAGATCCTTGGTCATCACCAATCTTGGGTCAGAATTGACCTCGGTCTTGGATCATCACCTGAGTTAGGTTAGAATTGACCTCGATCCTCGGTCGTCACCACTCTTGGGTCAAAATTGATCCCCGGTCTTGCATTGTCACCAGAGTTAGGTCAGAATTGACCTCGGTCCTCGGTCATCACCACTCTTTGATCAGAATTCACCTCGATCTTGGATCGTCACCTGAATTAGGTTAGAATTGACCTCGGTCCTCGATCATCACCACTCTTGGGTCAGAATTGGCCTCGGTCTTGGATCGTCACCTGAGTTAGGTTTGAATTGACCTCGGTCCTCGGTCATCACCACTCTTCGGTCAGAATTGGCCCCGGTCTTGGATCGTCACTCATTAGGTAAGAATTTTCCTCGATCCTCGGTCTTCACCACTCTTGCGTCAAATTGACCCCGATTTTTTATCGTTACCTGATTTAGGTCAGAATTGACCTCGCTCATCGGTCGTCACCACTCTTGGGTTAAAATTGACCCCGGTCTTGGATCGTCACCTGAGTTAGGTCAGAATTGACCACGGTCCTCAGTCGTCACCACTCTTGGGTCAAAATTGGCCCTTGTCTTGGATCATCACCTGAGTTAGATCAGAATTGACCTCAGTCCTCGAACGTCACCACTCTTGGGTCAGAATTAGCTCCGATCTTGGATCCTCACCTGAGTTAGGTCAGAATTGACCTCGGTCCTCGGTCGTCACCACTCTTGGGTCAAAATTGGCCTCGGTCTTGGATCATCACCTAAGTTAGGTCAGAATTGATCTCGGTCATTGATCGTCACCACTCTTGGGTCAGAATTGACCCCGATCTTGGATCGTCACCTAATTTAGGTCAGAATTGACCTCGGTCCTCGGTCGTCACCACTCTTGGGTCAGAATTGACACCGGTCTTGGATCATCACCTGAGTTAGGTCAGAATTAACCTCGGTCGTCACCACTTTTGGGTCAGAATGGGCCCCAGTCTTGGAAAGTCACCTGAGTTAGGTCAGAATTGACCTCAATCCTCGGTCGTCACCACTCTTGGGTTAGAATTATCCCCGGTCTTGGATCGTGACCTGAGTTAGGTCAGAATTGACCTCGGTCCTCGGTCGTCACCACTCTTGGGTCAGAATTGACCCCGGTCTTGGATCATCACCTGAGTTATATCAGAATTGACCTCGGTCCTCGATCGTCACCACTCTTGGGTTAAAATTGGCCCCGGTCTTGCATCGGTACATGAGTTAGGTCAGAATCGACCTCGATCCTCGGTCGTCACCACTCTTAGGTCAGAATTGACCCCAGTCTTGGATCGTCACCAGAGTTAGGTCAGAATTGACCTCAGTCCTCGAACGTCACCACTCTTGGGTCAAAATTAACCTCGGTTTTGGATCGTCACCTGAGTTAGGTCAGAATTGACCTCGGTCCTTGGTTATCACCACTCTTGGGTCAGAATTGACCTCGGTGTTGGATCGTCACCTGAGTTAGGTCAGAATTGACCTCGGTCCTCGATCGTCACCACTCTTGGGCCAGAATTGGCCCCGATCTTGGATCGTCACCTGAGTTAAGTCAGAATTGACCTCGGTCCTCGGTCGTCACCACTCTTGGGTCAGAATTGTCCTCGGTCTTAGATCGTCACCTGAGTTAGGTCAGAATTGACCTCGGTCCTCGATCGTCATAACTCTTGGGTTAGAATTGGCCCCAGTCTTGGATCGTCCCCTGATTTTGGTTAGAATTAACCTCGGTCCTCGGTCCTAGATCGTCACCATTCTTGGGTCAGAATTGGCCCCGGTCTTGGATCATCACCTGAGTTAGGTCAGAATTGACCTCGATCCTCGATCGTCACCACTCTTAGGTCAGAATTGACCCCGGTCTTGGATCGTCACCTGAGTTAGGTTAGAATTGACCTCGGTCCTCGGTCGTCACCACTCTTAGGTCAAAATTATCCTCGGTCTTAGATCGTCACCTGAGTTAGGTCAGAATTAACCTCGATCTTTGGTCGTCACCACTCTTGGGTCAGAATTGACCTCGGTGTTGGATCGTCACCTGAGTTAGGTCAGAATTGACCTCGGTCCTCAGTCGTCACCACTCTTGGGTCAGAATTGGCCCCGATCTTGGATCGTCAACTGAGTTAGGTCAGAATTGACCTCGGTCCTCAGTTTTCACCACTCTTGGGCCAGAATTGACCCCGGTCTTCGATCGTCACCTGAGTTAGGTCATAATTAACCTCGATCCTCGATCGTTACCACTCTTGGGTCAGAATTGACCCTGGTCTTGGATCGTCACCTGAGTTAGGTCTGAATTGACCTCGATCCTTGGTCGTCACCACTCTTGGGTCAGAATTGACCTCGGTCTTGGATCATCACCTGAGTAAGGTCTCAGTTAACCTCGGTCATTAGTCATCACCACTCTTGGGTCACAATTTACCTCGATCTTGGATCGTCACCTGAGTTAGGTCAGAATTAACCTCGATCCTCGGTCGTCACCACTCTTGGGATAGAATTGGCCTCGGTCTTTAATCATCACCTGAGTTAGGCCAGAATTGACCTCGATCCTTGGTCGTCACCACTCTTGGTTCAGAATTGGCCCCGATCTTGGATCGTCACTCGTTAGGTCAGAATTGACCTCATCCTCGGTGGTCACCACTCTTGAGTCAGAATTAACCCTGGTTTTGGATCGTCATCTGACTTAGATTAGAATTGACTTCGGTCATCGGTCATCACCACTCTTGGGTCAGAATTGACCCTAGTCTTGGATCATCACCTGAGTTAGGTTAGAATTGACCTCGGTCCTCGGTGATCACCACTCTTGGGTGAAAATTGGCCCCGGTCTTGGATCATCACCTGAGTTAGGTCAGAATTGACCTCGATCCTTGGTCGTCACCACTCTTAGGTTAGAATTGACTCCTGTCTTGGATCGTCACCTGAGTTAGGTCAGAATTGACCTCAGTCCTCAATCGTCACCACTCTTGGGTTAGAATTGGCCCCGGTCTTGGATCATCACCTGAGTTAGGTCAGAATTGACCTCGGTCCTCGATCGTCACCGTTCTTGGGTCAGAATTGACCCAGGTCTTGGATCGTCACCTGAGTTAGGTCAGAATTGACCTCGATCCTTGGTTGTCACCACTCTTAGGTCAGAATTGACCCCGATATTGGATCGTCACCTGAGTTAGGTCAGAATTGACCTCGGTCCTCGATCGTCACCACTCTTGGGTCAGAATTGACCTCGGTCTTGGATTGTCACCTGAGTTAGGTCAGAATTGACCTCGGTCCTTGGTTGTCACCACTCTTGGGTCAGAATTGACCTCGGTGTTAGATCGTCAGCTGAGTTAGGTCATAATTGACCTCGGTCCTCGGTCGTCACCACTCTTGGACCAGAATTGGCCCCGATCTTGGATCGTCACCTGAGTTAGGTCAAAATTGACCTCGGTCCTTGGTCATCACCACTCTTGGGTCAGAATTGACCCCGATCTTGGATCATCACCTGAGTTAGGTCAGAATTGACCTCGGTCCTCGATCGTCACCACTCTTGGGTTAGAATTGGCCCCGATCTTGAATCGTCACCTGAGTTAGGTTAGAATTGACCTCAGTTCTCGGTCGTCACCATTCTTGGGTCAGAATTGACTCCGGTCTTGGATCGTCACCTGAGTTAGGTCAGAATTGACCTCAGTCCTCGATCATCACCACTCTTGGGTTAGAATTGGCCCCGGTCTTGGATCGTCACCTGAGTTAGGTCAGAATTGACCTCGCTCCTCGGTCGTCACCACTCTTGGGTCAAAATTAACCTCGGTCTTGGATCATCACCTGAGTTAAGTCAGAATTGACCTCGGTCCTTGGTCGTCACCACTCTTGGGTCAGAATTGACCTCGGTGTTGGATCGTCACCTGAGTTAGGTCAGAATTGACCTCGGTCCTCATCGTCACCACTCTTGGGTCAGAATTGGCCCTGTCTTGGATCGTCACCTGAGTTAGGTCAGACTTGACCACGGTCCTTGGTTGTCACCACTCTTTGGTCAGAATTGACCCCGGTCTTAGATCGTCACCTGAGTTAGGTCATAATTGACCTCGATCCTCGGTCGTCACCACTCTTGGGTCAGAATTGACCCTGGTCTTGGATCCTCACCTAAGTTAGGTCAGAATTGACCTCGGTCCTCGGTCGTCACCACTCTTGGGTCAGAATTGACCCCGATCTTGGATCGTCACCTGAGTTAGGTCAGAATTGACCTCGGTTCTCGATCGTCACCACTCTTGGGTTAGAATTGGCCCCGATCTTGAATCGTCACCTGAGTTAGGTTAGAATTGACCTCAGTTCTCGGTCGTCACCACTCTTGGGATAGAATTGGCTTCGGTCTTTGATCGTCACCTGAGTTAGGCCAGAATTGACCTCGATCCTCGGTCATCACCACTCTTGGGTTAGAATTGGCCCCGGTCTTGGATCGTCACCTGAGTTAGGTCAGAATTGACCTCGGTCGTCACCACTCTTGGGTCAAAATTAACCTCGGTCTTGGATCATCACCTGAGTTAAGTCAGAATTGACCTCGGTCCTTGGTTGTCACCACTCTTGGGTCAGAATTGACCTCGGTGTTGGATCGTCACCTAAGTTAGGTCAGAATTGACCTCGGTCCTCGTCGTCACCACTCTTGGGTCAGAATTGGCCCTGTCTTGGATCGTCACCTGAGTTAGGTCAGACTTGACCATGGTCCTTGGTTGTCGCCACTCTTTGGTCAGAATTGACCCCGGTCTTAGATCATCACCTGAGTTAGGTCATAATTGACCTCGATCCTCGTTCGTCACCACTCTTGGGTCAGAATTGACCCTGGTCTTGGATCCTCACCTAAGTTAGGTCAGAATTGACCTCGGTCCTCGGTCGTCACCACTCTTGGTTCAGAATTGACCTCAGTCTTGGATCGTCACCTGAGTAAGATCTGAATTGACCTCAATCATTGGTCGTCACCACTCTTGGGTCAGAATTTACCTCGGTCTTTGATCGTCACCTGAGTTAGGTTAAAATTGACCTCGATCCTCGCTCGTCACCACTCTTGGGATAGAATTGGCTTCGGTCTTTGATCGTCACCCGAGTTAGGCCAGAATTGACCTCGATCCTCGGTCATCACCACTCTTGGTTCAGAATTGGCCCCGATCTTGGATCGTCACTCGTTAGGTCAGAATTGACCTCATCCTCGGTTGTCACCACTCTTGGGTCAAAATTGACCCCGATTTTGGATCGTCACCTGAGTTAGATCAGAATTGACCTCGATCCTCAGTCATCACCACTCTTGGGTCAGAATTGACCCTCGTCTTAGATCATCACCTGAGTTAGGTCAGAATTGACCTCGGTCCTCGGTCATCACCACTCTTGGGTTAAAATTGGCCCCGGTCTTGGATCATCACCTGAGTTAGGTCAGAATTGACCTCGATCCTCTGTTGTCACCACTCTTGGGTCAAAATTGGCCCCGGTCTTGATCGTCACCTGAGTTTGGTCTGAATTGACCTCGGTCTTCACCAATCTTGGGTCAGAATTGGCCCTGATCTTGGATCCTCACGTGAGTTAGGTCAGAATTGACCTCAGTTCTTAGTTGTCACCACTCTTGGGTCAGAATTGGCCCGGTATTGGATCGTCACCTAAGTTAGGTCAGAATTGACCTCGGTCCTCGATCGTCACCACTCTTTAGGTCAAAATTGACCTCGGTTATTAGACCTTTACCCTAAGCCCACAGATTCGGCATTGATCCTCAGAATTGATCATCCCCACCACACTCCTTAGGTCATACTCCCTCAAACGCATCAAGTGGTGTCTATTTGACGGTCATCATTTGTTCCAAACTCACCTATCGAGGGGCTCTGTAGACACCCCATTATGTTACCCCCTAACCCTCCTTAAGTCCCTAGTAGCTTCCTTCATCACTATAAACCCAGTTCATGTCCTGAGTATTGACCTGGAAGCCATCGGGCACTCCCCGACTCAGTTTGACCCAAAAGTCAAACTCTTCATCTCGACCAAGACTCAATGAATCTTCGAAGGGAACTGAATACCCTTTCCAACGGTCCACCCCATGCACGATTCTGACTTACCATGTAGGCGAACGATCTGTTTGCATCCGAAACTTGACCTAGAGGCCATCGGGTGCTCTCGGGCCCTGTTTGACCTATGTCAACTCTTCAGCTCAACCAAGGCTAAATGAATCTTCAAAGGGCACTGAATACCCTTTCCAACGGTCCATCCGGTGTATAATTTTGACTTTCCATGTCGACGAACGATTCGTTTGACTCCGAGAGGCCACCGAATGCTTCCCGAGACTGGTTGACCAAAGTCAACTCTCCAAATCGGGTCAAACTCTTTGGAATATCTAAGTAAATATCCTAACCTTTCCAATGGTATGCCCCATGTGCGATTTGGACTTACCATGTGGACGAACGATCCGTTCGCGTCCGAGCGATTCCCCGTCCAATGGACCGACAAATGCCTCCGAGCCATATTTGACCCAAAGTCAAATCCCGAACCCAGGAGAGGTCCGAAGGACTTTCGAAGGTATCTGAATTACCTTTCCAATGGTATGCCCTGTACATGATTCAGACCAACGGTTTGCCCTCGGCGGACGATTTTCTGAAAAGCCTGAAGCGCACTACCAAATGGCAGGTTCCAGACCCTGCCTATCGGCACCTGCCGATAGGCATGAACAGATCTATGTCGATCGGCACTCACCTGGGCCTATAAAATGCGGCCTTCACCTCATTTTCAAGGAGAGCCCAGATCTGATAAAAATCTCTCTGAACGAATCCCAGAAACCTCTCTGAAGGCAGCGTGATTTCAACTTCCAAATCCCTTTTTTACTTCCACTTTTCATCATCCTTTTCATCAAACTTGGTGAATTAACCACTCTCCACCATCATCTAAGCGAAAGGGATGCTCTCCATCATTCAAGATCAAGCTCAAGATCTTCAAGAAGGTCCAACTTTCTCAAACTCTCTCTTAAATTCTCAATAACTTGTTTCATTACTTAGCACCTTTTATTATCTCTTATCATACATCCTAATATACTTTTTATTTAGTATTATTGCAGATTTCTTATTTTCATATAAATAAAAAAACCCAAAAAAAAAAGAAAAAGAGGGTTTGCTCATAAATTCCAAATAGGGATTCTCACACTTTTCCCACACTTTTCTCCCAACTAAAACACTTTTTTTACACACACACACACATTTATAAATAAGAGATCCCCCATTTGGGTTTATGGGATAAACCCCACCCCTCATCTTGTATGCGAACTACGTGGACTTTGATGCCTTTATAGGCTACGTAGGCGTCTCGGGGTAAAACTCGAGACTCGAGTCCTTTTCTCACCTTTTCTCTTATTTTCTATATTCTCTAAATTAAATTTTCTTATATATATTATATATATTTGTTCTTAGTGACGCACTACCCCATATGCGTTATCGTTCCATTATAACGATCGATGTAAAGGTAATCGCATAAATCCTATTTTCTAATATTATTCTTATATCTTCCTACGGATGACTCGCTTTATCTTCTCCATGATACAAGTCGAGGATTCCTACCTCCATTATATATATACACATGCACACATATCACGGGGGGGAATATAAAGGAAAATAGCAAATATCGATGAGAGACCGAAAGGGTTGCCTAACACCTTCCCATTTCCTAACTAAGCCTCCGAACCCTTCTCGAATCATTTGGTTTCGCATGCACCAGTATGTCTTTGGATGCCACCCTTAGGGGTGGCTTCCCCTTTCCATTTTGTCTGTTTTGAGTAAAATAGACTGGAGACTCTGAATATCTCTACATTTTTACACAATAAATGATGTCGGCCGAAGCGCTCCCGAGAGGGACGCGCGGGACCCGAAGGATCCTTTCCTCCATGTGCCCGCCTGCACGGACGAGTATAGGGGATGGACACAGAACCCATGTCACAAGGAAAGAGAACCTTGAGTTTTTCAAGAACCTGAACCCGATTTTACTACATCTCATGGACCTCGGTTTGAACGTTATCAATATTGGCACTGAGTTGCACTAAGACTACTATCAGCTTAGGCTGCACGTCCGGTGCTTGGTTGGTGTTTTCCATAAAAGACTGTGAAGATATATTATGTACTAGGATGAACTAGCAGAGGAACTAGTGGATCTCTGGGGTGGTTTGATGAAAGACCGAAACTAATTGGAAGTCAGGCCAAGAATCGAGTACACAATCGACCTAAGAAGGAAAAATGGTTCGAGTTTTATTTTTAAAAGAGGGAAGAAATAATTTTTTTGATATTTTAAAAAAGAGGAAAAATGTTTTTGGTATTTTTGATAAAAGGAGGAAAAATGTTTTTTGGTATTTTAGTTTTTCAAGAAAAAAGGAAGGAAAAAAATGAGAGAAGAATCTCAACATGATTACTTTATTATTATGTTTTCACTTGTATTAGGTTTACCTAAATGAAAAAAATGACTAACAAGACCTGAGCTTGAGAAAATTGGGTTCAAAAAATATGTAAGACATGGTTTGAGTTGTTTTCAATCTCATAGACAGGGTCCTGTTTTGAAAAATGGCAAAATAGCATGAAAATTTGGGCAGCATGCTGACCTGACATTTCGACAGAGTTTCGTGTAGCAATCGTCAAACTAAATATAAGTGCCCTGGGTTTAACGCCTATATGAGGTTTATGTTATTTTTTGGGCTAGTGGTAGGGTTACCCTTTTTGGCATGACTTTCAAGATAAACTTCTTGCTTTTAATGGAAATCGATATTTGTGGACAAGTCATTTGATATAACAGAGTGTACGTGAATTGCCTCATTATATAACTCATAGGGATAGTACGTGTGAGTGCTAATTTGACATACTCGATGTACATAAACGAGTTCCCTACTACATACCTCCCATCATGAGTTCAATCAAGCGGTACGATGTGGGGGAACCGTTAGATATATGTAAAAGGTACTAGGACAATGGAAGGTCAGAGTCATATTGGTTAGCTAACTGCGACTTCTAGGACCAACGCCTATAAAAAAGTGACCCCCAGTACGTGAAAAAATTTTGGTCAATATTGCAATGCTCTTGGTGATGTAGTGTGAAAAATGTATGATTCTTTGTATATTATGGATAAAGTCTTTTATTATGCATAATGAGCAAAATAAGTACTATACAAATGGGGAGGAATGTACTGGTATCATGAAAAGTAAATCTAGCATGGAGCATGAAGACTACACTAAGCATGGATACTAGTGAGTGAGTGATATACAAATATTTACATTAAGCATGGGTTCTCGCGCCTTCCTCTGGGAGCTTCACCCGTCGTCATCTGGGGTGATGTATAGACATAGAGTTTCCATCATATTTTTCACAAAACAGTCAAAATAAATGTTTCCACATCGAGATAGTTCAAGGATTCGGGGACTAAGTTACGGAATGGGAAGGTGTTAGGCACCTATCCCGCCATTTCGGTCTCACATGGGCATGTGTTATTCTTCTCCTTAATGTCTCCGTGAAGTGTATGAATGTATATATAAATGGATAGTGAATTACTCAACTCACGTCATGGAAAAAGGCAGAGTGAGGTCATTTTTAGGAGTTTTTCCAAAATAGTAATCAAAATATTATGTGTGTGTTTATTGTATCACCGATTATTTATAAAAGTAAAATAGTGTAGGTTGGACAAAACACAAGCATGAGTCACAAATATATGGTATGAAAATAATATATGAACAAAAATAGGAGAGGACTCAAATTTCATATTTTACCCGAGATGTCTACGTAGCCAAAAAAGACATCAAAGCCCACGTAGTTCGCATATAACACAGGGTGGATTTTTTTCATAAATCCAGTTGGGGAATTTTCGTATGTGTGTGTGTGTGTGTGTGTGTGTGTGTTTGTAAAAAGGATATTTTAGTGCGAGAAAATTTAGTGAGAAATCCTCTTTTGGAATTTACAAGGAAACGCTTTTTTTCTTATTTTTGGTTTTTTTATAGAAAGTATAATATGTTCAATACTACTAATAAAAGGTTCGATATTAATATGTGCGATCTAATTGAAATGAAATGGTAAAATAAGAATTAACTAACTACTGCGAAAATAAGAGAATTTAAAGAGATGGTGAAAGATTTGGACCTTCTTTTGAAGCTTTAAAGTTGACATTGAATGTTGAAGGGTTGCTCTTGCAAGTGGCTGAAAGTGGTAGGAGAAGAAGGAAGGGAATTTGCAAAATTTGGTAAGGAAATGATGTAACGGAATGTGGGGGAGAGGTTTTAATATGAAAACCAGTTGACTTCAAGAGAATGTTGCTTAGATCACCGAGAGGGATGTTTCTAAGGTGCCTTTTGAGGTGATCTCATGCTCTCTCTATATAGGGTTAAGGGGGTACCGATCGGTATTTTCCTTATCATGCCTATTGGAAGGAAACCCCAGACACATTGCCTATTGGTAGGGTATTCAGATTTTTTGGAAAAACTGTCGTAAAATGCAATCAGTAAGTCTGAATCGTGCCTGAGATGAACCATTTGAAAGGGTATTTAGATCCTTTTAAGAATCCATTGGGCCTCTCCCGAGATTGGTAATTGACGGGGTCAAACAAGGATCAAAAGTGCCATTCTATCTTTTGAATAAGAGGGAAACGGATCATTAGTCCGAACTGTAAGGCCGATTTATGCAAGGGATGAACCGTTAGAAAGGTTATGCAAGGCCTTTCGATGTTTCAAAGAGATTCGCTCAGTTCGAAGAGTTGACCAAGATTAATGGGGACTAGAAGTTCCTGGTGAGCCTTCGAAGTGAATCGGATTATTTATACGTATCGTAAGGCATATTTGTGCACGAGGTGGACCGTTGGAAAGGGGATTCAGATCCCTTCGAGGATCCAAAGATCTTCGCTCAAGTTGAAGAGTTAACCAGAGTCAAACGGGGATGGAGAGAACTCAATGTCCTTAAAATCAATTCTCGGAGTATGACCTAGTATTTATGGTGAAGGAGGAAGTGCTAGGGTCCTCAAACTAATCTTAGGGGGTACCTAAAATGTAGTGTCTACAACCTGATCATATCAATATCTCTTATGTTCGCCAAAGGTTTTGTCGCAATCCAATTGGTGAAATAATCCATGTCGATCAGGAAATATTTCATAATTCAAAGTGCTGTGGGTAGTGGACCCATAATGTCTAAGCCCTATTGCTCAAAAATCCATGGGTTAGTCAAATACTTGAGTTCGTTGGGCGACTGATGAAGTAGTGGTGAGAAAATGTCAAATTTCATGAACTTCTTCACATAGGAGATGACATCCTTTTCCATATAAGTCCATCAATATCCCTACTAAATTGCCTTAAATATTATAGATCTTCCACCAACATGGCTTTCAAAAATTACCTCGTACAACTCATATAGGACTCAGTCAACATCGATGTGATTCACAAATTGTAAATACGACCTAGTAAAAACCTCAAATAGAACTTTTCATTGGGATATAAATATAAATGGGAAACTTTTATAATGAGCTTCATTTTTATTTATGGTCAACACATCTTCCCACAAGTACTTGATTATTGTGTCCATCCATCGATGAGCTTTTTGAATGATAAGCACTTAGTCGGCATCATGTCTCCTATGTATGCTTAGTTGTGACAAATACTCAACATGTATTACCATCTTGAGGTCATCTTTGACAATTGAAGCCTAAGTGGATAAGGCATCTAATGAGTGCCTCGTATACATAGGTTTTTATTCATGGTCAACACAATAATTGAAGCCTGAGAGATATAGCTTTCTTTAATCCTCCAATGAGTGCCTCATATTAAGTGTTCGAGGATGGTCTGATTTGGGGTGATTAGTATTATCCATAATCCTTGATGATGCTGAAATCTAGCACCACCAGATAAGTGATGATGACCTCGAACAGTAGTAACCATGGCAGCCATAGAGATGTATATGTATAAGTGTGTAAGTGTGTAGAAGGAGATGAGTATAAGAGGAACAAGATAATGATGTATAGTGGTTCAGCCAATTAGGCCTACATCCACTGTGAGTGTGTAATCCACTAAGTATGGGCACTAATGGCCATGGATACGATGCACATAAGCTCCCTTCCTCTCTCTACTATGTGTACAAGTAGAGTTTTAGCAAGGGTAACAATTATCGATCCCTTTGTAGGGTTGTAGGTGACAAGTATATATAGGTCTTGGGGGGTGTAGTATACCCCCCAAGTATGCATGGTGCATGTGAATGATGATCTATCCAATTCCCTGTTGACACCTGTAGATGCCAAATGATGACATAATATTCGCTCACGTGAGGGGGTGATATTGTTACAACGGTCTTCCACGTTCCATGTGAGCCTCACGCGTACTGTTCCATGCGTCTCCCTAGCCACACGCTGTGATGATGTCATCCTCGGCCTATGATATGAGGCCGAGGGCAAAGTTCCTTCAGGTAGTGTGTCTGGCCTAATTTAGGCCTCGTACTGTAGTACCCTCGGAGGGTCGTCCGAGCCTGATTAGGGGTCGGCCCCTAGGAGGGTCGTCCGGGCCTGATGAAGGGTCGTTCGGGCCTGATGAGGGGTCGGCCCCTTGAAGGGTTGTTCGGGCATGATAAAGGGTCGGCCCCTTGAAGGGTCATCCGGGCCTGATGAAGGGTCGGCCCCTTGAAGGGTTGTCTGGGCGGAGGGCTACCTCGGCCCGGCCGAGGGTATATATGGGTATATCAATCACCTCCCAGCCCTTAGCCATAGATGTTGTTGAGATGGTTGAGGGATAATGTTGCAGAGATGAGTGTATGATCAGTTAGGTGAGTGACACCTGTCAAGCTGATGTGATACTTAGGTAGATATCCATTATTGTTCCAGTTTCATAGGTGTAGCGGTTGCAATCTTTGCTTGGGACTTTGTGCCCTAATGATACCCTCCAAGTGGGTTGTGCTCTGCCTTAGTTAATGCTACCACTCAACAACTAGGTATTTAAGCAAATTTTTTGAAGTTATTTCCTTCTTCTTCGCGCCCAAGCTCTTTCTCTCTAAATTTTTCACAGCTCCATAGCCATAGCCATTTCTACGACTTCTGGATCAAGCCTCGTCATCCTTTCTCAGGTAATCCTTCTGAGCTAGTGCCCTCTTTACATTCCATTATTTTTTAACACTTCTACTACTTTAGGTCTGTAGGACTAGATTTTTCTGTGGCTATTTCATACTTTTCGGTGTTCTTCTCGGGTGTCTTGTTCTTGAGTGTTCTTAATTAAAACTTTTACTTTTCTTAGTTTCAATCCAAAGGTCTAACTTAGTCAATTGCCAACTTATTTGTAGTTAGGTTATCCAAATTCTTTTAAGTGTAGGGTCTCCCCCTTAATGCTTAGGAGGCTTTACAATTTAGCTGAAGAGTTCCCATCCCTGAGAGAGAAGTTCTTTGTAGAGATCAGGAAAATAGAGGAAGAGCAGGAGAGAAGACGAGGGGCCGACCCTAATTGGGTACGACCCATTTTTCCCATTCCACTAGCCATAATAAAACCATCTGAGTCTTGTGGGTCATCTTGTCGTCCAGCCGAGAGTCATTCAGGAGAGATGGATGAGAGAGCATCGTCACTAACTGGTGATGGGCCTTCTGGGAGGAGAGAGACATCTGATCTAAGCCTAAGCCTAGGGTCCGAGGGGGTGGTCCCTTCTGAGGCTGTCCCTGTGACAACTTTATCCCCTCATGCCTTCCAGATGGCCTTTCCTCATGGACCTATGATAGGTGATGAGGCCGAGGAAGAGGGGACTGAGGACGATGGTGAGGATTCAGACGCCGACCCAGTTGACACCTCCCACGCCCTAGCCTATATTTCCTCAGTCAGGGATCGTGACCTCCTATTGTGGAGGCATACATTTTGTGTGCCTCCCAATATTGGTATGAGGGTCCCCTCTGAGTCTGAGAGAGTCTTTGAAGGGGACGAGAGGGAGATAGCAGTGTATGAATAGATGTTTAAGGTTGGCATTAGGTTCCCTCTACACCCTGCCATAGTTAATATATTGTCATCCCTCAGTGTTGCCCCTTCTCAGCTTCCCCCAAACACCTGGAGGACTATCCTTGGCTACGTCTCCTTATGGAAGAATGCCTTCACAAACGAGCCTTCAGCCGACGTGTTTTTGGCTTGTTATAATATTTCTTCCTCATCCAAACAGCCTGGGTACTATCACCTAGGGGCGAGGAGGTCTGATAAAAAACTTCCCCACATGGCACAAACCTCTAACCACGACTGGAAGAAGAGATTTTTCTTCATCTCTGTAGAATGGGAATTTTCTGCCGAGGCCCAGCCTTTGGATGATGGTCCGAGGGTTCCAAGGAGATGGTCTAACCCCTCGATGAAGGCTAGGTCAGACCCTGGACTTATTCTGGATGAAAAGGACGTAGTCGAGTATTTAAGAGAACGAGGGAAAGAGGGTGGACTTACAAAGTTTGAAGATCTGATGACCCCTCGGTTCCTCAAAGAAGCTAGTCTGAGGGTCGGCTCCTTGATAGAGCTATGTGAGTTATTGTTATTTTTTGTTGTCTTTGCTTTGTGTTTCATCCTTGCCTCTGTATTTTTTGTATGTGTCATCTCCTTTTCAGATCGTCCTGTAGGTATCTCTGATTTTCTCTGGGAAATGACTGCCCCAAGCTTATTATCTGGCCTAGGTAAGAAGAAGGGGAAGAAGCCTCAGCAGACTCTGAGGAAGTCGAAGACCGTGGGGCCGACACCTATCGAACCTTCTGCCGAGGGTTCGAAAATAAAAGGTCCTGAAGTTCCTGTTGACCCTCGGTCTGATTCGAGAGGACGAGGGCGAGGGTGGAGGCATCGGAGGGGATTAGATCCTCTTCTAGCATGGGGGCCTTCTGGTCCCAAAACTTAGCATTTTTTAAGGCCAAGCTGTCTTCCCTGATTGCCAACCTGAGGGAATCCAAGGCCTCAATGTTTTCTGCCCCCTCGACTGCCGACTATAAATTCTTATCCAAGATGCCCCCGGAGAAGGTGTATGACTATGGTCTGCACACACTGGCTTAGGTATTTGTTTTTCTTTATCTCCTTAATTGAATTTTTTTTAACCAACTGTTTCCTCGGCCTCTTAACAAGTGTCTTTTTCTGTGTAGTCTGTATGTGCCTTTACCTCGGCCACTAAGTGGATGACTTAAAACCAATAAAAATTTCATGAAGCCGAGAGGGCCATTCAGCACGAGGCTGACCTGCAGACAGAGCTTGAGACTACAAGGGCTGAACTGGAGAGTGCTAGGACCGAACATGTCAGGTTTCTGGACGAGCTGACGAGGCAGCATGATGCGGACCTAATGGCCAAGGACTTGCTTATTAAAGAGAAGGATGAGGCCTTGATCAAACTAGGGGCTCAATTCAAGACTGAGCTATCTAAGGCAGTGAAGAAGGCAGAGGCCGATGCTGTTGAGGCCTACAAACTTTCGGACGAGTTTCAAGGCTTCGGTCTTGAGTATTTGGAGAGGGGAATTAGGACGACCTGTTGGTGGGTCATCCTAAAGTTCGCTGATGCAGTGTCATCTGTTTGACCTTCTCTCGAAACAGTTCAACTAGACGATCCCCTGATTGCTAAGGCCTTAGCCCAAGTGGAGTCCCAAGTGCATGTCAAGGGTACCAGCACGTCTGAGGATCAGCCTCTCTTGGTCATAGAAGAAACCCCCATAATTAATGTTGAAACATTACCCTCTGATGTCACTCAATAGGGTGGATGTTTGCAGCCCATACCCTCTTCATGTAACCCCTATTTTTATACTTATTTATTGGGAAAACATCAACATTTTGTAATATAATGCCTCTCTGTCTTCTATACTTTGTCTCTTGTATGATTTGCATTATGATGTTTTTAAGTTAACAATATCACTAACCCCTCCCTCGTCTTTCTTGAGGGTGAATGAGGGGTCGTCCCCATCATTTGCCCTCATCATAGCCGACGGTGTCTTCCACCAACTAAATGATGTTTTCGATAAAGTCCTCCCTCGTCTTTCTTGAGGGTGAATGGGGGGTCGTCCCCACCATTGACCCTCATTATAGCCGATGGTGGTTTCCCACCAATTTTAATTGATGTTTAAAATTTTAAAGTCCCCACTCGTCTTTCTTGAGGGTGAATGAGGGGTCGTCCCCACCATTGACCCTCATCATAGCCGAGGGTTTTTTTTTCACCAACTGTATGGTTTTTAAGTCCTCCCTCGTCTTTCTTGAGGGCAAAGAAGGGGTCGTCCCCCCCCCCCCCATTGACCCTCATTATTGGCGAGTGTGGTTCTTACCAACTTAATGGTTTTTTAATTCCCCCCTCGTCTTTCTTGAGGGTGAATGAGGGGTCGTCCCCACCATTGACCCTCATCATAGCCGATGGTGGTTTTTACCAACTTAATGGTTTTTCAAGTCCTCCCTCATCTTTCTTGAGGGCAAAGGAGGGGTCGTCCCCACCATTGACCCTCATTATAGCCGAGGGTGGTTCTTACTAACTTAATGATTTTTAAAGTCCTCCCTCGTCTTTCTTGAGGGCAAAGGAGGGGTCGTCCCCACCATTGACCCTCATTAGAGCCGAGGGTGGTTCTTACCAACTTAATGGTTTTTCAATTCCCCCATCGTCTTTCTTGAGGGTGAATGAGGGGTCGTCCCCACCATTGACCCTCATCGTAGTCGAGGGTGGTTTTTACCAACTTAATGGTTTTTAAAGTCCTCCCTCGTCTTTCTTGAGGGAAAAGGAGGGATCTTCCCCACTATTGACCCTTATTATAGCCGAGGGTGGTTCTTACCAACTTAATGGTTTTTAAAGTCCCCCCTCGTCTTTCTTGAGGGCAAAGGAGGGGTCGTCCCCACCATTTACCCTCATTATAGCCGAGGGTGGTTCTTACCAACTTAATGGTTTTTCAAGTCCTCCCTCGTCTTTCTTGAGGGCAAAGGAGAGGTCGTCCCCACCATTGACCCTCATTATAGCCGAGGGTAGTCCTAACGAGTATCACCCCAATCACACTAGGATTAATCAAACACAAAATGAGGGATCAATGTGACATTCTCATTAATATTCCAAGTGTTCTGTTAGAGCAACACATTAATTACAACTGTGGTCCGATAGGCCTTTACAAAATTATTGATAGTATTTCTTCAAATGATCTGCATTCTAGGGGTTGGAAAAGGGTTCTCCTTCTAGGTTTTCCAGTCAATAGGTCCCAGGGAAAACTTCATTGATGACCCTATATGGGCCATGCCAATTCGGGTGGAGCTTATTGGTCTTTTGCCAAGTCTTTTTGACGACTAAGTCCCCCACTACAATTGGCCACTTCTTCACCCTCTAGTTGTAAAACCTTACAGTCCTCTGCTAGTAGGCGGCTTTCCTTATCTCGACGTCTTCCCTCCTTTCTCAATCAGGTCTACGTCAAGTCTCCTCTCTTCCATATTTCTCTGGGGGTCATACATTTGGACCCTGTAAGTAGGAAACCCAATCTCGGTGGGGATAACGGCTTCTGAGCCATAAGCCAGCATGAACGGGGTTTCTATGGTAGAGGTCTTTGTCATCGCCCTGTAGGCCCATAATACATCATATAACTCCTCAAACCATCTTCCGTTTGCCTCCTCAAGCCTCTTCTTGATCCCATCTAGGATTGTCCTATTTGTAACTTCCGTTTGCCCGTTGGCTTGAGGTTGGCCTAGGGTAGAGAATAATTGTTTGATACTCACCCTTTCACAGTACTTCTCTAGAGATGTATTCTTGAACTGAGTCCCGTTATCCGAGATGAGGGTGTTGGGGAGACCATATCTGCATATAATATTTTTCCAGATAAACTGGAAGGGCTTCTGCTCTGTGATCGTTACCATCGGCTCCGCCTCCACCTATTTTGAAAAATAGTCAATGGCTACGATGAGGAACCGATAGTTATTGATGGCCCTAAGCAAGGGTCCTACTATGTCAATCCCCCACACTACAAATGGCCATGCGGATGTAATGGAAGTAAGAGGTTGATGGGGTTGGTGAGGGATGGTAGAAAATCTTTGACATTTGTCACACTTTTTTACATATGCCGTGGCATCTTTCCCCAAGGTTGGCCACCAGTACCCCTGGGTAATCACCCACTTTGCTAAAGATCTACCCCTAATGTGGCTTGAACATGACCCCTCGTGCACGTCTTGTAAAATGTGTGGGACTTCAGACAGGTGCACACACCTAAGTAAGGGAAGCAAAAACCCCTTTTTGTACAAGGTGTCTCCGATGAGAGTGAATTTTATCGCTCTGTATCTCAGCTTCTTCCTTTCCTACCTTGCTTCTGGCATCTCCCCCTCTTTAATGTATCTGATCAGAGGGTCCATCCAAGAATCTTCCTTAGAAACATTTAAGCAAGTTCCAAGTGTTCCCTCGGCATCTTCAATAGTTGGTCGAAGAAAATTTTCCACTGGGACTTTCCTCCTGACATATGTCCTAGTCGTCGAGGCTAACCTAGCAAGGGCCTCAGCTCGACCATTATCGAGCCTAGGTATCCTCTTCAATTTTACTTCTCTGAAGCTCTTCAATAGTGACCTCACCTTTTCAAGGTACTTAGCCATCCGCTCATCCTTGGCCTCGTAGGCTCCTAGTATCTGATTCACTACTAGCCTTGAATCACTATGGACCATAATCTGGCCAATACTAAGAGACTTAGCCAAGGAGAGTCCTGCTATTAAGGTCTCATATTCAGACTCGTTATTGGAGGATTTGAAGTTGAACCTCATGACGTACTCAATGCCTGTGCCATCAGGTGCTGATACTATCAGTTCCGCTCCACTTTGGCTGTCACAGGAGGACCCGTCGACGAAGAGGCTCCACACAGTCTGTTCTTCTGAGAAATTTCCCTCGATGAGGGACCCCTATCTAAAGAGGTATCTTCCCTCTTCATTTTCATCCACCTTTCTTCTAACGGTGTTTGTCTCAGCCTTATCTGTGGGTGTGCCAGCAAGTGGGCTTTATAAGGTACCCGTCTTCTCGAGGCTCTCCTCTTCAGCTTCACCATCTTCCCAAGTAAATTCAGCCACAAAATCTGCCAATGCTTGCCCCTTAATGGCCTTCCTAGGTTGGTACACGATGTCGAACTCCCCCAACTCTATAACCCAGGCCATTAGCCTCCCTGATTTTTCTGGCTTGTGTAAGACCTGCCTAAGAGGAGAGTCGGTGAGGATGGCCATTATATGGGACTGGAAGTATAACTTCATCTTTCTTGATGCATGGATCAAGGCATAGGCTAACTTCTCCATCCTTGGGTATCTTTTCTCTTCCCCCTGGAGTGCCTTACTGTTTAAATACACAGGCTTCTGTTCCCCATCTTCATCTCTTATAATGGTTGCGCTGATGGATGATTCAGAGACGGCCAAGTACACATGTAGCTGTTCGCCCTGCACTGGTCGTGACAATAGTAAGGGAGACCCTAGGTATGACTTTAGATCCCTGAAAGCCTCATCACACTCCTCACTCCATTCGAAGGCCTTTCTGAGAATTTTGAAGAATGGTAAACACTTATCTGTGGCTCTGGACACAAACCTATTCAAAGCAGCCACTCGCCCCGTGAGTCTCTGAACGTCTTGGGTGTCTTCATTTCTAGGAGGGCCTTTATTTTCTTAGGATTGGCCTTAATTCCCCTTTGATTCACGATGAACCCTAAGAATTTCCGTGCTCCTACCACGAAGACACACTTGGCCGGGTTGAGCTTCATCCGGTACTTGTCCATCGTATTAAAGGTCCTTTTAAGGTCAGCCACATGATCTTCTGCCTTCAAACTTTTGGTTAGCATGTCATCTACATAGACCTCCATAGACTTACCAATTTGGTCTTCAAACATTTTATTTACAAGGCGCTGATACATTTCCCCCGCATTCTTTAGGCCAAAGGGCATGACCCTATAACAGTATGTCCCTTTGTCGGTGATAAAAACAGTTTTCTTCGAGTCTCTAGGGCTCATAAAGATCTGGTTGTAGCCTGAGTAGGCATCCATGAAACTCATTAGTTCATGGCCTACGATGGCGTCTACCATCTGATCAATGCGGGGGAGAGGGAAGATGTCTTTGGGACAATGCTTGTTGAGGTCTGTGAAGTCTACACATATTCTCCACTTCTCGTTGGCTTTTGGGACAATGACTGCATTGGACAGCCATTCAGGGTAGATGACCTCTCTTATAAACCCAACATCTTCCAGCTTTTTGACCTCATCCCTAATGACCTCATACTTTTCTCGAGAATAAATTCTCCTCTTCTGCTTCACTGGCTTTGCACCCTCTACCACGTTGAGCTTGTGGCACATGATTTCGAGGTCGATCCCCGACATATCTGCATGGATCCATCCAGAGACGCTTTGTCTTCTCCTTAACATCTTGATGAGGTCTTCCTTGATGTTTGGCTCTAGAGTTTTGCTGACTTGGATGATTTTGTTTGGTCTCCCTCATTGAGGATGATGGATTCTACCTCTTCCGCGACCTCTCCTTTCTTCAGCTTTGTCTCATCCCTAGGGTCAAGGGTGTTAATATTTTAAGTGGCTGTTGTCTTCTTGTGCGCCTCTTTTTCTTCGGCGGAGTTGTAGTAACATTCTCATGCTGTCATCTGGTCTCCCTGAACTTCCCCTACCCCGTAAGGGATTGGAAATTTAATTATCTGATAGACCGTAGATGACACAGCTTCAAATCCCTTGAGGGATACCCTCCCTAGTATAATATTATAGGCCGAGAAGACATGTTCATCCATCACGAAGAAGCTGACCTTCTTGGTAAGCCATCTTGGCCACTCATCCCCCATCCTGACATTGGCCTCATACATTCCAAGGGGATGAACCCTTTCCCCACTGAACCCAATCAATGGGTGATGGTATGGGATGAGTCTAGCACGGCTGAGGCGTAAGGCTTTGAAGCATGGCCAAAACATCACATCTGCAAAGCTACCCCCATCTACCAAGATCCTCAGCACCTCACACCTGTGCACCCTGGTAGTGATGAAGAGAGGGTCATCATGTGGGGCTAAGAGGCCTTTGAAGTCCATTCTTGAGAACCCCACTATCAGAGTATCCATGTCGACCTTCTTCCTCTTTTCTGACTTTGCCTCCAAAGAGGTTGAGTGCACAGTTTTCGTCACTGCCTTGGCTTCAGCTACATGGGCATTCTTATCTACGACCTCTGACCCTCCTCCTGCTAGTCCCCCGGAGATCATCCCCACACTGAGAGAGATCATATTAAGTCTCTTGACAGGGTCGTGGTTGTCTCTTAGAGGGAGGTCAGGGTCGTCCTCATCATCAGAAGGGTCGTCCCCTTTTTTCGGAGGACCTTCTCTATATGCATCACCTCTCTTCTTTCTAGGGTCGTCCCCTCGGCCCCTCTTGAAGGCACTCTTATCAACATACTTCCTTAGCTTCCCTTCTTTCAACATTTTTTCAATCTCATCCTTCAGAGCGAAGCATTTGTCTGTCACGTGGCCATAGTCTTGGTGAAATTCACACCACAGGTTTTTGTTCCTCTTATTGGGGGTTGCCCTCAACTTCTTAGGCCACTTCAGGGACCGATCACTCTTTATCTCATTTAGAATATTTTCACAACTGATCGTCAGAGGGGTGTAATCAGCGAACTTGTTGTCCGTATACCTCTTCTTTTCCTCTTTGTTCTTCTTAGGGTACTTACCCCCTGAAGTGCCTCCTCTTTCATCTTCATATTTTACGGCCATCGCCTCTTCGGCGTTCATCACCTTTCCTGTTGTTGACAGCAATTCAGCCATCGTCCTTGGAGGGTCTTTAGCAAGCTTCCAAAACAACTTCCCCGTTTGGAGTCCTCCGATCAGGGCTGTCATAGCTATGCTCTCCTCATAATCTTCCACCTCTAACTTTTCTTTGTTGAATCTGGCTATGTAGTCTCTTAAACTCTCATTCTTCCCCTACTTAACATAGAGCAGGTGTGTGGTCTTCTTCTGTGGTCTCACCCCAAAGCAAAAGTTGTGGATAAACCGGTCTGCCAACTGCTTAAAGCTTTCAATGGAGTTTTTTGAAAGAGACATGTACCAGACATGTGCAGCCCCAGTCAGAGTACCAGAAAAGGAAAGACACCTCATCTCATCTGAGATAGAGTATATGTCTGCCACTGATTGATACATCTCAATATGATGGACAGGGTTGGTACTCCCGTCATACCTTGGGGTGACCACATGTGGTTTAAACTTTGATGGCGTAGGGAAGTTGACTATCTTCGCCATAAAGGGTGAGCCTATGGAGTATCCTCTCTGAAGAGGGTCCCGGCTCTTCAGAATATCACCGATCTTATCCTCGAGTCGCTGGATCGAGTCATTCCAGGGCCTCGTAGGGTCGGCTTGGCCGATGTTATCCCCTGCCACCTCTTTGAGGTGGACGGAGGGTTCTGCAGCGACAGGCCTGCTTCGGTTATTTACTTCCCCCTGATCGCCGTGGGTTCGGCCATCTGCTACCTCCCTTCTGGACCTCGCAGCACTCCTTGATCTGGATAACTTTTCTCGCATGTGATTTACTGGGCCCAGCCTCTCAAAGGCCGACCCCCTACTCAAGCGATCAAAAGCAGAGCCTTTCGGGTGGTCATCGGGATTTTGCCTTCCACACTTCCCTTTACTCTCCTGGAAAGGTCGCACAGTATTATTGGAGACCTCATACGGCTCCCAACACTCTATGGGGGCCTCTTCTCCCTTAAGATCATCATACATGTCCTTAGGGCAAGGGTTTCCTTGCCTCCCCAGGCGTAGACGCCAGGGGTCAGCAACATCCCTCCGTCGCTGAGGGGGTGGCAAGTATTTGCGTGGTGCCTGGGGTGGTCCCCTGGCCTTATGTTGCCGCTGCTGGAGTAATCATCTCAGGTGAGACCCTTGGTGGTCTTAGTATGTTCTGGCTTAGAGCTGTGAACTGCTCTTTCATGATCCGTTGGCTTGTTGCCAGAGACTTCAAGGCTGCCGCCACATCAGCCATCTCAGACTGAGGTGGTGGCTGACTGGAACTGGGTCCTATCCCACTATTCGGTGGAGGAAGTGGTGGTGGTGGCATCTCTTGTGCCATGTATTTGAGCTATGAAGAGCTAAACTGAAGAAAAGACTGGTGAGCTTGAGAACCTTAATAGGTCTCTTTCAATGGTGAAATATCTCCTCACAGGGGGAGAACTAGCTCACCACCAGAGTGCCCAGTAAGGTCAAGCTATACAAAGGAAGAGATGTCTTCTCGTTCCCACAGATGGCGCCAAACTGGTGATGTTGAAATCTAGCACCACCAAATAAGTGATGATGAGCTCAAATAGTAGTAACCATAGCAGCCATAGAGATGTATATGTATAAGTTTGTAAGTGTGTATAAGGAGATGAGTATAAGAGGAACAAGATAATGATGCATAGTGGTTCAGCCAATTAGGCCTACATCCATTGTGAGTGTGTGACCCACTAAGTATGGGAACTAATGGCCTTGGATACAATGCACATAAGCTCCCTTTCTCTCTCTACTGTGTGTACAATCAGAGTTTTAGCTAGGGTTACAATTATCGATCCCTTTGTAGGGTTGTAGGTGATAAGTATATATAGGTCTTGGTGGGTGTAGTGTACCCCCCAAGTATGCATGGTGCATGTGAATGATGATCTATCCAATCCCTGTTGACACCTGTAGATGCCAAATGATGACATAATATTCCCTTACGTGAGGGGGTGATATTGTTATAACGGTCTTTCACGAGCCATGTGAGCCTCACGCGCACTGTTCCACGCGTCTCCCAAGCCACGCGTTGTCATGATGTCATCCTCGACCTATGATATGAGGCCGAGGGCAAAGTTCCTTCAGGTAGTGTGTCTGGCCTAATTTAGGCCTCGTACTGTCGTACCCTCGGAGGGTCGTCCGAGCCTGATGAGGGGTCGGCCCTTTGAATGGTCATTCGAGCCTGATGAAGGGTCGACCCCTTGAAGGGTCATCCGGGCCTGATGAGGGGTCGGCCCCTTGAAGGGTAGTCTGGGCGAAGGCTCCCTCAACCTGGTCGAGGGTATATATGGGTATATCAATCCTCCCCTTGGTATTGGATTCTCCATCCACATAAAGATTCCATCTATCATTTTGGTTAGTCTCTTCCATAGTTTCTTAATCGCCTGGCTCAACTTCTTCCTCAGGTTGATGCTCAACAATGAACTCGATGATAAAATCTCTCAAAATCTATCCTTTCAATGAAATTATAGGTTATTAGAAGATATCAAAACTCCCTGATTGCACCGATCACTTGAAAATCCAGAGTGGTCAGCCCTTTTGAGGACCACCTTTAATGGAAAGGAAGTTATAACTATGATGGAGTGTGCCTCGAAGTAATGCTGCAACATGCGTGAGGTTATTACCATTGAATTAGCCAATATTTTTAGCGGGATATAGTGCATCTTGGGATCTAGCAATATATTCCTAACATCGTAAATTAGGGCTTGATGTCCTTTCCTCTCGTAGACCAAGACCAAACTAATCGTATGGTTAGATATGGAGAGATATAAGTATATTAGATCCCCTAGCTTTGGAATTATGAGCAGGGAAGGTTGACTGAGATAATGTTTGATCTCTTTAAGTGCCATTGAGAACTTATATTTCCAGACCCTCCCTTTCTCCTTTCTTTATAACTGAAATAATGGTCGACATCCCTCAGAAGACTTGGAAATAAGTTCCACAAGAATTCTAGTAATCTTTTGGACGTCTTTGAAAGTCATGGGTTACTGGGTGGTCCTTATTTCCTTAATCTAATCATTATTTGCCTCGATCCACTATTTGGGTGATAAAATAACCTAATAATTTGTCGAACTGGCACCAAAAGAGAATTTAGCTACATTTAACTTAATCTTATGGAAACGTAGGACCTCAAATATATTTTTTAAATCCGAAAGGTGGTAACCTTTCCATTTTCTTTTCACGAGCATATCATCTACGTACACCTCCATGGTATCACCGAGTTACTATTTGAACATCTTGGTGACTAGTCGTTGGTAGGTCGCACCTGCATCCTTGAGTCCAAACGGCATGAATGTGTAATAGTAAAGGGCCAAGCGTAGTAATGAAACACGTTTTCCATGGTCGATATTTAACAGAGGGATCTAGTAATAGTAATAGTGAGCGTCTAAAAATCTCATCCTTCCTTAGATAGTTGTGGCATCGACCAGTTAGTCGATCTTCGATAGAGGAAAACTATCATGGGGCCATGATTTATCAAGGTCAGTGAAGTATATGCAGACTCTCAACTTGTAATTATTCTTTTTAATCAAAATGGTGTTTGGAATCCACTTAGGTAATTTCAACTCTTTGATGGACCTTGCTTCTAAAAGTTTCTCAACATCTTCTTCCATTACCTTTTCCCTTTAAGGTGTTTTTTGTCGTGCCTTTCATGTGATCAGGGGAAATGCCAAATCAATATGCATCTTATGTTATATTACTTCGGGATTGATGTGATGCATACCATATCTCTACCATGCAAACATATATTTGTTGTCTCTGAGAAAGGAAACAATCTCTACCTTTTCTCTATCGTTGAGAGAGTTACTGATCAGAGTTTTTTTATGGGTGAGATTCATAGAATGTTATTTTTTGTAGTGGTTCCATGACTATATTGATGGGGGCCATCCTTATGTGTTCTAACCCCGGTTGCCTATACTTTAATTGTTATTTGAAGGGAGTAGCTCCCTCTATTTTTTTCACCTTCTCCTTTTTCTTCTGTTGTTTGGGTTTGATGGAGTAGATAAATCATTATCTAGCTAAATATTAATTTCCAAGTATCTTAATTATCCACTAGTCGATAATGCATTTGAACTTCTGATGATAGGTATATGGAACTACCTTCATCGTATGGAGTCATCCAAGTCCTAGGATCTCATTGTATGGTGATTTAAGGTATACGATTAGGAATTAAATCAACTTTGAGATACTACTAGTTGATATTAGAAGTAAAACTTTTCCTGAAGGCATTTTCATTCTTTTAATAAATCTGACTAAAGTAATGGTCAGCTCCTTCAGATCTTCCATTCATAAGATAAGTTGGTTGAACAAGTTTAGGTACGTCACCATTGAATATCTTCCCTTATCCATTAATATCTTATCTAAATCCCGGTTAGTAATCTTGAGCGTAATTACTAGCACATCATTGTGTGGAGTTCTGACTACAACTAGATATTCCTTAATGAGGACAATGTGTTTGGCATAATTAATTTCCTCTAGTCGATTAGCTTACCAATAGTAGGTTTAGACGAATTAATTTGGAAGTCCTACACTACTATAGTGATATTATTCAGTTTTATTTATAAAGCATTTCCTTTGATCTATTTAGGTATTAAGGCCTCATGAATGACTGCGAACTCATGTCCCATCTTGTCATCTTCTACGAAATTATTTGTCTTTTGGTCGCGCTCAACAGGATCTTTGTCGTTCTTCTTCTCAACATTGTCATCCATGTGGCCTAATTGGGCTAGCTCTTCTAAATATGAGTTGATTTCCTTTTAATTCTCTATTTTTTGCCCACGTTCCTTGTGACATGATAATCTTGGGGATGTGCTTCTCTATAAGGGGTACCCTATCATCTTCCTTGGCCTCTTAAAGTATTATTGATCCTTGATGTTAGTCCAGATCTTATATATTGATTCCATGAAAACAATGTTTATGGTGCGATGAGCCTTATTGAGTTCTAACTTGTCTTCTCCCTTAGGTCCGTTGTTTCTCATTTTGACCCCCTTCTTGGGAGTAATCTCTTTATATCTATTTTTTCAACTTTGGTCAGCCATTGTCCTATTGTGTTCCTATTACCACGTCTTCTACTTTAGCATACTTCTCAATCCAAGACAACATATCATCGATAGTGGTAGCCTCATTCTTTTGGATCAATTGGTATAACATGGAACTATTTGACATGACGATTTTAAATGAGGCTATGGCTACCAATTTCGAGAAGTCTTCCACCTCACTCTAGATCTCCCAATACCGTTGAGCATATTCATACAGGGTTTCCTAGGGATTCTTTTTTAGTATGAGAAGTGAAGTCGTCCTCTTTGGATGAGTGATGCTGGTAATGAACCTAGTTGTGAAAGTTCTTTCTAGCTCTTCAAAGATGGAGATAGATCAGTGTGATAGCTTCTCAAACCACTTTTATGGTAGGTCCCAAAACATAAAGGAAAAATTCGACACTGAGGGCCTCGTTATTATTCTAGAGCGTCATGACTTAGTGGTATTGGTTGATATGATTAGTGGTATATGTCTTCCCATCCTATATCTTAAATCTAGGCATGGGAAACTTATTGAGAGGGTCAAAGTCCTCGATTGATTATTAAATGGAGACTGCATTTATAAAATGAGGGCTCTTCTGGCCAGTTAATTAGTGGTTTTGGCCCCTAGATGAGCAAGATGTTAATCCATCTCCCTTCGTATGAGATTACGAATGTACTCTTTGCCACGAATATTGGGATGATGATCTCTTTTGTTTGGTCATCTTCGTAGGTAGGAATTATCTTAATCGTGATGCAAACTCCTTCCTTGGTTGCGAGTCTTGCTATCCTGAGGGCTAGGGGTGACTAAAACCTCTTGGTTCTTACATTTGTCCCTATGTATATCTTATTCCATCCTTTCTAGACAATTTTGGAGGTTGTCATTCTCCTCCTATTGGTTCTGTATGGATGCCTCCTATTCATGAAGACATTTCTCATAACCATGTATGAGTTATGATATTTGGCTAAACCATGGTGAGTCGTCACTTTCCATTATTTGATTCTCGTGTGGATGGTGGTGAGATCTTGGTATATTGAGGCTCCCTTTAGGCTTAATTATATACCTTATCCTAGGGACTACATGCTTGTTCTAGTTGTGTTATTAATTTTCGTGAGACGACAAGTCCTCACCGCATGAATGAGACATGATTGTGTTTTTTGATTGTATGGTTGAAAGAGGAAACTCATTTCCCACAAGCGATGCCAATTATAGGTGATAAAATCCTATTGTTTATAATTCAACACAACCTTAGCAGAACATAATAAGTAAATCATGCAAAATCATTCATAAACAGTACTTACGGGTTTCGATAATATGCCTACATCCAGAAGAGGTTATTTCTTTCTATTACTATGGTTTAAGCCTTTTTTACTACATCCCATTTCCCCTATGATCTAGGGTTACATTTATAATAGATATTAATTGACCCGTGAGTGAGTCAATTTTTGTGGTAGTTATCCAGTTAATCGGGTGTATCTCACATTTTTATTCTTATAGGATAGTTATCTCCAACATTCCTTATCTTAATGGATGGGAGATCTTAACCGGATTAATGGGCATGTTCCCACCTCACACATGTAGCCAGATTATTTTCCTCACGGGATGAAATTCAAATACTGACACATAGAAACAATCGCATCACAACTTTAAAATGTAAATTGGAGTCGTGGGTTAAAAATTTTGTTATCCCTATTAGATACAAAAATGTCCAATTAAATTTTTAGTCCTTGAACTTTATTTTGATTTAAACTATTTACTTTAAGACAAAAATCAATGATTGAAAATTAAATTCATTTTTGAAATCTCATAATCGTCATTGAAAAAATTAATTTCCAATTAAAAGAGCGCAAACTATCTTCAATTAAAATTTTAAGTCGGCATCCCTCTATCGCCAATAAAAAAAACTAATACCGTTAAGAATCCTAATTTCCTAGTGAAGTGAGATTTCTTGATGGGAACTTGAATCACATCACATAAACTAGAAAGATTTTCATCTTTCATTTATGTTCTCCAGACAATCCAAGAATCTTCTGTCGTACATAATTGGATATCCAATAACTTTTGGTCCCACATCTTATGACAGTGACTCCGTTGTGGAGGATGTCATTAGCTGTGTAAGTGTATACCATCAGTTCGTTCGATGAAATTAAATCCCCTCGTGCAGAAATTCCTCGATGAGAGGATCAAATTCACCAAATTTACATTCAAGGAACTATCACTTAAGAGTCTCAATAATACCGAATGCTATAGTTAAAATCAATCCAATAGGGGAGCCAAATCAAGATGCCACAAGGAAGTAATCACATTACATTCTTTAAACTCCAATGGAGACTGTGGGGTTGATGTTGAAACCCCTCTCTCACTTAATACTTCAAACTTGGACGTATTTTAAAAAATAATTCATTTAATTATAAACACCTGAACTAAATAATTTGTAATTCCTACTCTACTTGTACTAATTAAATATCGCGATGTCACTATATTAATGTTTCAAAAAGTAAAATCATTTTTAAATTAAAATAAAACTCAAAGATCACAATTTAATTTATACCTTTAAATTAATTACATGATTAAATTGAATTTAGATAACAATAAAAAAAATGGTTTTTTTATGAAAAATTGTGATCTAGGGTGGTCATAATAATAATCCATGTTGTCTATAAAATTATTGGCCCCTAGTTAATTAATTAATTAATTAATTAGCACATGAACTTATGAAATAGAAAGTAAGAGACATAAGTGCATACAAAATAATGCAAATAGAAATAAAGAAGGACTTAAATTCCCTTTCCATCATGGCCTATACATCTTTTTTAGTAGACTCCTTGAAAATTAAGTTCTCTTTGAAAGAAAAAAACTTATTGGAAAAAAATCCCTGAAGAAGAAGAGTCTAAGGAAAACTATCCGAATAAAAACGAATCCAAAAATCCTTATTGCCCCTACTTCCATCGGCTGGCACATGTGGACAAGTCGCGATCATATCTAGGAGACACGCTGGTGTGTCATTGCAACTCGCGGTCGCGGACCTATGATCGAAGGTTGTGGCCTCTATCCTTCATCTTCTATCCTTTCTCCTTGATTTCTAAGTTTCTTGAAATATTATCAAAACTACATCATTTTGACCTTCCAGCAACTTCAAAAACTCCAATAATGCACCTTTATTCTTGATCAAAAATCAACAAAACCCCATTAATCTTCCATCAATGTCAAAATCCAATGCAAAACAGGGATCCTAATATCTAATGATTACATAACCTCCCATCTCCTTTGAATACATTGATTAAATGCGATAATTAAAAGCCCTAATTATTACAATTCAATTGAATCTAGGGTAAAATTTAACTATGGATAAACCACCATAGGATCCATTCACATAAAACACATTCATATGACCATGATGGAAGTGATGTAGTCATTCATACCCTACAAAGCCATGTTAGTACATAATACATCCCTCCATTCACATATTTTCTAACATATAACCTAGGGTTTTTTGGTTACCAACATATACCTTTCTAAAGCAAGATCAATATACAACTGATGCTCTGATTTAGTTGTTGAATGGGTTTGACATAAATGAGAAAATATTACAAACCCAAAACTATATTTAATAATGAATTAGAAAGTAGAAAACAAGAACTAGGTTTAAAGTGTAAACATAGGGTTTCGAATCACATTACCTTTGTGTATCTTATTGGGGATCCAAATGAGGATAAATATGATGATGAACATGATAATCTTTCTTCCCTCCTAAGGTCTCTAAAAACCTTACTAGAATCTATCGAAAGCCTCAGATCTTATTGTATATTATCCACCCAAAGTAAGTTTTGCGGGTGTGAACTCTTGGAGACGAACACATGGTAAAATATATGAAAAATCATATTTTCTCACCTCGCCCCTTCACAAAAATGTGAATAGTATTTTTCATCTCCCTCTTTAAATAATAGATGTCTTGCTTAAATCCATAGCTTTCATCTATATATATATAAGTCTTAGGCTTGGGATAAACTAGGTTTGTAGAGAGTCTGGGCCTACTATTTGGGTAATGAACTATAGTAGGGATCCAATACTAAATAATTAAACTGGATTCCAAATAAATATTCAAAAATCTCAAATTATATCCCCAAAATCTATTTCCTTTCTTTACTTAATAGCAATTAACACCACTAAATAATCATGACTCCACTCCAATTTAATAATCTCAAAATCACTCGATATAAAGAGGTCTTGTTTGAAAATTTTCTTTGTTATTATAATATGGTTCCCGCATTAAGTATATGATACCCACCTGATCAAATCAGTTCATCGCTAATTGATTTCATAAACATCTTATTTATCTTATGATTCTCAGACTTAAATTATTTGATATTATATCGAATTATAAACTCATAAGTCGATCAAGGGGGTATAACAATCCAAAATCTCTCTCGAACATGGATTCTTCTGAATTATCATCTTAGACCTACTTACACAATAATTTCCCAAGTTAAGAGATGGAGATCCAGTAAGATTGAATCTTTCCCATAACATTCAAAGAAATAATTATGCAAGCATTCCAATTTTCATAACCATCGGGATTATGAACCTATGCACCCTTTGCAATTGTTATGAGATTTTCTAACTTTAATCTAAGCAACACTTACACTTGAATCTCACTGGCGTTCATGTTTAGTACATACCTAAATGTATAGGTCACAATACTCTTGTAAACTTTCACACAAGTTCTCGAACCATCAGATAGGTTCCCGCGGTTTGAGATAAACTACTAGGACTTCACACGCGGCTTTAACGATAAAACGTCACTCCCTATTTAAGTTTTGAATTGTTCAACTGCACTAGAACTAGAATTTCATCTCCAGTGATCAGGACAGACCTAACTCACCAGAATTCCTACTAAGTCAAAATGATTGACATTATATATAATATATTTAACCAAGAATATAAGTCATTCCCACAAATACGATTCTTATTTAAAAATGAACTAGCCCACCTTTACTGAAAAGTAAACGTCATTTATAGTTTTAAGAATAAAACCCTAACACCTCTCCCTTTATCTAAGAATAAGTTCCTTTTCATGGTGAAGGAAAGGTTCTAATCTAGTTAGGAATAATGTGGTGAATATTCAATAGCATCTAATGTTACATCAAATATCCTTAGATGAGAGATTACTTATGATATGGGGGTTTTCCTAAGATCTATGTTAGGAAAGTCTTAAATTTGTGTCTAAGACCCTTCGTGAAGGTAATAACCTGCGTATCCTCATCCACTAGCTTATTTCTAGTTGAAAAAATATCACAAACCTCCTCAAATTATAATCATCTGTGATTTTTCCATCAAACTTGATGTTTTGTAACTATTTTTATAGTTGAACATCTTTTTCATTTTTGGCTTGAAGATAGTTTTTCTCCAAGCACTCCCAACCTTTCTTCGCAGTTTAGAACCTAACAATGAGACATACACTCTTCAAAGAATAATCTAGCAATCTAACTCCAAAGCAAAACATAATTTTCTGCCCACTGATTCTGAGTTTAAAAATTCTCTTATGGGTTTCCTATTTTATGGGTGGATTTGGGGATATTAATTCTGACAGTTTCATTATCTGCAAATATTGTTATAATTTTGTTCACCAGATTAGATATTAGGAGGGGTTGGGCTTAATAGAGAAGATGGAGATTAAGTGGTGAGATTAAGTCATGGTACACGAAAGTCTTGAGGAGATGAAGATGGGCCAACCATTGATATGATTTCTAATACCATGAAATAAATGAAGACATTTTAAATCTCATGTTGTACCACGTTTTAGATATACAGATGAGATGTCATAAATGTAATAACCTAACATTTGAATAAGCTTTTAAGAATTAAATTGTATGAAGTCATGAACATTTATGAGTTTGGTATACTCCATCGATTATTTGATTCATAATGGTGTTAGATTGAATAATTATTGAATTTATTACATAATATGAGAATAAAAATTGGGATATTAGAGCGATTACGAAGTTAGTTAGGTAATTTAGGGTTTTGATGTGTCATTGATATGATTTAAATTTGAATACATAAATTGGGTTGGATTTTTAAGGAAGAAAAATTAAAGGAAAATAATATTTTAGCTAGAGGAGGGCCTCTATAATGGGGAAGGGGAAGATGCTATGGTGGCAAACTTGATAACTTCATTTATTTATGTTTTAGAAACGTGTCGTCCTTCATTTGATCAAACAGTTAAAAATTCAAAATGCATCCCCTTTTATGTCAAACTTAGTACACGTCTCTCATTTTAAATAAAGGGTTGGACGACTATTAGGGAGTCTCCGACCAAAAACTATAAAAGAGAAGAAAATAATAAAGTTCCATTCTCTATCAACATTATTTTAGGAGGGATATAAACATAAATGAGTGATTTTAGGGTGTCTACGGGGGTATTTTTGGATGTATTGGGTGGGGGTGAAATTCAAGGAAAAATAATTGGGAGTTCATTTTAGGATAGGGAATGCTCGGTATCCCCTTGAGTCCACCTTTGGCCGTGGGGTTGCCACTCAACATCAAATAGTTCTTTATTTTTAAAATTCCCCCTATTTTATGCATATAAATCAATTGTGAAAAATTATAGAAATTAATTATTTGTGCTTGACTGTGACATGATATGTGATCATTGACATTTTAATGTGTTATTTAATTCGGATTTGAAATCGAATTTAATACATGGTAATTTATAAATTAAATTATTTGATATTTGGACTCGTACCGATTAATTAGTAAATAACTGGGTTCCTAGTTATTTGTTTTGGTAAATTTTGTATTGGAATTTTAAGGCTTGTAGAATGTTTGTTATTATCTTAAAATGTTGGGTTTTAAGCTTATTAGATGGGGTATAGGGCTGGGTTAATATTTTAAGTCATTTAGAGGTGATTTTGGACTTTTTAAGGTCCATTTAGGGCCCAAGCCTAATTTCGTGGATTATGGGTTTTAATGAGTCATTTGGGGATCTCATAAGTCACATAATATAATTAGGTAAGCTCCTTGAGATGAGAGAGAAGGAACTTGAAGAGAAGAGAATGAATTTAGGGGTATTGACGTAGTTTTATCCACATATCAATTAAGGCAAGTTTACGTAGAATTATTTTTTGATTGCACGTGTGTTAAGATTATATCTATTCGTTGAAATCTAAAACTAAGTATGTTGTAAATCTAATTTTAGATGATTAAATAGTTAATTTTCGTAATTAATCTAATCAAGATATTAATTAGGTTAATTTCCCCTTATATTGCTTCATTTCCTCATTAACTTGGATAAAAATTGTTATATAATGATTAAAATATATATTTTCTATTGTAAACTGATTAAAAGTCCTCTGATTATGTGTATTAATCGATTGAAATCATAAGCCTATTGAAAAAATTCTTGAATGAGAAATTGAGTTTTCCTTTGGATCTTGATAAAAACTTGGGGATTTCATGTTGGAAATAGGTTCCAATCATTTACATTGGGTGTTTTTATTGTTGGGATGATGGTGCGGGCTTTGATGAAACTTTTGAGTTCATTAGTGGAGGTTTAAAGAGAGTAAGTGGGGTTTGAAGAAGGTGAATCCCGTAACAAGCGAAAATGTCAACTTACAGGGGTGATCGATTGATCCACACTCACCATTGAATGATCGACCACCTAGGATTGTAAAAAATTGAATTGCAAATATGTGGACTCTAGTTTTGTATTTTTTCGATGTTTTTATAATTTCTTATAAATATTTTACCAAGAGTGGGCAATGATGAAATTCTAGGTTGGTGATTTTCGTTTGGGTTTTGTGTTGTGGTTGGATTGTTAGATTTTAGGTCTTAACGCTAACAACCTTGTTTTTTATACTTATTAAATATAGTGAATTCAAATGTTTGAGATTTTGGAAACTAGGTTCGGGTTATTTAGGTGTTTAGATCTCAGTTGGTTTTGTGGGGGTCGAATTGTGAAGGATGTATTAGTTAAAAATTTAAGAGCGGGATGGGTTCTTAAATGGGATTTCGGAAGGGTTGATACCTAAACATGTAGCCTCTGGATATTGGTCTAGGATTATATGATATTAAATATAGTTATTGTGAATATTTTTAGAATATGTTGGGTGTGAAACTATAACTATAATTTGGAGGGCCTTGGTAAGTAGAGCTAGAAACATATAGATTCAGATAGGGGTAACATGTGTATTACCTTTTAATAGTCGGTATTATTATGAATGACCCAGTAGTGATGGGTCTATATATATGTTATGTTGATTTAGTCCGATAGTGAGGGTTGTAAATGTGTCCCGATAATGTTGGGTCGGTATGCATATATGTTTATTTGATTCAAACAGTTGGTGAGGGTCATATTTTATTGGATGCTTTATGTAAAATTCATACCATGTGTGAGTTCTCGTGGCAAACGTATTGGAAGGGATTCCATTTTGGGGCATGTGCGACGTCGACTATGATGGTGCCTTTGTGAGTAGACAATTTTACCATGGTCCTTTCTATCCCGGATCCTATGCCTAATGACCCGTGTCCCGAGGGGGTTTCATAGGGAGATTTCATCATAGTCTTGGGTATGGTAGGCTACATGAATGATGGTTAGGCATAGTGAAAACGATGGGGTTATATGGATTCACTTGTATCTTAGGTCACAAACACAAAAGATCTAATTTCTTGCCAAGTTTTATCCTGTTATCAATTAGAACTTCATGCAAGATTAAGTCCAAGATAAATATGCCAAACCAAGCAATCAAACCAAAACAATCTAAGAAGAAGAAGAATGTTTGAGGAAAAATCCATTTCGAGAAAACCCTTTTGATTCAGTGTTGTTTAAGAATTTGACAAGCTCGAATGACTTACAGACTACTTAGAGATCAACTAAGTATAATGCACAGGGTCTTCAAATCTTCAATAGAATGTGGTGCAGTCCAGCACCATCCATATGAAGCATATCTTCCCTCGGGATCCACTGATAAGCCTCAAGATACGGAATCCTTTCTTTTTCAGTAGTAGAGGCGAAACTTCATAAACTAGCAGTAGAGAGAACTCTACAAGGGCTTGATGTAGTGTATGAAACTAATGTTTGACAAACTCAATAATTCATTCTTGGGATGTAAGATTTGGAAAACAAAGTGTTGCTTTAAAGAAACAAAAAAGCGAAAAACTTTTGGACTAGGTATGGGAATTGATTCTTGCCAAAAGCCTTGTGACAAAAAGTCCAAAAGGATCTTATTGATAGAAAACACGTTTTTCAAGGCAGTGGAGTTTGTTCAAATTAAATTACCACTTTATTTGAACGAAAATGAAGTTTCGTTATAACAAGGTTGACTTTCGTTCGAACGAAAAGTTTAGTTCATTCGAACAATCTTCCAATAAACTTCTAATGGGTGAAGCTCTGCCAAATAAAGAAACCCCATTTGAAGCACATTCTAACAAACTACGAACTTTGTTCCAATGAGAAAATAAACTTCGTTCTAACGAACTAAAATGATCGTTCCAACAAGAATAGTAGACTCATTCGAACGAAATGTCCAGCGCGTTCCAACAAACCAAAAAAATAAAAAAAATCATTTTGAAAATTCATTTAATAAAAATTTCTCTAGTAAAAAAATACATCCCAGAATAATTTGACTAATTTAAATTAAAAACCTAAATGTCATATACCTCCATATTGTGTTGTGACAGTTTCAACGGCTTGAACTTAGAAACGATGCTCGGTCACTAACTTATCTTCAAATATCATGGAAGCATCTACAAATGTAGTGTTCGATTTGTAATGGGATATGACAAATTATCTAAACTATGAGCAATTATAAAATCTTACTCTTATAAATCTCACCCTTTGGTTATTGCAGTATAAAATAAAAAACCTAACCAAATTAAACCCCTAATAAAGTGAACTGCAAATTCCCTCCAAAACCCAAAAATGGAACGACATTAGAGACTTTGTCTTCAATTAAAAAATTTCATCTTGTGTGGTCCAAGAGATCATCATCAAAGCATAACAGACCTACACACATAAAACAAAAAAATACCATGATGTATTTGAGACTTTAAAATAAATAAAAATCACTCTCAATTTGTTCTCCCTTTTTTTATTCGTAATAGGCAAAGGGTAAGAAACTAAGCATGAATTACTAGCATCACCCGAATCCACATGAAATAACATCACAAAGATAATCCAATAAGAACATTAGATGAAATTACAAAGAAGCATACCAACTATTTTTGAAAAAAAATCAATTTTCTCAGGTATATGTATTAAAAAGTACATATAGGTACAAATACATCACACCGTGGAATAGTACTAAAATATCCAAAGCATGAAAGTGGAATGTAATTGTGTGAACATAATCAATGGGAAAATCAACATAGGCATTCATAACATATAATTCTAAAGAAAGAACTTAATTTCAACCTTAGGTGTAAGAATGTTGAACGAGATGAAATTGACTCGACATATGCAACATGCCATGAATTTAAATGATTCTTAAAACAATAACACTAAAATAATTAATGTTTTTCGAGAGAGTCCGTTGTGCAAACTCATTGATCTTGTACTTTATAGTACCCTCAAAATACCATATATTTAAGGATTCACTCTCAAAATTTTGAAGATATCATAATGTCCATGTGTAGCGTGGCATCAATGAAAAAACTGGCCTTGGAATTTCTATTTTTGTTTGTCATTAATCTTTTTGGCTCTTTTGCAAATGGCGTCTTTTAATGCAAAGAGAAAATTCTCTTTGTAGACCTTTTCATTATTTAACGTAAAGCAAATTTTTCAGGAAACAAAATCCGAGCAATGGTTCTTACAAGCACAAATTATCTCAAGTACAGTTGGTTCCTTATTAAACACTATTGAGATGAGAACACTATATTTGACATATGACAGGTACCATGTTCAAAAAATTTGTGCATGTGTGCCATAAAGGTGATAAAAATTATAACCATGAGAAAGTAATAATCAATGAACGACGAAATGCTAGCCACGCATTATTAAGCACACTAAAGAAAAGAAGCCATGTATCCAACCATAATAAAAAAAGTTACATGAATGGATTAGATGTAGGGGTGATTCGAACATATTAAATGCACATCCATATATGGTCAAAAATAAAAATACAAAAATATTTTCGTCTTGTTCAAAATTTTATCCAAAATAAAATATTTTTGGAATTTTTCAAACTTTTTCTTACAAATAAAAAATCTTTTTGGATATTTTTTATAATTTCTTCTAAATAGAGCATAAAAATACAAAGAAATACAATCTACCAATAGGGAAAATGATATGAACATGATAATCACCCTACACTAGATGAAGTACCCGAACTCAATCAATGAAACAAATACCCAAAGACTTCCTAAGATTCTCGAATCTAAGTGAATCTAAAGGTTTCGTGAAAATATCGATTAATTGGTGTTCAGTGCTCACAAATCTCAAAGACACGACCTTATTTCTAACAAGATCACAAATAAAATACCCATGTATCCTAATGTGCTTCATGCGGGATTGTTGGACTGGATTATGGGAAATATGAATTGCACTTGTATTAAATGAAATAGTCATTATGTCTTGAGAAATCCCATAATCTTCCAACATATACTTCTTCCACAAGAGTTGTGTGCAATAACTCCGGGAGGCGATGTAATTGGCCTCTGCCAAGTACAAAGATATGGAGTTTTTCATCTTGCTCAATAAAGAGACAAGAGCACTAAAAGCATCCACCTGAGGTACTCCTACAACCATCAACACCCCTGACCCAATCAACATCCGAATAGGGTGACAAACGATCATCGATATCAAAGGAGTACCAAATACCATAGGAAAAAGTACCACTCACGTATTTGATGATACGTTTAAGTGCAAGAAAGTGACACTCTTTTAGGGACCTTTAGTAATGCGCATAAACTCCAACGATAAAGGCAATATCGGGACGACTAGCAATCAACTAGAGAAGACTACTTATGATGCTCCTATAAAGGGTTTGCTCTACATCCTTTCCTAAAGTGTCTTTGCTAAACTTATTCAATGTACTCATAGGGGTTTGTAAGTACTTACTTAAATCTAAACCAAACTTCTTCACCAGGTCCCTAACATATTTGGATTGAGATATGAATATCCCATCCACAAGTTAATGCACTTGGAAACCTAAGAAGAACAAAAGTTCACCATCCATGCTTATCTTAAGCTCACTCTTCATCTCCTCCTCAAACGTGTGAGCATATTGGGAATACATGGATCCAAATACTATGTCGTCTACATAAACTTGGGTAACTAAAAATAAGATCACTTCTTATCATAAATAATGTCTTATCCACTTCTCCTCTCTTGAATTCACGAGATAAGAGATAGAAAGTGAGTCTCCGGTACCATGCACGGGGTAATTGATTCAAACCATACGAGTCCTTCTTAAGAGAAAAGACATGTCTCGAGTGCTTTAGATATTCAAACCCTTTTGGTTATTCCACATGCACTTCCTCTTATATAATTCCATTAATGAATGTACTCTTGACATCCATTTGATATGACTTTAACCATAGATGACATGCTATGGTGAGTAGTAAGCGAAAGGACTCAAGCCTAGTAGCATGAGTGAATGCCTCATCAAAATCTACACCCTCGATCTCTGTGTAGCCTTAAAATATTAACCTAGTCTTATTACGAACTATGGCACCATTATCATCCATCTTATTCTTGTAAATCCACTTGGTACTATTCACATTAGTCTCGCTATGTCGGGGGACTAATTCTCAGACATCGTTTGTTGTAAAATTAAAGCGACTCATCTTGCATAGAGCATATCTAATGCTAATCCTTGAGTGATTATTTCACATTCTTAAGCTCAATTAAGTAGGTATAGAAAAATTATATAACAACATTATCAAGTTGAGCGCGAGTATTACCCCCAATATAGGATCACCAAGTATAGCAAAAAGGACATGACTTTTTCAAATGCAAGATGGTAGATCCTCTAAATTAATCATGATGTCCACCGAGGTATTATAAGGAATGATGATATTGTCACCCGGGGATGAATTTTCTCACACTTGATGTTAGGATCGACATAGGCGTCTCAGCGTCCCTAAACGATTAGAAACAATGAGATGCGTATGACGATCATCACCTCGAGTGTGAGAACAATTCATCCCCGGGTGACAATATCATCGTTCCTAATAATACCTCGGTAGACGTCGTGATTAATTTAAAGGATCTACCTGTCGTCTCTAATCGTGAAATTTATTGATTCCATAACCATAGAGATTGCAAGGTTAAACACCTTATAAGCCCTACTCCACGATGAATACCCTAAAAATATCCCCTAATTGATTCAATGGTTGAACTTTCCTAATTGATCTCTATATATAAAAATGTTGCAAGGACTCCCCAAACACATGGAAATACGATAGGTTGGGTTTCTTCCCTATCCAAAACTCATATGGCGTGTGATGTGTGTGGACGAAGAAATACCCTATTCATCGTATGGAATACGGTATTAACCGCCTCTGCCCAAAAACGTTGAGGCACCTTTCTCCCCAAAAGCATGGATCTAGCCATCTCTTAAATCGTCTAGTTCTTCCTTTCAACTATCCCATTTTGTCGAGGAGTAAGAATGGTCGAAAACTCATGTTTGATGGTCACTTCATCACAATAGATATCCACCCCCATCTTTTTTAAATTCAGTGTCATTGTCACTACGCATCAGATTAATAGTGACATTGTATTGGTTTTGTAGGACACGACACTTAGTTGTAAGTAACTCAAATACATCTTACTTTTCTATATCAAACCCAACGATGGAGTATCTAAAAAATTCATCGACTATCACGAGAATTTATCTCTTACCACTGATGCTCTTCGTATGTGTAGGACCTATAAGATCCATGTGCATAAACTCCAATACACGATAAGTGGTAATGATATTCAATTCTGACGGGGACTTCAAAATTGTTTTTCTTATTGGAAAGGACCACAAACCAAGGAAGTTAGTTTCCCAAGAGATGGTAAGACATGAACTAGATCATTCTTTACTAATCTTTAAAGATCTCTAAAGTTCATATGACCTAGTCGCTAACACCAAACGTCCATAAATGAGATCGTGGCTATATTGCACACAAAGGAGGACTTAGAAATAATCCCCCAATAATTATCTTCGATCCTCACTTCTTGTAGTAAAATTTCACTGGATTGATCATAAACATTACTCTCGGACGAATAAAACATTACTATAAAATTTGGGTCGCAAAATCGGCTTATACTAATTAAGTTTTCTTTCAATCCTTCAATGTACAACACATTATCTATCATAGGAAATTTAGGTACCATTTCCTAAAATGCTATACCTACTCCCATATCCAAAGGTGACTTTGCCTTCCTTACGATCCATAATGTTAGTAAAATATGACTTGTCATCGGTCATGTTCCTAGAGCACCCATAATCAAAATACCATTGGGAAGTATCTTAAACCTTGAGAGCAATATGAACAAGAAGGGCTTTGTCTTCATGCTTAGGTACCCAAGTGGAGGTAACCTTTTGTTTTCCCTTATCGTTATTGGCTCTAGTCATAACATTGGAAGCGTTTTCAGAGGCATAGACATCTTTTAAAATTCTTTCATTAAACTTTGAGAAATGGAGACAAGAACTCAACTTGCTATCTAAGTATCTATAGTGGTGTACGGGAGGATATGTACGTTGAGTTCTTCCTAACTTATAGTAAAATGCCAAAGGTGACCTCTCATTTTGCAATGGGTGCAAACATATACTTGTTTATGTCTACCTTAGTTAGCTTGTCTAGTTTGAACTTTGTTTGGTGGGTAGATTGAGGCCCATATAGATACACCACAAACTTAGGAACCACTTTGGGTGCGGCATGAGAAGTGGATGCACCATCTACCTTGCCACTTCCTAAAGCCTAAAGCGAGACTAAGGAACATCTTCGCTATCTTATTCGATGTATCCTCTATAATAACCTTGCCCTCCCAGTCATGTTTAAGATTTTTCTTGAGTTGGGATACAAGGGATTAAATTTTATCATGAGTGTCCAATGAAGCTTGGAGATCTCTCGTAAAATTAGTCACTTTGTTGGTCAACTCATTATTTTCCCTCTCCATTAAAATAACTCTCTTTCCCAAAGAAATTATCACCAATATCTCTCTCTCTCTCTCTCTCTCTCTCTCTCTCTCTCTCTCATCTTTCAATTCTTTTTTCAGCAACAAGACCCTATGAGAAAAAATTTTATTTTCATTTTAAAAGACTCGGTGTAAAGCTCAGCATAGGTGCGTTGGAGGCCACATTCTCCCTCACTTAGATCTTTATCTCCCTCACTCTTTTCTAAGTGAGTAGACTCACTATTGAGGTAATCATATTTAGAAACGTCCTCATCAGTGTGAGACGTACTCCATGTACTAACATGACTGGACAAAAATGAGGTGAAGTTACGTCCATGCAGTGATTTGACTTTAAAAACTACCGACTCGACATCGTTATCACTAAGAATGTCACTATAAGCGACTTTGCCTTTGCCTTATCTCTTTAGCCTCGTAGCACAATCGTGGGCTTTATGACCCTTACCCTCGCACTCATAGCATCTTTCCTAGTCTTTTTTAAGGTACTCTCCTCTTGCCTTTTCAAAGAATTTCCTGCCCGACTGAAAAATTTTATCTTTCTCGAAACCTTTATTTTCTTTGGAAGAATTTTCTTTTCTAAGTTTTAGAAATTTTTTGGACATTTTGCAAAAAGGGCAAGATCATCAGGATCAAAATCAAATTCGGAGTCAGAAGAGACATCCTCTTTTTTCGACTGAGCTTTTCCCAAAATCCCTATTTCCTTTTTTCTTTTGAATTTTGGGGACCATATTGATTTCGTAAGATTTAAGGTCTCCTACAAGTTCTTCTAACTAAAGCGTATCTAAAATTCTTGATTAATTAAGAACTAACTTTAAGGATAAAATAGTACGACGAGGATCTCAAAATATTTTTCACAACTCTCATCTCAGGAATTCATTTACCCAAATTAAAGCTAAAAATGACTATATTAGATACACGTGCATGAAACTCATCAAAAGTCTCAGTTGTTAGCATAGTAATGGTCTCAAACTGTGTGGTGAGATTTTCAAATTATAAGCTTTTACAGTATTGGTACCCTCGTGAGTGAGTTAGAGGGTACCTCACGCTTCCTTAAACATGATACACTTCATAATACGACGAAACTCGTTGGAAGTGATTGCACTAGAAATTGCACTCAAGCCTTGAGATATAAATCAAGCCATTTAAAATCATCCTTTTTCCAACTAGTGATAGGTTTAAGACATATGAAATCATCATTAGTCACAATAGGTGGTGTCCACCCTTTGTTACAAATAAGTTATACTCCCTCATCAATCGACTTTAATGCCGACCTCATTCTAACTTTCCAATATGCAGAATCTGACCCATCAAATATTGATACTCTGCTATAAAAATTCTTCATATAATCCTAAAATAAAGATCATTCAATAAATTAGTGTAACCAACTCTGATAATAATTTAAAAACGCTCAGGTTATATGGATTCATTTGTATCTTAGGTCACATACATAAAAGATCCAATTTTAAGACAAGTTGTATCTTAGGTGTGCATGCAAGATCAAGTCCAAGATAAATATGCCAAACCAAGCGATCAAACCAAAACAAACCAAGCAGAAAAAGAATCTTGGGGAAAAAATCCCTTTCGGGCAAAACCTTTGAGTCAGCACTGTTGTAAGGACATGATTTTATAAATGTCCATTTAGAATCTAGGAATTTTTGAGTTGTCCAGATCATCATAAATATCTCGTATACCGATACATTTGACACATCTCCACACTTTCAACCTTGACTTCCATCATCCGAATCTCTAGCATCATGAATCATTAACACACACTCATCATCTTCATCAACATGTACCCATTATCTTCAACGTGTGTAGTGAACCTTTAACCGATCTCCACGAACTCCACTTCGTTAGAAGTTATATTGTTTAATTGGAGTTAATAATATTCATGTACATATTTAGGAGATTTTTTAAAAAATTTTATAATTGTTCGTATTTCATAAAAACAAGGTTGTCTATTTAAATAATTTTTTTATAGTCGTTCTAAAGACCTGATCAAATGACATCTCATGTCGTTTCTTTGGTCGAGAGATACCTTATTTCTTCAATGCATCAAATGACCACGTACTGTTTTGGTTTTTAATACAGCATTTATATGGTCACTTGAGGGATCTAACAACGTCTAATGTCGTTCAAATGACATACTAGATGTCATTCGAACGAGATTGCGTCACCTTTGATTTTTTTTGCTGCTATAAACACCTTCTCTAAATTAGATTTTTTGCAAATCTTTTACAACTCCATTTTTTACAAAACTGCTGCGATTTTAGACTTTATCCTTTTAGGTTAAAACCTATTTTGATTCACCTAAACATCCCAAATCATATATGTGAATCATTATTAAACCCATTTACTCATATAACCTATTCTTGGAGTAAATCTTGTGGAGAAGAAAGGCTATCTCCATTGGTGACTATTGGAGCTCTTGTGGGATCTCTTGCTGATTCTTAGAGTTCTTGAGGGAACTCCTACTGAAGACAATAAACCGAGGCATGTGGGTATTCGTATATCAAACACGTTGTATTTCTCTATATATATCTAAGTCGAGGTTTACAATAAATAGTGAAATAAATAGTTTTGCCCCTTTCGGAGATTTTTCCCGAATCTTTGTTTGTGATTGTTTGGACTGCATGCTAAATAGATTTTATTGCCTTCAATCACTTTATATGCATGTTTATGGTTTGATTAAATCTGAAAATAAAATTGGAATTTAATTCAATAAGTTTAGACATTGAACAAAATTGCACTCTCAACTGTTTTGACAAACTCGAATGACTCACAGACTACTTAGAGATCCATTAAGTATAATGTACGGAGTCTTCAAATATCAAAATTTGATGTAGTCCAGCACCACTCACAAGAAGAATCTTTTCCCTCGGTATCCACCGATCAGTCTCAGGATACGGAATCATTTCTTCTTTAGCAGGAAGGTCGCAACTCCATAAATTAGCAGTAGAGAAAACTCCATAAGGGTTTTATACATTGTATGAAACTAGGGTGTGACAAACTCAACAAATTATTCTCTGGATGTATGATTTGGAAAACAAAGTATTTTTTTAAAGAAACAAATAGAGAAAAACTTTTACAGAAGGTATAGGAATTGATTTTCTCCAAAAACCTTGTGAAAAACAGTCCAAAAAAGTCATATTTATAAAAAAAACATTTTTCGAGGTGGCGGAGTTTGTTCATACAAAATTACCACTTTTTTCGAATGAAAATATAGTTTTGTTCTAACGAGATTGACTTTCGTCCAAACGAAGGACTTAGTTCGTTCAATCTAGCTTCCAACTAACTTCCAACGAACTTCTAGCGGGTGTAGCACAATCAAATAAAGACACCCCGTTTGAAGCTCGTTAGAAGTTCGTTCTAACAAACTACATATTCATTCCAAGGAGAAATTAACTTCGTTCTAATGAACTAAAATGATAGTTCTAATGAGAACAATAAACTCGTTCAAATGAGATGACCATTTCGTTCCAATGAACCAAAAACAAAACAAAAAAAATCATAACTGATGAGATGACCATTTTCCTGACCAACATTCCGTTAGAGATAATATCATAACTAATGCAGATTTCCTTGGAGCTGAATATATGGTAATAAATATTTTGCTGACTCCATGATAAAATGAATATATAATATGCATCCGAATAGATATAAAGAATGATTCAGAATAATTATAAAGTGTCTCGTTGATCAGTCGAGGCAAAATTGTATAATGCTGAACAAGAATAATATTTTTCAGAACATAAGAATATGGCTAAGTACGTTGTCGAGCCTGAATATAAATAAGAATGACCCAGACCAACTATTCATTGGGGGTGAAATATAATAAATGTTGCAGTTCTCCTCGGAGCTGAATATGATAATAAGTATCTTGCTGAGCTCCATGCTGAGATGAATATAGAATATTCATCCGAATGGATATAGAGAATGATTCGTGCTTGAGCATAGATCAGAGCAATAATAAAATGAATAGTGCCTCACTCAGGTAAAATTTCATAATGCCGAGCAATGATAATATTTTCCAGAAGTTTAAGATTGTTCCTGAGCATTTGTCGGCACTGAATGTTGTACATGTGGAGTTTAATAAGTTGCTCAAACACCAGTTGAAACTGAATCTCATATAAATTATCATTAACAAATTTGTTCAGCCAAATAATATGTATCAGCTCAAGCATAAGGCAATAAAAATTTCAAAATATGAAATAATATGTTTTGTGGCAAACATGTGTCATGTGAGGAAATTCTTATCACATGTGGATCATATGGGAGATTCAAAATTTTTACAATATTATTTGCAATCCCAACAAATACTAAAAATAAGTTGGTTTAAAAAATTATTCCTATGTAAAGCTTTGAAGCATAAGGGTGTGGTACTTCACATAAAGCTTGGAAATATAAGTGTGTGGTACTGTAGAAAATACCCAATTTATAAGTTGGTGTAATAAACTAAAAGTCCTTCTTAAACAACAAAACTTTATTTTGATGAAGTCAAATAAATTTGGGTCCCAACGTGAGGTCTGAAACCCATCACCCTGAAAGAAATCTTTATTTTTTTATATTTCTTTAGCTGCCGACCAACTGTGGATGTTGAGGACCAGGGGTAGGTTGGATGGTCACCGACCAACATTAGACGTCGCTGACGAAGAAGTAGATGATCGTCGACCTGTTTAGTTGGTTTCGACCAGCGCTAGATGGTGCCGACCTATGGTGACCACCAGTTTCGATCAATAATTAATTATGCCGACCAGTTAATATATGGGGCCGACCAAGATTGGATAATTCCGACCTACTTATACGGCTGTCGCCCAGGTATATGAGAATTGTCGACCAGCAATAGGGGGTCGGGAACACCTCAAGTTGTGCAATACTTATCGCCAATCAACAAATCGGAGTTGCCTACCTATTGAAAAGTTGTTGACGACCTAGTGCCGACCAAGAAATTATGGTCGTCGACCAACCTGAGCTTTTTGGGTTCATTTATCTCTTTTCTTTGTTGATAAGGGGGATGTCTTTGACTGATAAAGATATGATAATCGTAAGTTAGTTGTGATTCGCTAGTCGGTTGTGAACGAGATATGAGTCCTTGGTCGGAATGGTCATGTTTTTTTATTGAAGGCAGTAGGTCTTCCATGGGACCTCAATAACTGATATAAAACATTACTTAGATGTGTGTTCTGATCGGATCAATAATTACATGTAATCCATATGGTACCATCGGTTCTTCGGTTTGGATCGCAAACTCCATATGGAGCGCGTTGTCCAATGGATCGGGATGCCCAACTCCGTCACCACCCTATTCATGGCTAGGGGCTGGTGTCAATTCCTCAACGAACCCTATGAAGCGGTTTGGGCAACCGAAGTCCGATCCTTTTACGGCACCCTTGTTCGGATGGGCCAATTCGAGGCCCAAGCTTACGTGGATGGGAATGTCATCCTATTTTCTTTGGCTCTTCTCACGGCCAAATTGGTCGAGTATGATGTTTCGAACATTCAAGAATCCACCTATCCACGAAACGTCCTCCCGGTCGCCAAAGAAGTCATCATGGCCCGCATTGCACCGGACGTGGCTTGAACGAGGCAAACCGTTGCCATTGAACACCTTAGCGAGAAGGTGCACCTCACTTTTCAGATTGTGTGCGCCAATATATTGCAAACGTCCAACAATTCCGCCATGCGCCCCGGAAGTCCACTTTAACCTACCATCTCTTTGACCCCCACACTTCCATCCATTTGGCCCGCACTTTATACGCTGATATCATCAACGCGTCCTTGGATGAGAAGGGTGTTACCCCATTACCCTATGCCCGTTTGATCACTTCTATCCTCAAGGATGCTGGCATAGCAACGCCGCTCGATCATACTCGCATTCCCGGTCCTTTTGGACAAGGGACCCGTACTAAGAGCGCCAAATAGCTAGCTATCCTACGGGAACGGTGAGGAGATGATAGTGAAGAAGAGGTTGCCTTGATCGAGAGCGACGAGGAAGAAGAGGCAGTCGAGGCGGATGTCGACATGGGGGATGTTGGTCCGGATGAAGAGTCCGGTGGATGAGGAGGACGACTCGTATTTTGAGTGGGCGGGAAGCGACCTCACCAACCGAATGGTGGCACTTGAAATGAACTTCGACAACTTTTTGACCGATTACCGTCGTGACACGAGCTTGATACTCTGTTTCCAAGCGGACATATATCGATGCCAAGGGGATCCTAATGAGCCACTACCACCCTATTACTATAATCCCTATGGCCCCGACGCGCCCGGTTCTTCCCATCCCCCGCCCCCGTGAAGCTTGATGTGGTTCTGGCAGCTGTTTATTTGTTTTTCCTGTTCACATTTTGTATGCTTTTCCTTGTAATTGTACCACAGTCTTGTTTGTAATAAAAACTACATTTTCTCCATTTGTTTGTTTTATTTATCGCACTTATTATTTTGCCTTATTTAGATTTTAGTCCTTTTTGCTTGAGGACAATGCAAAAGTCTACGTTAGGAGGGGTCATAAGTGCGTATTTCTAAAACTTCACAAATTTTCAAAAATGCCCAGAAATTTCCAAAAAAATCATAAAATTTTGAAAAATCCAAAAATATTTTTGTTCAAAATAAATAAAAATTGGAATTCAAACTTTTCAAAAATATCATTAAAAGTCGGATTAAAGTCTCAAGTTGTAAAAATTCAACATACACAAAGCCGAAATTGACTAAAGATGGAAATTGAGCCAACATTGACGACTTAACGAATAAGTGTGGAGATTAACAAACCCATTGAGATTCGAGCCTATCACTTTTTGCGAGTTTTTAAATCAATCCGAGTTAATTGTTAACTCAAAGTTCTTTTCTGCGCCTAAATAGTCGTCGAGGATCTCAATCCTTTCATGTTGATCGGTTATGAAAAACGTGTGTGATATTGCTTTGAAAAACGTGTTAAAATGATCTCTAAACTTAAATTCATCTCGAAACACATATGGTAACGCAATTGGCATTTTGGACAATGAAGTAGGCCATCGTTTGTCACCCAAAAAAATTGGTCAGAAAAAGTAGCGAAAAATCACCCTTTTTGCAACCCAAATTGAGCCGAATAATTGTTCCCTTTCGTTTGGTAACCCGAAAAAACCAAGTAGCCCGGAATTGCGAAAAATGGAAAAATTCAGAATTTAAGTCCAAAAAGTGCATAAAAAGGGGCAAGAAAAAAATAAATATGCTCAACAAAAATAGAAAAAAAATAGAAAAAAATGAGCAATATCCCGGAAAAAGCACAAATAGACATCATAAATGATTTTTCCAATTCCAAACCTTCCCTACCATTTTTATTTTACCCCATACACCTTAAAACCCGAAAAAGTCCTAATCGAGTCCAAATTGCGAAATTGATTACCGCGTGGAGAGCTAATACACCAAAAGATAATAAAAGAGATTGAATGCGCGAAAAAGAGGCAATGTTCCCGTTTTTAAAACCGTATTCCGTTGATGAGATCCTATCAATATAAATTTCCATATTTCTAATTGTATGCATGATTTTGCGTCCATTACATTTACTCTTTATATCACGCATACTGAGAGAATAGTCACAATCCGAGTGATTCGTTTGAGAATGCATTCCGTGAGATTTTGAAATCAAAATGAATTTTCGAATAAGTAACGTAATGATCAATCAGTGGAAATTGGCGGTTATATTTCCGGCTTCGCACACACACACTACGGTTTGAGACTTATACATACGACTTGATGATGACTATTTTCTGGAAAAGTTTGAATTGCACAATTTTTGCGTATTTTGAATTTTCTTTGAGTCGAATTTTGTGGGTACATTCTCTGCAAACCCTCACGAGACACCACTTATCCTACTAGGGTGACCTAGGGGTTTAAAGTCTTGTTGCATGTGCTAAATGCAATCGCTTGTCCACGAAAAAGGTATTCTATCCCAATAAAATGTTTTTCAAAAGTTAAGCCGTGCTAAGATTCTTTTACATTGCTCGGGACGTGCAAAGTTCTAAGTTAGGGGGTTTGATTAGGCATAAATTCTTCCTAATTTATCCCTTAATTTAGTTACTTTTAGCACCTTGAACAACGTAATTAATTTGACTTTATCTCATAATCTTGCTACTGACTTATCCTAACGAGTACACCGAGTTTCTGGTATTTCGTAGTGATTTTACAAGTATTTGATGTCAAGAAACGGAAAAAGGAAACCGGAAGAATCAAGAAAGACAAGAAAGAAAGTCAAAAGGGCAAAAGTGTAATTTCCACCTAGAATTCGGAGGAGGTACCTAAAGAGAAGTTGAAGATATCTCATTCATGAACACATAGGAAGAAACGGAACCTAAATCGGAGTTCTGGAACAAAAGATATGAGAAGTCAAAGTTGAGGAAAAAAGTCAAACATGCAGACCGGTCCACCCCTACCCCGGACCGGTCCTCTGTGCAAACCTCCAGAAGACCCGGGATCGAAAGAAAACCGAAGAAGGGAAAAAAAATAAAAGAACCGATCCGCCCCGGACCGGTCCGCCCCAAAAATAAAAGAACCGATCCGCTTGGGAGGCCCGGACCAGTCCGGCCATTGAGATTCTGAAATCTTATACTCTACTAAAGAGACTTCTAGTGCATCTGAAACTCCTAAATTATTGTAGGGTATAAAAACCCATTTGATTATTATTATTTCACGGAGAATTTTAGTTAATTTTCCATTCTCTTTCAAAAACCCTAGTTTAGATACATTTTGTTCTTTTAATTCCAAGATTGAAGTTTTGATCAGATTTCAGTAATTACCAATAATTCTAGTTAATACTTTGAGTGCTTTGGGAAGATTAGTAAGTAATTTTATCTGTTTAATTCTGTCTTACATCATTCTACCAATTTTCTATAGTTTAATCATATTTTTCTGCAAATCAAACACTGTTTTCATCACTTTTAGTATGCTAGGCTAGATTTCCCAAGGCCGGGATACATGAACCCAGCCTGATGTGTTAGTTACATGTGTATAACATCAATCCTCTGAATTTAGTGATTAATTACGACCGTATTACGTAGGAACACAACAATTGCAGATCTGTATATCTCGTTTTCCTCTGGGTAACCGGGATGATTTAGAATGCAATTCGAGCGTCACTATCGCGATACCGATTTACTCGTCCTCAGATTAAGTATGATGCGAGCTTGAACCTCGTATACGTAATGCTTGGGAGTACTAAATTTTGGGTCAAATTAATCCGTTAAATTTACGATTAGTATTTATAACTGCAATACACTAGGGTTGGGGGATTGTATTCCCGTCCTGTTTTTATCATACATAGTTTAAAGTTTTAAATCATTTTTCATTAGCAGTTTAGGTAATTTAGTATAATTTCATCTTTTCATAATTTCACAGTTGCATTTAGTTTAATCAATTCCAAAACCAAATCATTTTCTCTTTTTCTTTTTAGAGTCAAAGTTAGGATTCCTTCATCTTTTCTCATCATCACAACTTCGTTATCTTAGTTCCCTGAGGATCGATACCCGACTTATCGGATTATTACTTGAGCGACAGTCTTGCACTTGACCCTAGAGAGTATGCACTTCTCAGACACATTCTGAGTCGCGTCAATGTTGTTCTTAAGAAAAATTGTGTGTTTTAATTTAAGTATAAATGAATATTTTTGAAAGAAAATCGAATGATTTAGAGATAGTCCAAGAATATGATTTTTCAAATTAATCATGTTACTTAGTGGATTAAAAGACATTTTTTAATTAATACGGAAACTTGTGAAGATAAGGGTTAATAGTATTTAACTTAATTTAAAGATAATGTTTTGGAAATAAAACATGGTTAATTCATAAACTCTATAGTAATTGCATGTAGTGTTGGGTAGAATTATATTGGTTATAATATCTCAATCGTTCTTTTTGTCATTTGTTTTTGTATTGCATTTTGTTAGGGAACTCCTACAGGGCTTTGGCACACCTCGTTCTCTTTGTCACAGTAGGTTAGCTGATTACTTTTGAGCAGTAAGTAATCATTTAGTTTTATGCTAGTAGATCTGATTACTTAAACCCTAAGGCATTGTATAATGGCTTTCACACTTGTTATTATTATGCTTATATATCTAGGAAATGGAATTCCATATTTATTTGATAAATCTAATCAATTAAGCTGCACTAAAAACATTATTCAGGTTGTTTTGCATTATTTCACACTTAGTGCAATTGGATCAGAATGAGTTGACCCACAGGTAACCTCAAATTCTAGGTCGGGGCATTACATTAGATATGTGCAGTGTAGTTCAAAAAGAAAAATACAAAGATAACAATTAAATATTACCTTCAAGTTCTTAGTTCTAGAGTAGGTTTCTTATTGATATATTTTTAAATCTTTATCCCTTTACGCAGTCCAATAATGATATAGTATAAAGTGATATAAATATAAAGTTCCCTCCTCGAAAATTAAATATTTGAGCCACATATAAGTGATCCCCTAGTCGCTCAAATTTCTTGTCGGCTAGTTTTGAGTTAGAAACCCGATATTCAACAATATGTGAAAAGAAGAAAAATATAAAATAATTTAATAATGGTCAAATTCATATATCTATTGGGATAAATTTGAATCAACTAGCTAATAGTCGACAACACTTATTAAATTAATAATTGGTAAATACTTTTCTAGACTATAAAAGAAATACTTTTCTAGACTATAAAAGAAAGAAGAGTAATTGTAGACCAATTCAGGATACATACTCATTTTGTGCAATACACTGACATGTCGTGTCTGTATTGGTTCGTGTTTTATATGATACTCGGTTGACCCCAAATATGAAACAATGCAAACACGATACGTTAACGTATCGCATGTGAGAATTACTCAAGAAAGAAAGAAAAATATATATATTTGAATAACAGACATTTGAAAAGAATACTGCTAACACGTTTGTTGCTTATTTTATGGGGTATAAGCGAAATGGTTTAAGTTCCAAAAAAATCTAAACATCAATAAGTGTTGTACTTTGTGGTACAAAATCTATCAGTGCATGACACTTTATTACCCTTTGGGAATGATTGGGAGGATTTTTGGGAGTGAGAGTATTGCTCGTGGTATAAACTAATAAACTAACGATTAAATCTCGTATGTTGAGCTATAGATTAACTTGTACTCCTGAGTCGTATATATCTCCAGCCTTCCAATTATCAGGTATGTTATTAACCGGAACAACCCACGTCTCATTTTCATCATCGTCGGTAAATAACATTCTTAGAGATAAGGCTCCACTAGGGGGTGAAGTTGTTGTCCACACTGATCCATAACTACGATCCAATAGCTTGCACCCAAAATTTTGTGTCTATATATAAAAGGAAAATATGTTAGTGATGTGTGTAGGAAGGTTAAATATTAATGGGGGCATTAAATAAGATATGGACTATACCTCACATAGCTGCACAACTGTAATATCCCTTTTGCCTTGTTGATACCATATCACAAAAGCCAGGTAATGAGGGTAGTTGCTGTTCTCATCAATCTTAATCGTTATATTTTTGTTTGGATAGCTGCATGAAACCCTGTTCATCCAAATGAATGAGATATAGAGAGTCAGCACACGTCTTGCGTTCTTTTATGTAAATTCTAAGAGAAATGCAAATAAACCAAAATAGCCATTCTCACGGATACCCCAAACTAGTAAACATAGCCGTGTGTAGTGTCAATTTTACTAAATATAGCAAACCAATAGAAACCGACAAACTAATTTTTTTTGGGCCCAAGTATGACACGGAACAGCATGTGAATAGCTTTAAAAACTGGCATATATTTGACGGATTTTTTTAAAATATCATAACAATTAATTTTTGGTTAATTTTTTTTATGGGAGTCCCCTGACATGTTTAAATACCACAGAAAAAAATCAAGTTGAAAACATATTTTTTTTATTTTTAAAAAATATGAAAAAATCTATCCGCAAGTTGCTTCCGCATCAAAGCCAACCTATATATTTATGTTTGGTTTTTCTTTTTTTGGGGGGATGGGAGGGTGGGGGTGGAAGAAGGAAATGAACAACCATATAGCCATCTTGAAAATTAATGAATGAATGTGTACCTTCTATATTCAATATCAATTACACCAAGGGCTAGTAAAGATGCAGATGCATATGTAGTTTGAGCCAACCCACTATAGGCTCGCCTACTGAGTATGAAATCTGTGTTTGCACTTGACCCGTGGTCAGTTATTACTACTGTCACTCCTTGATCTGAGCAATATCTACTGTCTATACACCTCACCTGATAAGGGGAAAAAATACTTTTCAATAAACTATGCTGGAAAGAATATTTGGGCTCAATTGGATTTATAAGCCAAAAAAATTTTACGTAGGTGAAATACTTAATCACCTGGTAGCAAGCACCACAGCCTACACCATCTCGATAGAGTTCTGACGCAGCAGCAACATATCCTTCGTTAATTGTCGCTCCAAATGTTCCATACCCACATCTCCCAGCTTCGATTATTACAAAAATTATAAGTAACTATAAAACATTAGGTATATATATACTATAGATGTGCATATAATAATAATAATAATAATAATAATAATAATAATAATAATAATAATGATGTTCTTGTGAGGATATGTCCGTATTTTAAAAGTGCAGACTGAACATGAATCACCTAACGGTGACCCTAGAAATTATCGATTAAATTATAAATTATAGTCACTCTCTTTCTTTTTTCTGGGTTACCTCCAAATGATACATGTTCGGTCCGCACTCTTAAAATACGGACATTGCATATCAGTCCGCATTTTAAGAGTGCGGACCGAACATGTGTCAACTGGCGGTGAACCTAGAAATTATAAGCTAAATTATACGGGCTCTCTCTTTCTTTTCTACGCTCATCACCAGGTGACACATGTCAGGTTCACAGCCTTAAAATGCGGAGTGATACACACAAAAAAAGTTATATATATATATATATATATATATATATATATATTGAATATTTCCTGACTTTCTGTTCCTTGTTCGTCAGAATCGGGGTAGTGGGCTGCCCGAGATTGAACGAAACAGTCACTACACGAAGCGGCTATTCCTTGATTCAGCACCGAAAGAAAAGCTGTGACAAGAATAGTAAGGGACTCGAGGGAAGCCATAGTAGGGATAAGATAGCAAAAGAAATGTATAGCAAAGAAGATAAGTTGGTATGGCATGAAGTAACAAAGTTGGTAGTATTTATAGTGACTTAATCAGCAGATGCCACATTCAGTTTTGGCAAACGTTTTGACTTTTTTGACAATATTCTTTCCAAGTTCGTTTGGTGAGTGGAATTCTGTCAACATTGATTCTCAGCAACCTTCTTAGACTTCACATTGCCTTTTTTGTTTCTGGATAATGTAGAAAGGTATTTATGACGTTCCCTTTGCATATTTAATTATCACTTTTGGTTCCCACATTAAAGTCTCTTAAGGCAATTTTCATATTATTATCCAAGTTATTTCACCTATACGGTACATTTCACAGACATGTGACACGTGTGAATTAATCTAGACATTTATACTCCCATCCTGTGAAGAAGATATGATACGTGGAGAGTACCTTAGATCATATGTAATGGAAGGTGTAAACGTGTAGTTTTACACATTTATGTTTTACAATGGGTAAGAAAATATGTCGTTGGAGGAGGGAGAACATGTTAAGGAATTGTAAATCTAAAGGGTCGATAGACAATGTGCAAGTGGCCCCAGATGTTCTAGGCATTAAACATATATCCCCCAGTTTGGGCGTTAAAAAGATTGCTATCCAGATTTCTGGGCGCCTATATATTGTCCGCCCAGCCTCAATTTTGAAAAAAAAAAATTAATATCCAAACTGTAACTTTTTTGATATATTGTCCGCCCAACCTCATTTTTGAAAATCTGGGCGGTAATATGTTGTCCGCCCGATCTGGGCGGTAAAAAGTTTAACGCCCAATCTGGGTCACGTCCTCACTTTGAATTATCCCAGTGTAAAACTTGGAGCAACAATCTAAAGAAAAAAATATAAAATTACATCTCCACGTCCTCAGTTTGCACATTACCACTACAGATGGCCTTATGATATTGTGTATTTTTTTGTATCCTTACTCAACATTAATAAAGTGCATGACAATATATCACGAAAACAAAAGAATGTTTTGAAATGAATGCCCAAGAAGCCTCGTGGGCGAGAAAATACGGATATATAAATAAGGGCGGGGACGAAGCTACATTATGGCAAAGGGATGCTATGCCTCCCTCCACCATTGATAGAATTCGGAGTATGTGGTCCATCTAGTATACTAGTTTAGATATTTGTAGACTCTACGGGCCTGTTTTGTTGTCCCTAAACTTATAAATTAGCGTATTTAAAATTAGTTCATTCATGAATTGCCTTATTATTAGTGTTTGGTTACAAGAATGAACAAATTCAAAAATGAACCAATTCATGTTGATTCACAAAAACTTAAATTAGTTCATTTCACCAAAAACTTGAAATTGCACAATTTATAATTACAACATGAATTTTAAATGCACCACTCCCATAGAGTATCTCTCACCATACTACTCTCTCCCTCTCTCTCTCCACACACACACACACACACACATCAAAAGTAAATAACTCCATTTTTCTTTTCCAAACACACCACAAATTAGATTCAAACTCATTTAAAATTAATACATCGACAATCTATTCATTTCAAAGTGATTTGTTTATAAAATTAAATAATTTACGCAACCAAACGGGCCCTAAATAATTCTTTTATAATTACTCAGCAAAATTATATATGAAAGAACGTAATATTTTTGGATTTTGCCCACTTTTATGCCAACACGTTCCTTAATTTTTCATTTTCTTAACAAAGTTGTGAAGACCGAAATATATATATATATATATATATATATATATATATATATATATATATATATATATATATATATATATATATATATATATATATATCATGCATACCCAGTTTGCATACCCTCCGTGCGGACCATTTTTTTAAAATAGTAAAAATAAATTATTTCGGGCTGATTTTTTTTTTTTTGATTTTTAAACATTTCAGTAGGACCATGAAAAAATAATCAGCTCAAAATGAATTTTTTTGCTATTTTAAAAAAATCGGTCAAACTTTGTCAGTTTTTAAGTTGTTTTTAAGTTGTTAAAAGCTGACAAAGTTTGAACGATTTTTTTAAAATAGCAAAAAAAATCATTTTGAGTTGAATTTTTTTTTATGATCCTATTGAAATGTTTAGAAACTATAAAAAAAAATTAGATCAAAAATATTTTTTTTACTATTTTATCAAAATTGGTCCGCGCCAGCGGTATGCAAACTGGGGTATGCATGAGAACCGCTCTCTCTCTCTCTCTCTCTCTCTCTCTCTCTCTCTCTATATATATATATATATATATATATATATATATATATATATATATATATATATATATATAGTATTGCTCTTCTGTATAATAGTTCGTATTTTAAGAGTTCGAACCGGATACGTGACACCTGACGGCGGGCTTATAATTTATACGTGACACCTATAATTTATAAGCCCGCCGTCAGGTGTCACGTATCCGATCCGAACTCTTAAAATACGAACTATTATACAGAAGAGCAATACTATATATATATATATATATATATATATAATACTATTATTGTGCGGACTGTCCCATATTTTAATACTGCAGACCGGGCATGTGTCACCTGCCAGTGATCCCCAAAACAGAGAAAGAGTGTCACTATAATTTAACCAATAATTTATAGGCTCACCGTCAGGTGACACATTTTCGGTCCATACTCCTAAAATGCGGACTGGTCCGCACAAGAGCAATATTATATATATAAAATAATGCTCTTATGTGGACTTTACATGTGTCAGCTGACGTTGAGCCCGAAAAGTGAGAGAGAGCGTCGATAATTTAGCCGATAATTTATGGGTTCACCGTCAAGTGACAAATATCTGGTCCGCATTTTTAAAATGCGGGAGAGTCCGCACAAGAGACATATATATAAGGCTCCATCATGTAAAGACTCCTTATGGTGCAGACTCCGGTACATACCATTTTTTTAAAATATTAAAAAAATGAATTAATTGATGATACTTCATGAAAATGATCTCCACTGTGAGAATATCATTTTCAATTTTTTTCATAAAAAAAACAATAAAAAAGACTGTTGAAATGAGATGATATGTAAAAAAAATGGTATAAATATGCATTTTCGAGCGTTAAAATTTTGACGATCATCTCACCCATTTTTCGATTGAATTTTTTGATGAACCTCATGGATATGACCTCGACAACGAGAAGATCATATCCATGAAGTTTCATCAAAAAATTCAATCAATCAAGTGGTTGGCGCCGACCAAAACTCTCAACAATCAAAAATGAATATTTATACCATTTTTTGACATATCACCTCATCTCAATGGTTCTTTTATTGAATTTTTTGCTAGAAAAAATTGGATATAATCTTTTCACCGTGGATAGCGTATCTATGGAGTTTCATCAAAAAATTTATTTTTTTACTATTTTATAAAAATGGTATGTACTTCTGCATGATAAGGAGTCCTTACAGCAAAAAAATGGTATATACTAGGGTGTACCCGTGCCAATGGCACGACGATAAATTTCTTCCCGTTATAAATCTGTTTCCATGATATTTTGTTCGCGTGATGAAATTCTAAACCTAAATTATTAGCCAAAAAAAAAAGTAGCAAGTTCACTTGACTATCAAACACGATGATAATACGTTCACTACATGCTCGGTGTGTCGAGTACTAATTATCCCTAGAGTATTATGTAAATATTTCTTAATAATACTTTCTTAATAATATTATTTAAACCAAGTATCTCTTGAGTATTATGTAAATATTTCTTAATCATACTTTTATTTCTACAATCTATACTCTTATTATCATTAATAATAATCCGATGGCACGGGCGATAAATTTGTTCCCGTGATATTGTTCACGTGCCAATGACACGACGATAAATTTATTCTCGAATATTTGTGATTATAGAACACTCACAGTCCCATAAGTCAATTTTCTATCAATGTGATATATTTAAAATTGATTACAAAGTAATGAAGCATGACATGTTGTTAAACATCTTAAAAAATGATGATTTACTTTCATTCTGTTCTCCCAAAAATAGGCCATAATTCAAAATCCAAACCAACATATTTAATATTGAATTACAAAATCCAACCAACATGTTTAGAGTCCCGTCCAAACCAAAATTTTCCATAAAATTATTTCATGTCGCGTCGTATTTATTTTGGTCGGGTTCGTTTTCGATTTAAGAAAACATATTGTGATGTGCCGCTTTTACTTGAATCGTGTTCGAGATAGGTAAAAAAATAATATTTCTTTTCATGTCGTATTGTGACGTATCATGTTTACTTTAGTTGGAATCGTTTTGGTTAAAAAGAATATTTTGAATTGTGCCACTTATACTTGAGTTGTGTTCAAGTTAAGCCAAAAAATAATATTTCATGTTGTCATGTTTATTTTTGTCGGGTTGTTTTTCGTTAACAAAACATTTTGTTCTGACGCTTTTATTTTAAAATTGTTCGTGATCGGTAAAATAAATTATTTCATAGTGTCATAGTGTGCTAAAATAAATTATTTATGCTTAAGTAGAAAAAAAAATCATTTTTACAACACATGTGACTATTATTAATTTATAAATTGTGTAACTAAAATTATTGCCCAATATATATTTCATGTAATGACTTAACCATATTTGCTACACTAAACACCTTTATACATATACACACACTGACAACCCATCACCCTCACCTCTCTCTCTCTCTCTCTCTCTCTCTTACCTATAAACCCAACATACCAACCTTATCCCTCTTTCAAGATTTTGATATGGTGTACTTGAAATCAAATCAATTGTACATCCAAAAATCAGACATGTAGCATATAGCTAAAAGTCCATTCACTATTTTTTAAGTATATTTGTTCTTAATAAAAAAATCAATAATACACATTGTATAATAAGTTTTAAAACATAAATGTGTAAATATTTTTTTCTTAAATCAACAAAATTGAACCCATAATATGACAGGCCAATAACATTATCTTAACTCTTCATAGCATTTCATTTATCAAGGTTCCAAGATATAAATGGAATCAACTTAAATGTAAATATGGAATCCACAATTGAGAACTGATATGATCTATTTTCTAGAAACATAATAAATATAGCCATTCAACAATAATTTTTAATATTAAAAGAAGGATCAAATACCAAAAAGTCCCTAAAATATTTTTTAATACACATTTAATCCAAGCCTTTTATTTTGTATCAAAAAGTTTGTTATTCTCTTATCTTTAAAGGTCCGCGCCAGCGGCATGGTAAAGGCTTTTTGGCATGGTGAAGGACTTTTTGGTGAAAAATAAAAACGCTTGGACTAAACATGTATTAAAAAAAAATTGAGGGTGTATTTAGTATATGCCCCTTAAAAGAACCCATGTGCAAAATCAAAAGATTGAAATGTTAAGAAGGATGTAGCAAGGCCAAGTGAGTTAAACTTCACTTCATTTTATCTTCATATCAATGACTAAAAGCCCTCCTCAATGGAGACCAGTTGACCTTCAAAGATAAAGACGTGCAAAACTTGATACAATGAGAGCATAGTCTTAGCCTACTATTAGCAGAGATTGCGTGCAGTGTGAGAAAAAATTGCAGAGTGGGTGGAGTAGGTTCAATGACTTTTTAAAAAATCCCCCCAAAAAAAAAATTATGTAAACATAGAAAACAAAATTCGGACAACACCTTATTTCTCCAATGCCACGTCAAATTCAAAATTGAGAAGGCTAGAGTAGATTATGAAAAAAAATCATGAAAGAGAAAAGAAAGGCTTCTAACAATGGGATGCCAATGTTTGAAACAAAGTAGCCTCTGTCAAAGAGAACCAAATCAGTTAGATTTGAGAAAGAAAAAAAAACAAATGAGCCACAATAATCGCAAAAAAATTATTTGGAAATTCGAAACACAGAAGGATATCAGATCGCCTCTTACTTTCGTCTTACCTACACCTCAACAACCAAAAATCGATACCGAGACAGAGAGGGCGAGGTGAAGTGAGGTTGAAATCTAAGGGAGACAACGAACCCGTTGGAGAAAACATCAGCCTGCCAGAACTTAACATCGAAAACTTTGGAATGAGAAAACATCTGCAAAATTAAAACCATAACTGTTAAGAAGGTAGTAAAAATAAAATTTATTAAAGATGATCAAGTAACAGAACATCGAAAAGGTCAAGACAAGACATACCATACAATCCTCAACCAACAACAACAAAAACCTTTGAGACTTCTCCATGAAAATTACAATCCAGTAGAAATCATCCAAATTTAATGACGAAAATCTTGAAAACATTGAGATTTTTAACCCCTAAAAAAGATTTTTAACTATACATATTGAGATTTTTAATATAAAAGAACAATAGGAAAAAGAGTGTAGAGAGCGAAACCTTGAACAAAAATAATAGAGTTGTGGAACCCATAAAAAATTCAAGAAAATAAAACAATGGAAACCATGAACAAAAGCAAAATCAAATTCAAACAAAAATCAAATTTATGAATAATAAGTTAAATACTCAACCATTGTTGTTGGAGGGAGAGATAAACGTGAGGCAGTTCTTTCAACGCAGATTTGGGTTTTTCGGCGGTTGGGAAAGGGGATTTTTTCGACGAAAATTTGGTTCCTACAAACCCATTTGGTAGGATCAAACAAACTCAATATGAACAGAATGAAAAAAGTGAAAACAGTTTATAAACAAATTTGTGTACCTTATGAGGAGCTTGGATGAGTTTGGTAAGGGGAGCGGATGATTTGTGGGTGTTTATAAACTCAGTATGGTCCTTCCCAATGTTTTCTCACTATGGTCCATCCTAATGTTTTCTCGAGCCACGCAATATTGGTCCTTTGTGTGGTTTCTGCCGTGAGTTAGTTAAGAAAATGGAGAGAGTCATGTATGTCAAGAGAGCACGCGTACCAGTGTGGTTTCTGATCACATTTAATCTCAGTCATGAGTTAGCTTTGACAAACATAAGATATAAACCCAAAAGATTTAATCACAACCGTCAGTTGGGGGAGATAAAAAAAAAAACTCATGCTTTATTATATATATATACTGTACTGATCTTGAGCGGACTATCCCGTATTAGAACCGTCCAGAGCGGACATGTATCATCTAGCGGTGCTCTCAGAAAAAAGAGAGAGTGTGTGTAACAACCCGTCCTTTTTGGAGACCATTAAATTCCCTAATTAAATATAAATTGGCAATTTGGAGAATTTCTCGAAATAGTGATTTTTGGGATTTTCGAGGATTTAATAATTTTCGAAGGATGTTATAAATTATTTTGGGACTATATAGGTCGAAGTAATTTAATTATATGTCGTCGTGGAGTATAGCGACACGAGGTAAGATTTTTAATGGGAAAAACCCGCATTTATTTATTTTGGGTTGGAATAGTGATTTGCGGTCAAGTACCTCGGATGGGAATTTCGACTGCGTCATAATTCTCGGAATGTCCGAGATAGTCGGAAAAGAGTGTCCGATTGTCGAAAATGAGTTTCGGGTATTTTTAGAGGTAAAAGTAACTCGTAATTGAGTAAACGAGTCGTTTTTGGGTTTTAAGGGTTTAAACCCCTTTTCTCTTATAAAAAGAGAAAGAAAGAGAGAATAGAGAGAAAGAAAGAAAGAAAAGAGAGAGAAGAGAGAGAGGAAGGAGAAAGAGGAGAAGAAATGGGAGATCTCGGGCCAACTCCGCCGGATTCGACTCGAGGTCGTCGGATTTTATCCACGAGCCAAGTGTTTACTTGCTTTATTTATCTTTTTGCATAAATATCTCATACCGTAGTTGGTATACACAAACCCTAATGGTTTTGGGGTGGGTTATCGTGGATAAAACGGGTTTTTGGGAGTTAAAACAATTAAACCCCAAATAATATTTCAATTTGTGGAACTTAGGTTTTAATCCAAATTAATTGGTGGTTTGGGGTTCTAGGATGTTTAGAACCCTTAATATATGTGTAGTTGTAGTTGGTTGAGGTTGTAGGACGTTGGGTGAGGCGACAAAAGCTTAGGAGAAGCTTTAATGGCGGAAATCTCCTCGGAGGTGACGATGAATAGTAACCCGTCACCTTTGGGGGCATTTTTGGCCAGGAAAAGAAGTGATTTAGCTTTCGGCCAAAACACGAAAGTTGTAGATCTTTTCGATACGGTCGCGTGGGCGCCGACCGCGTATTTTTCTGATTTTTCAACGATTTGATATGATTTTTACAAGATGACAGCTCCGGGTTGAAAGTACCAACTCGGAAATCAAATCGGAAATTGGAAAAATAAAGGCTAGAAATTATTGGGTAGATGTTTGGGATGATTTTTGGTGTAGAGTAGAAACCATGAAAATGAATTTGGATTGATTTTTGGGTATTTTGGAGTTTGAGAAATCGCCCAAACTGTGACCCTCGAACAGGCGAATCGATTCGGGTACAGGCCGAATCGATTCGCCTAAGGGGAATTGGGTCTCTGCAATGGGCCGAATCGATTCGGGTACAGACCGAATCGATTCGCCATTTACAGACCTGTTTGCAGAATACTTTCCGAATCGATTCGGATTGGGAACCGAATCGATTCGCTAAAGGGGCGAATCGATTCGCTTAGGCCAGAATTTCTAGTTTTCTCCCTTTAAGAGTATGGGGAGTTGAATTACCAATTGGGATAGTTTGGGGGTATATATATATAATATATACTTCACTTAGAGAAGAATAGTATCATTGGAGATATCCAATAAATCCTTAGAATAGGATCGAGGTATATAGTGATTATTAAAGTAAGAAATACTTTGGATTTAGAATCATGCAACTATGAATGCATGATTATGATTCCCGGAGGGAATCTTTGGGAATATTATCATCGTTAGATGCTATAGGCCATTATGGCCGTTCATATATATTCTAGGAAGAATATGTAGGACATATATATACTGTGTATTTTAGGTATATATATATATGATGATGGAAATGATTTTGAAAATATATAAATGAATATTTTCAAAATGGAAATATAAATGATTTTCATAATTAATAAAATATGGATTACACACCTCTCTAAATCGCTATCATAAGGGAAGTTGCGTTCGTATGGTGAAGCCCCCTGGCTAATGATGCAGGGTGGATATAGTCCTAGGCCATGGGAGCGCTTATGGTTGTATATTTTCTGCGGGGGTAGGGAGATTCCGGGTGTGGTCTTGGCTACCACGCAGGCTCATGGCCGCTTCCCGACGTGTTTCGATATAGGATCCCAGGTTGTCTTGGAGGCCCTGGAAGATGATAGCTATTTAGGGGCGCGCACAGTGGAGAAATCCGGACGTGCGGTCTTAGAACGCGTTTATTAAAACCGTTCATATTAATGGATTTGCTTTAATTACATTTCCTGGATATAGGAAGGGAAATGGGTTATATATAAAGTGGCTTCGGTAACACTTCCCGGATGGAAGAAGGGATGTGGAAGCATATGTTTTGATCAAAGCATTTTTATGATAATGAAAATGTCTTTGAATACATTTCCTGAGTATAAAAAGGGAAATGGGATATTTTGATAAGGAAAAGCATTTTATGATAATAAAACTGGCTTTTAAAAGGTATATGATTTATTAAAGCAATTCATGATAATGAATTGGCTTTTAAATACATTTCCTGGATATGAGAAGGGAAATGGAAGTTTTTGAAATGAAAAGGATAAGTATTTATAAATACTTTATGTATCAAGTAATCCTCAGTCCGGGTGATATTTATATTATCCGGAAGTATATTGTAGATGTATGTATACGTATTAATTGGGTACCGAGGGTCTAATGAATCCCGACGATCGACCGTGCCGCATAGTAGTGTATCGGGGGGGTTCCTTATTTGGATTTCGCTTTGCGAGACACCCCACGCACGAATATGGCACTGTGTTGAGACTGGGGAGAAGTTTAATCCTTAGTGCTCTAAAATTATAAATATGATATATATATATATATATATATTACATATATATTCTGTACTGAGGGACTGGCGGATCTCGAAGATCGACCTTGCTGCATAGTAGTGTATCGGGGGAGTTCCTTGTTTGGATTTCGCTTCGCGAGACACCCCACGCACGAACATGGCTTAACGTCGAGATTAGAGTGATGTTTAGCCCTTAGTACATCTGCTTGACTATCTAGGTTAGATAGTGGTTGGGTATTAGATTAGTTTAGCAGGGTAGATTGACTAGAAAGTTTAAGGGATGCGCTAGGTGTGCACTGCTAGAGGAGAGGTGAGGGGTATCTCACGAGAGTGCGATACCAATTTAAATATGAGATAAAACTATTTTTCTAAAAATAAAGCATTTATGCACTTGCAAAATATTTTCTAAACATTCGGGCTCTGACCCGTTTGTCTACTCTCTTTTCTTTCTCTATACTGTATATATATAGGTGTCCAGACACAGGGACGCCTGGATGGAAACTCTTTCGAGTCAGACGCCTGCTGCAGCAGCTGTGGATGCGTGCAGGTTTTTGATAGCCGCTTCCATCCTTGTACTCTAGATAGGAGGTACTGTATAAATATTCGGGCCAATGGTCCAATTGCATTTATTTACTCTTTCAGTACAGCATTCGATATGGTTGTATTATTTGGACCGAGTGTTCGGTTATTTTGGTTTCTTTCTTTTCCATTTCAGTTCATTACGCATTTAATTGTGGATGTTTTAATTTGTGCGCTAAAAAGAGTAGTTAAGTAAAAGTTTTTAACAGCCACCTAATAGGATATTAGTAATTAAATGGATTTTTCGACAGTGATGCTAAGAATGATCCATATGAGACTCCTGTTTTAATTTAATATTGGAGTGATCGCCCGGTATCTTATTAGGCGGGTTGTTACAGATGGTATCAGAGCATCAGGTTCTAGTGTCTTTAGGAATCTGTGCGGACGTACTACGCTTTCAGCGTTGCTCTCGATTTGTATAGAGCCCCAGGATTAGGATTGTTGATATTTCTTGTGAGATTTCGTTCTCCTGCCATATTATGAGATTATAGAAATCTTTTGCACGCTCGTTTGAGAATCGTGTGCGGAGCTTGGATGGCAGCATGAGGTGAGGCTTAGCTAGTGCAGCTGGTAGAAGGTTGGGATGAGTACCTTAGTAGAGGTTACTCTCTCTATGGTAATTGTTAAGGATTATCTCAATGACTACTAAAGCATAGTAGTTCGAGTACCATAGTGCCGCCGTAATAGAGTGTGGTACTAAAGTTGGATTTCCGTGGAGATAAGGATTAGAAAGGGATCTTACGGATAGTTCTAACCGTGAGTCCCCATGAATCAGCAGGATGAGAAGAATGCAGCTTTGGGAATTATTGGCCGAAGGTTCAGCAGAGGTATGGTGTGAGTATTTGGCGTGACTAGATAAAGTCGCGGTATTAGTTAGCCCGAGACTCGTGTGTGTATTTTGAGTTGTGGCGGTCTCGGTAACATTATAATGTATGACTATGTGTTTTCCGCAATAGCGGAATTTTATTTCCCTTCATTTGCCATAGAGGCGGGTGATTATATTTTGTATATATATACGTATACGGTATATGGTGTAACGGAGCGATAGCAGGCTAATGATGGCAAGTCTATCGTGTCCGCAATTCCTGGAGGGAACATATTATTATTGTGGTGTCTCACCTTTATACAGGTTGAGTACACCTTTCTTATATTGGACTTATGGAACCTCGATGAGCAGATGCTTCCTTATTTTGGATGGTATATGTGGCAACCTTATAGATATAATTTAAGGCCCACAGAATCGTTGTTGAGCGGTAAGGTTTAACTCAATATTAGCTTGCGCAAGGACTTAGGAATGAGTGCGAGCGCAGGGTGGTATGACTCTTAGTTAGAGATAGGAGTTCAGATCACCTTTTATTGGATTATGGGATGGGGTTATCCCGGTTGCATGTTGAAATGACTGAACTCCACAACGAACGAAGTCAAGGGTTAATGTGTGGAGGGGTTCATTGTTTGGATTTCGCTTTGCGAGACACTCCACACATGACTCTTAACGGCGTCGGGAGTGGGGAGCTGTTATGGGATGCAAGGATGTTGATCTTGTGGAAAGGTCTTATAGTGTGGATGAACCACTATATGCTATGAGCCACATAATGTTAATATGCTGATGGAAGTATTGTGCTATGGAAAAGCACTAAAGTGGTCCCTTCGCCACAAATGGGTGGGTGAGGTTAGACTTAGAGGAATTTATTTGAGGACAATAGTCAGGCCTTAATGAAAAGGCAAGTTTTGAGGAGCTACATTTCGGGTATTATGTTCGTGACACTTTCTACAGAAAGTGGGCACTTGAATATATATATATATTTCCACAGAATATATACATATATAATATGAATATATATATATATATTCTGTAAATAATATATATATATATATATATATATATATATATATATTCAGTATATATATAATTTACATATAATATATGTTCATATATTCATTTTGTACATTATTAAATGTACAAAATCTATTAAGTATACAAAATCTATGAAAATATAATATATTATTTACGGAATATATTCATATATCAAATATATTATTATATTGAATATATGAATATATATTATATTATTTGTGAAATATATATATTCCGTAAATTATTATTAATTTTCGGAAAAGTATACAAAATATATGTATATTCCGGAAATTAATAATAATTTACGGAATATATATATTCCGCAAATAATATAATATATATTTTGTATATATATATATATATATATATATATATATATATATATATTCCGTAAACAAATTTTTCACATTTATATCTATTTTTCAGCGTTTGCGTTTGATAGAAAATGTGGAAAATTGATAATTTTTCAACTTGTATCAAACAGACACAGTATGAAAAATATTCATTTGTCTTGGAATTGTTTGCCCTGTAATCAAATGTCCTGAAATCATTTGCATTTTCCCAGTTTTCTATCAAACGGACCCTTATAAATTTTTGTTTTTCAGATACAGAATCTATTACTTTGCACGTAACCCTTCAAAGTATCTTATATTTTCTGAAAAAGTTTACCAGACTATAAAGAATTCTAAGGCTAATTTGTATTTTTATATTACATACTATTTCTTTCTCTACCCCTTGATTGTAATGGAAATATTTTAGCTTTTGAACCTTGATTTTCACTTTAAACTGTAGCAATCACTTGTGGTTGCATCAAAAGCATACGCATTATCTATACAACGTTTACAACTTAATTTCTTTGCTGATTCGAACATGATATATGTCTGGACCAGAGCGTGCCGGGATTGGCCCCGCTTACCTAACAGGAGAGAGACTGCAAGTGGTTTGAAACCAAAATTATTTCTCTTTTTATTTGAATGGCGACCAGAAACAAGTATCTTCGAGACTACGATGTGAGTTGGAAGGACAGTTGGTTAGGCGCTTTTGCATTAAAGAAATGTCATTTTAATTAGTACCAGTGAATATGTTCCCACTTGTGCTAATAACCAATATGCTTCATGTCACACCATAAATATTTTTCTCGAAATTTGTCAAGTGCTAAGTTTTCTCAAATCTGATCAACAAACTTATTTTCAAGGCTTAATGGGATAATCTACTTTTTCAACTATTAAAAGTAAGTAAAACAGTAAATCATTTACAATATATTAGAAAAACATATACAAGACAGGAACACAACTCTCAATCTTTTATTAATCACTCAAAGATTATAAAGGAGCATTTAATTTTGACCTAGGACTTTTTATCATAAAATACAGCACCACACTTGACATTTGCTCCGCGGGCGGACAAATGTCAAATCCCAAATCACGCACCACAAGATCGCATAATTATGCTATGAGGTCCAAAACGTGCCCACAAGGAAGCCACGAGCCTAGGAGCACCCATGGAGTTTTGTCAATCCTACCTCCGGAGGACCCCCTCCATATAATACCTCTTAACAAAAATTATAAAGTGGTAGCAGTAGACATCAAATGTCACAATTGATGAACTGCCCCACTACCTAAAGCTTCCAAGCACAAATTCAACCTTGTTTTGGGATTTACTTGCCTTAGCCAATGCAAACTATGATTTTTTCTATTGTTTTGAGGGTTGTAACACCTAAACCTTGTGTTCCTCCCTAGCCAAAAGAAATCGAAGACCTCGACGACATTAAGAAAATTCCAACTCCACTGAAAAATTTCCATGGCAACCTTTGACGTTACTAAAGAACAACAACATTAATCTTCAACTCAACCAAAGTGTAACACGAAATCACGCATTTGGTTGAATTTCCTACACGAAAGATCGTAACCTCCACGTCTTAACATACAATGTGGCAAGTTACCCATGGTCACGCACCCCAAAGCATCACATGCCTATTTTTTCTTGGACTCCAAGGCTTGGAGTTTGCCTAGAAAAACTTAGTGGTTGATAGAGGCATCTCCCCCAACTGAATTTGAGCCAACTTCTTTTGACTCTTCCACTAGAATTGCAGCAATCTTTTCCCAAATTGGACCATCCTTTGCTTGGTGTGGACCTTTGCAAATGAAACACTCATAATAGCCACTTTTGGCTTTGTTTGATTGCCCATCAGCCCGCTTGCCCTTGTTATTGTCTGTCTCTCCATCTTTGCCCCAATCTGAAGCATTCGTGTCTTTACCTTTGGACTTAAATGAAGCAGTGTCCCACTGATCGAGTTTAAGATCCACTAAGTTATCCACCCCTTACTACCGCTTGTAGAAAATCACGCACGTATTGTCTCTGCAATTCAGTCTACGGCCAAAGGTGAAGATTTAAAATAAAATTGAAGACCTTATCTTCCTCGAACATTCCATTCATATTCAGCATCACCGACGTGAACTCTTTCATGTATTCCCACACTGTCTTGTCGTGCTTCACGCGTTGCATTGCTCCCTCGCTTGCCAACCTGAATTAGCGGGCAATAATTATTCCCACAACTCTTTTTTTAGTTCACTCCAACAACTGATTTCAGACTAGACTTTGTCTTCGGACCAGGTTCTCCACCAAATTTTTGCATTATTACATAAGTACATCATGGTAATTGCAACCTTTCCTCCTTCGATGATATGATAATCCTTGAAATACTACTTCATCTCATACACAAAATGTCCAATTCCTTCGCCGACCTTGTACTAGCAAAAGCCTTTGGATATGGAATATTGTACTTCTTGACACCATCACTAGTGTCCCTATCACCCATATTGAGCAATGCCTTCTTCAGCAACCCAACATCCTCATTAAGGTTTCCCAAACAAGCACGAAGTTTGTCGGCCAAAACATCGACATCAACATCAATAGTAAGATTCTCTACCTTTTCATCAACCTCCCGGATGTGATTCTCTTGCACCATTAGAACATGTTGCAGTTCCAACTGCCATGCTTCTAACATGACTGAGAGTGTTGCTGCTGCAACGTCCGTTAGAGGATTTATAATGAATTTCTCCAATATTTTCATTTTTTCTCGTAATTCTGCACTATTGCCACCAACCATATTTTGCGAAACTCAAGAAAACCTTGCTAAACAAGCTCTAACCTTGAAAATTTTGTATTTTCCATCACCCCTTTATTGGTATATATACTTGAGTTCATTATTTTCCACTAAGAGTGTACTTGTTACTGTTTTATCACCATTAACATGGGTTATTCCGAAGTTTATCTATAAACATCCTAGCATAGAGAACTACGCTCTTACATTTAACGACTCGACTGGGGAGGTATTCTCTTGAAAATGGTGAACGACAATGTTAACCATACTCTTTTTTTACAACACTCAGCATGAGGATGAGAAAATTACTCGTGCTATTAATCTTCCTCTATACCCCACTGTCACGGGGGACGTTAACATAGGATAATCCATCATTCGCGAGCACTGTTATGGGGACCAACCAAATGACTAACCTTATGGTAAAATTTATGGAGTTTTTGTAAACTCGATTTGGGATGGATATGTTTGGTTCAGTAATTGACCCAAGATCCTTCGCAACCTCGGTAACACAACATGTTGTTCATTTAACTGGATTGCCCATTCCACCTACAAAACCTATTAACCCCTTAACGATCAAATTTGCTCTTGTTGTTGTACAAACCATTGAAGCACATGTTGATGTCAATGCCTCACCTGAGGGTGCTCTTCCAAAAAACAAGGCACTGAAGTCAATTACCTCACCATCCTTGATCGTTGAATAGGTTAAGAAATGGATAATGAAAATAATGGCAATCTCCTCATAAACTCCTAGTGAGGTAGCATACATTTATGATTATTTTGTACTCTTTACCCATAAGAGTACAACGATGAACCTTTCCCTAAGGGGTATGCCCCCCAATCTTTGAAAAATTTAATGGAAAATGGGGCAACCTGAAGGAACACTTTAAGCGATTTTTTAAGAATTGAGGAGCTAACTATAACAAAAAAAATCTTTGGCGAGGTTTCCAAGTCTCTCACCGACAAAGTTTTACACGTGGTACTCTCATCTAGCCCCAAGGAGTGTGGATACTTCGGAGGATATGAATAGTCATTTTCTCCAGAATTTATTTCTAGCGAAAAATGAGTTTACACTGGCCTAACTTTCTCGGGATAAGCAAAGGATAGGGGAGGAGGTGATGACTTATATGAGTTTACACTGGACTAACTTTCTAGGTTTATGTTTTAGGCCAGTTTATCGTATTCCGTTACAAATCGTCACGCACCATCACGACGAATCAAGCTCGAGCATCTCCAAGTTTGAAGACTTCCCGACATTCCGTAAAGGTATAAAGCAATTTAGAGTTTAAATTAGTTTACAAAATTTATTTTTGGGATGTTTATTATTATAAAAAAATGAACAGGGACTTTTATTTTTAAAAGAAAAATATTTTATTTTAAACCTCGTTCAAATGAGATGGAAAAATTGTTCAAACGAGATTGGGTTTTCATTATAAGGGTCGTTCGTAATTTTATCTAACGAGCTTTAATCGAGGGCATACTGTGTTGACTCGTCAGAAGGTCATTTGAACCTGGTTCAAATGAGATTTGTGTGTCGTTCAAATGAGATTTCATTTAATTCAAACGACATACCTTTTTCATTCGAACGTGACTAGAATTTCGTTCAAATGAGTCCACCGACTCAAAATTTATGAATGTCCTATAAATACTTGTTTCTTATTCAGATTTTCTAAGACTTTTGCTATATCCGTTTCTACAAATCTTTTGAAAAAAATTCTTCTTTGCTTAGTGTTCTTAAACACTTTTTAATTCACAACATACATCCTGGAAATCGTTCTTGTGAATTCGTTTAAACTCCAAAAAGTTGTATATCCTTATATGCACCTTTATGGAGAAGTCATATCCATAGCTGACTAGTGAAACCTGAGGGAATTCATTGCTAAAGATAAAGGACTACGATTCTTGTGATTCTTGTGAAGGCTGGGAAATTTTAGTTCTTGAGAGAATCATAGTAGATTCCTTTATAGAATTTGGAAGTTGCGATTTGAAAATATTATAAAGTGAATAAAAGGTTTTGCCCTGAGAGGATTTTTCCTGAAACTCTATTGTGATTTCATTCTTCGTTTGATTTATATTTTGAATCACATATTTTCATATTCTAGGGATAAAGGATTAAAATTTTTGTGGATTGTCTTGTGAATTTAATTAGTTAACACCATTAGATAATTGCACACTCTTAAATTAGTATTAGAGAAAAATTTACTAAGTTATTATGTTAGATCATTGTTTAGTGATTTTTGGATGTTTTATATTTCTCTCGATGGAATCCATAGTTTTGACGACTTAAATCATTTGAATTTGAAGTTTGCTAAAAGAATTGAGATTCTTGAAAAAAAAAATTATTTTAAAGTTGCTATTGATCTTTTGGAAACTGTTCAAAGTCAAAGAGATTTCTTTCGCGAGAAGCTTTTGGATATGGATTTAAAAAATTTAGAGTTGTTCAAGAAAGAGAGTTATGATAGAGTCTGGTTTTTAGATAAAGAATTAGAGGACTTGAAAATTTCTAGGGTTAATGTATGTGCCATTGAGGATATTGTTTTGATTAATGATTTTAAGTCATGAGAAAAAACTCTTAGGGATAAGTTCTCTTTCATTGAGGGGGAGAGAGATAACCTTCTGGGAATGATCGAATATATGAAAAAAAAGTTCCTAAAATTGAAAGAGTCAAAATCTTTGCTTGAGTCTAAAATTTTGAAGCTAAAAGATGATTCCAAAGACTTAAGTAGTGTTGGTACTTGATCACATGTTTCTAATGGTTCAAGTGTTAAATCCAAGACTATTGTTTATTTTAGAGGGTCAACCAAATCCAAGGACGCTAGAAAAGGTCAACCCGTAGGTAACTTTCCTCACGTTTCACATGTTTGCATTTTGGTAGGAAAGGTCACCTTAAAGCGTTTTAATATGATTTTGGAAGAGGTCCTAGGAAGTTGAAGTCTAGTGTTCCTTTGGTTTCCTAATCCCTATGCATTAAGCATACACCTATTTGGGTTAGGAAATCTCCTTTAGAGGCGCTAGATGTTAGACTAGTTAATCCTCGTATGCTTGCATGTGATTCTTCTCTTTCTACATATTACAAATGATTGTTTACATGATTATATTTGCCATACTTTAGTTGTGCTTCATGATATATTTTTGCTAGTCTTATGACATGTGTACTTTTTGTATTATATTTTTCTTTTATTGAGTCATATTGGATAAATATAAAAAAATAGTTTTTATGTATTTTAATTTTACACATACGGTATGCATATTGGTGTGTTTGAATCCAATTCACTTTGTACATTCCATGTGTCTATGACATTTGGTCATGAATTTAGATACTTAGATTGATCTTAACCAAGTTTATAAAGTTTTTTCGAAATTGATTTGCATTACGGATTCAACTTTGTATATGCCTCCGCACAAATAAGCACGAGTTTTATGAACGTTTAAATTCTCATGCACATTTGAGCTTGGTGAGATGTTCTCCCATTAATTTTTTCATCTACATGTTTACGTGACTATGGGAGATTTGTGCATGTAATAACCGTTTCCTGTGAGAGATTTTATTTATTATTGGAAAAAAATATGAGTGTACACGGAAAAAGGGCTGCTAAAGACAGGTTGACTTTGCATGAAAGACACCGTTGAAAAGAGCCCGAGAAAAATAAAGGCAATAAAAGAGAAAAATATGCCAAAAAGGACCCAACATAGTTTAGTTTGTTTGATCATTCAAAAGAAATAACATCATAATAAAATAAAATAAAAGAATAGAAAATATAAGTTTGTTTATCTTTTGATGGAGTTTAGTTGAAGATCAACAGGTCTACACAATGAATCCTAGTATGCTTATTTTGTCATGACGCTATTGATTTGAAGAATCATGAATGATCTAGGCTTTTGTGCATTGTGCTTGTTTTGTTCATTAAGTATAACTTTATTTGTCACTTGAGGCTAAATATTAGTTTGATAAAGTTTTGCGGTCAATTAGAACTTCTTAAACATATTTGAGTGTTTGGGTTGTAATTCATTTGTGTATAGTTCACACCCATTCATTCCATTCCATATGTTTAGACACATCAATATTATGCTAGTGTGTAAAGCTTATGTGTTTGTGTCATGTTTTGTGGTAGTTTATACCTATATTTGTGTGCCGAAGTTTCTTTAACATATTTTGAATATATGTATTTTTGAAATTTGTTCTTTTTTAAATTAAAAAAATTCAAAAATAGTTAGTTATGTTTGCCTTTGAGATTATCATTACACATGCTTGATTTATATCTTTTTGTAATAATATCTTATCTTCTAAGGGATGCTTCATATTTCATGCCTATGTTTCTACTTCTTTGTCTATTTCAGATAAAAACAAAGGAGGAAAGAAAATTAAAAATTATGAGTTTGATTTATAGGTGAGAATTTATTTTTGAGTTTTACTTTATTTCAAACTCAATGCGCCACAAGGTATGTGTTTTTGTCTCATGTGTTTAGGTACTTAAAGCGGAATTCAAGACACAGGGGAAAGAAAAATTTTGTGGAAGGGAAGAAGAAGAATTTTGAAGACAAATGGACTTATGCCATTCTGTTCTAGGGATAGGAAGGGTACTAGGATTTTTATCATAGGAGATTTTTTACTTTAATTTAGTGTTCGGTTATGTTTGTTTATTTTCTACTGGAGTAGCCAAAGGGGGATATTTGTAAGAACAATTTTTTTAATATGATTCATAGTATTGGCCTTTTTATATTTTAGTCTAGTTTGGAATATCCCATTACAAATCATCACGCACCGTCACGACAAACCGAACTCGAGCATCTTCTAGTTTGAAGACTTCCCAACATCCTGTAACAACCCGAATTTTTAAATGGATATTTTTAAATAAAATTGAAATATTCGAAAAAAATAAAAGTTTTGAATTTAATGGTTTTGATTAAATAAATATGTTGGTTAAGTTTGATGCGAAAATCCCAAGGAATGATTGTGACACGGTCATGGTTCATATAACGTGACTTTTGTCAGCATATGTCGCGCAAGACGTGAACTTGCGTGATTTTTGTAGGACATTACATTGGGGTTAAAAATAATTTGACAATATTTATTGGATTCTAAAAATAGTCCTAAGAGTGTCATGGAGTCAAAAGTCAAAAAAATGAATTAATAAATAAATAAAATATTATTATTTTATTCAAAAAAATAAAAGTGTTCAGAAAAATTTGAAAATCACCATACCGACTCAATATTTAATTTTGAGAAACTTTCCCTTCTTCGACATTTCTAAAAAATGTCATTAAACCCGATTTTAGGCCATTTTTTTGTTCGGCCAGATTTTTATTTTTATTATTATTTTATTTAGTCTCCTAAATTTTGATGCCTTATCCTATTCAGGTTGGCGTATGGCTGCCTTTTTTTTGCTTGGGACGTGTAAAGGATTGGGGGAGGGGGGGGGGGGGGGAGATGTTAGTATATCCTTATAATATTTGATTCAATATTTTGGGTGTTAGTAATTATTTAAGACTCTTTTTAGCGTTACTTTAAATATAGACTTTGACTCACTTTTCAAGAAAGTAATGCACAATTTTTCCAAATTCTATTTTTCTCTACACAAAGCACAAATACTCAGACCCTTATATTTCAACTTCAAACCTCTATTAAAACAGATTTTTCAAGCTCATTTTTGAGGGCCTAAACATAAATATTTCAAGGCGGTTTAAAAGGGGTTTTCGATCAATTTTTCAAGGAGAACTCGAATCTCTCGTCAATTTCTATATCTAAAAATCAGGCATGTTTATCATATTCTTTTCCCTTAGTGTTATGTTGTAATACCCCGTATTTTTACGCTTTCTTAATTTGGGGATTTATTAAATTTAATGTGAATGAATTATTTAATATAAATCTGGAAATTAATTATTTTATAATTATTAACGTGATGTGAGTTAGTAATTATGAGAAACTTGCTGAATATTACTAATGAGAAAAGTAATATATAATATTGGTTCTATTAAATGTCACGAGTGAATAGAATGACAATTTTGGAAATTGAAGTCGGGACGCGCCTGTGTCGCGTCGGGAATAAATATTGATTAATAAAAAGTGAAATATTTTAAGTTATCCATATGGTCGTTTTGAGTGCTCCAACGTGTCAGGAAGGGTCGAGATAGTCAGAAAAGTGTACCCGGGGGTTTGGTTTGAGTCTCGGGGCATTTTTAGGCTTAATTAGTACCCCGGGAGGGCATTTTGGACATTTTACATTTTTGGGTAATTAAACCCACGAAATTTCAAGGGATATATCAGATGTCTAAGGTTGCCTTCTAAGGTTAAAACAACCAAAGACAAGTGACGGCCATAGGAGAGGGAAGGAGAGGCTTTTCCAAGCAATCCAATGCCAAAAAGTCACCCGATTGCACCGCCACCACCACAACGCGTAGATCGCGCGATCGGGAACACAACCACACCAAAATCAACCGCAAATCGGAACGTCAAAAATCCCAGGAAAGTGTTTATCTTTCTTATTTTTGTTAATGCATCACTCATGTTAGTCTAGGGATGATTATGATGAGTTTTATGGAAGAAAACCCAAATTTGAGATAGGAAATCGCATGTAGTAATGGTTTGAATGTTAGTCTGGAAACCCCTTAACATGTAGAGGATTAAACCACGAAATTTTGATGTTTTAGAAGAATAAAATTATGGAAAGGACTGATTAAAACCATGTTAAAAAGAATTCTAGGGTTCTTGAGATTTACATGAATTTTGGCCTATTAATCCATGATTATTAATGGAAATTTGCATGCTTTACGTAAAAGATGTATGGAATGGATTTATACTATTAGTAGTACAAATTTCTGGAGGATTGGGAATGAAAAGTTTGTATTTGGATGGAGTTATGTGAGAAAACCCGTAACTGGTAACTGCAGAATTCGCCATACCTGTTTGATCGAGCCAAGAGCTTCGATCGATCGAAGGTTCGATCGATCGAGCCCCGGACCTCGATCGATCGACCCCTTCTGGAAGGCTCATGTTTCCTTTTTTAAATTAGTTGAATTCAATCTAATGAGAAATAATCCTTGGACACCCTTATTAAAATATTTTGGGAGATGAAGAAGACCAGTAGGACTTATAAATAATTATGGGACCTTTAATGTAAGACGAGAGTTATATTTTTGGGTTATTTACACATAAGGGACGATGAAACTATGTATTAAAGGGAGAGATGCGTAAGATAGTTAAGTTGGAACATAAGTGAATACCTACTGAATTTTACACTTGAGAGGATAGAGTCCATGAGTATTACGTAGTGAGTTAGAAAAATCCCTCGAATTGAAGTTAAAGACAAACTGTTATATGTGATAACTAATAATGGGAAAATCAGGATAAATGTCGTGATTATGGGTTATGAGATGAACCTAAATTGATATGGTAAAATTAGTATATTTATATGACTGTGTGTATGCATATATTATACACGTGTGAAAATCATGTCCGCGCTACTTGCTAACCCTGAGGTTACCGCGCTGGGACGGTCTTATCTCGAATGGGCCTTCATGGGGGATATTGACTCGTACCCTAGAAGATAGGAATCCTAGGTACAGGCTATCGAATCGATAGTCACGGTCCTAAGAGACGCGAGGGTATGTGTTGACCTCTTGGACTTGGAGACTATGCTTCGCCTCAATATTATTTGTGTATGTATTAATACAGTTCGAGAGTGGTTCTGAACTTGTATTTCCCTTAGTACGATTGATACGGGGATTGGATAGCATAGTATGCCCGCACCATAATTTTTATGTGGGGTGCTGTTAGAATATATATACTATACGAGTATTTAATATATATATGAACTTCTGAAATTTGGAAGTTCCGATTGTGTTTATGGTGAGTAAGAAATGAATAATGACTTCAATTCGGAAATACTTGATTTGAAGAGTGTAATGTGAAACTTTATTAGCAAATAAGGTTTAAATGAGAACTTTGTGATCAAATGAAATTATCCCGTTAAACAATTAAATTGTTCAGTTTTAAATCTTACGAGTAACCTAAGATAAGTTAAACCGTTGGGAAGGTTAGACCGATAGGCGTGCACATTAGAAGAGAGGTGAGATTTTCTCAAGAGAGTGTCGCTCTAATATGTTGTTGCATTGGCCTGTAAACATTTTAAATACTTGCTAAACAAATTTTAAATCATTTTCACTATTGGGCTCTGACCTGTCTCTATTTCTTCTCTCTCTCTTGTATATATATGTATATATTACAGGTGCCCAGCCACAGGGGCGTCTTGCATAGGATCCTTTGGAAGGAACGTGCTGCAGCTTAGGTGGGAGTTACAGGCCTCTTGCTTAGACGACTTCGTTTATATGATTCCACTCTTATCATATTTATTCAGTTGGGCATGTGTCGCTCGTTTCCATTATCCAGTTGTTTTATTGGACATTGTGATTCATTTATTTCCAGTATTTTATTCTTTGGGATTTATTACTGTCTGGATGTTTTACTTTAAGTTTTAATGTTGGGATTTAGTTGTTGAATGTTTAAATTATTTGGATTATATGTTTTAGGATTATTGTGGTGTGATTCTTTAAATATTGAATTGTTGTAAATAATTAAATCTTTGTTTTCAAAATAAAATTTGGAAAGTAATGTTTAAAAATGGTTTTGACACTTAGCTTAATTAATTAGGGTGTTTAAATTGGAATAGTTATTTTTACGACAGTGATGCTAAGAATGAACCAACTGTTCACCTTGATTTTAATTTAATAAAGGAGTGATCGCACGGTATTTAATTAGGCGGGGTGTCACATGTGGTATCAGAGCATCAGGTTCTAGTGTCCTTAGGATCTGTACGACTTATTTCGCTTTCAGCTTAGCATTTTTGATATAGAGCCCTAATACTAGGAATGTTGTGTTCATCTCTATACATTGGGAATTCGTGCTTTTGCGATTTATTTTTGCGAATGATGAACGCATCCAAATTTATTTAAATTTTCAGATGGATCGTCAAGAAGAACTAACTAAAGAGGTTAGGGGAGTTAACGAGCAAGATTGACTTACACCTCAGGTATCTCCAGAGAGAATATCAACCGCCGAGTTAGCAGGTATTGTGGCACATGCAGTTACCACTGCAGTCTTACCGTATCAAGAACGCAGCACCCAGCTTATGGGGGGGAAAAGATCTAGAGAGTATAGTCAGTCTGTCATGACTGGAAATAACAAGTGTGTGAAGATGCAAAAATCGCAACAACAATCTCTTCAAGACTGTAAAAGCCACAAAGGTAACAAATTGTGTAAAGAAACCCAAAAGCGTCAGGGTCAACAAAGTCGGGGGCCGAGTGAAGTCACGAAGAGGTGTTTTAAATGCGGAATGGATGGTCATGAACATCGAACTTGTCCGGATCAGTCTGGAAAGGAACTTCAACCCAACCAGAGAGAACTTTCAGGACTCTGCTATAAATGTGTACAACCGGGTCACAAGTGGAGGGATTTTCCTCACCCTGACATAGTTTTTCCGCAAATTTCCCATCAAGGCCAGCAAGACCAGGGAAAAAGCGAGACTAATCAACAACGTAGTGAAGTGAAGCAGTTTCGAGGGAGGTGCTTCCAATGTGGTAGAAATGGCCATAGGCGTCAGGATTGCCCAGAGAAGAATAGGGCCCCACGAAAGTAATGTGCTAGTAATAAACCACAGAAGCCAGCTCCACCACCCTTTCCAACAGCCTCAGTTCAGCAGAGACAGCTACAGTACGGATGTGTCTATAACTTCCTCTAGGCAGCAGCTCCGCAGGTACCACCCGCGATTGAGGGTATGTTTTCTATCCATGATACTATGAGTCGAGTTTTGTTTGATACTGGGGCAACGCATTATTTAATAGCTACCCATTTTTCAAAGGCCTTAGGGTTATTAGCCATAGCAGAGAGCACTATGACATGTGTAGACTCACCACTGGGAAATGGTTCGCTTATTTTTTTATATGCCGGAGTGTGGGGGTAGAGGTTGGTAGCTTAGTATTACCAGCAGACATGTTAGTCTTAGATATGCATGAGCATGACGTTATTATCGATATGGATTGGCTCGCAGCTTACAGAGCCATGATAGATTGCTTTGGTGAGAGTATTGTCCTTGCCATTCCGGGGCAAGAAATGTTTGAGTGGTGATGCCTCGCCCAGAAGGGGGATCTTTCGCCTATATTTTTATATAAAGTAGGATACCTATGAGGAGATTGTGATCCTCCTGGATTCGATTACAGTCGTTCGTGAGTTTCTGAATGCAATTCAGGTGTTAAGTAAATTAAGTAACGAGGTATTTTGTGAAAGCGAGTAGAGGGGATAAGAGTATGGTACCTAGTAAAAGACAACGATTAAAGTAGTTTTGTTTGGTTTTAGTAGACGTACTACGTCCGAAGACCATTTGTGCAGTCAAGACGATTGACAAGGTGGAAGTATAAGTTGTATCCTCAGAGGATGAGGCGTATTTATGTGACACGAACGAGTCACTATATTTTGTTCACTGTTAGATTTGCATGTGAGACGAGTTTAATGCATAAAATTATAAACGTTATTATTATATGAATAATTTTCCCTAGTGTAGCGGGATTTTCATTTCTCTTTAGTGCTATCCGCGGAGGATGAATGAGTATATAAACAGTGTTATGTACCTTACTGAGGTTACTCGTTGTAGTGATGCGATACACGAGTATGATATTATCTTCTTTAAAATGTTATAGAAATGGTTAGTACGATAGTGGGCATTTATTGCAAGGCTATAGGAGTGGTTGCGTTAGTGTAGTATACTTTTGTTGTGGCTAGGCTTTACCTGTAAGAAGGTTGGACTCGCACTTATACTATCTTCACTAGAGACTTCGGAGGGGATAGTGGGCTCGAGATATTCGATGCCAATGTTTGTATAGACTTTATCATTATGATTTGGTATGTATCAGGTTTACTGTTGAGCGAAAAGATTCGACTTAGTATTATGTTGAGCACTCAGGACTTGGTAATAGGAAGAGTGCATTGTTATATCTATCCTCTAGAGATGTGAGAATTAATAGTTATACCCCTATTATTAGGGAAAGGGATTTCAAGAATTCCGATTGTATGTATTCGAGATTCATGGAATGTAATTTTCCAACACCCAATTCTGAACGATAGTGCAATTGGTGAGATGTTCTTTGTAAAGTTTAATTATGGGAGGAAATGTAACTTTTCTGTCAAAAGACGGAGTAAAGGGGTAAATGCTATGGATGGAGGACCTAACGGATTTCGATAACTGACAATGATAGGTAGTAGTGTATCGGGAGGGTTCCTTATTTGGATTTCACTTTGCGAGACATCCCACGCATGAAACTTAGCATAAGGTTGGAAATAGGGAGACGTTTGGTCACTATTCCATGAGTTCGGAACCCCAAGCGAAAGGGGATCAAGTAATTATATCTTTAAGTGGGAAGTTGAATTTTGATTTAAAGCCATTGGAGCCGGTTGTGTGGTAAGAAAGCATTGAAAGTTTTGCTTTGTCAGCACGAGTTAAGGGGGCGGAATGATAATAAGGAAGATTTAAAATTTTGATTTTTAGGGTGATTAAAGTGTTGTAATCACGCTGCAAGCACCAGGGAAAACAAAGAATTTGTTTATTAGTATGGAGAGTATGTGATGCTTACGTTAGTATGCACGATTTATAGGGTATGTAGACATCCTGGTTAACTGATGTTAAAACTCGTCCGAGATGAAGGGGCGTGGCGATGGACGTGTGGAAAATGTGTTTGTGGGGCTAACAGAACGAAGTGGAAGTGATAGAGTGGATTAAACGTCACATGAGGGGCTATAATCCATATGTAAGTGTGCAATTAGAATAGCACAACCTAATTTAATGGGAAGGCTGTGGGAAGCCATTTAAGAAAGGGTATCCCTTGAATAGAGTAGAAATTTAATTATTATAAAGAACCCTCGGAGCGGAGTATTTATTAGTCAAGTGTGAGAGCGAACTTGCGCATGCAAAGAGTGATGATGTTAGTATGGTGTAAAGGATTCAGAAGTGCTCCGTGGAGGAAAAGAGCATGGATCAGAACTGTAGGCATACACCAAGGAAGGAAAGGGAATGTTACGTGCCACATAATGTGCGACATTTCAAGGAAAGATCGATGTTTAGCGGGACATGGTGAGTAGTCCCTACATGCACCGCCCATAGGTAGGGTTCAGTTGGAAGAGGAGAGCAACCAGAGAGTTTTTCATTTATCGACAATTCCTGAAATGGGAAGATGTCGGTAAAGTCGATAAAGTTCTTGGATGGGTTACCACCCTCAAAACAAGATCAAGGCAATGTTAACTAGTGCGCCCCAGACTTCCTTTGAAAGGAAGGATCGCGCCAGTGCATAGTCTGGCGCAGTATTACTTCCTGAACCGGGATGAGATTTGTGAATCCCACCTTTAATATGGGATTTCAGGAACCAACGGAGATAAGGTTTCGTTTCGAGAAGGATGTATCACCCCTAGCCAGGGAATAGGCGCACGGTGATTAGAAATTAGTGGAACCACGTGAAGAAAATTTTGGAATCTTAGTATGGTGTTTTCAGGAGTGCTCTGAAAAGTCACTCGTACCTGTTAATCGCGTATGAGGTACTTATTAAGGTTTTGGTATGGAATAACCTCGAATATTATCCCTTCGTATATTTAGAGATGAGTGGATACTCAGAATTTTGGATCGGTCGGGAATACTCCGATGACTATGATGAAATTTCACGACTGTTTTAGGCGAACAGGATTGGTCAAATGTTCGTATGGTTTTTCTCAGAATGAGAGTTTTGTGTATAGATAAATCTGAGTAGCTGCCATGTAATCAGGTGCGGCCTCCCAATGATAGTAAGATAATGGAAACTTATAATGTATAGGCGCGACCTATGCGAATGTTGTCAGTTAGGAGCACCATGTGAAGTGTCTCCAATAAGAATGTTAATCAAGCTTGCTGTGAGGCGGGGACTATAGTGATTAAGCGCCTTACTATGTAGATAGTCTGCGTACAAAGAGAAATCCAGAATTGTTCTATCAGTTAGGCCTTATTTTCCGAATTTCGGGACGAAATTCCGTTATTAGGGGGGAAGTATGTAATACCCCGTATTTTTATGCTTTCTTAATTTGGGGATTTATTAAATTTAATGTGAATGAATTATTTAATATAAATCTGAAAATTAATTATTTTATAATTATTAACGTGATATGAGTTAGTAATTATGGGAAACTTGTTTAATATTACTAATGAGCAAAGTAATATATAATATTGGTTCTATTAAATGTCACGAGTGAATAGAATGACAATTTTGGAAATTTAAGTCGGGACGCGCCTGTGTCGCGTCGGGAATAAATATTGATTAATAAAAAGTGAAATATTTTAAGTTATCCGTATGGTCGTTTTGAGTGCGCCAACGTATTCGAAAGGGTCGAGATAGTCAGAAAAGTGTACCCGGGGGTTTAGTTTGAGTCTCGGGGCATTTTTAGGCTTAATTAGTACCCCGGGAGGGCATTTTGGACATTTTACATTTTTGGGTAATTAAACCCACGAAATTTCAAGGGATAAATCAGATGTCTAAGGTTTCCTTCTAGGGTTAAAACAACCAAAGACAAGTGACAGCCATAGCAGAGGGAAGGAGAGGCTTTTCCAAGCAATCCAAGGCCAAAACGTCACCCGATTGCACCGCCACCACCACCAACGCGTAGATCGCGCGACGGGAAACGCAACCACACCAAAATCATTCGCAAATCATAACGTCGAAAATCCCAGGCAAGTGTTTATCTTTCTTATTTTCGTTAATGCATCACTCATGTTAGTCTTGGGATGATTAAGATGAGTTTTATGGAAGAAAACCCAAATTTGAGATAGGAAATCGCATGTAGTAATGGTTTGAATGTTAATCTGGAAACCCCTTAACATGTAGAGGATTAAACCACAAAATTTTGATGTTTTAGAAGAAGAAAATTCTGGAAATGACTGATTAGAACCATGTTAAAAAGAATTCTAGGGTTCTAGAGATTTACATGAATTTTGGCCTGTTAATCCATGATTATTAATGGAAATTTGCATGCTTTACGTAAAAGATGTATGGGATGGATTTATACTATTAGTAGTATAAATTTCTGAACGATTGGGAATGAAAAGTTTGGATTTGGATGGAGTTATGTGAGAAAACCCGTAACTGGTAACTACAAAATTCGCCATACATGTTTGATCGATCGATCGAGCCAAGAGCTTAGATCGATCGAGCCCCAGACCTCGATCGATCGACCCCTTCTGGCAGGCTCATATTTCCTTTTTTAAATTAGTTGAATTCAATCTAATGAGAAATAATCCTTGGACACCCTTATTAAAATATTTTGGGAGATGAGGAAGACCAGTAGGACTTATAAATAATTATGGGACCTTTAATGTAAGACGAGAGTTGTATTTTTGGGTTATTTACACATAAAGGACGATGAAACTATGTATTAAAGGGAGAAACGCGTAAGATAGTTACGTTGGAACATAAGTGAATACCTACTGAATTTTACACTTGAGAGGATAGAGTCCCTGAGTATTACGTAGTAAGTTAGAAAAATCCCTCGAATTAAAGTTAGAGACGAACCGTTATACGTGATAACTAATAATGGGAAAATCAGGATAAATGTCGTGATTATGGGTTATGAGATGAACCTAAATTGATATGATAAAAGTAGTATATTTATATGACTGTGTGTATGCATATATTATACACGTGTGAAAATCATGCCCGCGCTACTTGTTATCCCTAAGGTTACCGCGCTGGGATGGTCTTATCTCGAATGGGCCTTCATGGGGGATATTGACTCGTACCCTAGAAGATAGGAATCCTAGGTACAGGCTATCGAATCGATAGTCACGGTCCTAAGAGACACGAGGGTATGTACTGACCTCTTGGACTTGGAGACTATGCTTCGCCTCAAAATTGTTTGTGTATGAATTAATACAGTTCGAGAGTGGTTCCGAACTTGTATTTCCCTTAGTATGATTGATACAGGGATTGGATAGCAGAGTATGCCCGCACCATAATTTTTATGTGGGGTGCTGTTAGAATATATATACTATACGAGTATTTAATATATATATGAACTTCTGAAATTTGGAACTTCCAATTGTGTTTATGGTGAGTAAGAAATGAATAATGACTTCAATTTGGAAATACTTGATTTGAAGAGTGTAATGTGAAACTTTATTAGCAAATAAGGTTTAAATGAGAACTTTGTGATCAAATGAAATTATCCTATTAAACAATTAAATTATTCAGTTTTAAATCTTACGAGTAACCTAAGATAAGTTAAACCGTTGGGAAGGTTAGACCGACAGGCGTGCACATTCGATGAGAGGTGAGAGTTTCTCAAGAGAGTGTCTCACTAATATGTTGTTGCATTGGCCTGTAAACATTTTAAATACTTGCTAAACAAATTTTAAATCATTTTCACTATTGGGCTCTGACCCGTCTCTATTTCTTCTCTCTCTCTTGTATATATTACAGGTGCCCAGCCACAGGGGCGTCTTGCATAGGATCATTTGGAAGGAACGTGCTGCAGCTTAGGTGGGAGTTGCAGGCCTCTTGCTTAGACGACTTCGTTTATTTGATTCCACTCTTATCATGTTTATGCAGTTGGGCATGTGTCGCCCGTTTCCATTATCCAGTTCTTTTATTGGACATTGTGATTCATTTATTTTTAGTATTTTATTCTTTGGGATTTATTACTGTCTGGATGTTTTACTTTAAGTTTTAATGTTGGGATTTAGTTGTTGAATGTTTAAATTATTTGGATTATATGTTTTAGGATTATTGTGGTGTGATTCTTTAAATATTGAATTGTTGTAAATAATTAAATCTTGGTTTTTAAAATAAAATTTGGAAAGTAATGTTTAAAAATAGTTTTGACACTTAGCTTAATTAATTAGGGTGTTCAAATTGGAATAGTTATTTTTACGACAGTGATGCTAAGAATGAACCAACTGTTCACCTTGATTTTAATTTACTAAAGGAGTGATCGCCCGGTATTTAATTAGGCGGGGTGTCACATATGTGTCTTAATTGTAGCATCCATTAAACTCACGTGTTCTAAAATAAATTAAGAACATAATATTTTTAAGAAATTAATTTCGGGAGTATTTTGTATAAATTATTAAGGATACCAAATAATTATAACTTTGTTGTTCTTCGAGTTGTATTTGGGTAGTCGGTTATGTTGTGGGCATATGCGTGTAGAGGAGCCCTTAAAAATTTAATTTGGATGTTTTATGTAGCAATTCCTAAATTAATTAAATTACTTGTACTAGAAAAAAATAATAGCTAATATGGAACTTGCGAGTAATAGTGATTCAAAAAAAATCACAATAATTATGTGTTCTTGATTCCCCCTATTTAGATTAAAAATCATGTATTTGGAAATTTAATGTTGTTGAGAATATTATCATAAATTGTTGATTGTGTCACTTAGGAAATATTATAATTTGAATATCTCGAAAATGTTGGTATTATGGATAATTGGTTTTCACCCCTTGTTATAGTACACTTGTTAGGTATGGGACTAGTAAGTGGGCCTTGGTTGCTATTTTGCTAATTAGGTATGGGACTAGTTAGTATGAGTCTATGCGTTAGGGTGGGGGAAAATTCTCTATATTTACCGTTATTGCGATAACCTATGATTGATATCTAGGTGAAGTGAAATTGTTATAATCATCCTTTATTAAAGATGGGACGAAATTATATTTTGGGAACCTTTAGTTTGGACTAAGGGGTATTTTGAGGATTATCACATGGCTTTTAAGGGTGGGGGAAATTTATGTGAATAATGAGTATGAGAAATCTTGGAAAATTAATACCACAACACTAAAATGGATATTAAAATTTATTGGCGACATAATGTGTCCAGGGCCGACAGTTTAATCGGGTCAGAGGACGATTTATGTCGTGTAGTGTGTGGAACCTTGTCATTTCGCGAGGATCGCAGGATAAAAATGGATCAGACGGTGGACTTGACAAGGGGATGTGTATTTTGGTGTAAATCACCCATGAGGGGAGGACAGTTAAAATTTTGGTGGAGAAATCACTCATGGTGGAAGGACCACTATAATAATAGATTTTGGTATAAATCACCCGTGGCGGGAGGACCGCTATACCTAATAATAAAGTGAAAGTAAATAATCCTGATTAATTCAAACACATTAACATCGTGGGACTTGGGATAAATTTAAAATAATATTGATGTGGCACATTTAAATCTTGCGGGTACTTAAAAATTTACTATTGATGATTATAGACTTTCTTTTAATTAAAAGATTCTATTGTTATGGTCGTTATGTATAGCACTATTGTCTGGGTTCAAGGATTCTAATTGAAAGGAGTAGTCGGTATTCATGCTCAGGGCCTTGGCTCTGACACATGCGTTTACTAATATTTTCAGGAATTTAATTGGAGTAGTTGCATAGGAATTATTGTAGATCTTTCGGAAGTGCAGTTGGAGTTATATTATTATTTTAGTAGTTTGTTTCTCCTCCTATTCTGTCGTATTTATTGTGAGACTAAATTTGGGTTTTATTGGGCCTTTCGATTCCAAAGTTGTCTTAAGATTTCAGTTGGGTTTAGTTTATTGTAATAATTCAGATATTCGGAGATTGCATGTGACGGACTTTATATCGCAGTTTGGTGAAATCAGTTGGATGTTCTTAATATTTGGGATTGGTTTAAAAAAATATATTTATCTTGTGGATTAAAATTTAATATGTCTCGTATCAGTCGCATGCTAAGGATGATATTTAATTTACTAATGCCCGGCTTAATTTTGGTGGCGACCGACGTTGGAATTCAGCAGGGTGTTACAGATGGTATCAGAGCATGGTCTTAGGTCTCGTAGGCTATGAGTTTGTTTAGCTTCCGCGTTGCTTACCTTTGATTTCCTTTCGATGATTCGTACTCCTAGTTTTTTTTAGTCTCATGATGATTGCTCTTTTTTTTTTCCAGATGACGAACACTAAGAAAAATGGTAATAAGAGGGAGGAGTCTGTTTCATGTCCCGCAGTTCAGGAGGGACAAAGGAAGATTATCCTGGATGTTGAGGCTCTAGCGACAATCGTGCAAGAGGCCACAATGGCCGATATTGAAATCGGGAGACAAAGAGTGATGACATGAGTACCCCAATAGCAGGAACCACCCGTCTCAAATTGGGACAGAGTGAGAACCAGCTTTTTCAAAGGAAATCCTTCTACCTTTACCGGAGGATCCGATCCCATGGTCGCTCACCAATGGAGAAGGGACATGGAATGACACTTGAGATTAGTGGAATTCACGGAGGTGCAAAATCAGTTATTAGTAACATTTAAGTTGTCGGGAAATGCCTTACAATGGTGGGAGAGCACCACTACACCGGAGGAATGAGATCACTTGAATTTATCAACACTTGAAGAAATTAAAATAGTGTGAATTAAAGAAAAATATTCACACTATTCTAAAGAAAAATATTCAAGGATGATTTTTGTGAATTAAAATAGTGTTTTGTGAAAACAAAACTTGAAAAACTTTTGTTGCTGATATGCAGAAAGGTTGTTGGAAAAAATTCTTAAGCAACTGAATCACGAAACAGGTATTTATAAAAAAAAATTAAGTCGGCTGGTCGTTCGAATGACATGGGGGATGCCTTTTGAACGACAATGGAATGTCGTTATAACGACTTCCAATGTCGTTTGAACGACAACACAATGTCGTTTGAACCACAGATACTTGTCGTTTGAACGACGTAAACGTCAAAAACTTTTATTTTTTAAACTTCGCCTACAGATATCTAAAAAAAATATTTTCGAAACAAAAATAGTCTTGTTCTTCTTTTGATAAAAATTAAACATCCCAAATATAATTCCATAAATTAATTTAAACTCTAAATTTTCTTATACCATTTGGGATTTCGGGAAGTCTTCAAATTTGTAGATGCAAGAGTTTGGTTCCTCTTCTCGGTGCGTGACAATTTGTAACGGGATGTGCTAAACTAGCCTAAAGCTATGCCGTGAACAATGATAGAAAAATTGTTCTTAAAAATCTCCCCATTTGGTTATTTCGGTACAAAACAAACAAAAAGACCGAACACCAAATTAAAATCAAAATATCCTATTACAAAGATACTAATACCCTTCCCAACCCTAGAACAAAACGACAAAAGTCTCTTTGTCTTCAAACTTCATCTTCTTCCCAAATTTTGCCTTCATTTGTGTGTCTTTATATTCATTTTTGAGTACCTATACACGTGAGAGAAAAAATATATCACTACACCAAAAAGACCAAATTATTACTTTTGAGCTGGCCACCCTTGTCACGATCAATGACCGTGACAAAAAACACACATTTTTTGTCAAGGTCATTGACCGTGACAAAAAACACACATTTTTTGTCAAGGTCATTGACCGTGACAAGCCCGTGACAAAGGCTTGTTACGATCATTGACCGTGATAAGAACAGTTATTACAGGCTTGTCATGGTCAATGACCGTGACAACCTTATAAAATTTTCATGATCAAGGACCATGATAGGTCCGTGAGAAGTTTATGAGTAAAAAAAAACCTTCCCTCTTCTTTTTTTCCACCGTTTTCTATTCCCCCCATTCTCTCTCTCTCTCTCTCTCTAAGAGACTGCTCTCTCTCTCTCTCTACGATTTATGGTATTTTTTCTTCTCTCTCTCTTTCATTTGTATATATGTGTGTATATGTGTTCGTGTGTGTGTGCATGTACAGGGGTGTTTGTATGAGTGCATATGTGTGTGGTGGGCGGGAGGGGGTAGGGGGTGGTGGGGCAGGTGTGGGTTTGTGTGTGTGTGGGGGGGGGGGTTATGTGTATGCATTTGTGTGTGTGTGTGTGTGTGTGTAGTGGGGAAGGTGGTGGTGGACAGGGGGTGGGGCATTTGTGTGTGGGGGGGTTGGGTTTGTTGTGTGTGTATATGTGGTGGGACAGGGGGGTGGGGTGTGTATGCGTGTCTGTATATGTGTGTGTTGAAATTAATTGGTGTTTAGTTTAGGACATAAAATTAATTGTTAATGTTGATTTAGGATTTGAAATTAATGTTTAGTTTAGGACTTGAAATTAATTGTTAATGTTGATTGGACATTATAAATATTGTTTCTTTTTTTTTTATTTAGGTTTGAAATTGTTATTGTTGAATTAATTGAGTAGATGAATTAGATGATGTATGAGATACACATTTGTTGGTTTGTTATTGTTGTTGGATTATATTGGACGGTTGTGGTTGGATATGGAAGTTGGTTGTTAATTTTTTTTAAAATACTTAATTTAATTCACGGTAATAAATCCGTAAATAATTATATTGTCTTAATTTGTTGAGTTTGTTAATTTTGGAAGTGGCACGACCACTAGATTATTGTTAAAATGGGAGGAGTGGGAGTTTTCGACTTTTTTCTAAAATTATTTTGTGTCACGACCCATTCGAGAGTGGCACGACCATAGACTTATCATAATTAAATGAAACATACCTACAATTACACATAGTGCGCATAGATACTAGTTTTATAGTTCTTATGTGTACGCATTCAATAGCCCTTAGACCCGTTCGAGAGTCATTACCCCTGTAATGAGATCTTTCGAATTGTTCCATTTGGACAGTTGGGACTACATAATTTCTATATGATAATATTTTTAGTGGCTTAAAGTTGTTACTTTTGGAAGAAGTTCTGCAGTCATATCCTAATGTTCTCTGAGTACATACTAGATTGACAAGTGTGAGCTTTATTTCAATTGATCAATTTAAATAACACTCACACTTGGCAATCTACGTCGTGTACTTGGAGAAATATGGGGGTATGTTACCAATTTTTTTTCAAATCGTAACAATGTTCATGAGCTGTTAAGTATAGTACATAAATATGCGGCCTTAAATGGGATAGGACCACTCACCCTTTAGAGGAGATAGAGGAAATATGAATTACTATTATAAATTGAAATTTAAAAATCAAATATAAATAAGACATAATTAATTGAAACATACTATAAATCTAAGTTTTGTTTATACTAATCCATAAATATATGCTTCTTACCTTTAATAGATGAGTGTTTGTAGTAGTTGTGATGGGATATCCTAAATATAAAAAGTGAGTGGGGGAGACAAATAGATTGGGGGATGTGTTTCGCAGAGGTGCTAATGAATTTGTGAAATATGCAAAGAGATGTTATAATGATGAAGAGTTTCCATGTCCATGTGCTAGGTGTAACTTTAGTAAGGTGTTTTAGTGAAAAACAGTTGAACTACATTTGTTAAGATGGGTTATGCAAGATAATTATCGATTTTGAAGTTTTTACGGTGAATTGAAAGTTCCTTTTGTCCCTGAATAACCTTCAACAAGTAGGATAGATGTAGTAGGGGAAGACGTAGATCATAATATGTTAGCGAATTTAGTTGATGACACGTACGGAGTTGATGAAGTGGAGGATAATGAGGTCACTAACGATGTACAAGGTTTAGGTGCTCATGAAGATATCACGATAAACCTTGATGAGACTGCCAAAGTTTAAACTTTAAGGCGACCCAACCATTATACTCTAGCTGTGAGAAATATCAAACAACTTTACATGCCATGGTTGGTTTGTATAGTTTGAAAATGTAATACGATTTGTTTGGCAATAGCGTAACAGGAATTCTGAATTGGGTGAAGGGCTTACTACCCAAGGAGAATATGCTTCCAAATAGCTATCCTATTATGAAGAACAATTTGAAAGGTTTGGGAATTAAGTATAAATTGATTCATGCTTATGTGTATGACTCCATACTATACCGAAAGGAGTAGGAAAATCTCGATCTTTGTCCGGTATGCGATGAACCTAGATATGTCCAATCTACTGGCAAGGAAGGCACAAGCTCAAAAGTGCCTAAAAAAGTGTTAAAATATTTTCCCGTTGGGCCTAGATTAAAGATATTTTTCACAGTACCATGGATAGTGGAGGCAATGACTTAGCATGCTAAGGCAGAAGTAGGGGATAATCGTATGTGTTATCCTATTGATTCTACAGCTTGGAAGAGGATGAGTTATGAGTATCCCGATTTTGCTAGAGAACAGTGTAACATTCGTTTAGCTATATCAACAGATGGTTTCAATCCATTTGAAAATCTAAGCACCAATCAGAGTGTATGGCCAGTGATCCTAGCCCCACTCAACCTCCCTCCTTCACAGTGTATGAGACCTGAATTTTCGATGTTGTCTTTATTAATACCTAGGCCAAAGGCACCAAGTGATGACATCGATGTCTACCTGGATCCTTTGGTAGAGAATTAAATGAGTTATGGGAAGAGGGTATGCAAGCATTTGACTCTTTTAGAAAAGAAGAGTTTACACTGAAAGTTATGTTGATGTAGGCAATTCATGATTTTTCAGCTGATGGGACATTATCCAGTTGTGTAGTAAATGATTATTTGGGTGTCCTATTTGTGGAGAGGAGACTGAATCTCTTCGTCTCCCCACTAGCTCAAAAAATGTATACCATTGCCATAGGAAAATTTTACCCCTGGTTCATAGTTTCAGATTTGAGAAAGGGTCCAATTTTTTATCGGGCGGGGTTGAACATAGCCTACTGTTGAGAAAACTTTTAGGTTTAGAATTTGAAAGTAAATCTTCTGATTGTGGCCCTAATATGCTAGGTAGCAATCCTAAATTTAAGAATGTCAAGCATAAGAAGACTCTAATTGGGAATGAAATTGAGACAAGAAAGGCATGGTCTAAGAGGTCAATTTTATTTTACTTGCCTTATTGTAAGAATAACATGGTGCGCCATGTATTGGATGTGATGCATGCAGAGAAGAACCTCGTTGAACATATTGTGGGCACATGCCTTAGGGGGAGTCATTCGAAGGACGGAGGAAATGTATGAAAAACCTTAACTCGTTGAAACTTAAGCCACAACTATGGTTGAAAGAAGATAGTAGGGGAAGGAAAATAATTCCCCCTGGTGCGTTTACTTTGACGAGTGGGGAAAGGAAGGGGATTTTAGACACAATATATAAATTGAAGGTTCCATATAATATTTTATCGAACTTGCAAAGGATTGTGAATTATGCTACCCATGATTTACATGAATGTAAGTCCCACGATTGGCATATGATCATGCAATTGGTTCCTCTATTGTTTAAGCACTGCTTCTCCAAGCACAAGGATTTGCGGAGGTCTATTATGCAAATTAGTATCTGCTTCTCACTTTTGTGTGAGAAGGTAATTAATCGAGAACACATAGTGACCGCAAAATTGGCAATGACTGAAGCGATTTGTGTGTTGGAGAAATACTTTCCCCCAGCATTCTTTGACATAAGTGTTCACTTGTTGGTACACCTATGCGACCAGACACTTCTTTGCAGTCTAGTTAGACATCGTTGGACGTATTCATTTGAAAGATTGATGAAAGTTTTTAAAGATTACGTCAAGAATACGCAATACATTGCAGGATCAATTGCAGCGGAATACATCATCATAGAGTCATCAATCTATACTCGGGAATATATACCTGACACGACCAGCGTTGATGACATTGATGAGTTCATCGATGAGGGTGGTCGTGTGATGGGAAAACGAGTGAAATTAACGAGTTTGCAACATGAACAAGTAGCTCGTTATCTATATGACACACATGAAGATGTCGAAGAATGGAAAAAGTAAGTGTAAATTATTTTAAGTTTTACATTATTTTAGATTATTTTATACATGATTAATTTTGTAATACATTCATCACATTAATTTATGCAGAAAATATGTAGCCCTTGAGAACAATAAATGACAAAAAACAATGGCACAATAAGACAGCGATTTTAGGCTGCGGTAATCACATGAGGTAATTATAATAAAAAGGGTTGTTATATAACGTTACATTACAATAAAACTTTATAACTAACCTAATTAATTTATCTATTTCTCAGCTCTTAAAAATGGGTGATGCGACATGAAGGCTTGCTCGTCTAGCCACTGGACCCTTACTCATGGCACAAGAGTACAAAAAGTATCGATTGAACGGTTACGTATTCGGCGCAAGGGTGTATGAGGAAATACAAATGTACAGAACTCAGGCATTTCGTACAAGGCTCTTACTTTCTTTCGAGCGAGCGCAAAAGATAAAAATCTCGTTGAAGCTGAAATGACTTACTATGGTGTAATTCGAAATATATTTGAATTAGACTACGTAAGATTCAAAGAGGTTATATTTTACTATGATTGGGTAAGAGTTGAGGATAAAAATGCTTGTAAAGTTGATCCTGGCACCAATTTGATCATGGTTGACTTGTCCAAGTTAAAGAGTAACGAACACGTGAGCGATGGGCCATTTGTTTGTGCCTTTCACAAGGTCAACCAAGTGTTTTACTCGGAGTATATCAACAATGAGCCGTAGTCAATCATCCTACATGCACCAAAGAATCTAAACAGTAGTGTGGATGACTTGGCTGCTCCTACCAAATATCAATCCATTTTTTATGATAACCTGAATTTGAAACAATTTTTTAATTTGTAATAAGTATTCCAATTTAGCGCATGTATTAGTTCTTTATTATTATCATACATCAATTTAATGATTTTAATTCATTTGTACTTTATCATTTTCATTCTTTTTATCTTTCTCTCTTTCCTTTGTATATGTGTGTGTGTTAAATAGTAATAAGTATTCTAATTTTTGGATTAATGATTTTTATTCATTTGTACTTAATTACATTAGCGCATGTACTATTTAGACTTAATGTTTGCATGTCTTCTTCTAATTCATTTTGAATTTGTAGTGATAACAACTTTTTTTTTTGCAGAAAATGTCTCCTTCAGGGATTAAGGCAAGGATAATGATGATGTCTTCTAAGCTTGGTGGTAGCGAAGGCGACAAGGGCTCCTCGGCCCCTAGGCTCCCCAAATGGAGCAAATTAGGAATGGCCGTCGAGAACAATACGGGGATATTGACTAGATCCCTCGAGCTGGTAAAGAAGATTATTGGCCCGGGATACACTAGTCGGAGGGATGTGCCAAATGAGCCAAGTTAGCTATTTGGGTGGCACTATAGGTAATGTATTTATATTTATATTTATATTTATATTTATATTTCAATTTTAATTTCAATTTATATTTATATTTATTTTTATTTGCAACTAACATTGTATTTGTTTGACAAGAACAATTCAGCCTGGCCCCCAAACTCGGCGATTCTGTCTTGGAGCAGTTGAGGGAGCAACACAAGACATGGAAGAAAACTTTGTGGGCCCGATACTTTGGGAAGACTCGAGACTCCATTATCAGAATGTGTGAATCCGTCCCACCAAAGGAGGCGATTTCATTGGCACAATGACAAAGGTTCATTGACAATGAGATCGAGGAGCGACAATTGGCATCTCGCCAATCGGGGAGGAAAAATCGGGCGAAAAAGACAGACGTGCACTACTTCGGCCAGACGTTTTACGCCGAGGTGGAGCATAGGATGATGGTAAGTTTTTATTTTTCTATAATTACATAAATATGTTATTCTGCATTATTTTACTTTGCGGGCCCGATACTAATTTTTCATTATTTTATTTTAGGGGATGGGGAGTGGCCCTCAGGGTAGGCCACATAGGCTCGATGCCTAGGTGGAAATTCAGACGAAGAAGGGGAAGGATAAGGAGGTGTCCCCGAGCATCGCGACCACGATTGTAAGTAATTCGATAGTTTACTTTTTATTAATTACGTTATAATTTTTTTATTTACTTATTTAACTAATCGTGTGTTTTTTGTTGTTCTAGGAAAAACTTAAGGAAGCGCGTGAGTTGCAGTCTAATGCCGACAAGGCATATTTTTCCACGGATGCACTCAGCCAAGTGCTTGGTGCTGGTCGCAAGGTGAGAACAAGGGGGAGAGCTCGCGGGTGGATAAATCTAGGGTCATCAGAATGGAGACGAGCAACACTGGGTTGGCTCGTCAGGTGTACTCGCATGACGCGAAGCTATCAAGGTTGGAGGCGATGGTCTAAAATAGGTTCTCATTCGTGAAGCGTTCGTTGGGCGAAAAGGGTAAGGATAAGGTGGTGGAGGAGGAGGACGAGGACGTGGACGTCTCTGCTTCATCGTCGACAAGTGCGGACTTACCGATTGATGATCTAGTCCCCTACTTGGCTCCCGTCGAGCGGCCTATGACAATAATTGGTTGGCTGAGCGTGTTTATATTCGATGTAATTGATGGCATGCGGATAGGGAGGGGGTTGAGGGACCCGAATACTGTCCAGGGTATGTCGGTTCATGGATGTGCGCTTTAAGACATCAAGGTTAAGGTTCTCATCGCACATGTGTTAACCGAGAAGGAGAACTCCCCATTGTGGTTGTGCGAATAATGCGGCGTGAATATTCAAGGTCGTCTCAATGCGTATATCGTGTGGCCTTACTTTCTCCTCAAACCTACCACATGACATTATTTGTATCTATTTTATTTGGATAATTGGATTATATATGTATTGTTTTGATTTGTTACATTTTGGTTTGGATATGGAATTATATATTCAATGTTTTGGTGCATTCTTTTTATTTTATTTGGATATATGACGTTTGAACAGGTACAATTTTGCTATAACAGGTACAAATATACTGCTAGGCAGCGGCAGTGGCCAAACTGCCCAACATATTTTTTTTAAATTCTACCCAAATTTTTCACGGTCAACGACTGTGACAAGTCCTTGACAAAGAAAACTTGTCACAGACTTGTCACGATCATTGACCATGATCATTTTTTAAAGGTTGTCATGGGTTTGCCACGGTCCCTGACCGTGACAAATCTTGTTAAGGTCAAAGACCATGACTGAACTGTGACAAGTCCGTGACGATAAAAGTTATCACCCCCAGACTTGTCACAGTCATTGACCTTGACAAGTTGGACTTGTCACGGTCAATGACCGTGACAATCCGGTAGATTTGGTGTAGTTTATTCCCTCGTGACGCATCGAGTTTGAAAGAAAATATAATTCATAAATAAATACTCCCCCATAATTCAAAGTCATGAAAAAACTCCATTTTAATTTGCTCTCCCCTTTTGTTTTTATCTCAAAATAGACATAGAAGTAGAAACAATAAACATTAAGTGCAAAGCATTACGACAAAGACAAGATATCATCACAAAAGATTTAAATCAAGCATGTGTAATGATCGTCTCAAAGGCAAACACAACCAATTTAATTTTTTCAAAGTAATGCAAATTTCACAAATACACCATGCAATACCATATATAATATATGAAAAATATATCAAAGAAAATTCGGCACACATATATAGGTATAAACGACCATCAAATATGACAAAAAATACCTAAGCTTTACATACTAGCACAGTATCGACGTGTTGAAACATATGGAATTGAATGAATGTGTGTGAACTAGAAACTAAAGAATTATAATTCAAACACTCAAATATGTTCAAGAAGTTCTAATTGACCATAAAACTTTATCAAACCAAGCTTTAGATTCAAGTGACAATTAAAATTTGAACTTAATGAACAAAATAAGCATAATGCACACAAGCCTAAAATATTAATGATTTATCAAATCAATAGCATCATGACAAAATAAGCTTAACTAGGATACATTGTCATTGTGCAAACCCCTTGATATTTTCATCCAAACTCCTTCAAAATATTTCTTTTCTTATCTTTTGAATGAATATATCAAACTAAACAAATTTGGAACCTATTTGGAATATTATTCTTTTTATTGCCTCAATTTTTTTCTTGAACATTTTTCAAACGCTGGCTTTCACGACGAGTTCCTTATACTCTCGCGGCCTTTTTCCGTGTACACGCACCATTTTTTCGTTAATAAATAGTCCTCATGGGCAACAATTCTTATATGAACAAATCCTCCATAGACCAATAAATATGTAGATGACAAAATTAATAGGATAACATCTCACCAAGTGCAAATGTACATCATGAAGTAAAAAATCCAATAAGCTCGTGCATATATGTGTGGAGGCATGAATAAAGTCGAATACATAAAGCAAGTCAATTTAAAAAAAAAACTCCATAAACATGGTTAAGATCAATCTAAACACCTAAAGTCATAACCAAATGTCCTAGCCACATGGAAATTGCGTAGTGAATTGGATTCAAATACACTAATATGCCACACTAAATGTGTAAAACTAAAACACACAAAGAACCGAAAATTCTTTTGAATTTTTCAAAAAACGAAATCTTTTTGTATTTTTCAAAAAATATATAAACCAAAAATCTTTTTGTATTCTTACAATATGACTCAATAAAAGAAAAATATAATACCAAAAGTATACATGTCATAACACTAGTAAAAATATATCATGAAGCACAACTAGCGTATGACAAACAAAACATAAAAGCAATCAACGATATGAAATAACATGTGACGCATCATGTGCGAGAATGTAAGGATCAACCAATCTAATATTTAGAATCTAGAAAATGGATTTTCTTACCCAAACAAGTGTATTCCTAACTCGAGGGGTCATGGGAACCGATGGGATACTATTCTTAAACATCCTAGGACCTCTTCCAAGATCAAAATAAAAACTCTTAAGGTAACCTTTCCTACCATAATGTGAACACGTGTGAACAGGAGGAGTGTTACCTATAGGTTGAACTTTTCTAACGTCCTTCATTTTGGATGACCCTGTTAAACAAACAATGGTTATGTCCTTAGCAATGGAAGCATTAGACCCAGAGATGCCAGAACCATCACTATCAATACTACTTGAGTCTTTTAAATCAATTTCTAAATTCAAAATTTTAGACTCAAGCAAAGAATTAGACTCTTCCACTTTCAGGGAATCATTTTTCAAATTTTCAACAGTTCCTTAAAGGTTATCACGCTTACCCTCAATAAAAGAAATATTTTCCCTAAGAGTCTTCTCACGTGCCACAAAATCATTAATCAAAATATTTTTATCCTCTTTGGCAAAAATAGAAACCCTATAATTTTTTAAAGTCCTCTAAATCTTTTTCTAAAATAAGGACTCTATCATCACTCTCCTCCTTGGACAATTTTAAATCAATAAAGTCATGGTCCAAGGCAACAAACTTCTCACAAAAAAAATCTATTTGATTTTGAACAACTTTCAAAAGATCCATAGCAGATTTCAAACGAGAATTTTCTTTTTCCAAAAATTTAATTCTTTCAGTAAACGTCAAAATTAAATGATTTAATCCATCAAAACTAGGATAATCTATCGAGGGAAAAACAAATAATCAAGTAAGATGTATAAAAAACCAACAACTAAAAATAACGAGTTAACAAGATCAAACACAATAACTTAGTGCAACCCGATCTGATACCAATTTGACAATTTGAAAAGTAAAAAATTATCCGACATAAAAACTTTTCAAAAAATCAAGATCACTTAATAACTAGGAGCAACCTTCTCTGATACCAATTTGAGAATGCGAAAATCCCGAGCTAAAGCTTTGACACAAATTTATAAAGGAGAAATAATCGAAGGGGTGGTTTCAATAAAAAATGCAATACCAATTGTAAATGCATAAGCGAATTTTGAATTTTATTTTATCTTTTTATCCTACTCATGCATCTATGGTGATAAAATAGATAAATCAAACCACACAAATACGATAAGGCCAAGTTTCAGGAATAAACCCTTTTGGGTAAAAACCTACATTTCACTATTTATCATAAATCGCAACTTACAAATTATATAGGGAAATGTGCAATGAATCTTTCGTAGAAAACTCACATAAACCGCAACCTAAAATAAATAATGATTCTCTCAAGAACCACAATGAAAGGTAACCCTTCGTTAGCCTCAGCCTTCATCTTTAGTAGTGAATTATTGCAGGTATCATAAGTTAGTAATGGAGTGCCTCTCCACCAGTGTGTATATAAGAGATACAAAACTTTCTAGGGTTATAAACTAACTCACAAAAACAATATTCAATGATGCTTTTTTGAATTAAAACACTGTTTTAGGAACACAAAACTTGAAGAAATTTTGCTACTGATATGTAGAAAAGTAGTTGGAAAAATTCTTAAACAACTGAATCACGAAACATGTATTTATAAAAAACCTTAAGTCAACGGGTCGTTCGAACGACATGGGGATGTCGTTTGAATGACAATGGCATGTCGTTAGAACTACTTCTAATTTCATTTGAACGATAGAAGTATCAAAAAATTTATTTTTTAAACTCCTCCTACAGTTATCTAAAAAACATTTTTTCGAAACCAAAACAAACTTGTTCGTCTTTTATTAAATATTAAACATCCTAAATATAATTCCATAAATTAATTTAAACTCTAAATTGTTTTATACCTTTTGGGATGTCGGGAATTCTTCAAACTTGGAGATACATAAGTTTGGTTCCTCTTCTCGGTGCATGATGATTTGTAATGGGATACGCCAAACTAGCCTAAAGTTATGCTACGAACAATGAGAGAAAAATTATTCTTACACTTGTCCCAAATATGATTTCCCTCTACCTTCCATTGATATCTTGATCGATTCAACAGTTGTCGGTGGGATGTACAACTTCATGGATGGTTAAATAGGTTATAACCATATGAAGATGGATTCAGTCGACGTAGAGAAAACATCTTTTAGGACCCCTTTAGGGAAGTTCATTTATAATGTCATGCATTCTGGTATAAAACTTCGAGGGAACCTTCTAGTGAAACTATTATGTCCATTTTTCATGGCCTCTTTCAGGAGATTTTTGACATTTATGTGGATTATTTTCCCATGAAGGCGAAGAAGGAAGGCTCACACTTGGATGATTTGAGAAGAGTCTTCAATGGGTGAAGGAAATACAAGTTAAAGATGAAGCCACTCTAGTGTGACTTTGGTGTAACAACTAGGAAATTCTTGGGGTTTGTCCAAGACAAGCAGAAAGCCACCTATAGGGAGATGAAAGTTTCCTTGAAAAGATTTCTTACATGAGATGATTTGTCCCAAGTCGCTCTGAGATCACTCATCTGTTAATGTAAAAGTTATGGAAGACCACAAACTTTATATGGGAGGAACCACACTCGGACGCCTTTAATAAACTTATGAGAATTCTCACTTCTCCTCAAACTATGATTCCATGAAGAGAAGGAATACCTTTGCAGCTTTATCTCACCTCCACTACAAGGTCCATCAATGCACTATTGGCACAAGAGGTTGAATAACAAGAGAGACTTTTTTACTATCCAAGTATAATGATTCATGGTCCTGAGGCAAGGTATACTAGAATAGAGAGGAACTGTTTGGATTTAATATTTATTGCCAAAAAACTTAGACATTATATGTTATCTTTCAATACCCACATAGTGAAAAGATGTGATTTAATTAAGTTTTTCCTAGCATGAACAATTTTGATTGGGAGAGAAGAAATGTGGTCCCTCATACTCTCTGAGTATGGTCCGAAGTGTGTGGTTCCTCCCGCGATAAAGATCTTACCCTACATAAATATTTTGACCATTTTCCCCTTAAAATTATGTGAGCCACTCATGAAGACATATCGGGTGATGATTTACAAACCAATCTTTATGAGGCTGATTTGGAAGAATGGTCTATGGAGTTTTATGGTTAAGATGCTAAAGGAAAAAAGGAGGATAAGGAGTTATCTCGTCTAAAGGTAAAGAAGATATTACTTTTTCTTTTAAGTTGGACTTCCATTATTCAAATAATGAGACAAAGTATGAATCATTAGTCTTGGGTTTCTCTAATCGTTCAAAAGATTCATCCGTTCACTTGGCATCAAAGTAGATTTTAACTTAGTGGTTTAAGCGAATAGTGAATAGAGGTTAAAGCGTCTCAGTTTGTCACCTCATAGAATGATCATCTAGAGGTTAATAGGGAAATTTCATGAGGTCAAAGTGGAGATACACCCAAGAACAATGAATCACCATGATGATGCATATGTTATGATTGCATAGAATCTGATTATGGATGTTGCATTTACAATTATGGTGATTTATCGAAGGAAAACTCCATCATCTATGCTCCAAATCTTCACTAGTAATGATAATTCAGATTGGAGAGGATATATAAGGAAGCAGTTGAAGGCAAGAGATGGCAAGATGAAGCTTACCGAGTTAGCATAATATTTCCTTCTTCAAGGAAGTTCATATACAAAAACCTCTGGGGGCATATTGTCTAGATGTACATAAACCGAGGAAGTAAAAAAACGATTGAAGAAAACTCAGTATGAGAATTGTGAAACCACTAAGATTCCCCTTTTATACAATAATTCAAATGGAGGGGTATTTTTTGGCAACGATGAAGCAAGGCACAACAAGAATACAAAGAGAATGTGCTAAGTGTCAACCTTTATTTTAACTAGCTGAATGTAACTTCGTGGAAGCTCCAATGGACTATAGGAAACCTTATATTTATTTCATCAAAGATAAAGTCTTCACAAGCAAAAAAGATGATGAAATATCCATAAAAAGAAATGCCCCAATTTCTATTTGTTGGAATATAATCTTTATCACATGGGGTGTTTCAATAGGCCATCGTGATGCATTACAAGAAAGGAAGCATATGAAGTCCTTAACCAAGCCCACGATCCAGCTCACATTAGAGGATCCAAGTTGAATGATTAACTTAGTGTCCAATGATGGAAAAAGAGTCATCTGAGTATGTTTGTAAGTGCAAGGCTTTCCAATATCATGGTAACCTTATTCATGATCTATCAGTTGAACTCCATTCTTTAGCAACACCCTATCCTTTTCACACTTTGTTATTTGACCTTGTGGGGGCAATAAAACCTCCCTATAGGGGAAAATATGGATTTTAGTGGAAACTGAGTGCTTTACCAAGTGGATAGAGGTAGTACCTTTGAAGAGAGCAACAATAGGTGTAGTAGTGTAATTCATTTGAGAGTAGATCATTTGTCAATTTTGTATTCCCAAGGATATTATGTCAGATAATGGAACTCCATTTATCAACAAGGAGGTCTTCAATGCTAACTGATAAATATTCGATCATCCACCACATTTGAACAATGGCTTACCCCAAAGGTAATGGTCAATTTGAGGCCACAAATAAGACCTTAGTTAATATTTTACTAAGATGATGGAAGATTTTTCTTGTGCATGGGATGACAAGCTCCCAATGGTGCTTTCGGCTTATCGAATAACCAAGAGGAAACCTACAAGATACACACAATTTTACTTGGTTTATGGAGCTGAAGCAATTCTTCCTGTGGATTTAGAAGTACTTTTTGCCTAATATGCCTTGTGAAACATCATGTTTCCACATAGTTGGTACGTTTAACTAGAAGCATTAGATGAAGATAAAGATAATGGGCGAAAGAGCTTTCATATCTACATGATATAACTCTCTAGAGCATATGAGAACTTTTTAAAACCAAGAAATATAATAGAAGGTGACTTTGTTTTGAAAGTTACTGTCAACTATATTAGAGGACTCCCTGTACAAAAATTTAAAGAAAACTAGGAGTGGCCATATATTGTTAAGGAGGCACGTAGTTAAGGTTACTATTTGATCTCAAAGATTGAGGACGATAACCCATTCAAAGTTAACAATAAATGGTTGGAGGTTTATTGGGTATAGAGAGCACATTTAGTATTTTTGTTCTTACTTTTGTACTTAGAGTGCGAGGAAACACATGTAAATTTTAGTTACAGTTTATTATAAATAGACAAGTGTTGAAGGAAGAAAAATAATCAAAGTATACATATGTCTTAGAACTAACACCCTTTTATTTCACTTGTAATTATTTACAATGTAATAAAAATGGGACTACTGCTCAGAGATACAATAAAGAGAATCTATTCTAAAAGAAACCATAAATTAGGAGAAGTGAAGAAACCATCCCCAATCGAAGCATCTACATTAGAAACAACTTCTCATTAGTAGGTTATACATAACAGAAATATTCGATTCATCTTCATCCTTTAACTTCAATTAACATCAAGTTCATTTTTTTCCAAGGACAAAGCTTCTTCTGATGCCTTGACTTCTTAAGCACTTTCTTCAATTTGGGGGAAACCTCCCTTATTTTCCCTTTTTTAATCCTCAAATCCTTCACATTTTTTAGATACTGTGCATGATAGGTCATTATGTGGGGATCTTTGATGTACTTCATATTGTTGATGATCCATGAGAAACCAAACCCATCATTCCTCTGATATTTGAGGGTGTCCAAATGTTGATTAAAGACTGATTTTTCTAGGGAAGAAGTTGATGTGTTGATAATTTTAGACACCACAGCTGCTACACCTTGAAGTTAATAACCCATTATCACATTGTGGGGCATCACACAGTCAACAGTGAAAGTCTTTGGATGATAGGCAATCATTCGATCCAATATAGTACATATGGAGCTTGTAATGAAGGCACTACTTTGATGTACCTACGAATAAACCTTGATTGGTGAAACGTTTGGCATAGGATCTCTATAACTAGACTCGCTCTCCTCCCTATTCACATGGGTCATGGAGCCATGGTCACTTTGGTTAGAAGAATCATCTTGAGCAAGCTGAGCTTGATCAACCTCCATCGCTTGCACATGCACATCAACTTCAGGATATGCGGCTTGTGGTACCTCAGGAGGGTTATTTTCTATCAAAGTTTGCAAAAATGAGAGAATAAAAGAGTTAGTCGAAATTTTAAAAAAGTTTGTTTTACTAAGTAGGTAAAACTAAAGAATTTTTTTGGCAATTGTTGAGCTAAGTCGCTAAACATGTGTATTTTTGGCTGAGCAATAATGCCCAAGTAAGGTACATCACTAAGCAAGTGACAAAACTTAAGAACATCACTCAATTAAGAGAGTAAATCACCTAGAAGGTGACAAAATTTTGTTAGCATTACTCAATTGCGAGAGGCATGTAAGGTTTTTTGATAAGTTATATCCAAGTAGGGTATAACAACAAGAAAACCATTCATACATAAAAGAGTTATGAAAAACTACAAGATACAACAGAATGATGAAGTGGAGAAACATACCTTATCACTAGTTTCAACATTAGCTGAGGGTGGGGGGATTGTCACATCCCCAGATCCAACTTGAGCTTGAACTGCGGGAATTTACTTAATAGCTAAAATAATAGGATCTATTGAGGAAGGATTTTAGTGCCCTACATATACAAAATACATCTAAGGCTTAAAAATCACAAATATTGAGAAAAAAATTAAGTTGTCAAGCCAAAATACATTCAAAATACCTAAGTTGAAGGAGTTAGAGGACCAAGAACCAGTGGTAACACGGTGTAACTTGGGTAATAATTGGAGTTGGAATTTCTCTAGTTCCACCCGGCCCCCCCACAGTTTCCTCATTCATTGGCAATTTTTGTGACACCATTGTAGCACGCCTCGAAGAAGCTTGTCTAATTTTTAAAGACGAGGGCAAAGAAGGCGTTGGAAGGATATCTTCTTCAACAGTTAGACTCGAAGAACCTTTCGAAGGAGAAATGTCATATGGAATAGACACAACTTCCACGGGTGGTGGAGGATCATCCTACATAAGGAACAATAGTGTTAGAAATATTTAGTTCAATAAGAAACAACACAACACTTGGACAAAAATCTTGTTGAGAAAAATTTGTTTCTAACTTTTAAAAAAAGAACAAAAGGGGTTACATATCGAGTCTCGCGAGGAGACAAGGATAGATTAACCGCAATGGAAGCATACACCACATCATCACTTGGTATGTCCTCCAAAGTTTGATCTGAGTAACTTTAGGCCATAAGAGTTGTGGTCACGCATTTTTCCCCAACTTTCTTTCTCAAAATATTTTTTATGGCATTGAGGAGATACATAGGTTGGAGACACCTGCTCCACTTGCTCAACAGGAGTAAACTTCTTACGAGGAACTTGAGGAAGTATAAAATCATCAACTATGTGGTGCCTCTCCAAACCAGAAAAGCATCATCTTCACTAATAGGAATGGATTCCCTCCTAGTTAGAATATCAGATACAAAGTCAGCTATATTATCTTCAAAGTTCGATCGAGTGGAGGAATGGACTCAAGAGGAATACCACTAAGAGGAACCTTGGGTGGCCTTAGACCTTTTTGGGGGTTTTAGAGAAGCTTCTCTCTTTTAGGAACCAAAAACCGATGGATAATTCTGCAACACCATTGATTTTCAATACCGAGTTGATCAGGTAAGACACGAAATATAAGGAGCTCTAAAACAATTTATATAATTCTGAGCATCAAGGATAAACAAAACTACAGTAAATAAAAAACATCCACGATAAAAACTCAACAAAGGATGACAAAAGAATTAATTGAACTCCAATAAGTGAATCTATTATATAAAATATCTTTTATACAAATATCTGAATTGAAAGAAGGAAATAAAATAGTAACCACCTTTGAAACAAACTCCTAAATATAAGTGACTACTACAATGAACCGGTGACTCCTACTCTAAAGATACCAAGATGGATCTCCACAATTGCAAGTTTGATTGCTCAACCATGCTAAACTTTTATATAATAATAATAAGAATGATAATAATAATAATAATAATAATAATAATAATAATAATAATAATAATAATAATAATAATAATAATAATAATAATAATAATTCTAATAATACAATTAGGGAAAAACATTTATAAATTTGGATTAGTGCCCAAAAGTTGAAGGAAATATCTCCAATAATAACAATGTAAATCATGAGACTTATCTCTATAATCTTATTAAGTGCTATAGAAGCTATTAAGGTTTATCTTCATTGACACTGTCAGATTTAAAATATGTGGAAGAGTAAAGGGTGGAAGAAAAAGAGTCCGTTTAAGAGAAGAGGTTTTATTAGCTATAAGTTGAGTAATAGTAAACCTTCAGTTTCTCCGAAGGGAGATGAAAGATGGGACATTTGGATTATGAAAAAAATAAGTTAAAATATTTTTAAATCTGACAGTGTCAATGAAGATAAACCTTAATAGCTTCTATAGCACTTAATAAGATTATAGAGATAAGTCTCTTTTTATCTTCTATACCACCCACATATTTTAAAACGGACTCTTTTTCTTCCACCCTTTAGCCGCTTCACCTCCTCTATTTTTATCTATATTTACTCTCATATTTTATTGAGCCCACCAATATCCTCCATCTCTTCACCTGTCCACAGTAAATATATTGTTTTGTAATGGAGAAATCGTTTTATGAAGAAAAAACAGAACAACCCAATCAAATGCCTTACAATTGGGTCAATAATAGTAGTGGCAAAATGTGGCCCAAATAATAAAACAACCCATATTAGCCCACTCATCTAAATATGGGGCCCATATTTAAAAGCTATGAGTTAAATATGGGCCCCATATTTCAAAGCTATGAGATAAATATGGGCGCATATTTCAAAGCTAAGAATCAAATATAGAGCCCAATTTTAAAAGATACAAATCAAATATATTACTCATTTTTAAAAATTGTGAGTAAAATATGAGTTTTTTTATATATACCTCGAATTGTAATACTTACTTTAGTAAAAAAACAATGGATTGACCTAACCCATTGTTGATACCAAAATTAATATGCTGATATGGACGAATAATATGAAGACACGTGTCAATCTATGTGGCATAATAGCAACGAGGAAGTTCATTCCCCCGACCAACAGTTATTCTCTCCGAACAACGAGGATACACCGAGGAACTTTAGCACTCCGAGGTACTCCAGCGCTCCGAGGAACTCCTGAGCAACGAGCAACTGGAGGCGGTCTGAGCTGCATCTCGGCCATAACATCAATTTCCAGATAATCAACAGTTCAATTATTCATTGAATGTTCATCATCTTGACGCACACGCTGCATTAAATGTATTACCCTTTCATATGTATATCATTTAATGTATCAACCCTTGCATGTACAGCCTAAGGGCTATAAATACCTTGTATCACCCTCATTCAAAGGGATCGGAATTTCTTGGTTGAACTTGTAATCGAGAATTCTCAAACACTCAGCAATAACATAACAGTGGACGTAGGCCATTCATATAAGGCTGAACCACTTTAAAAATCTTTGTGTCATTTTATTTATCTGTGATTGAATAATTAGAGAGATCTAATTTTTTACATCAACAGATTGGTGCCGTCTGTGGGAACGATTGTTATTATCATTTTTCACCAAAAATCATTCATCATCAATGGCGGATAATCCAGAATCTAGCAATCGAAACGCTGGAAATGCTGGAAATCCTCCAAATCCCTCTGCACCTCCAGATCTGGCCGAAATTATGACGAATCTGGCTCAAGGACAAACCGCCATGCAAGACACACTGAGGCAACTCATACAAACCCTTCATAGCGGTGCACCTGCACGTTCAGGGCAGCAAAGTGGTCAGAGGAAAACTTATTTACTTCCTTCACGATCCAGACGTACTGAGTCATATCGTAATGAGGAGTCTGATGATTTCTCTTATCAACCTGGGCGAACTTCGTCAATAAGGGCTACAGATACTGATCAACGTATCACTCTCTCTCCAGAAAGACCCAGTGCTATAGAAAGATTGAGTAGGGTGTCTCCTTTCAGTCGATTAGGCCCTAGGAGGAATAGGAGTCCACCTAAGACCTTGTCGAGGAGTTTTTGACAACCATCAGATCTAAGAGAAGGATCAGCACAATCACGATCGGCTGCTCATCAAGATAGATCTCAAGAAGCTACCTCAGAACGATCAATTGCTCGAACCAATAAGCCCGAGGAAGGGGATGAAGCGTGGAAAGGATCTCTCCAACGGTTGGAGGATAAATTGGGAGAAATGGCCAAAGGAAAGAACCCCCTACAACGAACTTTTGTTCGAGGAACACCTTTTGTACAGGCCATTATGAATTTTCCTACACCGTTAAAATTCAAAGCACCTGTAGTGACCCCCAAATATGATGGAAAGACAGATCCTGTTCTTCACATAGAGCAATATCAAGCTGCTGCCGACATCTATGTAGTCCCCGATGAGATGAGATGCAGAGCATTCTCAGGAACTCTTACTGGAGCTGCCCAGATATGGTACAACAATCTTCCTCGGGGTAAAATTTCAACTTTCTTTCAGTTGGCCGAGTTGTTTATTGGCAATTTCTGTTTTGGAGAAAAGCCAGTAAAACGAGTAGCACGCTTGTTAAGTGTTAGACAAAAATCTGGTTAGAGTACTAGAGATTACGTAACTCGTTTCAATAACGAGAAGCTGGAAGTCATAGATTACGAAGAAAAGACAGCAATCACCGCCTTGATGAGTGGGTTGTTGCCTAATAAATTGTATTACACCTTGGCGAAAGATCCACCTACAACTATGTCAGAGTTGATGGCAAAAGTGGCCAAAATCATGAATGCCGAGGAGGCTATGGCCACAAAGAAGAATATGGATAAAGACACCAAAGTGGAAGTCGACAAATCTAAGAAGAAAGAGCATAAAAGCAATGGTGGAGATAAACATTCCAAGAATAAATGGGAAGTCATGAAGAAGTACGATAATTATACTCCTTTAAAAATGGGTATTAATCATGTCTTGGAAGAAATCAAGAACAACGAGGAGGTAAAATGGCCAAAGAAACTGAGATCAGACCCTGATTCGAGGAGTAAGGATAAATATTGTGAATTCCACAAAGATCATGGCCATATGACTAAAAATTGCATAGCTCTTCAGAACGAGATTGAAACACTCATCCGAAGAGGAAAGCTAGCAAAGTATGTTGATCGGGGAGGCGAAAAAAGAAATAATGATCAAAATAGAGAGAGATCTAGATCTCCTCGCCGAACAGAGGAGAAAAAGAAAAGGGGCCATGAAGATGATCCAGATGAAGACCCCGATCTTCCCAAGAAACCAAGACAGCCAGAACGAGAGGTATTTTCTATACGTTTCGGGTCATTTGATTGTAATGTCATTACAGGAGGAGATGCAGGAGGAGGAGACCTTACTGCAGAGAGAAAGGCTTACCTTGGAGAGGCTCAAGCTTGTTCATATATTCAGCGAATAAATCTGGCCGAGGACGATCGTCCGAGGAAGGTAAACAAAGAGAAGCTGGTCATTGGCTTTTCAAAAAATGACCTAGCAGGTGTTCTTTATCCTCACGACGATCCTTTGGTGATCAAAATGAGGATGAAGGAAGTAGTGATTTCAAGGGTGTTGGTAGACAATGGAAGTTCGGCAGACATCATATACTATTCATGCTTTGACAGTTTGAATCTGAAATTATCTCAATTGGAACCGTATCACAGACCCCTCCTGGGTTTTGCTGGCGAGAAAGTTTTTCCACTTGGGACGATCAAGTTGGACATATTCATTGGAACTTGGCCTGCTTGTCGAACAGAGAGAATACGCTTCTTTGTGATGGATAAGAATGTACAGTCAGCCTACAACATAATCATGGGAAGAGTTGGTTTGAAGAAGTTCGATGCAGTTCCATCTACAGTGCATCAGTGCTTAAAATTCCCAACAAATTTTGGAATAGGAGTTGTGAAAGGTGATCAGAAAGTAGCTCGGGAATGTTATTATTCGTCTGCCGAGCAAGAGGAACTTGAAGATTCAAGAAAAAAGACTACTACCTACCAAGTAGATGAAGGCACAGAAATTGAAACACTGGATCCTCGAGATGAATCCCAACTTGTAAAAGGACAGGTGGTGGAATCTACAGAAAATATTATTCTGGACGACGAGCACCCTGAACGGGTAACCCAGATAGGTTTTACGTTGGATGCTTCAATAAAACAGGAGTTGATAACTTTCTTGAGAAACAGGAAGAAAACTTTTGCGTGGAGTCATGAAGACATGCCAGGAATAGATCCAAACTTCTTATGTCATGAGCTCAATGTGAATAAGGAGACCAAGCCTGTAAAGCAGAGAAGAAGGGTATTTAGCCCCGAGAAGAATCAGGCTATACAAGAGGAGGTCGAGAAGCTCCAGAAAGCCCAATTCATTGAAGACGTAAAGTATCCAGACTGGTTGGCAAACGTGGTGATGGTAAAAAAGAAAAACAATAAATGGAGAATGTGTGTTGATTTCACCGATCTTAACAAGGCATGCCCAAAGGATCATTTTCCATTGCCCAGAATTGATCAACTAGTGGATGATACCTCGGGACATGGGTGCTCAGCTTCATGGATGCTTACTCTGGCTACAACCAGATCAAAATGAAACCTGAAGACATGGAAAATACTTCTTTTATTACCCCTAGGGAAACTTGTTGCTATAATGTTATGCCTTTTGGTTTGAAAAATGCAGGAGCGACATACCAGCGGCTGATGAATAAGGTTTTCACCGAACAAATCAGTTACAACATGGAAGTCTATGTCGATGATATGCTGACAAAAAGAAAGAAAGCTGCAGATCATCTAGTTGACTTAGCTCAGACATTTGATCAACTGGATAAATACCAGATGAAGCTCAACCCGACGAAGTGCACATTTGGAGTACGAGAAGGAATGTTTCTCGGGTACATTGTCAACCAGCGAGGCATTGAAGCAAATCCAGATAAAATCAAAGCTCTTTTAGGGTTGCGATCTCCAACAACAAAGAAAGAAGTGCAGAGTCTTACAGGATGAGTTGTAGCGCTCAACAGATTTGTGTCCCGAGCAACTGATAAATGCCTCCCATTCTTCAAAACACTTCGAAAAACTTTTGAGTGGACTGATGAATGTGAGAAGGCCTTTCAAGACTTGAAAAAGTATTTGGGAACACCTCCATTATTGTCCAGGCCAATAATAGGAGAGAAGTTGTATTTGTATCTGGCAGTATCAGAGAATGCAGTCAGTTCAACATTGATCAAATTGGAGAATGGAGTCCAGAAACCAATCTATTACACAAGTAAAGCTTTCCGAGGTGCGGAAATCAGGTACCCAAAGCTGGAGAAATTGGCATTGGCATTAATTGAAGCAAATAGAAGAATGAGGCCATATTTCCAGGCCCATACCATCGTCGTTTATACCGACATGTCACTGAGACAAGCCCTTCATAAGCCAGAAAAATCAGGGAGATTGATGTACTGGGCAATAGAGCTCGGTGAATATTATATTGTGTATGAGCCCAGATCATCACTGAAAGGGCAAGCGGTAGCAAATTTTATAGCAGAGTTTACATATCCTGATACCCCCGAGGAACAAAAATTGCTCGCTAACCAACCTGTGGATGTTACAGGATCAACAGACATAAGTCCAGACCAACTCCGGTTGGTAAAAGGACTTATGGATGAAGAAAGATCATCAACTTCGAGCTCAGACCAACTCCGGTTGGTAAAAGAGCGAGAAGAGATGGTCGACGAGGAGCGAAAAGTGTCAGGGGAGGATGAAAAGAAGCAACAAATATTTCATCGAGGAACGCTGTCAGATAAGAAATTTGAAGACGGGTTGCCCATATGGAGATTATATGTAGATGGCTCATCTTGTACAGCAGGTTGCGGGGCAGGAATTATTTTGAACACCCCAGACGAGATTGACATGGAATATACTTTGCGATTCCAATTCAAAGCCTCCAATAATGAGGCTGAGTATGAGGCCATGATAGCAGGTCTTAATTTATCAAAGATTATGGAAGCACAACAAGTGATGGTATTCAGTGATTCTCAATTGATTGTGAATCAGATGATGGGAACATATGCGGTTAAAGGAGAACTAATGGTCAAGTATCATGCAAAGGTGATGGAATTATTGGCAGGATTTGATGCCATTCAGTTGATCAGAATACCCAGAATAGAAAATGCACAAGCAGACGCACTGGCCCGACTAGCATCAGCTACTCGTACCGAGCTGCGAAGAACGATACCAATTGAAGTACTGGAAAGTCGGAGCATAGATGAAAACCTGACGATGAATGTTATTACCCTTGATTTAGGACCATCTTGGATGGATCCCATCAGGGTATATATTGAAGAGAGAGAATTGCCAGAGGATAAGCTCGCTGCCAAGAAATTGAAGTATAAAGCTGCTCGGTATGTATTAACTAATGGTATTTTATATAGACGAGGAATTATGGCAGGTTTACAGAGATGTGTACATCCCTCCGAGGTGAAAGAATTGATTGAAGAAATCCATGAAGGGTCTTGTGGAGCTCATGTAGCAGGTCGAACACTTTTACAAAGGGTAATAACTCAAGGATACTACTGGCCGACGATGAGGGCTGATTGTATAGCCTATGCTAAGAAATGTGACAAGTGTCAACGTTTTTCCTCCATCCGACGAACTCCACAAGCATTGTTGACACCAATAACTTCCCCTTGGCCATTTTCCATATGGGGAATTGATTTGGTTGGACCATTGCCGACCACCCGAGGAAGATTCAAGTACCTCGTCATTGCAGTGGACTATTTTACTAAGTGGGTAGAAGCTGAGCCGCTTATTGATATGACATACGAGAAGGTATACCAGTTCGTTTGGAAGAACATCATCTGTCGATATGGTCTCCCTCATGCCTTCATCACAGACCATGGAACCCAATTTGATAACGAGGAATTTACTGCCTATTGTCATCAGTCGAACATTTTGAAGGTTCATTCGGCACCAGGCCATCCTCAAAGCAATGGACAGACTGAAGTGACGAACAGAACATTGATGAATGGCTTGAAGAAAAGGCTAAGTGAAGCTAAAGCTAACTGGATTAATGAGTTACAATCAGTATTGTGGGCTTACCAAACAACTCCCCGAGCAGCGACTGGAGAATCACCATATATGCTGGCATTTGGAAGTGAGGCTGTAATACCTGTCGAGTTGGGTCTTCCAACACATAGAGTACTGAATTTCAATTCTCCTGTCAGTGACTTGATGAGAAGACTGGATTTGGATATGCTCGAGGAAGTCAGAGAAGAGGCAGCCATTAGGAATGATGCTTATCAACAACGAACAGCTCTGTTCTACAACAAGAGGGTGAAAAAATGCGATTTAAAGGAAGGAGATTACGTGCTAAAGAAATTCATTCAGAAGAACAATAAATTGGAAGCAAATTGGCATGGACCTTACCGAGTGACAGAAGTTGTTCGACCAGGAACTTACCGAATAGCAACTCTAGAAGGAGAGGAATTCAAGAATGCGTGGAATGCTAAACACCTTCGCAAGTATTATCAGTAATGTAAAATGTACAGCAGGTCCATTAATATGAATAAAACGATGATGTTTTCACCATTTTTCTCTCCTTTGTTTGAAAGTTTTTCGGGGAATACTAGTGTTGTACACTACGCTGCTCGACAGTAAAAAGAAGACGATAGTTCAGACCCACGACCAACTCCGGTTGGCAAAAGGGCGAGAACAAAAAATTATACTCCTTTGGTTAGGAGGCGTACACTTGCGTGATCAACTTCGGTTGGTAAAAGTGCTTGTGGACAAGATAGTTCGAAAGAACCAGATAGTTCGAAAGAACTAGATAGTTCGAAAGAACCTGATAGTTCGAGCGTGATCAACTTCGGTTGGTAAAATAGTGAGAACAAATTATACTCCTTTGGTTAGGAGGCGTACACTTGCGTGATCAACTTCGGTTGGTAAAAGAGCTTGTGGACAAGATAGTTCGAAAGAACCAGATAGTTCGAAAGAACCTGATAGTTCGAGCGTGATCAACTTCGGTTGGTAAAATAGCGAGAACAAATTATACTCCTTTGGTTAGGAGGCGTACACTTGCGTGATCAACTTTGGTTGGTAAAAGAGCTTGTGGACAACATAGTTCGAAAGAACCAGATAGTTAGAAAGAACCTAACAGTTCAAACCCACGACCAACTTTGGTTGGTAAAAGGGCAAGAACAACATTCTTAAAAATGCCAATTTTAGCTGGTTAAGAAACAAAATATGCCAATTTATGTTGGTCGGAAGGTAAAATCATTCCAGAAAATACAAGAATTCCAAACTGAACCAAGTATAGTTGGTCGGTGATCAAAACTGTAATTGGTCGACGAGGATAAATTATCAACTTTGGTTGGTCGGACAAATTTTAAAAACAAAAATTTACCAAGTATGGTTGGTCGGGGATAAAAACCCACTAACTGTATTTGATTGACGAGGAAAAAATATTTCAAATTGAACCAAGTATGGCTGGTCGGGGATAAAAACCCACTAACTATAGTTGGTCGACAATCACAATTTAACAACCTTGGTTGGTTGGAAAATTTTTAAACATTTTATACTCATTACTTTATTATTAAGTGATCGAGCAACGTTACCGATACTTGTAACTGTTTATTACTAAGTTGGTTGATGAACAACACAAAATTGTTATCTTTTTAACAGATACATATGCACAAATGTAAAAATGTTTGATAAACACAAAACAATAGCAATATAGATTCGCAAATAGAAAATGAAAGTCTTTCATTAAAATTCAAAATAAATTACAAGTTACATGTATATATGCTAACTATTACATTGAAAACCCTATTCTATTGGTTTTTTCCCTTCAGCCTTCGACACAGGTTCCTCGCCAGCAGGAGGATCATTTAATGTCTGAGGAGAATTGATAAAATTCAAGTCCTTCAACATCCTGACATTCATCACTGAAGGAGTATCCAAGAGATGCTCGGGACGAGATAATTCAGTCTGAGAATGAAGACTATAGTCACCAAGATATTTTGAAATTAAGCTCCGAGGAATAGCCCGAGCTGGGATCCATTTCATGTCCAGTTTTTAAGGCGGTACAGGCAAGTCTAGTAGCCTAGGAGCATGATAATCCCATAAATAATGGCCCCGCTCTAGCTTTAACACACCCAGGGCGTTCAACCACCCCTGCTTATAACCTTCATTATTAGCATGTTCAATACGAGCATCTAAATGAACTACAGCTTCATTGTATCCAGCCATCCAAAATTCCCTGGGCTGTTTATGGAATTGGAAGGTTAATCTATCCAACTGTTCATGAAGTTTTTTGGAAAAAAGGTCCTTGGTATGTAAAGCAGACTTCGTTGCAGTAAGTTGATCTTCCAAGGATAGGTTTTTCTTGGACATTTCAGACAAAGCCCGATCTTTGGCGTTCAGTTGGTACGCTTGGGTTTCCAATGTTGACAAAGTACGAGATTCTTCAACATTACGGCTGAGAACTCTTGATCGACTCCGAGCAGGTGGAGAATTTTGCTCCTCGACAACATTTTGAACAGCTCTACCTCGCCCACGAGACCCTCTTCCTCGTCCCCGAGCAGTAGTAGAGATACCAGACCTTCTCAGAGTATCTAATTCTTGCCTTAATTTGGCGTTTTCAACCTCTAAGAAGGAGACTCCTTCATCAGTGATCGGTACCAAGGCAGCAGAGAATGAAGCTGCAGACTCATATTGGGCCAACTTTTTCTGCAAATTATTGTTCTCTTGTTCCAGCAGCTCGGCGATCTGTCTACAGGCCTCAACTTCACCTTTTAGGGTTCTCTCCCTAACATCGTACCCAACAATGATCTTTTTGTGACCTGTCTCAGAAGAAAGCTGTTGATGCCTATTCTCATATTCCTTGTGCAACAAAATAATTGATTCATTGTGCTTACCTTGGAGATCTTCTAAGGAATAATGAAGCTCCTCAATCAAGTCATAGTAGGCCACGTTGTTGGCCACAGCTCGGTCAAGTAAATCCTTCAAGTACCGATAAGCCTCAATTGCTTGTTCTGAAGCATCATGGCCAAGGATGTCAGCAATTTCTGATACACTCAAATTTGTATGACCAGCTTTATAATATTCATGGCATTGCTACATCAGCTTTGTATCATGTGCATATATCAGTTCCATTCTAGCCACAAACTAATAACGAAAAGAAGACAACAGTCAACAAAAACAAATCATCAACAACAGAGATGAACAAAGATGTATTTTATTAGATCACAAAAAGATTACATTGTTGGATTACAAATAACGAAAGATAGAAATGATACCGAACAACTTCACACCTTTTCCTTGTCTCCCAAGACTTTCTCAGGAGGCTGGGACGAGGAGCTTGGTTGCTCGGTGGTAACAACAGCTTGATCAGCAGGAGTTGAAATTTTCTCAGGAGGAGGAGGCATGGAAGAAATGTACTCGTTGGCAGAAGGTAGAGAGGCAGGGACTTGATCACCCATGGCCATGGAGGATTCATCAGAGATAGCCTCATCTTCTTCTTCTTCTACAATTGGTGGGGGAGGACCAGGGAGGTGTAGCTGAAATAGTTCAGAGTCGTCTTTGATCTTCAATTCCTGCAGGGCAGCTACCCAGCCATCTCGGAAGTATTTCAACTTCCCGTATTGTACTTGGGATGTCATCGCAACAATCCCTTTGTCCCATCCTTTATCCCAGCCAACACTGAAGGATTTTTTAACTGCGAACTTTCTTTTCAGTTTCTCCGAGGAAAGCTTCTCGGATTGAAGATCCTCGGCAGTCTTTAACTTCACATCCAATTCTTCTTTTTGGCGCTTAACATCTCGCAGGACGGACAACTCTTCCTCTGCCTTTTTCAGCTTATCTGCAAGCTCTCCAAAGTTCTTGAGCTTGTCGTCATATTTTTTATGCTTAACCTCTAAACTTTTCACCTTATTCTCCAAACTCTTGGAGATCTCAGCCAACTTCACCTTCTCAGCTTCAACTATAGACAAATTTTTCTCCCAGACAGCTTTGTCCTCACTATACTGCTGACGAGAATCCTTCAAGGATTGGGTCAAACCCAGCAGAGCATCCTCTACCCCCGACGAGGAGCTGGAAGCTTTAATTACTTCATCTTTCTTCACGATGTTGTTAAAACAATTCACCAGCTAAACAAAGGAAAAAGTGACAGGTCAGTACAAAAATACAAATATTCAAAGAAAGAAAGGAAATTCAGAGTGTGAGAAATTTACTGAAGCAAGGTGACGGGTAGCTAGGGATGTCAGCATATCCCTAGAAATATTTTCATCAATTCCTTGGACCTCGGGTATGATCCAAGTTTTTACCGAGCTTATGGCAGAGCTCGAAGGAATGATGGTTGGAACACCAACACCACCAGCTGGTAGAGAAGAGATGGTTTCAGTCAGATTGGTAGTTTCAGCCAAATTGACTGAGGACGATTTCCTTAATCTCCTCAAAGGAACTTCATCAATTTCAACCAAGGAAGAGCTCTTGGTCGGAGAGATAGCAGTCATCTCCACAGGAGCAACCTTCTTACTCGGAGCCACTGGGGGCTTCTCGGTAGCTTTGGAAGGCGCAACATCCACCTTCTTAGTCCCCTCTGGGACATCAATTTTTCTTTTCTTGGCTTCAGCAACAGAAGTAGTGTCATCAAATAGAGCAGGGGGAGCTCTTTTCCTGCCCATTCTCTGACTTAAAATGATGTGAGAATCTGAAGAAGAATCCTCTGGAGTTGAGGCTGGCTCAACAGATCTAATCACAGGACGAGCAGTATAAGAAGTAGTATAGCTCCTATACTGCAGCAAATATGATGCAGACCTAATGTGCTCGTCTACAACGTTCTTATGCAATCCCCAGATAAGTTTCAGATGCTTAATATTAACCTCTGATTCTTTTGGAGTTTTTCTTTTACTATCCACTGCAGATAAATACATAATGAAATATCAGTCATACATTTTGTCAAATATGATAAAAGCATAATTTCATAAGTAAAGGAAAATGAGAATAAACCTATCCCATTTCCATATGGGGGGCATTTAGGACCCTGGTATACTGCATCTCCAACCAAGGGGGCATATTGCCAATTTTTAATAACCACTCCATGTTCAAAAGAATCTCTATTTGCATCAGGGAGGTGAACTACAAGAGCCCTATTTAAAAACCTAGTTTTTAAGTAATAAACATTATCTAAAATAGCCCATCTATAGCAATACATAATCTCAGGAATCCCTATACGAGTTCCATGAGTCAGATTTAATTTATACACCCCATTAATTATTCTCCATGAATTGGGGGCTATTTTTGCAGGAACAACGTCAAAGTACTGATAGAACTCTAAGCATAAGGGATTTGGTGGAAAAGAAAATCCACATTCAGCAATGAATAGACTGGGGAACCAATGTCCCTCAGCCAATCGAAAATAATCTAAAGGCTCAGAAAGAACCTCCAGAGTTACCCAGGAAGGAATGAAAAAATCGGAACGAAATTTCTCAACAGATTCCACAAGATAAACCATAGTGAATAAAAGAAATACAGAAGAAAAGAGGAGAATCTTACAGGGAAAAAGGAAGAGCTGACAACTAGCGAAGGAAAAGACGAACGCACAAGAGAGAGAGAGAACAGAAAGCTTGAATGCAGAAAATTAAAAAAGGTAGAAGACGGTATGGTTACCTAAGAAGTTTAAATACTTTACCTCGGGAAGCTGCGAAGGAAATGATTACACAAAAGAAACTGATACGCCACCGGCGGCTAAAAGGACAAAAATGCACGAAGATCGAAGCACTCATACAAATTCGAAAAGGCGGATTCTGTGAACTTAGAAGGAAATTCAAATATGAGGAAAAGGCTCCTAAAACCCAGTAAAGTCATTTAATATCGCCATATATCGAGAAAGAATGTTCCATACTCCTCAAAGTTCGAAATATGAAACATTGGGGGCTTCTGTTGATACCAAAATTAATATGCTGATATGGACGAATAATATGAAGACTTTCTGTTGATACCAAAATTAATATGCTGATATGGACGAATAATATGAAGACACGTGTCAATCTACGTGGCACAATAGCAATGAGGAAGTTCATTCCCCCGACCAACAGTTATTCTCTCCGAACAACGAGGATACACCGAGGAACTTTAGCACTCCGAGGTACTCCAGCGCTCCGAGGAACTCCTGAGCAACGAGCAACTGGAGGCGGTCCGAGCTGCATCTCCGCCATAACATCAATTGCGAGATAATCAACAGTTCAATTATTCATTGAATGTTCATCATCTTGACGCACACGCTGCATTAAATGTATTACCCTTTCATATGTATATCATTTAATGTATCAACCCTTGCATGTACAGCCTAAGGGCTATAAATACCTTGTATCACCCTCATTCAAAGGGATCAAAATTTCTTGGTTGAACTTGTAATCGAGAATTCTCAAACACTCAGCAATAACATAACAGTGGACGTAGGCCATTCATATAAGGCTGAACCACTTTAAAAATCTTTGTGTCATTTTATTTATCTATGATTGAATAATTAGAGCGATCTAATTTTTTACATCAACACCCATATTTGGTCCGTCCATATTTGGCCCGCCCACATTTAACCCAACCCATATTTGGCCCAACCCACATTTAGTCCAACCCATATTTGACCCGCCCAAATTAGGCCCAACCCATAATTTTGCCAGTTTTAGTCGATAATGATATGCCCATTGGGTTTAAGGACACCAATTTCTATCAACCACTTAGAATTACTGGCACTCAACAAAAAATAGTTGGTCATGGGTTGGGGCATTTGTGAGAGATTGGTTTCTTTAATAATGCTGAGGAGCAAACCAAAATGAGGTATAAAGAAATTGCAGACACTCAACAAGAAATAGTTGAGACCAATATCAGTCAACCGATCGAAATTACTCCACCACCTGGATATTACAACCCTTAAACAGTCCTTCCATGGGATGCTAATGATCAACGGATGATACATGGGCAACCCATATTAATAGGGCCTTCGATGACTGAACCACTGCTGCCTCCTCACAGAGCTATGCCAACTCAGTGTAATCCGAAACAGGCTGCTGGTGATGACTGAACCAATATCAGTCGTACATTTAGGGTCCATTTGTCAACTCAATTTCAAGGCTTAGAATTGGAATTGGAAGACCAATTTGAATTCCACCGAATTGAAATTGGCCTTTCGATTTTAATTCCAAACCTTGGAATTAGATTTCCAAACGGGCCCTTAATGTAATTCGAAACCACTACTGCCTCCTCATGAGACCAATATCAGTCAACCGATGGAACGTTGTTACTAGATTTCAACTTGATATTTTATGTGTTTGTACTTGTTTATGAGAGAAGACCAAACCAAATGAACTGAACTCCAGTTTTAGATATGTTGCTAAAACGGATATTTTATCATATATTTATGATTGTATTTGCGTATGTGGATTCGGATTTTCTTATTGCTCTTTCTTTTTTGTAGATATATTACGAGTCAACGGCCATTGGATAGTGTCCTAGAAAGACGAATATTAAGGTAGTTTTTTTTATTTTTTGTTTATTTTATTAAACGTGCTTGATCTTGTATATAGTTTGTGATGAGTTATATTGTACATTAAAAATTCAATACATAGAAATTCTAGGTGTCAATGTGTTATCAATTACGCTCCAAATTTTTATTTTTTTAATCTGTATCTTGTTTAAACTTTGACACCAATCAATGGAATACTACAAACTACACTCATTTTGTTTTCTTTCTACCCATTTTACCACATCTTAGATGTAATATGGGTGTTATGGGAAAAAAATATAGTGTTGTTTTGTGTGTACCTCTGTGTGTATACATATTTTTGTCTATTGTGTTTTTATGCCTCTCTTTCGGGGGATATAATAAGATGTGAGTCAATATTTTTTGGTGACTTTGGGTCGAGACCAATTGGGTATGTAAGAAAACAAACCACAAAAGATTTCCCTCTCTACCCAATTTGCGAGTGTTTTTCCTTCTATGTACTGTGTGAGTGTGTGTTTATTTGTTTAAGACCTAACACTATTATAGTTAAAAGTTTGAATTATTATTTTTTCCCCGTTAAAAAGCTAATGAGTAGATGAAAAACACTTTTTTCATTAGAAGTTAGAAATTGGTGCTATTTAGAAAAAAACTTGATATCTTGTCATTTAATATTTGCATATATAGCAAGGTAAAAAAATAATGTGTGCATGCTTTGATTTTTTACTTTCATTGTCAAGAGGTGCTTTCTATATTTTTTAAGGTTAGTGTTATGAAATTTCATTAAAGTATATACTTAGGATTTGAAATAATTTTTTTAATATGACAACAAATTTTATTAGTATGTGGCAACATCTTTGTCAAGTAATTTTTTCTCAATTTTTTTAATGAGCAGATTCTAAAATTATATGACAATATAGTTATGTCGTTTACTTTGTTATCCATTTCCATTAAAAATGTATTTTAGTACATGTATCTATTACTGCTTACCAGGGACCTAGCCAGAAATTTGAGTTAGTGGGGGCTAATTTCCGGGGGTTCGATGGCGGGAGCCCCCGAGCCTAATTTTTTGAGGTTATTTTTGACTATTTGCCAAAAATAACGAAATTTATTTAATCTAATGGAAAGAGAAACAAATACTTAAATGAGCATAACACAAAAAAAGACATAATATTCAATTGAATTTTTCATATTTTAACACAATATCAAATTTAAACTATCAATTCAAACCCTAAATTAAAATCCCTTTTTTTTTCCAAAACCCACCACTGTCACCACCACTGCATTTAAACCCCAAAAATATCAATAAAAATTTAAACCTAAAAAAATTCCAATACAAATTTAAACCCCGAAGAATACTAATACAAATTAATACAAATGTAAGCAATATGGTCAACAAAACAGCAGCTAAATGAGCTCACACAGAATCAAATATCCAAATGTATTATGAATACAAAAACCCCAATATTTGACTTACCTTTGATCTTTAACAGCAAAACAGGGGATGGTGATGGTGTAGGGAGGCAGCCGAGCAGTAGGGATGAAGTGGAGGAGATGGTGGACCGTGGAGGCAGCTTGCCGGAAGGGTTGAAGATGGACGGAGGAGGCAGATGGATGGAGAGGAACAGACAGAGAGGGACGAGAGAGAGAGTCGTATTGTGATAAAAGAAATTGTTAAAGTTTGAGTTAGGTTAAGTTAAGTAAAGGTTTTGCAAATTACATTTATGCCCAATAAGTTACTAAATTTCTAATTTATACCCAAAACTTTATATATATATATATATATTTCTTTTTTTATTCTTTTTAAAATTCACTGGGGGCTACAGCCCCCACTCGCCCCTACATACCTCCGTCCCTGCTTATTACGACATCAATCTATTATCTATAGTAATGTGGTGAGTTGGGTTTAGGAAAGAAATAGGTAAAGAATAAAACAAAAGTTTATGGTATTCATGTAAGGTAAATCAAGTATATTGTATTCGCATCCAAGGGGGTTTATGTGCGTGTATTTTAATATTCGTTTTTGTCTGGGTTGGGCTTTTGTTATGGGTTAAGCACGATTTATATAATTTTGGGCTTTGGTCTTTTGCTTTGAACGAAGACGGTTTGTTTTGATTTGGGTTATTGAGCCCTGGGATTTTTGTGTTGTATTTGTTGGGCTTTGGCCTATTGTTAGTAATCTTAATTCTTACATTTCACCACAAAGGTTGAAGTTTTTACATTTTATGTAGTTACACGAAAGGTTTTAGGGTAAACTCCAAAAGGATTGTTTAGATCATTCTCTTCATTATTACAACTCTTCTCTCGATGGTATGATTCTGAAGAAGATAAAATCTATATAAAAAATTACTACAGTTATATAGAAGTATGTTTAGTCATAATGACATTTTGTGTATAGTAGTAGATCTAGGGCTTTAGTTTTAGTGCAAGACTTAATACACATTTTTCGCCTCCCGTTATATTTGTAAGTCATATTTGTCATGTGGCGCATTAATTTATTGTTGGATCAATTTAGTATTGAATTTTATTGAAAGTATTTTTTTTGCCATGTGACAAATATCAAATTCGTGCCACCTTTTTAATATATATATATATATATATATATATATATATAAATCAACTTTCATATTATTTATTCATAAATCCTAATCTATATTTCAATTTAAAATGAGATTTTTAATAGAGATGGCACTTTATTATATTATATTTTTTTCCGTCGATAAGCAACATAGATCTATCTCGATGTCAATCAAATTGAAAGATGAGGAATAAAAGGTATGGTCACACTGTATGAGCATCATTTTCACCATCTCACCACCTTCAATAGAGGCATTTGGCATAGTAAAACCCTCGCACTTGCGAATCAAGGACGTGGAACCTCATATATCAATCTAGGGATGACAATGTCTATTTTACAATTATTAAAGATGTTGTTCCCCATTTATGTGATTAAATAATTTATCAGCTAAGACGTATGGGTTTCACTGTTGTGTTTTTTCTTTCCTTTTTTTTTTTTTATTAAAATAGATGTTATCTTGATAACTTATATAATGTTTTTATGTTTTGTCAACACTGTCCTCATATGTTTGAAGTGTATTATTTTTTCACTCAAACTCTTAATCGGGTTTAGATGAGATTATTTCTTTATATCGAAAAATCATAACATATATATAGCATGGGCGTAACAAAAAAATGATTGTAGAAAGTATGGCATGTTAGCCATTGTTATCCAGCTTAATGTTTGTGTGCAAGGGGATATTCTCAGTTAGCATCATTAGATATTTTAATAGGTATATATAATATAATGTATTTTGTAAAAAGTGTTATTTTCAGTAAACTATTTAAGTTGAAGTTTCATCCTACTTACTTATAGTCCATTCATTTTAATAAAATAATCTTCATTTCTCATTTCTCAATGTAGCAAAATTAACTTGATATAACTTTTTTTTTTATTAGATAATGCATTGTTTACTATTTCTAGATATTTTAAACGAAATCGCTCGCGCATCGTGCGAGTTTACACCTAGTTTACAATTAACATGCAACCTGTCGACACTTACATGGAATGAATACTTCACATATCCTCTAGTACAAGTACGATGAGCGTGTCCCAACCCAATGCATAAACTATTCTAAAGGTCTTTTTATCTATACTAATAAGCATGTAATTAATTAATTAATGAATGCAATTGGTTATAAATAACTACTCATATACAAAATACAATATAATACCCCTATTTTAGTCATTTAGGTATTCACAATCTCATAAAGTAACATTTTACTTTGTCTTAGTATCTTTAATTAAGCAGGTTCGTCACTGAACTATAGAGTATGTACAAAATACGATCCCATACCACCCTCACTCATGACACCTGAAGGATAAGATATACATAATCTCATAACAAAGTACACAATTTGACATAAGGATTAAATCAAAGCATCCATCACCAGAAAATATCAGCTTCACAAAGAAGTTTCATATTAGCCACACGAAGGCATCTACCTTCAAGGGACCTTCTTGTGCTTGTATCGGTAAACCCATAGGAGTCCATCACCTAATGGATTTCAGAATAAACATACACATAAATATGAGAATGGGGGATCACTACGCAATTACACCACCAATTAGTACTATACCAAAATTTGATCGATGGATCAAATAATCAACCTCTCTCATCACGAAATCTAGATCGACTGATTGTATGATCTGAATGTGTCAACATGCATTAAAACCATCGCTTAAGTCACCCGATGGATCGAACCATTCGAATCCTTCATCATGAGGTGGTAGTAATCCTGAATGCGTGATCATAACATATCGACCTCCACATAGTCATGCGACAAAAGTTAGGGTACAGTACATGGTCACAATCATTTGAATTCAAAGTCTCGACTGATAGATTCACTAGGAGTAAAGAGTATGTTCACATAACAAATAGTATATATATATATATACACGCACACACAATATACCGTAAAACTCAAGCATACCCAAGTCATTCCGATCCACAAACGATGAATTTGTCAACTCAATTACAGGTTTACTATCTCTGAAAGCCATATCAAACACATATGACAAAGTCGGATACCATGAACTCTCAAGAGTACCCCAAATCACTCCAATTCCCAAACTCCAGATGGTTCATTACGTTATTAGGTTATCAACTCTTAAACCTTATTAAATTCAACTCCTAATTTATCACAACTCTAAACTTCATATATATATATATACACACACACACACACACACACCCAACAGAATGCTCGTGCCTAAAGGAAGGACACAAATTTTCTGAAGTACGTAATCGCAAAACGGCGATAATATTGTTCCCCAAAGTATAAAATCTTGTATAATCAAGTCAAAAAGTTTATCTTCTAACACCAAATAGTGTAAAAAATTCAAATTTTTTGGGTAAAATTTCCTTTGTTTATAGAACGATCCACCCTGATTTAAGTGTACACAATAATTATTTCGTTTCATCATAATAATGGTTGACTATTATATAAAAAAAATACTTGTAAACAAATTAAATTTTTTGGGCCAAATATCCTTTGTTTATCGGACGATCCACCTTGTTTAACGAATAAAAAATAATTAACGATGACAACACTAATTGTGTCATGGATCTCGCACAAATAGAATCGTACTATCAAATACTTTTAAGTCAAAAATTATATTTTATAACACAAATGTGTAAACATTTTTAAAAAATTGGGTAGAATTCCCTTTGTTTATAGGACTATCCATCACCTTGTTTAAGAAATAAAAAAATAGTACAATAGTATAAATAGCCTGCAACAACACTAATACACATCCAGACAATGACCCAATAAAAAATAATGGCTTAAATTCCATTAATGGAAAATTCATCTCAATACATATGAATCAATTAAATACGTACTAAAAGTACCACAATAAACATGAATCAATTAGATATGAATCAATTAAAAAACCATAACAAATCCTCAACACCACAACCACCAACACATCCAAACAATCATGAATCAATTAAATACATTAAATGTTGGATCATGAATCATGAATCAATTATGAATCATGAATCAACACATCATGAATCATGAATCAATTAAATACATTAGCATTTAGGACATAAAATGTTGGATATAATGTGGAACACATAAGATTGTACTAAAAGTAACACAAAATAAAAATCAACACAAATATACCAAAAGTAATGTATCGGTTGCTTATGAACCCAATGTGCGTTTCGTCAATGAGGATAATCTCCACGTATAATTTGAAACAGGAAAAAAAGTTAGTGTGAAGATAATTTCAGCCGAATATTATAGCAATAAATTTAGTTGCATACAAAAAACAAAATATCATTAGAAAAAATGTATTAATGTCATGGGTATTTAAAATAGGAAACAATTAACCTTTTTGTATAGGGTAGTATTAATGTCATGTATGCCGAGTAAAAGTCGTGTGCGGAGTGCCACCATACAAAATAGTAAAAATCGCTCTTTTCACTTTATTCAGAATACAGATCTACAATGAAAATAAATTACAAAATCAATTCAAGTTGTACGAAACTCACTTGATCCTTTTATCAAACAGACGTTGTAGCCCTCCTTTCAAATTCATTAGCCTAAAAACATACATCCATCTTCCCCGTGATTTCTCAACTCCACGTCACATAATATTTCTTTAACTTGGAAGAAAAAAGCATTAGAACATATGAGCAATAGAAATAGAAGTGCAAGCCTACAACTAGGCCAAGCCAGTACATAAAACATTAGTGCCATTTATGAGGAGTATATGAAAACCTGGAGTTTGAAATACACAAATAAAAACTGTTGAATTGTACAAATTGTTCAAAATCTGTTAAAAATACAAACTGTTGAAATGTGCCAATTATACAAAATGTTTGAAATACACAAATAAGTCAAGTGAATGGAAATATCATGAATCTCATAAATAATGTTTTCAAGAGGTTCATTTTACTTGAGATTTGCCATAGAGCAATAAATGATAGAAAAGTTGGCAGGTCCTCTTCTTTAATGATGAGATAAATTGTATTTGTAGAGATTTCGGGTGCATAAAAGCAGAATGCTCGTATTTAAAATACACAAAAGCGTCTAGTTGTCTAAGTAGAGTGTTTAGGTAGAGTGGGCTGCATATCTAGCACCAAATAAGGGTCTTATTGGAGAACATAAAACCAAAAGTTACAATGAAAAATCAGAAGAAAAAAAAATCAAATCTGATCAATCACTCATTCTTCAAGGCAGCATGGTACTTGCTTTTGAAGACAAATAAAGAATCAAATAATCCTATAGTTCCAAGTTCCAGGAACAAAGCATTGAATATGCCATTAATAAAATATTAGGTCCATTGTGCTTACATTTGTTTATGAAATTCATTTACAATCTAAGAAAATAATTAAGTGAGAAACAAAATTCATTTATCAAACAGGGGAAATAATAAAAACTACAGATATCCTAACTAATATTAGTGTCATTAAACGAATAATGTTAGTTGTGAAGAAATAATTACATATATCTATTGATCATAAATCAAGCAAGGGAAATAATAAAAACTACACCTTATTAAAATAAAAAATCACAGATGACTTCCTAAAGTGTACGAGGTATAAAGCAATTTTAGGAAAGGATGGTATCTTTGTCCATTGTAGGCTCTAATAAAAAAAATTTAGGATCTTCATGAAGTGTGACCACTTTTTTATCATTCATCTAGTGGGGGAGTTAAAAATACCCCTTGTATTCCGACATAAAATAATTCTTTATATATAACAAAAATTGGTGTTTTTTATTGGTAAAAACTGGTGTCATGTGTTGCAGAACGTAAAATTACGAAAATGCTAATTACAAAATAGCATGATAATTTTTAATGAGTACTGCAATTATTGCTCAACATTTATCCACTAATGCCATTGATCCTGATAGCAATAACTCTGTTGTGCTAATCACCACTGGACCTATAACTTCCATGTTTATGAGTGGATGGACTCTAAACCTACTCGATCATTTTGATGATATATGCCATAGTCACCCTCTGCTAAATCATTTGCTGCAGATAACACATCCATAAGATATCGAGTGCTATTGTAAGTTGCAAACAACACTAAGAAATAAATAAAAATATATTAACGTGGTGGTGGTGATGGTTGATGCTAAAAATAAATTTTCACCATTTAATTATCATTTTCAATTCATGTGCATTTATTTTCTTCATATTAACTGTAATATGTTAAATCATAGTATGCCATAATTCTAAACTATTGTCACTCCAAAATATTAAGTGCTTAATATAATAGTCTGTTGGTCTCACGATATCATACAATTTTCTACGGATTAATGATGAATTTACATAAAAAGAGTAAATATAATGTGGGACATCATTAAGCAACACGAACCTCTAACAATGTGTTTCCTAATTTCCTAATGAATTCAATAACAACTTCCCAAATGAGTACATTGACATATTTTAAAAAATGAAAGAAAAGAAAGAAAAGTGTATGACAATAAAGCAGTTGGAGTAAGAAAATACCTTTATATTGATATGAATCCCTTCTTTACCTATGTTTCATTTGTGGAATCAAGTAATAAAAATGGAATATAGTGCCCAACATATGATTCTCCATTTATATAAATTAATTTTCTACAATCTTAGGATGGTCCTCAAAGAAGGCCTAAATCATTTAAATGTGAAAAGATAGAGATTGAATAATTAAAGGAAGAAGAGAGGGAGATAAGAAATACTACAGGAGGAGAGAAGAGGAAGAAAAAAAGAATAGGAAGAACTCAAAAAAATACTACAATAATACATTATCCCTAATTATTATATACCTAAAGAAGACATTGATAATTATTAAAAACCTATAATACTCCAATGACCCCAATCTAATCATGTAATTGAACCAAATCTGCCTTAAAAAAACTTTCCATTCATCTCATTTGCAGCCATTTAGGCACTTTTTTCGCTAGTGAACCAAGCATAAGCAAAACCCAAAGGTTGCCAAGTCTTTTTATCGGTTATAATTTTAACTCGACTAACTTCACCAAATTATGAAAATGCCGTTTTCAAGCTTTCATCAGAGGTAGACTGTGGTAGTCCTTTAATGAGGATAATTGCAGAAGGAGAATTATCACTATAAATTCTATGTGAACAAAATAGAGACATTCAAACCCTCATTTTCCAACTGTCAAGTCAAATTCTATTTATCCAGTTACCAAAAAAAGAAGTATGCACAAACCGAGCTTATGGGAGAATTAGGGTTTTCCATTCGGGTATGGACTTTTAAACTTAAAAAGTCATTTTATGAAATGGGTTACATTTTAGACATATCATATCAATTTGAACATCATTGGGAAAATATGCATTCTTATTAACCAAACACACCAGAAAAGAAAACATGAAAATGGAGAAAACCCAATTCAAGCCAAAGACGCATACTACAGTACAATTGGAAGACTTATAACCATTTTATACATTTGGTAGGCTTATAATGGCTTAAAAACAAAAGCTTATCCCAAATTTATGCATTTTCATGTGATATTGTTCTAGAAATATTACCAGAGCATCAAATTATAACATAATCACATCTTTAAAGAAATGGCCCATATATTGTGAAATGGAAAAACCTATGAGTTCCAACATATTTTAAAATGAGTTCCAACATATAAGTCAAAATTAATGAAAATGGTTGTTGATCAACACTAAATAATACATTCATATTATTAATAAAAACAAATATTACATTAAAATTAAATGTGCCATAGAAAGTAACAATTACTTTTATTTAAATAAAAAATAAAATATAACATAATATTGAATCTTAAAAACTCCCAAAGAAGATAAAAACCTCAAAGAAAATATACAAAAAAAAGTTGAAAGAATTTCAATAAAAATTCTCACTTTATGCAAAATTGTAACCAATCCCACTCCCTCCTCCATTCCTTACTTTTGTTTAAGTTGTCACCCAACAACCATGAAATTGATATAGTTACAAACCGTTCATCAAGTTGAACGTAAAAAAAAGGAAAATGATTTAGGGGATATAAAAGAGGCAAAAAAACTACATTGCATAAGCACACAATGTAAAATATCATCAGTTTGGTGTATACACACTAACCTGGAAAAAGATAACACCGTCTATATAGTCAAAATAAAGATCGTTAAACTGAAAAGAAAACAAATTTTGATCTCCTATCAAAATATGTTTGATAGGAAATCTAAATATACAAAAACACAATGAGAAATGGAGAGAGGGAGGGAAAGACCTGATGTTTTATTGGTGATGATTTTAAAGGAGATTCTGGTGGTGGTTATGAGTCAAAAGAAAGATTAGCTACGTCCCCTCACACTACTGCACTACCCCCTTGGTGGAAAATGTGATCGCTTATAAACAGAATATGGACTGAGTTATTCCTATTAATCAATTTATAAAGAAAAAGGTCAAAAATATGAAACATTATATTTTTCCTAATGAAACATGGAAAACATAATTTATGCATATGCATATACTTAATGGAGAATCGCCACTATAAATATATTATCCCCTTGTAAGAATACTACAAATAGAGTGAATGCCTTAAAAATTAAAATGTGACATATGTGATTAGCTGAGTGATGGGTTGTTAGAATTGTGTCTCATGTAAAAAAATACATGAGATATGATAAAAATAAGTACGAACAAAATAATTCTACACAAAATAAGTATGATAAAAGTAAAACACTTTTAGTTTCACCTTTGAGAAATATTTAATTTACCATGCCGATGCCACTTCCACATACAATATATGAATTTTCACTTTTAACTTAATAATAGCCCTTGAACCATTTCGAGGGGAAGTAGCATCACAATTGAAATTTAAATGGTAAAAAAGTATGACTAATGACCCTAAAAATAAGTCCTAACAAATGGTAAAAAAATTATTAGTAGAACATGAATGCTTAAAAATTACTTATAAAATAGATGCAAATCAAATTTTGGGTTCATTTTGTGACCCCATTTCAAATGATTGGGTCAAAATTCGATGATTGGGTTAGAATTCATTTTTGTAGAAGATTGGGTCAAAAAGCTCTTAAAACACAATAAGATTCACAAAAAAATGCCAACTACATATTGTTTGATGGGTGAATCAAGATAAGGCCTTCATATAACAAATAAATTATAATCAAAATAACAAAACAATGCATTTCTAAAATACTAACATTGCATTAGAATAAAACTAATAAAACAAACAAAAATCAAAGGATTATTTCAAGGATACTAACATTACATTGGAATACAACTCCATGATTTGAGACCCCAACATTTTCCAAGCACCATCTTAGAACTCGTGAAGACAACAATGGTCATAGGGTTATGTCATCAAACACTTTCTATGCCCTACAGAAAATGATGCAAAAAAATGGATAGGTGCATCTTTGAGTGTGAGTGATTATATATATATATATATATATATATATATATTCTTTTCTAGGTGACCTGCACAAAAAAAAGAAAAAAAATATTATTCCTAACTATTAAACAAACCAAGTATAAGATTAAAACCCTAGGCATTTATGGGCAATTATTAAACACAAATTTTAAGAATATTAAGTAACACAAAAAATTCTCCTAGGAAGCAATCAAGTGAAATAACCTACACAACATCAACATCAACATCAACATCAAGAAAAACAGGATGCGATTTTCTCCTACCCACACAAAGAGAGATTAAATACAAAGAAAAAATCATTAGATATGTAAATAAAAACAGATCTAGAAAAAATATTAAACACAACTTTTGATAATCTTAAATAATATGAACAAAATTCCTCGAAAACAATCAAGTGAAACAACCTACATAACATCAACATTAAGAAAAACAGGATGCGATTTTATCATACCTACACAAAAGAGATAACATACAAAGAAAAAAGTGTCAAATACGTAAATAAAAACAGATCCAGAAGAAAATAAAACCACAACCGATTACCTCAAGGTTATTCAAGTAGAAAGTCATGTGGTTAGAAAGCTAGGGGAAGGTTCTGCTTTGAGGTTATAGAATTGAGAGAAAGAAATAAAGTTTGAAATTTGAGAGGGGGAACTTTCTTAGGTTAGTATTTTGAGACTGATGTAAGGGAGTCGTAGGGTGGCGTGTGAGGGAAAGTACCATTGCATCTTCCCTCTAAATAATCGTTGGATCATAGAAAGACTGGGAAATTTACATGGCCAGAACACAAAGCATGTGGAACCGTTGGATCAATGGGGAGGTGGCTCAATCTGAACCCCTAATTGCCTTATGTTTGCATGGAACAATGCAAACCCCTTTACTCCTTATTATATATATATATATATATATATATATATATATATATATATATACACACACACACTCTCGTAACATACCCCTTTACTCCTTAATTTGTAAGATAATTGTACGATCTATAATCTCTCAAGACCTAAAGTAACCCCCAAACACTTTAGTTCGTCACTCTCTGAGATCAATGCATACATACAACCATAGGATATTACTCACTCGCACATCTACCCATTACCAACACTAGATGTAAATAAATTGTGCTAAGGTTTAAATATCCAAGCTACGTAACTATTCCCAACATTAACTAAATATAATATCTGAATAAACTAAGTTAAGCACCCTTAAACTAAAGTCCAAACCATAAATCACCAACCCAAAATTTCAGCCTTACGCACTATTTGTAAAATATTAATAAGAAATTCATTAAAAAAATCCAAAAAATAGGAAGCCAGCACTCACGCATTCGTAATACAATTACCAATAATTCTAAGGTGTTAATAGATTGAGCGCCAAGGTTGTTCAATCGAGGGTACATGTACAAGCGCCCTTCTTCTACCTACAAATTTTTATCCCTCCAAACCCATATTAAAGCAATCCTAGGCTCCCAAATCCGATTGAAAACACAGCCAAACTTCAACCCAACTACTGGGTTATGATCCTAAATGTATTCCAATAATTATATAAGATCAAAATCATCAAAACTAAGGTTTAATTCCTAAAATTTCATACTCTTAAACCTAGTTCATCATTAATGTGAAAGGGGTTCAATTAACATACGAATTCAGATTTAATTCTTCAATTTAACATGGGTATTCTACTTAATATCAAAAGTAAATACTAAAACATGAGTTATATTCCAGATTTAATCATCTAAATCATTCAATTTCATGGTTTCTTAATCAAAGTACGAGTCTCTAATGCACACGCATATTAATTAGACCCTTACTTAACCCATATTCATAATCATGATTACGACTAGTCATATGAGGTCCTAAGCATGCATAAAATCTCAGATTAATATAGGAAAACATGTATTATAAACAAATTATAGACTTAAAAGTGTATCGCAAGAAATTTTTTGCCTTAATACCAATAGTATAACCAAAATTCTTAAGTAGGTTCAAGACATTCTCCTAAAAGAATACACATTATCAGAAAAATTATCCTAACGTGAAGAAGAGCTTAAAGGGTTTTTGGTTTAGAGTACAAATATTTTCATGCATGCAAGTATAATTTCATATTGTACCGCAATGAGTAAGAAGAGAATGAAGAGTGTCCTGTATATAGTGATCAAATATATGTGTCTTGTAAGAATGGAAATCCCAAGACTGTAATATATCGCAGGTGCTCATAAGTTTCACACAAGGTTTTGAAGTATTTTCCCCTACGTCCATGATTAATGCGAGTTTTCACTATACCGTGAATAGCAAAGGCCATGACATGGCATGCTCGGCGCGAGGTAGGTGGGAATCTCATGCATCATTCAATTAATTCACTCTTCTGGAAGCTTTTAAATACATGACATCCTGAATTTGCTAAGGAATCGCGTAATGTCTGTCTTGCATTATCAACTGATGGGTTTAATCATTTTCTTAATTTAAGCACTAACTAGAGTTATTGGCCAGTTCACATTATTATCGTTATTAATACCCGGGCTGAAGTCTCTCTCGATGATATTGATATTTTATTATCCCCATTAATCTAAGAAATTAAAGATTTGTGCGAGAAAGGCAGGAGAGCATTTGATGATCATAAGGGTGAAGAGTTCACACTTAAAGCAGTGGTGATGCAGGCGATCCACAACCTTCCCCCTTATGGAACCTTGCTCGGTTGCAATGTTCGTAGTTATTGTGGGTGTCCCATATGTGAGGAGGAAACTAAATCCACTTGTAATACCCTACCCCATTATTTCATTTAAATTTTTGTGTAAATTATACTGAAGTGGGGTTGATTATAATTGTAGGAAAATTATGGGAAAAAACTGGAAATTTGAGAAAATGAAAAAGAAAGAAGGGTTCGAACAAGACTGATGTCGTTTCAACAAGTTGGACCTCGTTCGAAGCACAAGATAGAGTGAGGCTCACCCGAGGTCCCACTGCCTTATAGTCCGAGGTCGCATGAGGGTCGTGCAAAGGTATCGCGATTCCATTTATCGAACGAGATGGACATGTCGTTCAAATGAGGCACATTTCATTCGAACTACGTGCCTCAATAATATTTAATCTGAGTTGCCTTAATGAGCTGTTATATTTTTTGCCCTTGATTTGGTTAGAAGTCGAGCTTTGGTGAGCCTAAATTTGGTAAAAAGGGATTTTTGGTGTTTTTAAGGTTTTTATAAGGCTTTATTTGGGTCATTTGGGAATTTGGAAGAGAAGAATATGAGAGGGAGAGAGGGCTGATCTTTCACCGTGGATAATATTCTATCCACCTTACACCACCATTCCACCATCGTAAACAACCTTATTCTTCTTCTAGTATCTCATTACATTCAAACCTATAACACCCATCTCAACCATTGTTGAAGTTGAGCTACAAATTTTAGAAAAGTGTTGGGGGATTTTTAGGGAGGATGATGGAATCTTTCATGGAGTTTGAAGGGGTTTTGGCTTGGAAGCTTAAATAGAGCACGTCTGGAGCATTTTAAAGGTTGCATTTGGTAATCCCTTGAGGCCACCTTTGTAAAAATCCATCCTTACTGTTTAAGACTCTATTTGCATAACGAGTAGTATTATTATTAGGTTGCATATGTAGGATGCACATGAATATATAAGGGTTTCTAATAGATTAATATTAAACATTTTTATGGAATAAACATGTTGTTAAAATGTAATTTTGTTAAGAAATAAAGGATGAGTAAATATTTCAAAGTTTGGAAGGTTAAAGTTGGTATTTTATGACAATGGTGTATTTTTTAGATAATTGATGTTACACATTTTCTGAAATAAAATGTTTGAAAATGATAATTGATTTGCTAAAAAATTAATGAAATAATGTTTTCAAGTTTTTTGCAAAAATGTAGATAATGGAAATTGGTTGGGTTTGAAGGAAGTACATAAAACTTTTATGACTTGAAATGCATTTTTGCAAAGTGTTATGAATTTCTAGAATGAAAAATATGTTTAACCCATTTAATAGTATTTTAGGATAGACAATCCATCTTCTCATGTATATAAACTTGTAGTACTTTGATAATAAATATGTGAACAAGTTTAAAGAAGTTTTTGATGGGTCTAAACAAGAAATAAGAAAAGCAGAAATTCTAGTCTTCAAAATGTGCGAAAATTGGGTTAAAGGTGTGATGAATGTTAGGTTGTAAGACTACATGTATTGATAAAAAGGAAATGGTATTTTATTATTAAAGTAGTTTTTAAGTTTGATTAGATTCACTAAATAAAGAAGTAAAGAAATTTATAATTTGGAAAAATGGTTAGTAAAGGTGTTAAATAGGTGTTAATGGTTAAACACTGGTGTTGATGTAAAAAATTAGATTATATCTAATTATTTAATCACAGATAAATAAAATGAGACAAAGAACTTTTAAAGTGGTTCAGCCTTATAAGAATGGCCTATGTCCACTGTTTCTGTTGTTGTTGACTGTTTGGGAATTCTCGATTACAAGTTTTCTCAAAAAATTCCGGTCCCCTTACAATGAGGATAATACAATGTATTTATAGCCCTAAGGCTGTAATGCGAAAGGGTAATATATTAAATGCCCCTTAAGCGTATACATCTGTATGATAATAAGCATTTAATGCGCAGTCAAACTGTTGGGTTATCCTTCTATTAATGCTTTGTTCGAGGTGCAGCTCGGACCGCCTAAGCTGCTCGGACCGCCTAAGTTCCTCGGTGCTCAAATGTTCCTCGGAGAGTTCTTGTAGGTCGGAGCGTCTGAGTTGATTGGAGAAGCAGAGTTCCTCGTTGCAGTATGGTTCCTCGGAGTCGAGGTGTTGTTCATAAGTGTTTGTCGTTGCCACGTAGATTGCCACGTGTCTTCACCCAATTGAGCCATGTCAGCAGACTAAATTTAGTATCAACAGAAGCCCCCAATGTTTCATAGTTCGAAATTTGAGGAGTGTGGAACATTCTTTCTCGAAATATGGCGGTTTTAAATGGTCATCCTGAAATTTAGGAGTATTTTCTTTTGTATTTATTTCTTCTTCCAAATTCGTGGAATCGGTCTTTTTTTGAATTTTTCTAACCGCTTCGATTCCCGCACCTCTTTTGTCTGTTTAGCCGCCGATAACGTAACCGTCTCTTTTTGTAATCATTACTTTTACCCTTTCCCAAAGCAAAGTATTTCAACGTTGCAGAAAATCCCATCGTCTTCTACTTTTTTAAATTTGTCTCTTTGAGTTTTCTATCGTCTCTCTGTCTCTCCTGTGCGTTCATCTCTTCCATCGTTTGTTGTCAATAGACTCATCCCTTTCCTGTAAGATTTCCTTCTTTCTATATGATTTCCTTCTTTCATCATGGTTTATCCTGTAGAATCAATTGATAAGTTTCGCTCTGATTTCTCCATTCCCTCATGGGTTATTTTGGAAGAGCTTTCTGATCCTTCAGACTATTTTCGTTTGGCAGAGGGACATTGGTTCCCCAATCTCTTTGTTGTTGAGTGTGGCTTTTCTTTCCCCCCAAACCCTCTATGTCTGGAATTCTGTCAATACTTTGACTTAGTTCCTGCATGAATAGCCCCCAACACATGGAGAATAGTTAACGGTGTTTATAGACTAAATCAAATTCATGGAACCCGTATAGGAATTCTTGAAATTATGTTTTGTTATAAATGGGCTGTGGGCGATAATACTTTTTATTTAAAAACTAGGTTTTTAAATAGAGCTTTAGTGATCAATCTCCCAGATGCCAATATGGACTACTTTGAGCATAGGGTTGTTATGAAAAATTGGCAACACCCTCCATTAACTGGAGATGATGTTTACCAGGGTCCTAGATGTCCTCCCTATGGCAATAGGATAGGTTGTTTTTATTTTATTTTATTTTCAAAATTATGCTTCATTTGTGTTTGATAAAATGTGCCACTGATATTTTAATTTTGATTTATTTGCAGTTGACAACAAAAGAAAGTGTCCAAAAGAGGCAGACGTTAGTATAAGGCACTTAAAACTTATCTGGAGTTTGCATCAGACTGTTGCCGACGAGCATATTAGGTCAGCTTCATATCTGCTTCAGTACAAGAGTTACACATCCTCTTTTACTGCTCGTCCGGTGATAAGCGACGCAGAACCCATACCAGCCTCTACACGTTCTTCACCTGAATCACATATACCTTTGAGTGAAAGGATGAAGAAAAGAAGGCCTCCTACCCTTTTTGAGAAACCCACCTCTAGTGCTGGAGAGGCAAAAAGAAGTAAGCTTGATGTCCCAGGAGAAGGGACAAAGAAAATTGATGCATCTTCCTCGGCTGCTCCTGTGAAGGTGGTCGATAATCCCCCAGTGGCCCCGAGCAAGGCTGCTGAGGAGGAGTTAGATCGACTTCGGGAAGTAAGTCGTCAGAAGGAGGAAGTTGAGAATAAACTGAAGGCTGCTGACAATCTTCTTTTCGAGAAGCTTTCCTCGGAGAAGACAAAGAGGAAATTGGCTGCGAAGAAATCTTTCAGCGCTGGATGGGATAAAGGGTGGAACAAAGGTTTGGCTTCCATGATGTCACAAGTAGAATATGGAAGCCTCAAATACTTTAGAGATGGGTGGGTCGCTGCTCTGCAGGAGATGAAGGTTGATGAAAATTCTGAACTCTTTCAGCGACCCATCCCTGGTCCCCCTCCAACTCCTGAAAATGAAGAAGAGGACGAAGCTGCCTCTGAGGAATCTTCCATGGTGATGGGAGACCAAGTTTCGCATCCCCCAGCCATCCAGCCCACTAACGAGGAACTTCAGTAACTTGCTACTTCCTCCGAGCAACCTCCAGCAATTCCCGAGCAACCCTCTGCTCCATCCGAGCAACCTACCTCCTCGTCCCAGCCTCCCGAGAAAGTTTTGGGAGACAAGGAAAAGGTGTAGAGTTGTTCGGATTTCTCTCTATATTTTATTTTTCTTTGTCAAATGTAACTTCTGAACATGTAACTCTGAACCTTGTACTTCTGAACTTTTTGATGCAATAAAATTTGAACTTTTGCTTATGCATACTGTTGATTCTCTTCTTCATGCTCTGTTTGTACTCTTATTGATTATTGCTTTTTCTTCCTCTACTAGTTTCTTGCCAGGATGGAATTATTGTCTGCTCGTGATATAAAGTTTTTACGGCAATGAAATGAATATTTTAAAGCTGGTCATACAGATATGAGTGCAGCTCAAATCACTGACATCCTCGGTCATGGTGCTTCAGAGTAAGCAATTAAAGCATATCAGTATTTGAAGTGCCTACTCGACCGTGCAGTGGCTAACAACGTAGCATACTATGATATGATTGAGGATCTCCAAGGCACTCTTGAATAACTTCAGCAATAATATAAGGAGTCTACTGCTCTTTTGCACGAGGGGTACGAGAAGAAGTATCAGCAAATCTGTGCCGATAAGGGATATGATAAACGGTTTGCTGCTTACGATGTGTGAGAGAGAACGTTGAAAGCTGAGGTCGAAGAGCACAGACAAATAGCTGAGTTATTAGAGCAAGAAAATAATAACCTGCAAAGAGAGGTGTCTCAATTAAAGTCTGCATCTTCCACCTCAAATTCTTTGATCCCAATGACTGACGAGGGATTCTCGTTCTTGGAGGTCGAAAATGCCAACCTGAGGGATGAATTAGAAACCTTGAAGAGGTCTGGCCCTTCTACGTCTGCTCGAGGATGAGAAATATCTCCTCGGGGACGAGCAAGAGATGATCGGATTCCTGTCGAGGAACAGAGGACTCAATCTGCTCTAGAGAACCAGGCCTTCCAACTGATGGTGAAGAACCAGGCATTAGCCGAGATGTCTAAGAAAATCAGGGACCTGGAAGAGCAGCTTTCTGGGCACAAGTCTGTCTTGGAGAATAAAGAACTTTTTATCAAAAATCTCCACGAGCAGCTGGAAAGATTGACATATCAATTCCACAAGCAACCCAGAGAATTCTAGATGGCTAGCTACAACGAGGCTCTCTACCATTTGGATGATTGTATCCAAAATTCCAATAATGAGGGTTATAAACAGGGATGGTTGAATGCCTTAGGTGTGCTGCAACTCGAACAGGGTCATTACCTGTGGGATTACAATAATCCTGGGCTGCTCGACCTACCAGTGCCACCATTAAAGCTTGATATGAGTTGGATCCCTACTCGGGCCATCCCTCGGTGTCTGATTTCCAAATACCTCGGTGATTAAAATCTCCATTCCAATATCGAGATATCTCATCCCGAGCACCTACTAGATCGACCATCTGTGATGAATATCAGGATGCTTGAAGATCTTAACTTCATAAATTCCCCTCATGCTTTAAATGATCCACCTGCTGGCGAGGAACCTGTTTCAAAAGCAGAGGGGAAGAAACCAATAGAATAGGAATCTTAATGTAATAAATTTGTATTTCATTCTTGATGTATTTTGTTCTACATTTAATGAAATAATTTTATTTACAAATCTTGACTGCCATTGTCTTGTAATTATAAAAACACGGTACATTTGTGGATGTATATCTGTTAAAAAGATAGCAACATTGTGTTATTTGTCTAACAACTGGAGTTTGTTAAAACTTATTGTCGACTATCTTGAATTTGTGGTAATCATTTAATGACTAACCAAAATTGATGATATTTTGTTTTCTCGACCAACTTGGTAGTAATTTAAAAAGTCACGAGTATTAAAAATTTTGCTCGATCACTTTCTCGTACTCATAAAATGTTTCCGACCAACCAAGGTCGGTAAATTTTTCTTCATAAAATGTTTTCGACCAATCAAGGTCGGTAAATTTTTCTTCTCGACCAACTACAGTTAGTGGGTTTTTCTTACCAACCAATCTTTGGCACTTTTTGGAATAGTCTTGAGTAGTCCGAGATCTGCTGAGTGGTGTGTAGAACTAGTATTCCGCAAAAAATTTCCAATAAAAGGAAAGAAACTGGGCAGAACATTGTCACTTTATTCATACTGATGAAACTGCATTACATGAGAGTTTACATTAATGATAATATTTGCGCAGGTATTCTGCATTCTATGCGTTCTTAAACTCCTCCCCCTCTAAAGTTTCTATTTTGTATGTCCCTGGTCGAACAACTTCCTTAACTCGGTAGGGTCCATGCCAGTTGGCTTCCAGTTTGTTGTGCTTTTGAATCACCTTTTTTAGAACATAGTCTCCTTCTTTTAAGTCGCACTTCTTCACTCTCTTGTTGTAGAACAAAGTTGTTCGTTGCTGATAAGCAGCATTTCTAATGGCTGCTTCTTCCCTAACCTCCTCGAGCATGTCCAAGGCTAACCTTCTCATTAAATCGCTGATAGGGGAATTGAAATTTAGTATTCTGTGTGTTGGGAGAGCCAATTCGGCGGGTATAACAGCTTCACTTCCAAATGCCAGCATATATGGAGATTCCCCTGTTGCTGCTCGGGGAGTAGTTCGGTAAGCCCATAACACTGATTGTAGCTCGTTGATCCAGTTTGCTTTCGCATCGTTCAGTCTTTTTTTCAAACCATTCAGCAGCGTTCTGTTTGTAACTTCAGTTTGTCCATTACTTTGAGAATGTCCTAGTGCCGAGTGGATCTTCAAGATATTTGACTGATGACAATAGGCAGCGAACTCCTCGTTGTCAAATTGTGTTCCATGGTCTGTGATGAAGGCATGAGGAAGACCATATCGATAAATGATGTTCTTCCAAATAAATTGGTACACCTTGTCGTATGTCATATCAATGAGAGGCTCAGCCTCAACCCATTTAGTAAAATAGTCCACAACGACCACGAGATACTTAAATCTTCCCCTGTTCGTCGGCAGTAGCCCAACCAAATCTATTCCCCATATGGCAAATGGCCACGGGGAAGTAATGGGTGTCAATAACACTTGGGGAGTTCTTCGGATGGAGGAGAAGCGCTGACACTTGTCACATTTCTTAGCATAGGCTATGCAATCAGCCCTCATCGTCGGCCAGTAGTATCCTTGAGTCATCATTCTTTGCAAAAGAGTCCAACCTGCTACATAGGCTCCACAGGACCTTTCATGGACCTCTTCAATCATATCTTTCACCTCGGTGGGATGCACACATCTTTGCAAACCTGCTATAATTCCTCGTCTTTATAAAATACCATTAGTCAGTACATAACATGCAGCCTTAAACTTCAGTTTCTTGGCTGCAAGTTTGTCAGTTGGTAACTCCCCTTTCTTAATATATGCCCTGATGGGATCCATCCATGATGACCCTAAATCGAGGGTATTAAAATTTATCGTCAGATCTTCTTCTATACTCCGACCAGCTAAAACTTCAATTGGGATTGTTCTACGTATCTCGATACGAGTAGATGATGCTAATCAAGCTAAGGCGCCTTCTCTTGCATTCTCCATTCTTGGTATTCTGACCAGCTGAATAGCGACAAATTCCGACACCAATTCTTTCGCCTTTGCATGATATCTGATCATTAATTCGCCTTTGGCGGCATATACTCCCATCATTTGATTTATGACCAATTGCGAGTCACTAAAAATAATAACTTGTTCTTCCCTCATGGTTTTTGCCAAAATAAGACCTGCAATCATGGCTTCATATTCATCCTCATTATTCGAAGCTTTGAATTGGAAACATAGGGAGTATTCTATGTCGACCTCATCTGGACTATTCAAAACTATCCGTGCGCCACATCCTATAGTGCAGGATGAACCATCCACATACAGACTCCATATAGGCAACTCGTCTTCAAATTGCTGATCTGACAAAGTTCCTCGGTGGAAAATTTGTTGCTTCCTTTCACCATCTCCTGATATTTCTTGCTGTTCGTCGATCATCTTTTCTTGCCCTTTTACCAACCTAAGCTAGTCTGGGCTTGAATTTGATGATCCTGTAATATCTACTTGCCCTTTTACCAAGCTAAATTGGTCTGGGCTTGCATTTGATGATCCTGTAACATCCACAGGTTGATCAACGAGCAACTTTTACTCCTCGGGGGTATCAGGATAGGTGAACTCTGCTATAAAATCTGCTACCGCTTGCCCTTTTAGCGATGATCTGGGTTCATAAACTATATCATATTCACCGAGTTCTATTGCCCAGCACATCAATCTTCCTGATTTTTCTGGTTTATAAAGGGCTTGCCTCAATGGCATATCAGTATATACTACTATGGTATGAGTCTGGAAGTATGGCTTCATTCTTCTACTTGCCTCGATCAATGCTAGTGCTAATTTTTCCAGCCTTGGATATCTGATCTCTGCTCCTCGGAAGGCCTTACTTGTGTAGTAGATTGGTTTTTGTACTCCATTCTCTATTCTTATCAATGCCGAACTAACTGCATTCTTGGACACTATCAGATACAAGTATAATTTTTCTCCCATCACTGGCCTGGATAACAGTGGAGGTGCTCCCAAATATTTCTTCAAGTCTTGGATCAACATTCCACCCAAAATTTTTTCGGAGCGTCTTGAAAAATGGGAGACATCGATCAGTTGCTCGCGATATAAATTTGTTGAGTGCTGTTACTCGTCCTGTAAGACTTTGCACCTCTTTCTTTGTCGTTGGGGATCGCAGCCCTAACAGAGCTTTGATCTTTGCAGGGTTAGCTTCAATGCCTCGCTGATTGACAATGTATCCCAGAAACATGCCTTCTCGTACTCCAAATATGCACTTTGTCGGGTTCAACTTCATTTGATATTTATCTAGTTGATCAAAGGTCTGGCTTAAGTCAACTAGATGATCAGCAGCTTTCTTGCTCTTTGTCAGCATATCGTCAACATAGACTTCCATATTGCAACTGATTTGTTTTGCAAACACTTTGGTCATCATCCGCTGATATGTTGCACCTGCATTTTTCAAACCAAAAGGCATAACATTATAACAATAAGTTCCCCTAGGGGTAATGAAAGAAGTACTCTCCCTATCTTCAGGTTTCATTTTAATCTGATTGTAACCAGAATAAGCATCCATGAAGCTCAGCACCTCGTGTCCCGAGGTAGCATCCACTAGTTGATCAATTTGGGGCAGCGGAAAATGATCCTTTGGGCATGCTTTGTTGAGGTCGGTGAAGTCTACACACATCCTCCATTTGTTGTTGTTCTTGTTCTTCACCATCACCACATTTGTTAACCAGTCTGGATATTTAACATCTTCAATAAAGCAAGCTTTATGGAGCTTCTCGACTTCCTCTTGTATAGCTTGATTCTTCTCGGGACTGAATACTCTTCTTCTCTGCTTCATAGGCTTGATCTCCTTATTCACATTGAGTTCGTGACATAAGAAATTTTGGTCTATCCCAGGCATATCCTCATGACTCCACGCAAAAGTTTGCTTTCTGCTTCTTAGGAAAGTTATCAATTCCTGTTTTAGTGAGGCTTCCAACGACGAACCTACTTGAGTAGTTCGTTCAGGGTTCTCGTCTTCCAGGATGATGTTTTCAGTAGCTTCCACCACTTGACCCTTCACGAGTTGCGACTCATCTCTAGGATCCAATGTTTCAATTTCTGCACCTTCATCCACTTGATAGGTGATGGTCTTTTTCCTTGATTCCTCCATTTCCTCTTGCTCGACGGATGAATAATAGCATTACCGAGCTACTTTTTGATCACCTTTCACAACTCCTACTCCAAAATTTATTGGAAATTTTAGGCATTGATGTACTGTAGATGGTACAGCCTCGAACTTCTTCAATCCTACTCTTCCCATGATGATATTGTATGATGATTGAACATTCTTATCCATCACGAAGAAGCGTATTCTTTCTATTTGAGAAGCAGGCCACGTATCAATGAATATATCCTATTTGATTGTCCCAAGTGGAAATACTTTCTCGCCAGCAAAATCGAGGAGGGGTCTATGATAAGGCTCCAGTTGAGATAGCTTTAGATTTAAACTGTCGAAGCACGAGTAGAACATGATGTCTGTCGAGCTACCATTATCTACCAGTACTCTTGAAATCATTACCTCATACATCCTCATTTTGATCACCAATGGGTCATCATGAGGATATAGAACACCTGCGAGGTCGTTCTTTGAGAAACCAATGACCAATCTCTCTTTGTTCACCTTTCTCGGGCGATCCTCCTCAGCTAGATTTATTCGTTAAATGTATGAGCAAGCTTGAGCCTCATAGAGGTAGGCTTTCCTCTTGGCAGTAAGGTTTCCTCCTCCTGCATCTCCACCTGTAATAACATTACAGTCAAATGACCCAAAGCGTATTGAAAATACCTCACGTTCTGGCTGCCTTGGTCTCTTGGGAAGATCGGGGTCGTCTTCTGTATCAACTTCATGGTCTCTCTTCTTGTTCTCCTCTGCTCGATGAGGAGATCTAGACCTCTCTCTTGCTCGGTCGTTGTTTCTTCTATCATTCCTCCGATCAACATACTTTGCTAGTTTTCCTCGTCTAATGAGTGTTTCAATCTCATTCTGAAGAGCTATGCAATTTTCAGTCATATGTCCATGATCTTTGTGAAACTCATAATATTTTGCTTTATTTCTCCTGTCTCGGTCAGCCTTCATTTTCTCTGGCCAATTTAATTCCTCGTTGTTCTTGATTTCTTCTAGAATGTGGTTGATGTCTTTCTTCAAAGTAGTATAATTATCAAATTTCTTCAATACTTCCCATGACGACCTTGTTCTTGAGTGTTTGTCACTACCATTGTTCTTATGCTCTTTCTTCTTAGCTTTATCACCTTCCACCTTGGTTTCTTTGGCATCCATATTCTTCTTCGCATCCATAGCCTCCTCGGTATTCATGATCTTGGCCTCTTTCCCCATCAGATCTGACATAGTTCTAGGTAGATCTTTGGCCAAAGTGTAGTATAACTTATTGGGCAGTAATCCACTCATCAAGGCGGTAATCGCTGTCTTTTCCTCATAATCAATGACTTGGAGCTTCTCGTTATTAAAACGAGTTATATAATCTCTGGTACTTTCACCAGCTTTTTGTCAAACACTTAACAAATGCGCTACTCGTTTAACTGGATTTGCCCCAAAACAGAAATTCCCAATGAATAACTCGGACAGTTGAAAGAAAGTTGAGATCTTACCCCGAGGAAGATTATTATACCATATTTGAGCAGATTCGGTAAGAGTTCCCGAGAATGCTCTGCATCTCATCTCATCTGGAACAACATAGATGTCGGCTGCAGCTTGGTATTGTTCTATATGAAGGACAGGATCGATCTTTCCATCATATTTGGGGGTCACAACAGGTGCTTTGAACTTTGATGGTGTTGGAAAATCTATAATGGCTGGGACAAAAGGTGTTCCTTGAACAAAGGTTCATTGTAGAGGGTTCTTGGCTTTAGCCATTTCCCCTAATCTATTCTCCACCATCTGAATGGAGCCTTTCCATGCATCGTTTCCTTCCTCGGTCCTGTTGGTTCAAGCAACTGATCGCGTTGATGTGGCTTCCTGGGATCTATCTTGACGAGCAGCTGGTCGCAACTAGGCATATCCTTTCCTTAAGTCTAATGGTCGTAAAAAACTCCTCAATGCGGCTCTAGGAGGACTTTTTCTCCTCCTAGGACCTAATCGATCAAAAGGAGATACTCTGCTTAATATTTCTAGTGCACTGGTCCTTTCTGGAGAGAGAGTGATACGTTGTTCAGTATCTGTGGCTCGTACCGATGAAGTTCATCCAGGTTGATAAGAAAAATCTTCAGACTCCTCAGTACGATATGAATCGGTACGCCTAGTACGCAACGAAGGTAAACGGGTATTTCTTTGAATACATCGCGATTCTGAGTGGGTTGGTGCACCGCCATGGAGGGTTCGTATGAGTTGTCGCATAGTTTCTTGCATGGCTGTTTGTCCCTGGGCCAGATTTGTCATTATTCCAGCCAGATCTGGAATATTTGGCGGAGCAGATAAATTTGGAGGGCTTCCAGCGCTTCGGTTGCTAGGTTCTGGAATATCAGCCATTTGTGATGAATTGTTTTTGATGAAAAATGATATTACCAGTCGTAATCCCACAGACGGCGCCAATCTGTTGATGTAAAAAATTAGATTATATCTAATTATTTAATCACAGATAAATAAAATGAGACAAAGAACTTTTAAAGTGGTTCAGCCTTATAAGAATGGCCTACGTCCACTGTTTCTGTTATTGTTGACTGTTTGGGAATTCTCGATTACAAGTTTTCTTAAAAAATTCCGGTCCCCTTACAATGAGGATAATACAATGTATTTATAGCCCTAAGGATGTAATGTGAAAGGGTAATATATTAAATGCCCCTTAAGCGTATACATCTGTATGATAATAAGAATTTAATGCGCAGTCAAACTGTTGGGTTATCATGCTATTAATGCTTTGTTCGAGGTGAAGCTCGGACCGCCTAAGCTGCTCGGACCGCCTAAGTTCCTCGGTGCTCAAAAGTTCCTCGGAGAGTTCTTGTAGGTCGGAGCGTCTGAGTTGATCGGGGAAGCAGAGTTCCTCGTTGCAGTATTGTTCCTCGAAGTCGAGGTGTTATTCATAAGTGTTTGTCGTTGCCACGTAGATTGCCACGTGTCTTCACCCAATTGAGCCATGTCGGCAGACTAAATTTGGTATCAACAACTGGGAAGTTGGTTTGTGTAACCTAATAATGTTTGAAAGATTAACACTTATGAATTTAAAAAGGAAATAATGAAATAAAGAGGTTTCCAACTTAAGAAGAATGATACTCCAGATGTTAAAATGTTGGTAAGCTGTTGAAACACTTAAGAAGTTAGTGTGGGTAACTTGATAGTGTTTCGGGAACATTAACACTTGTGAAAATGGAGTAAAAGATGAGTTTGGGAAGGAATGGGTAAAATGATAATTTTACATCAAGTGGAACATTTTTATGAAATAAAAATGTTGGAAAGGTTGTTACATAAATTGTTCTTAAATGAATATGATTTGGAACATAATAAAAGTCAAAGTGTAAAGGACGTGAAATTCTAATTTCAAAGTGTAACACAAATTGGGGTGAAACCTTGGCTTTGGCTTCAGTCGGGTATAAAAGGGAAAGAAGGAATAATATGGACATTTGTGAAATGTTAAAACACATAAAAGGAACTCGAATGACACTCGGATACTTAAGGAGGTCCCGGAGCCTAAGGTGGAAGACCCAAAACGATTGGCCAGAGCATTTGTTGGCATCGTCGCCAGTGTGGAGCCCGATAGAGTACGTGGTTTATTGGAAGATTCCAAGAATAAGATAAAGGATTAAGGGAAATCTATATAAACGACTTGTGTGGTAAAGTGTATTAAGACAACCTAACTTGAATGACCTATTTAATGTTCCGATAAATGATAAAGTGGACAAGGAATGTATAAATTGATTGATGTCCAAAAGGTAAATGAAAGGTAAAGTAAGTGGGTAAATAGGTGGTTAAGCAACCTAAGTGGTTCAACCCATAAATAACACAAGAGTGTGTCATAAAAGGTTTTCAAAGACTAAACAAGTATGTTCCAACACGGTGATCGCGTGTGTTGAAAGAGTGATTTTCAATGAAAATACTATGCGGATCGGTTAAAATGAAAAAGGTAATTTCAGTAAAAAAACGACTTTTGATCGATTCAAGTGGAATTGTCTCAAATATTTAACTGTGTGTGTTAAATAAAGGGATGAATGCCATAATGAGAAAAATTAAGTCTTTTACATGATTAAGGTGACTTAATCTGGATAAATAAAGTTTTCGAAAGTAAAACAGTTTCATCCATAAGTATACGTATGTGTGTGTATATACATATAAGGTAGTTGCATGTGCATATAGGAATAACGTGTTAGAGTCTTCTTTCTTCCATTCAAATTTATACTGCATTTGTATATTTCCTACTAAGCATTCAGCTCACTGCCTCATTTGTTACAACAAGTTGGGTGAGGTTTTTTTATTTTAAGAGCGTTATATATGCAAATACTCTCTTTTATATTATATTAGTAGCTTTGTATGCTTGGACTCCGGGGTTCTCCCTAGGGGTCCCTCATGTAGTTTAATATGAAATTAAAATCGCATGCTAAACAACTGAAACATAAATTAAAATAAAACTGGACTAGCAACATTATGTAGGTTGTTTCACTCCACTTTACACCTAACGCTCGGGTTGTAGAAAGCTAACTATGGGTAACCCATAAATCTAGGTTGGGGTATTACAAATGGTATCTGAGCTCTAGGTTCAAGGTTCCTTTCGGGAGTGACGTGGTATGGTCAGTATTGGATCTTTTGACGTTGGTGTTGGTTTAGGTTGCTCATAATAGTTTGGGGATGGTTTAGTTTGTGTCCTCGACGATAAGGTCAAAGACGTTAGCATGACAAGCAAGTTAGTGCCAAGTGGCACGCGATTGAGTTGATAGTTATTAATCACTTTCGTGCTTCTAATTAGATTTATTTGTAATTTACGGGTGACCATGAAAGACAATAGTGGTGAAAGCGTGGTTGCTAGTATGAGGAGTTAATGTTCCAATCCTTGATGGCGTGGAGCCTTCTGAGATGCTAATAGGGTGAGATGAAGCCCATTGGTCAGACAACACAAATTGCGTATAGTGAGCGATAGAGATTGTAGGTTAGGGTGTCGTGACTAAGCACTGATGGTTGGTGATTAAAAGGTATATATCCCTTAGGTGCAATGCTTACGAGTAGTTAAAGCTGGTAATGTAATTAGTCAAATACGATCCTTAGGGTGATATCACAATTGATGGTAGTCCGGTGAACATATGAATTTGTAAAGGATAATAGCGGCGGCACCTTAATCCTTTGCATGAGATGTATTGTCTGGTAACTTTAATGCTGAGAGTAGCCTTAGTAGAGATGATAGTGAGTAGCGTTCATTGCGTCCTAGCTGTAAAGGTTGTATATTTTATATATGGAGTTTAGATGACTGAGTGGTATTCAAAAGTATTGATTCTGTGGTGAGAATGTATTGGGTCCCTTGGTTGAGGACTTGGGTTTCGTGTATTTTGATTATAATGTAATATTAAGGAATAAGATCCCTCATGGTGTCTGTGGTGTAAACATTGGTATTTATGGGCAATGCTTGACGTCCCATATCTTACCAAGATCTACGTAGTCGTGTTAACTTGCATATTAGCACATATTATTATGTTTACATAGTAATCCAATTTAGTTGTCACGGTTGAACATTCATTGAGGATTACATGAGGCAAACCTTGGGGTTTATAGGTTATTAGCAACGTCATGTAACCTACTATAATCCTTATTAACGTTAGTCTTAGTTTGTACGTGACACGTGTTCACAGTCATTTGGAAAAAATATAAGATTATTATCTAAGTGTTAAGACTCGTTTTAGACGCTGAAGTAATGACTAGGCGTGAAGTATTCCTAGTGTGCGAGTAGTTTATTAGCATTTTGGGATTGAATGTTGAGACGCCTTGAAGTGTTTGATGGTTAAGGTACCCTATAAGTAGAAGCTCATAGGCTAGTGTCTTTACAAGCATCGAGGAATCGCGATGTGGGTATTGAAAGGTCTATAGATCACACCTACAATGGTAAAGGTGCGGGTGATGACGTCTTATCAAGTTTGGGACTTTTACATGGAATTTGTTTTGTGTCCTTAGGAGATCAATAAAGTCTGGTAGAAAGAAGCATTAACATCCTAGTAGTGATTGTGTTGAGGGTCAGGTGATGATCTTAGATTTCCGATTAAGGTTTAGAAGAGTCATATAGCCTATGTGTCGGGTGCCGTTTCCAGAATCATCATAGATAAGTGGTGTATCCTCTATGAAGGAATTAGAAACTCATGTCGTTTATGGGGCATAATGGTCGGGTGTCATGGAATGACTAGTGGTGGAAGGGTGACACTGATTTTGAGGAATACTGGGAAATGTATCTGAGGTCTAGGTTGATGACGTCGGGTGGTGACACGAAAATGTCAACTGAGGTGGGGTAACATCGGAGCATGGTCAATATATTAGCATGTGTCGATGGTATGCTAGGATTAGTTCTTGGTACGTCCTACCAAACTAGTATGGACTAGGAGATGTATCCTTGAATGGTGCCTACTACCCTTAAAATGCCAATGACGACTGTTGTGGTCATCACATGAGTTAGTTTGGGTAGAATCGGTAAGTGAGTTTAGTGGCAATCATGTGTGGACAAAGGACACGGTAAGGTAGATGACTCTATTGAACTGAGTAATGCCTATGAGAATTTGGGATTTTGATCACGATGTGAGAAGGTAGAAAATAAACTAGGTGGAGTAGGTTTGTGACATCATCAATCATAGGTGGACTAGGTTAGTGTGAACAAGGGCATTAGTCATTCTCCGATCAAGGTAGTTCATGTGTGATAATGAGGCAAGGTTAGGGCCTTACTCCCAATGAGGGAAGTTGGGTGATGACTCTTTTGAGAACTAAAGGTTCATGTGTTGCTTTCATGTTGCGAGAATGAATAGTTGTGTGTCGATTCATCACAGGTTGTGACCCAGGCTAGGGTATATGGCTAGGATTAGTTCCCGATGAGAACGTCATTAATTAGTTACATGACTTCAAGCATATAGCGTAGGCTTACTTTCATAAATCGTAGTCGGTCACTTATGGGCAAAATTTTTAAGGACAATTGCTTATTTTTTAGGTCTATCGTATGTCCCTATTGGTTTTGATAATCTGGGATTGGTATTCTTACATGTGGTAACTCGGATTGGTTCCATGTCATGGTACGACGCGGTTGGGCCTAGTAGAGTGCGGTGAACTAGGTATGGTCAATGTATCTCAGTAATTGGGTGTGCCCCATTTGAGGTATTCTTTATATTGCATAAAGTTCTATGTACGGGTGGTTGCGCTTTCCACCACACGATTTTCTCGTAGTATTGGTTTTTCTTGACTGTACGGCACAGCAGTCAGTGGTTATATTTGCAAAGAGTGGGATGATGACTTGATGATATGGTATAGTGTCAAAAATCAAGGAAAACTTAGCATACGGTGTTGCTTTGCCACAATGAGTGGATTAAAGCGAGGCTCTAGTGAGTGTTATAGGGTGAGATGCCTAAAGTAATACTAGGATCATCAGAGTAACGTAGCGAAAGGTGAAAACCGAACGCATAGTGATGACTTGGTAAGAATATTACTTCTTGGAGTGAGAAATTAACATAGTATGGTTATTGGAAAGCTTATCCGAGTTATGTAGTCGAAATAGCCTGAAGTTTTTTGGGACGCAGGATGTGAAGTCTTAAGATTGAATTGAATTTAGTGATTAATACGATGATTAGTTGTACTATAGTTCATGTTGGATGAGTGTTGATCTCTAGAAAGGGTCACCCGTGGAGGCGCTAGCATGCCTTGGGTACTAGCTTCGGTATAACTAGAAATTGTTTGGACATGATCATCAAATGAGTGGAGACTCGGAGTCGATTATGTGACGTTCATAGTTAACGAGATGGTGAGCGTTAGAACATGTCTCATATTGGTTATTTGGTGACAAACCCCATGTGGGGGTGCGTAGTGTGACCTTAGCATTGAGAACTTTGATGATTTTGTCTTGGAAGATTTCTATGGCTTAGAATAGAAGTTGGTGAATCCCGTAAGCTTAAGGATTGACGGATCGAGAAATTCGGAGATTAAATTCGCCGAGGGAAGTTTGTAATACACCGCCCTAATATATCATTTAAATTTTTCTGTAAATTATACTGAAGTGGGGTTAATGATAATTGTAGGAAAATTATGGGCAAAAACTGGAAAATTGAGAAAATAAAAATAAAGAAGGGTTCGAATGAGACTGATGTCGTTTGAACGAGGCTTGGACCTCATTCGAAGTAGGGATCGAGCGAGGTGCGCGCGAGGTCCCATTATGCGAAGCCATTTATCGAATGATATGGACATGTCATTTGAACGAGGCTCATATCATTCAAACGAATTGCGTAAAAAATGTTTAATCTGAGTTACCCCTATGTTCTGCCACGTTTTTGTCCTTTGATTTGGTGAGCTTTCGAGCTTTGGTGAGCCCAAATTTGGCAAAATGGGATTTTTGGTGTTATTACGCCTTTTATAAGGCTTGGTTTAGGTCATTTGGGCATTTGGAAGAGATAAGAAGATAAGAAGGGGGGGTCTTCCACCTTGTATAATCTTTTATCCACCATTCAACCACTATAAACCACCTTATTCTTGTAGTATCTCACTACATTCAAGCCTACAACACCTATCTCCACCACTGTTAAAGTGGATCTACGGATTTTGAAGAAGTGTGGGGGGATTTTTGGAGAAGATGATGGAAGCTTTCATCGAGTTTGAATGGGTTTTGGCTTGGAAGCTTAAATGGAGCACATATGGGGCATTTTGGAGGATGCGTTTGGTAACCCCTTGAGTCCACCTTTGTAAGTGGGGATTTCTCCTCTTACACTAGCCTTCTTAGCACCATTTAAAGTCTTTGAAGTGGGAAAGTCTATCCTTAGTGTTTAAGACTCTATTTACATTACTAGTAGTCTTATTGTCAGATTGCATGAGTAGGATATACGTAAGTAAATAATGGTTTCTAGTAGATTAATATTTAAAAAAATTATGGAATAAAAATATTGGGAAAATGTATTTTCTTAAGAAATAAAGGAAGAGTAAATATTTCAATGTTTGGAAGATTAACGTTGGTATTTTATGAAAATGGTGTATATTCTATAAACTGATGTTAAACATTTTCTGAAATAAAATGTCTGAAAAATGATAATTGATTTGCTAAAACATTGATGAAAGAATGTTTTTAAGTTTCTTGAAAAAATGTATATTTAATAAAATATAGACATTGGTTGGGTTTGAAGGAAGTAAAAATATATTTTATGACTTGAAAATGCATTTTTGCAAAGTATTATGAATTTCTAGAATGAAAAACATGTTTAACCAATTTAATTGGATTTTAGGATTTAAAATCTATATTCTCATGTACATAAACTTGTATTATATGATAACAAATATGCAAACAAGTTTAAAGAAGTTTTTGATGGGTTTAAGCAAGAAATAAGAAAAGTAGAAATTCTAGTCTTCAAAGTGTGTGAAAAAGAGGTTAAAGGTGTGATGACTGTTAGGTTGTAAGACTACATGTTGATAAAAAGGAAATGGCATTTTATTATAAAAGTATTCTTTAAGAGTATTTAGATTCCTTGGATAAAGAAGTAAAGAAATGTCTAATGTGAAAATATGGTTAGTAAAGGTCTTGGATAGGTGTTAATGGTTAAACTTTGGGAAGTTGGTGTGTGTAACCAAATAATGTTTGAAAGATTAATACTTATGAATTTAAAAAGGAAATAATAGAATAAAGAGGTTTAAAAATTGATAATAATGATACTCCAAATGTTAAAAGGGTTTTAAGGTGTTAAAACACTTAAGAAGTTGTGTTGGTAACTTGATAGTGTTTCGGGAAAATTAATACTTGTGAAAATGGAGTAAAAGATGAGTTACGTATCGTGGAACATTTTTATGAAATAAAAATGTTAGAAAGGGTGTTAGACAAATTGGTACTAAATAAACATGATTTGGAACGGATTAAAAGTTTAAGTGTAAAGGACATGAAGTAATAATTTCATAGTGTAACAGAAATTGGGGTGAAATCCCGAGTTTGGCTTCGTCCGGGTATAAAGGGGAAAGAGGGAATAATGTAAACATTTGTAAAATATTAAAACACATAAAAGGAACTCAGATGACACCAAAATAATTAAGGAGGTGTCGGATCCTGAGGTGAAAGACCCAAAACAACTGGCCAGAGCATTTGGTGGCATCGTCGATAGTGTGGAGCCCGGTAGAGTACGCGGTTTATTGGAAGATTCCAAGAATAAGATAAAGGATTAAGGTACGTCTATAGAAACGAATTTTGTAGTAAAGTGTATTAAGACAACCTAACTTGAATGACCTATCGAATGTTCCGGTAAATGATAAAGTGGACAAGGAATATATAAATTGATTGATGTCCACAAGGTAAATGAAAGTGGGTAAATAGGTGGTTAAGAAACCTAAGTTTTTCAACCCATAATTAACACAAGAGTGTGTCGTAAAAGGTTTTTAAAGACTAAAAAAGAATTTTCCAACACGATAATCGCATGTGTTGAAAGGGTGATTTTCAATGAAAATACTAATATGGATATGTTAAAATGAAAAGGGTAATTTCGGTAAAGAAATGACTTTCAATCAATTCAAGTGGAGTTGTTTAAAATATTTAACCATGTGTGTTAAGTAAATGGATGAATGTCATAATGAGAAAAATGAAGTCTTTTACAAGATTGAGGTGAATTAATCTGGATAAATAACATTTTTGAAAGGAAAAAATTTCATGCATAAGTATGCTTGTGTGTTCATATATACATATAAGGTAGTTGCATGTGCATGTAGGAATAACGTGTTAGAGTCTTCTTTATTCCGTTCAATTTTATACTTCATTTATATATTTTCCACTGAGAATTCGTCTCACTCCCTCATTTGTTACAACTGGTTTGGTGCGATTTTGTATTTTGAGAGCGTTATATAGGTAATTACTCCTTTTATATTACGTTAATAACTCTGTATGCTTGGACTCTGGGGTTATCCTCATGGGTCCCTCACTTAGTTTAATTTGAAATTGGAATTTTATGCTAACCAAGTGAAACATAAATTAAAATAAAACTGTACTAGAAACATTATGTAGGTTATTTCACTACACTTCACTCCTAAAGCTTGGGTCAGACCGAATTGACTACGAGTAACCCATAAATTCAGGTTGGGGTGTTACCAGTTACACGTGTCATCATAGATTTTTGCTGACTAGTCACCATTTTAGGAATAACAAGTCTAACTTCTTACCTTTCAGCCACGAGTGTCAGACAAAACCTTCTCGGATTTTTGGTCTGCTAATCGAAGAGAAAGCAAAGGTTGCAACTACGAGGAATAAGTATATAGGAAAACACTCTCAATTTGTACACCTGAACCATAAAGCTTGGGAGGATCCAAACAACCCTAGTAAAATGAAGGCATTGTCCAAAATATTAATATTTTTTTACTTGTCGTATTGAAAAGATCATCGTGTAAGGCATGTAATTGATTTGATGTACAAAGAAAATAATTTTGTGTAATATCTGATAGGAACATGTCTGGGTGGATCTTATTCAAAAGATAGAAAGAGGGCGCACCGCAATCTACAAAAGATGAAAATTTAGACGAAATTGTGGTTAAAAATAATCCTACAATAGGAAAAATTTATATCCCCCAGACTACTTTCGCTTTGACTACTATTGAGAAAAATCTCCTCCTAAACATGTTCTTTAACTTGAAGACTCTTACTGGTTATTTCGGTAATTTTCGCAAGATAGTAAACTACCAAAGAAATGACCTAAAAAAGTTCAAGTCTCACGAATGGCACATCATCATTCAATTAGTTCCTCTATTGTTTGGACACTGCTTCTCCGAGCACAAAGATTTTCACCTGGTAATTATGAAAATAAGTTTGTGCTTTACTATACCTTGTGCAAAATTAGTAAATAGAAATCTTATTGATAAGCACCGAAAAGTGTAGATTTTATACCCCAAATGGATGCATTTTAATTCTTGGCAAATTGGGTCATATATGCTTAATTGTATATTGTGCAGGCTTGATTGCAGTTGAGGTGTCAAAAGCGTTATTTCAAGGCAAATTGGATCAAGAATAGAGTTAAATACCCCGTCCCCTAGTCCCAAACCTTCACCCATACCCTGTGTGTGTTTAGTTTGTGTTCTTTTTTAGATTTTTATTTTGTGTCGTTTTATTTTTAGGTTTTATTTAGAACTTTTAGAATTTATATTTATATTTAATTACAGTAATTTTATTTCGATTTTTATTAGTTTTTAGTTATCTTTATTTTTTTTAATTAGGATTAGTTTTTTTAGGATTTCATTTATTTTTTATTTCAATAGATTTTACATTTTTTTGGATTTTTAAATTTTAGTTTTAATAGATTTTTATTTTTTGTAAGTGTCATTTCTTTCATTTATTTTTAATTTGTATCTTTTATTATAGATTAGGATTTTTTTAGTAGATTTTAATTTTTTTAGTTTTATTTTGGTTAGTTTGTATTAATTTTTAGTTAGGGTGCAACTAACACACAACACACACACACACTTACACTACATCACACACTCACACCCAAATCCCATACACTACACTGTAATACCCCATAATTTTAAATGACTTTTAAAATGGGTTATATTTTAAATTAATGGATTAATTGGATTTTATTATTAATTAATTCATTCGGGTTTTATCCGGACGGTGGATATTAAAATGGATGATTCTGAATATTACTTAAAGATATTTAGGTAATATATGAATGTGATGTCATTGATATGACTGTATGATATAAATTCGGTAATTTATATTTTTAGTCAGACGCGGTATGGAACGTGTCGGGACTAGTTTATTAAATTAAAAAGAAATTTATTTTCTATCGACCTTATAGTCATTTCGACTGCGTTGTTGCGTCCGAAAGGTTCGAAATAGTCAGAAAAGTCTATTTGGACGTTAATTTTGAGTCTCGGGTCATTTGGAAATGAATAGACAACCCGAAAGGGCATTTTGGTCATTTTTCTAGGGGAGATGAATAGTGATTTCGGATTTTGGCCTATTATAAGTATTGGTAGATTAAGTGTATGTGGGTTATTCATCTCCTCTACACAAAATAGAGAAGTCATCTTCCTAGAGAGAGTGAAAGAGTGCTTGGGAAGGGAAAAGCCTACTTGGGAAGGAGAAGAACAAGAACCAAGGTTCACCACCACCAACCACCACCGGAGTTTGACCGGAGAAGGGACAACCAACTGAGATATACTACACCAAAGGATTAGACCTTCAGTAAAGGCAAGTGTTTGATAATGGCAATTTAAGTTCGTATATTGTCCATGTTAGAATAGTATGAAAAGAGAAGATTATTCATGTTTGGAAGAAATAATGGAGTGATTAAATGGATTTATGGAAACTGAAATGATATAGGAATTAAACCCATGTTTTAGGTTGATAATAATCTACGAAATAGTCATGAATCTTTTAAGAAATTATGAAAACCATTGATGTGTTATTGAAGTTAATATGTTGATGATTTGCTGGAAAATGAGGAGATAAACATGCTTTTTAATCCAATCCCTTGATGATTCTAGGATGTTTAGAGTATTGGAAATCGTTCATATATGTTGATATATCATGTAGTAAAGATTATAAGTCATTTGGGATGTTTAGATGAAGGTTTAAATGATCATAAGTTGCAAAACCCGTAGTTGAAGAAAATACAGAAAACCAGGTTGTGACCTGAGGGATCGACCGATCGAGCCCTGCCTTCGATCGATCGACCTCCCCAGAATATGTAAAGTTGTTTCTTTTTAAATGTTGATTCTTATCCCAAAACTTTTGTGGATCTTTGGTGATTATTATTTGGATATTATGGGACTTAGAAAATATCAGTAAACCCTTGATAAGATTTGAATTAATTTGATTTGGATTCAAGTGATTAAAATGATGAAAATTATATCGAATGGAATTTCGGTTGCTAGATTCATTTGTTAAATTCTAAATGGAGATGTATGAGGATTAAAGATAGGACCAGTAGGGGTGATTGAATATAACACCTGGGTATCCTTAAGTTTACCAGAAGGTTTAATCCAAAGTGAAAGAAGATGTGTTTATAAGAGATTTGAAACTATCGATTTTAACCTTAATTAAAAAGGAGAACTAAACTCGTAGTAATTCGGGAGAAATGATGTTATGGACCAGTAGGATATTAGTGAATTCTTACTGAATATATGTTGAGGAAAAACCTATTTAAATATTGTGTATTGAGTGAGGGTAGCCTTAGGGTTACAATTTGAACATCAAGGACTGAGTTTAAGCTCAATATTGATTTTGCAAGGACGGAGTGTAATACAAGAGCGTAGTGGTGTGTCTCCTGGATAAAGATGGGAGTTTAGAATACATTTTGTTGAAAGAAGGTATGAGGTTATCCCGATCGCATAGTTGAAGTTGTCGGACCTCCTCGATCGACAAAGTTAAGTTGTAGTGTATTGGAGGGGTTCCTTGTTTGGATTTCGCTTTGCGAGACGCTCCGCGCATGAACCTTAACGACGTCAAGAGTGGAGAGATGTTATAGGATGTGAGGATAATTAAATTATGAAGTAAAGATATGATATTTTAATACGTGGAATTTAAAAGGGATATAATGCTACGTATGGGAAATATCTAAGGGTAGTGATATTACCTTATTGATATTATATTATAGGTATGATAATACCTATTTGATTGATTGATGATTTATGTGTATGACATACCTAGATTACTTGCTATCGGTGGGAGGTTTACGCATGAGGGCAGTCATATCCTGATGTATCCATGGGATCTTTGATTTGTCGCTCGAGAACATAGGTCTATGAAAGACTTATCGGGGAGTTGATAAGTCCGTTGACTGTGGGTACGTAGGTATGTACGTGACCCATGGCTACGAGAACTATGTTCGCCTCCAATTTGTTTGTTGTTGTTTGTGGTTCGTGGAATCTTACCGAACCTTTAGTCCCCTATTCAGCGACCTGCGATGATGGGACATGATAGCAGAGTAATGCATTGCACCGCAGCTGTGACTCGGGGTGCCGTATTATATATGAATATATATATAATGGATTAAATGATTGAATGGATATATTGTGGTTAAATCTATCTCCGGTGATAATTGTAGATAACGGTGAATAGAGAAAGATAATGGAATTAAGTTAATGAATGTTTATGCTTATAGAATTGAAAAGATTAATTCATGTTAATGAGAAACAATTCATATTAATGAGTAATGATTCATGTTAATGAGAAACTAATCATATAAAGGAGAAATGTAAATGAATAATAATGTGACGTATGGTATGGGACATACGGGGATTATGATATGGGAATGGAATTATAATATGGAGACTAGAAAAGAGGAACCATTAACTAGGAGGTTAAAAGGAAACGTTAAGTGTGCACTCTAGTTGAGAGGTGAGAATAGCAAGAGAGAGTTGGATCTAACATGTACATAATAAATGCTTTATTGCACTTTTTAAATACTTGCTGTTTTAAAAATCATCTACACATTCGGGCTCTGACCCGTTTCCTTGCATATTTTCTCTTCTATTGTATCTCTATATCAGGTGTCCAGCAACAGGGACGCCAACCTTAGCGGATTATGACAGTCTATGGATTTATGGAGTTTTGCTTAGACGCCTATCTTCATTTGATTCATAGTATTCTTAGTTAGGTCATGTCGCCCAAAGGATTTTCAGTTATCTTTTCTATCGAGGTCAAATACTATTGTATTCGGGTCTTTTTAATACAGTTGTTCTTGATGGGATTACTGTAATGGATTAATATTATTTGGGAATGTTTATTCCAATTGCATTTAAATTCTTTTGTATTATTTATTGGGTTATCAGTGTTGTAGAATAAAATGTGTTGTGTTATTCATAAACTAAAAATGGTTTTTGTTGAAATTTAAATTTGGAAAGTTTTTAACACCAGCTTAATTGGGTATTGGGTGAGTTGTAAATGTTTTCGACAGTGATGCTAAGAATGAGCCAACTGTATATTCTGTTTTAATTTGGTATGGGACTGGCCACCCGGTATTTAATTAGGCGGGGTTTTACAGGTGGTATCAGAGCATCAGGTTCTAGTGTCCTTTAGGATCTGTACCGGTTACTGTGTTTTCAGCTTAGCGTTCTTTGATGTAGAGCCCTATGAGTAAGATTATTGCTTTTCTATTTACGCCTACAAAGGTACGATGACTGCGGCCGAAGTTGCTGCAATTGTCTCTCACGCAGTCTATGCGGCTTTAGCTGCTGTTCAGCAGGCTCCAGCATCGGCACCGGTTGTGCCACCCGCGCAAGGGCAAATGTTTCCTAGTGCATGGGAACGAGCGAGGGATGCCTTTCAGAAAGCGCACCCACCTGAGTTTCAGGGAGGATCAGATGTTGTGACTGCTAGCCAATGGAAGAAAGATATCCAACGGCACTTGAGAATGATTGAATGCACTGAGGTTCAATGTCAAATACTAGCCACATTCAGGCTAGTAGGGGCAGCTTTGCAATGGTGGGAAGCTACGATCACTATGGAGGAGAGGGACATAATGACCATCCAAGACTTTTGGATACGGTTTGATGGGAAGTATTTTCCTTCCGCCATCCAGACAGAGATGAGGCGGAAGCTACTTGATTTGTAACAGGGAGAGAAAAAAACTATGGCGGAATATGAGGAAGAGTTTATGCGATTAACTAAGTTGGTACCAGCTGAAGTACCTACTGAGGAGAGGAGAGTCCTAATGTTCACTGATGGGTTGAACAATAAAATTTGCCAACATTTATTGGGGAATCTTTCATTACGTACGTATGGCAGATGAGGGCCATTGGATGGATAGCGGAGATCGTACTTAGGAGGTTATGAAGTATGTTCGAGTATGATGACCGTAGTCGAGGTCACCCCTATTATGGAAAAATTGAGGAGAGTCATCAGTAGAAGTTCTTGAAATACGTGAATTGTGTATGTTCCCTAACGAAGGAAATATATTGAAAGGCTTGGGTATATAGTGGAGTGTGGTTAACTAGAACTGAAAATTTGGGGTAAAAAAAAAATTCTTGACTCATCGGAGCAAAGTTATAATATTGGGATTCAACAACCATCCCCCGCAAATGAGGATATGTTTCCTATCTAAGGAAGTATGAGGCGTATTGATTTTTGTAGTGATTGATATTGTGTGGGCAAAAGGGTTGTTAAACTTAGCCTATGGCATCGTTATTTACGTAGACTCACTGAGGGGTGTGGGACACCTATATATTATTTGTTATCACGTGGTTTTGATTTTTATGGGATTACTTACCTTGGGCATGTCCGAGCGTGATGTGACTATCGGCATGCATTGACTTGTGGTATATGAGAACATATGTCTGCATCTTGTCTTCAATAAGAGAGTAGATGCGTAGACTCTATTTGGAAACGAAAAACCAAATTTTGGTTTTAAATCAATAAACCTGATATTTTTTTAAACCAAATTTTTATATTATTGACTAAGGACCTTAGGAGTTTCGATGACCGACTACTTTAGGAAGTAGTGTATCGGGGTGGTTCCTTGTTTGGATTTCGCTTGCGAGACACCCCACGCATGAAACTAATAAGCGTTGGGAGTCGAAATAAGTTAGGTCTTTGGGAAACGAGTTTATAACCTTTGCGAAACTTTTAATATGGAAAGCGGTACGAGAGGGTGTATGGGCGCCCTGGATGATTGGGTTGTAGTATTTTTCATAATTGTGAAAAAGGTAAGTAATTGAGACTTCAGGATTTATTTGTTCACTACGAGAGGAATCATTTTTCCCAAAGTTTGTCATGAGGATGGTATAGGGGACATTAGGTAAAGTCTAAATTTGATTCAGTTGAAACTATATGGTGAGGCTTGGCGTATAACATCGATAGGGATTTTGTTAATGTACTATATGGGCGGTACATCTTGGATTTCTTGCGATGGGAGATTTATACTCGGAGTTGACCTTACCGGTATGACTTATATTCCTGAATTTTGGGACGAAATTCCGATATAATGGGGGAAGTATGTAATACCCCGTAATTTTAAATGACTTTTAAAATGGGTTATATTTTAAATTAATGGATTAATTGGATTTTATTATTAATTAATTCATTCGGGTTTTATCCGGACGGTGGATATTAAAATGGATGATTCTGAATATTACTTAAATATATTTAGGTAATATATGAATGTGATGTCATTGATATGACTGTATGATATAAATTCGGTAAATTATATTTTTAGTCAGACGCGGTATGGGACGTGTCGGGACTAGTTTATTAAATTAAAAAGGAAATTTATTTTCTATCGACCTTATAGTCATTTCAACTGCGTTGTTTCATCCGGAAGGTTCGAAATAGTCAGAAAAGTCTATTTGGACGTCAATTTTGAGTGTCGGGTCATTTGGAAATGAATAGACAACCCGAAATGGCATTTTTGTCATATTTCTAGGGGGGATGAATAGTGATTTCGGATTTTGGCCTATTATAAGTATTGGTAGATTAAGTGTATGTGTGTTATTCATCTCCTCTACACAAAATAGAGAAGTCATCTTCCTAGAGAGAGTGAAAGAGTGCTTGGGAAGGGAAAAGCCTACTTGGGAAGGAGAAGAACAAGAACCAAGGTTCACCACCACCAACCACCACCGGAGTTTGACCGGAGAAGGGACAACCAACTGAGATATACTACACCAAAGGATCAGACCTTCAGTAAAGGCAAGTGTTTGATAATGGCAATTTAAGTTCGTATATTGTCCATGTTAGAATAGTATGAAAAGAGAAGATTATTCATGTTTGGAAGAAATAATGGAGTGATTAAATGGATTTATGGAAACTGAAATGATATAGGAATTAAACCCATGTTTTAGGTTGATAATAATCTACGAAATAGTCATGAATCTGTTGAAGAAATTATGAAAACCATTGATGTGTTCTTGAAGTTAATATGTTGATGATTTGCTGGAAAATGAGGAGATAAACATGCTTTTTAATCCAATCCCTTGATGATTCTAGGATGTTTAGAGTATTGGAAATCGTTCATATATGTTGATATATCATGTAGTAAAGATTATAAGTCATTTGGGATGTTTAGATGAAGGTTTAAATGATCATAAGTTGCTAAACCCGTAGTTGAAGAAAATGCAGAAAACCAGGCTGTGACCTGAGGGATCGACCGATCGACCCCTGCCTTCGATCGATCGACCTCCCCAGAATATGTAAAGTTGTTTCTTTTTAAATGTTGATTCTTATCCCAAAACTTTTGTGGATCTTTGGTGATTATTATTTGGATATTATGGGACTTAGAAAATATCAGTAAACCCTTGATAAGATTTGAATTAATTTGATTTGGATTCAAGTGATTAAAATGATGAAAATTATATCGAATGGAATTTCGGTTGCTAGATTCATTTGTTAAATTCTAAATGGAGATGTATGAGGATTAAAGATAGGACCAGTAGGGGTGATTGAATATAACACCTGGGTATCCTTAAGTTTACCAGAAGGTTTAATCCAAAGTGAAAGAAGATGTGTTTATAAGAGATTTGAAACTATCGATTTTAACCTTAATTAAAAAGGAGAACTAAACTCGTAGTAATTCGGGAGAAATGATGTTATGGACCAGTAGGATATTAGTGAATTCTTACTGAATATATGTTGAGGAAAAACCTATTTAAATATTGTGTATTGAGTGAGGGTAGCCTTAGGGTTACAATTTGAACATCAAGGACTGAGTTTAAGCTCAATATTGATTTTGCAAGGACGGAGTGTAATACAAGAGCGTAGTGGTGTGTCTCCTGGATAGAGATGGGAGTTTAGAACACATTTTGTTGAAAGAAGGTATGAGGTTATCCCGATCGCATAGTTGAAGTTGTCGGACCTCCTCGATCGACAAAGTTAAGTTGTAGTGTATTGGAGGGGTTCCTTGTTTGGATTTCGCTTTGCGAGACGCTCCGCGCATGAACCTTAACGACGTCGAGAGTGGAGAGATGTTATAGGATGTGAGGATAATTAAATTATGAAGTAAAGATATGATATTTTAATACGTGGAATTTAAAAGGGATATAATGCTACGTATGGGAAATATCTAAGGGTAGTGATATTACCTTATTGATATTATATTATAGGTATGATAATACCTATTTGATTGATTGATGATTTATGTGTATGACATACCTAGATTACTTGCTATCGGTGGGAGGTTTACGCAAGAGGGAAGTCATATCCTGATGAATCCATGGGATCTTTGAATTGTCGCTCGAGAACATAGGTCTATGAAAGACTTATCGGGGAGTTGATAAGTCCGCTGACTGTGGGTACGTAGGTATGTACGTGACCCATGGATACGAGAACTATGTTCGCCTCCAATTTGTTTGTTGTTGTTTGTGGTTCGTGGAATCTTACCGAACCTTTAGTCCCCTATTCAGCGACCTGCGATGATGGGACATGATAGCAGAGTAATGCATTGCACCGCAGCTGTGACTCGGGGTGCCGTATTATATATGAATATATATATAATGGATTAAATGATTGAATGGATATATTGTGGTTAAATCTATCTCCGGTGATAATTGTAGATAACGGTGAATAGAGAAAGATAATGGAATTAAGTTAATGAATGTTTATGCTTATAGAATTGAAAAGATTAATTCATGTTAATGAGAAACAATTCATATTAATGAGTAATGATTCATGTTAATGAGAAACTAATCATATAAAGGAGAAATGTAAATGAATAATAATGTGACGTATGGTATGGGACATACGGGGATTATGATATGGGAATGGAATTATAATATGGAGACTAGAAAAGAGGAACCATTAACTAGGAGGTTAAAAGGAAACGTTAAGTGTGCACTCTAGTTGAGAGGTGAGAATAGCAAGAGAGAGTTGGATCTAACATGTACATAATAAATGCTTTATTGCACTTTTTAAATACTTGCTGTTTTAAAAATCATCTACACATTCGGGCTCTGACCCGTTTCCTTGCATATTTTCTCTTCTATTGTATCTCTATATCAGGTGTCCAGCAACAGGGACGCCAATCTTAGCAGATTATGAGAGGCTATGGATTTATGGAGTTTTGCTTAGACGCCTATCTTCATTTGATTCACAGTATTCTTAGTTAGGGCATGTCGCCCAAAGGATTTTCAGTTATCTTTTCTATCGAGGTCAAATACTATTCTATTCGGGTCTTTTTAATACAGTTGTTCTTGATGGGATTACTGTAATGGATTAATATTATTTAGGAATGTTTATTCCAATTGCATTTAAATTCTTTTGTATTATTTATTGGGTTATCAGTGTTGTAGAATAAAATGTGTTGCGTTATTCTTAAACTAAAAATGGTTTTTGTTGAAATTTAAATTTGGAAAGTTTTTAACACCAGCTTAATTGGGTATTGGGTGAGTTGTAAATATTTTCGACAGTGATGCTAAGAATGAGCCAACTGTATATTCTGTTTTAATTTGGTATGGGACTGGCCACCCGGTATTTAATTAGGCGGGGTGTTACATACACTACACCCAATCATCACCGTACCAATCTTCAACCTCCCACCAAACCCATCTTCTTTCTTCTCCATAACTCAAACCAACACACACACAACTCTAATCTAAGAACCACCACCATTACCCATCCACCATACAACTACCCAAAACCAACAAGCCCCATACCCACTGCCATAAACCCAACCATTACCCGGGTTAAACCCTCACCTAACCGGAGCCAACTCCGACCAGCACATACCCTAACGCAACACTAATCTCCTATCGGATATCCATCGCCGGCAACCCATGCCGAACCACTCCTCACCCGTTTGCCCAAACCCGTCGTCGTCGGAAGCCCCATCTGCGTCCACGCAACCCACATCGAACCTACTCGATTCCAGCCCGTATACCCACCTGCGACACAACCAACACCAACCCGAGACCTACCCCTTTCCTCCCCCAACCCGGCGGCTCCCAGCTCCGGACCTGTCAAACCCGACGCCCCATACCCGGCGTGACCACAACCCGAAAACCCACAGCACCCACCACCCCGAGCTCAAAACCCATCGGAACCCCCATTACCATACCCTGCCAAACCCGTGTCAGCCACCAGATTCGCTAGACCCGAGCTCAAACCACCCCAAGCCTACTCCACCCAAAACTGCGATCCTTCAACCCGGACCTGCAAAAACCCGCTTCTCCTTTTTTTGACCCAATTGTCCAAAACCGTAGCTGCCAAAATACAAAGCCTAAACCAAAATGACAAAACCCACATGTTATAAACCCACTTAACCCCTTTTCCCAAATTACCCCCAACTAACCACTTATCCCTTTTTCCAAAAATAACCCTCATAACCAAATTAGATTTTTATATCCTCTCAGACCCCATGCTCGTTTCACCATTTTCATGCACACTCATGCCAATTCCCCAAATTGCCCTAAACTCCATGTGCCTCACAATAAATGAAGACCTTAAAGTTCATTTGGAATAATATAGAGAATATACTTGGAGAAGAAGAGAGATAGTTTAGAGTAGAAAATAAATTAGGGAGAAAAATATTTTTGTAAATAGTTTTATTTTTATTTTTTAGAGAGTTGGTGAGATTTATTTGTGAGTGAATTGATTTGTATTGAACATGGTAGAGTTTAAATTGCCAATTTCAAAGAGACTTGTTGAAGATTTGTTCCCTTTCTATAGTCTTTTATTTTATATTCCTTTGATTATTTGTTCACCATGTTTAATATCATGTTAGGCTAAAACCCCTTTCAAGGGGTGGGGTGATCCATTATTTGATGTTAATTCCATTTTAATTAGCTTATTTACATCAAATGTCTCTTTGGTGATTAATTTTGCACTCTTACATTTTAGTTTACGCCTCGAGAGAGGGTAAATGATTTTCGAGAGAAAGTCAAAATTCTAGTTATAATACCCATTTTAGATTCGAACTAGAGATAGGGATTTCTCAAGTGTGGTATTATTCCTTTAACTTCAACTCTAGGCTTACTTTTTTGATTTAAACTAATTTGATAAATCGATCCTAGCGGGTGATTTGGTAAATAATGTTGGATCTACATTTCAAGAGTTGTAGGAGTGTTAAATTAATTTTCTAAAATGTTGTTATTAAAATTACATTTGCAACGAGAGTTGATTTGTGATTTTGATACTAACTTGGGATGATTAATTTTAATGAATTAATTAATTTTAATTAACTAGAATATATGGTGTCATCATATCCCTTGTTGGTCTTCACTTTTATTACTCACCCATCTTATATCTTAGATTTTTATTTAGCTAGACTTACTTAATATCTTCACTTAACTTTTATTTACATCCTTGATTTAGTAGTCTTATTTCACCCTCACCACAAAAATTGTTTTAATATTAAAAAAGCTAAAAAAAATTAGAAAACGTGAAAAATCGAAAAAGAGATAATAAAAAATTGAATTACATGTGTTTTCCTCTCGTTTCACTCCTTTGATTTGGATTGATACCTCACTTACCACTACACTTAAGTTTATTATATTTTGTAGGTATTTGAGATTTTTTATTAGAGAGGACTTTTCAACAACGACGAAAGATACACCGAAAAGTTTACTCTATCAAATGACGCCGTTGCCATTCTTTGGAGCTTGAAGCATTGGAGAGGATACCATTTTGTTATTCATTTGTATTGCATTTTTTTCTTTTTTGTACCATTTTTCAATATTTTATAAAGCTTGTATTAGGAATTTATTACCTTGCTTGTATTGCGGTGCTTGAAGATACCATTTATTTTTCATTTAAAATTGTAATAATCGAAGACAAGCGTGATAGGGAAACCGGAAAAGGTAGAGAGAGGGCATCCAAAGGCGAGAATTTAGAAGCCTCTCTACCTTGGGTCGGTAGGACTCCCGGGGACGACTGATATAGGCATAATCTCCTCCCGTTCGACTCAAATTTTTCAACACCCCACGGTGTAAAAATCATGGGAGGTACATCTCTTGAACCCTCGCGCCTCTCCTGTCAGCGAGTCAATTCTTGTGTGTGATTACGTTCTCTTGTGTGATTTTATTCTAGCATTTATTTTTGAATGGTGTGATGAATTAAATTGCTAAAAACTTCACCCGGTCATTCACGAGAAGGGATTGCATCACCCGACTCACTTGCTTACCAATTGTGTGCTACCCTAGCCATCATTAAATTTAAAATCAATCAACTAGGTAGCCCAATAGGAGAATATTTTTGATAAGGCGATCACTCAGATAATTCCATTATTTTTTATCGCCAGCGGACTAATTAAAATTTGACTACCCTTTCACTAAATTTTGAAGATAAAAATTGGCTATGTGCTAGTTAGGATTTATCCTTGACTTGTGTGTGTGTCCCATTCAATTTTTCAGTAGTCGGTTTTAGTTAGTTCATCCAATTTTAAGAGTTCACCTATTTTTCCCACTCCTTTCTTCCAAAAAATCCAAAAATATTTTCTTTCTTTTTGAGAAAATTCAAAAAATCTAAAAAACTATTTCTCTCGTTATGGTCGACGAAGTCCCTTACGGGAGTATTTTGGTTATTTTCCATTATCACGCAGCACGTGTGAGAGTGATCCCGATCCGTCTCTTTATGATATACTTAGTAGTTTTAGCTATCTCACGAGTACCGTTGATATTCTTGCACCATCTATGCGCGCACCTACTATTCCATCACCCTCGGTGTCAAGTGTCGACATGTCGCATACTTTGTTATGCACCCATTGTTCTTATGCCAATCACATGTCCCATGAGTGCTCATCCTTTTCATATCCCTATGAGCCCTCCATGGAACATGTGTATCCATATGACACTATTTCAGAACCCACCTCGGCCTACTATCCCAATGTATCCAATCCCAAGTTGTATGAATACCCTAGCTATTCGTGGAGGCTTGATCACCCTTCCACGCAATATGAATCCCAACCTGATGTTGTGGATCCTCACACATTCCCACAGTCGTCATAGCAACCTTGTGCACTTTATCCCGATCAATCCCTTCACTATGCACCCCATGATTATCAGCCTTTTATCTCTCACGGAGATGCTTCTCCCATGTATGACACACTTGAACCCGTTTCCCACACTTCATATGAGTATTCTCCCCATCCTAGGGTCCATAGTGAGTTGTGTCCCCCTCAACCACCACCACCACCCATCACTCCACTGCCACCATCCACATCCGCACTCGAAAGCCTTTTGCATAAGTTCATACTTGAGCAAGAGCAAGCCACTCAACTTCAAAATTAAGCTCTCCAACAACTTGAACAAAGATTAAATGAAATTGAGTGTGAGTGAGATTCGTACTTCCCCTCAAGTCAACCCATTATTTCCCCCACATGGAGTGATGATGCGTTGTCTAGTGCCATCGACTTCGAGTATGACCAACCCTACCACCCCGATAATCTCGACGATGAGACTACTCTGTGGTTCGGGCCTCAAGTTGACACTTGTGTTGATTTATCCATCGATAGTGAGCCTGGTCAAATCCCTTCATATCCAAATGAACCCATCATTACGGTTCACCTTTCCTTTCCTTAAAAATCCAAAAAAATGCCCGAGTTTACACCTATCGAACCAACCACATTTATTATCGAGGAACCACTTCATTATAGGTTAGCTCTGTCAATGAGTGCTCATCATTTTCTCGAGATTGAATCCAAGATGGTTTCTACCTCTCCGGATATGGATCCAGTTCCACCATGCTTGTATCATCTTGAGGCCAATATTTCTAGTGATTCCTATATCTCCGATCTTAGTGCCTCGTTTGAACCAACCACCCCATTCATCAGTGATATTGTGGTGGATAAGTTGATCACTTACTCGTTTATTTCCACACTTCCTCTTACGAGTGCTCTTGAGGATCAATCCGCTCCTTATGAGAGTGTGTGTCACCTACTATTGAGTTGGATCATCTTCCTCCACCATTTATCCCACTCGATCCACCCTTTATCCCACCCTTTACTCCACCCATTATTCCACCCGACCCATACTTTACCCCACCCATTGTCCCTTCTACCCCACCACCTGGTTTGGATCTTGATACTACACGTTTCATGTTTCCATCCATATCTTTAGATCCTAGCCTGAAACCACCCTCAAACATCTATGAGATTTTATGTGGTGCTACTCTCTACTTCCGTGACACCAAGCATGTTACCCCATGCCCACCGCTCTCTTGTGGTGTTTATTTTTCCCCTCGGCAGCTCCCTGGTGTGTCACAACACGACCACTATCATCTCCCAGTTATAGAATGGTCGTGTGATTTATATAATCCCTACTCCATTCCACTTTTCAAACCATTCCGCCTCCTTCACCAACTTGAGCACCATGCTTATAGGGCCCTTATTGCCTTCACTTTTTGGCTCAATAAGGCCCATGATCGATGCTTAATCACCCATGCCTTTCTCACTTTTACCTTAATATCCACTCACCCAAGGACCACCGATGATTTTCATCGCGTGATGCACTTTACAATATAAGTGCATTGACCCCTATAGCCTTTATCCAATAAGACTGACGCGTCTGTCTTGTTTGGGGGTGATTATAATCACCTAATTTTTCTGTCGTCCTGTGCTTTCCTAGATCCTATCCTGAGGGTGATATCCCTTCGGTCATGCTGAAGACATTAAACTTAATGCTATCGGGAGGCAACCCGTCGTTTCTTGTATAAGCCGCATCCTGTTTGGGGGTGGTGTTTCACACCACCCAATGCTTTACCATGTTTATAGACTCGTACACATTATTTTTCTAATCATTTATTCAGGTTGAATTTTTCCTTCAACTGTCCACTTCATTAGCGGTTAATTCTGGTAATCTCTTCCCTCCCTTCTGCTCTCAATTTTAAAATTATTTTACTTAACATCGAGGACGATGTTCTTTTTGTTTGGGGGTGGGGAATTTTATCAAAATCGTACCTCTTTTGAAAAATTTTGATTTTTAAACCTTTTTTTTTAATTTCGTGCAGTTTCTTTCATCTCACTTATCGACGTGAATTTTCTATCATCCATCTTTTTAAGTCATGGAATCAAGCTAGAGGATTTATATATATTTTTTCCTAAATAGCTTATGTAATATGTAACAAGGCATGTTGCACCATGAATTTCTAGACTCAATAAAATTTGTGCACTTATCATGTCAATACGGTTTAGAGTTGAAGAGTACTACAATTCCCAAGAAAACCTTAAGGATCACTAGTGGAGACTTTAGGTTGTGAGATTCGTGACTTTCACCCTATCAAAGTGTTTTACGCAATCTTCGAGTCACAAGTTGATTCAACTTTCTTTGGGTCCGCACTTAAATCGTTGTATGATCTCATTATTTTTCATAAAATTTTTGGCTTGATCACTGAGAACAACATCACTTTCGAGTTGCAAGAAATGCGTGTCTTGAAATTTATCCCGGTCACTAGATTTTCATCTATATACCTACCATTTACCATTCATTCACCACATTACCTTCCCATATTATCCTTGTCCACATATTCCCCTCATCATCCTTATACCCTACTCCATTCATATATCATTCATTTTTTTTTAGAAAAAGAATGTTGTTCCAAATGTAAATGTCTTCATTGTTGGTTTGAAAAGAAAAATAGCAAAAGAAATGAATAGAAAAGAAAAAGAAAATTCAAAAAAAAAAAGAAAAAAAAAAGAGAGAAAAGAAAAGAAAAAGAAAGTTTGTAGTTAGTTTTTATGTAATAAAGACATTTGAGCCTAAAGTGTATACACTCTTCTATCACATCCATATTTAATCCATCACCCATCCATCACCATCATACTTCACCTCATACCATCCTTCCCATTTCATTTTCCCCTCACCCATAAACATCCATGTTACCCTAAGTGTTTGGGAAAATGAAAGTCGACGTGATGAATAACTCGACGTTCTCACTATAGTGATTAGCATTCTTTCATGAGATATTTTTCTTTCTAAATGTTCATTCTTTCTTATGTGTGTGTGAGACGTTTGAACTTGATTACATTTACTCACCTCCTCACACACAAGAGCGATACACTATCCCAAATCTTAAGAGTTCGTTTGAGAGAGATATATCTACTGAGATTTTGAAGTTGAAGCGTTGATTCCGAAAGGCAATCTATGAATTACTCTTATGATACTCGACCCATTTTTACTGATTCACACTACACACGTTGAGTTCTAGGAAGGATGTGCCTTGAGTATTTACTTAGCTAAACTTTTTTATGCATTCTAGCTTGTATTTCTCAAAATATTTATCTTGTGATGGATTGTGCGATTATTCTATGTCTAATAAGAGAATGGCAGCATTTCAATAAATGTTTTTAAATAAAGAATTTTGTGGATAAATTCTCTCCAACCCCTCACGAGACAAAACTCGTCCTATAGGGCAACCTATAGGTTTAAAGGCTTGTTGCACATGCTAAGTACAATCGCAAGTGCCCGCGCAAGTGGTGCACTTTTGGCTTCTTATCTCTTTCTCTCCATATTTTTCTCGAGGACTAGCAATGGTCTGTTTGGGGGTGGCGTGATAAGCACCCAAAAGTGTACTTTTTATACCCCGAATGAACGCATTTTAATTTCTAATTCTCGGCAAATTGTGTCTTATATGCTTAATTGTATACTGTGCAGGCTTGATTGCAGTTACGGTGTCAAAAGCGTTATTTCAAGGCAAATTGCATCAAGAATGGAGTTAAATACCCTGCCCCCTAGCCCAAACCTTCACCCTACCCTGTGTGTGTTTACTTTATGTTTTTTTTTAGATTTTTATTTTGTGTCATTTTATTTTTAGGTTTTATTTTTAAAATTTATTTAGAACTTTCAGAATTTATTTTTATATTTAATTAGTGTAATTTAATTGTGATTTTTATTAGTTTTTAGTTATCTTTATTTTTTTTATTAGGATTAGTTTTTTTTAGGATTTCATTTAATTTTAGTTTCAATAGATTTTACATTTTTTAAGGATTTTTAAATTTTAGTTTTAATAGATTTTTATTTTTTGTAAGTGTCATTGATTTAATTTATTTTTAATTTGTGTCTTTTATTTATAGATTAGGGTTTTATTTTTTTTAGTACATTTTAATTTTATTAGTTTTATTTTAATTAGTTGATTTTAATTTTTAATTAGGGTGCAACTAACACACACTCACCCTACACCACACACTCACGCCCAAATCCCATACACTACACTACACCCAATCATCACCACACCCATGTAATACCCCGTAATTTTATTGGTTTTATTTAATGGATTAATTGAATTAAATGAGAATTAATTTGAAAATTTATCCGGAGGTAAATACTAGCGAGATGTGAGTTGGTATTTGAATATGATGTTAAAATAAAATATTACTGAGTATATATGGTAATTTATGAGTATTGAAAATATTAAAAATGTCGCGAGTCAGAAAAATGACAATTTGGAAAATTTAGTTGGGACGTGCGTGTGTTAATCACGCCAGAAATCAATTTAATGTGATGTAAAAAGTAAATTAAAATTTCATTAATCAGATGGTCATTTTGAGTGCGCCAATGTGTCCAAAAGGGTCGAGATAGTCAGAAAACACTAGCCGGGGGTTTAGTTTGGGTCCCAGGGCATTTTTAGGCCAAACCGGCAACCTAGAAGGGTATTTTGGTAAGTTTGAAAATTGAGGAATTAAAACCCACGAAATTTAGAGTTTAATTATATATTATTAGAGAGGCCACTAAGGCCATTATCATCCAAAGGCAAAAGAGTGGGCTACGGGAGTTTTGAGAGAAGTTAGAGAGAAGTTACAAGAGGTTCCAAACCAAAACCATCACCCATCACCACCATTTTGGAAGGATTTGTGACAAGAAAGAGGAGAAAATCAACCTACATTCACCAACAACAAATCTGAAGAACAGACTTAAGGTAAGTGATTTGATGTCATTAATTTCAATGAATATTTCCTTCATGTTTAGTGTAGAAACTTTATAAGCCTAGAAAGTTTTGATGAAAACCCAATGGAATTGTTATGGAACTCATAATTTTGGATGTGGATTGCATGTAGAATGGTTATGGTCGAATTCAGTACCCAAAATATAACTTTTGATGATTTGAAAATGGATTAATAAGGAGACTTTATATTCAATTAAATTCTGGGTTCATGTTTATAGGGTTTGGGGCAAGATTTGGGGATTTATGGTTATTACATGTTGATTAGTAAGATTTGACCCCAAAAATATGTTAAGAAGTGACCGAGGGTGACTTAGATTAGTTTAAAAACATTAAAACATAATTGGTAAGAACTTAGGATGGATTTAGAGAAGAGAAAATGGGGAAAAATGAAGTTGGGACAAATTCTAGGCTGTCTCGGAATTTTCGTTAGAAGACCAACCCAGGTCGTTCGAACGACCTCATTCGAACGAGCTTCTAACAAGGCTCTAGTATCCTTTCTAATGAGTTGATGGTTCTTTCGAATCCTTTCGTTCGAACGACACTCGTTCGAACGAGATCTCAGAAACTTCTAACGAGATTACAGAATGGTCTTTTTCGGTCCGACTTTAGTTTCGAACTTTTCGTAGACTTATTTAATTGAGTGTTATTCTTACCTTGTTGATTAGTGGGTATAATTGTGAGATTGGAGTACATTGAGGATTAAAACTTGGAATTATATAAAAGACATGGTGACTTCTAGGGGTTAGGTTGTAAGTACTTGAATTTACGATGTGAGAACTGTTGGCGAACTATATTGTATATTATCTGGGGACTTGCAAATTGTACAATATTTAATGACGGTATAGGAATGTAAAATATACCTCTATTAATATTATAAGATATCTAAGATGGGTGAATGCTTAGTATATGGACTTTTATGTGTATAACATACCTACCATACTTGCTATCATAGGAGGTCGACTTTCAATCAGGGTCATCTAATCTTTTTGTGCCTACGGGGGGGGGGGGGGGGGGGGGGGGGGGGAGGGAGGATTTAGATTGGTACCTCAGGGACATAGGTCAGAGAATGACTTATTGGTGAGTTAATAAGTCAGTTGACCATGGGAGCGTAGGTATGTGCGTGACCCACGGGTATGTGAACTATGTTCGCCTCCATTATGTGTGTTTGTTGCTTATTGAAACGTTTCCTGAGAGATTCAGAACACGTGGTCCTTATGTACGTGATGTACCGGGATTTGATAGCAGAGTATGTGTGCACTGCAACTTAGCCTAGGGGTGTCATTATTGTATATTTATGATGAGATTAATATACTAATAATTGAGATGAACTGTTTATTAAAGTGTAAGTGTGAATAATTGTAACATTTTTAGTAGAGTTAAAAATGGAAAATTCTTAGTAATTCTTATAACTAATTCTGAGTAATAATAAAAAGACTCTCAGTTTATATTAAGATGTCGGGAATTGAACTTTGAATTGTAAAGTAAAGTCAGGTTTTGGATTGGATTAGTTAGATATGGGAATAATTAGAATATGTACGGGTACGTTAGGCGTGCACAATTAGATGAGAGGTGAGGAACTCATGTGAGTGGACGCATTATCGTGTATTTTATATTCAATGTTTAATGGTATTAAACACTTGATATATTTTAAACTGTTTTCATAATCGGGCTCTGACCCGTTTGTTTTCAAATCTATTTTCTTGTAAAAACCTTTTAGGTGCCTAGCCACAAGGACACCAAGCTTAGAAGTTCCATTCCAGTGACGTACTGTAGCTGTTGTGGAAGTTACAGGGCCTCGATGGTAGACGCCTCCACTTTTCACTTTAACTTCATTCCAAATTTATTCATCTGTAGGGCATGTCGCCCCTTCCTTCTTAGAGACAACTTATTTATTCAGTTGTATTTCAGTTTTGGATATAATTAATTAGTGATTCAGACTTTGTATTTGGTTTTATTCAGTATTCGGATTATTCAGAGGAGTGTTCCTCCAGATTCATTTTGTTTCATCATTATTCTATTGTGACTGTGATGTGATAGTGGCATCATTATTTCATAATTTAATTGGTTGCATGTTAATCTTATTTAATGAATTGACAACTCACTTTTTCAATATTAGGTGGCTAGTAATTGTTTAAAAATATTTTCGACAGTGATGCTATGAATTGAACAAACTTGAAATTTTGTATTAATTTGAATAAAGGAGTATCTACCCGGTATTTAATTACATGGGGTGTCACAACCCATCTTCAACCTCCCACCAAACCCATCTTCTCTCTCCTCCATAACTCAAACCAACACACACACACCTTTAATCTAACCACCACCACCATTACCCATCCACCATACAACTACCCACAACTAACCAACCCCATACCCACTACCATAAACCCAACCATTACTCGGTTTGAACCCTCACCTAACCGGAGCCAACTCCGACCAGCGCACCCCAACCCGAAACTAATCTCTTGTCAGATATCCATCGCCGGTGACCCATGCCGAACCACTCCTAACTCGTTTGCCTAACCCCATCGCTATCGGAACCCCCCACCTACGTCCACGCAACCACATCACAGCCTACCCGATTCCAACCCGTATACCCACCTGCGACATAACCAAAACCAACTCGAGACCTACCCCTGTCCGCCCCCAACCTGACAGTGCCCAGCTTCGGACCTGTCAAACCTGACGCTCCATACCCGGCCCGACCACAACCCAGAAACCCACAGCACCCTCCACCTCGCGCCCAAAACCTGCTGTAATGCCCATTACCATACCCTGCCAAACCCGTGCCAGCCACCAAATTCCACTAGACCCGAGCTCAAACCTCCCCAAGCCTACTCCACCCAAAATCGCAAACCTCTAGTCCGGACCTGCAAAAAACCACTTCTCCTTTTTTTTACCCAATTGTCCAAAACCGTAGCTGCCAAAATACAAAGCCAAAACCAAAATAACAAAACCCATTAAACCCACATGTTATAAACCCACTTAATCCCTTTTCCCAAATTACCCCCAACTAACCACTTATCCCTTTTTCCAAAAATAATCCTCATAACCAAATCAGATTTTTATATCCTCTCACACCCCATTCTCTTCTCACTATTTCCATGCACACTCATGCCAATTCCCCAAAATTTCTCTTAACTCCATGTGCCTCACTATAATTGAAGACCCTAAAGCTCATTTGGAAGAATCTAGAGAATAGACTTGGAGAAGAAGAGAGATAGTTTAGAGTAGAAAATAAATTAGGGAGAAAAATATTTTTGTAAATAGTTTATTTATTTTTTATTTTTGAGAGAATTGGTGAGATTTAATTGTGAGTGATTTGATTTGTATTGGAAATGATAGAGTTCAAATTGCCAATTTCAAGGAGACTTGTTGAAGATTTGTTCCCTTTCTCTACTCTTTTATTTTATATGCCTTTGATTACTTGTTCATCATGTGTAATATCATGTTAGGTTAAACCCCTTTCAAGGGGTGGGGTGATCCATTATTTGATATTAATTTCATTTTAATTAGTTTATTTACATTAAATGTCTCTTTGATGATTAATTTTTCACTCTTACATTTTAGTTTAGACCTCGAGAGAGGGTAAATGATTTTTGAGATAAAATCAAAATTCTAGTTATAATACCCATTTTAGATTCGAACTAGAGATAGGGGTTTCTCAAGTGTTGTATTATTCCTTTAATTTCAACTCTTGGCTTACTTTTATGATTTAAACTAATTTGATAAATCGATCCTAGTGGGTGATTTGTTAAATGATGTTGAATCTACATTTCAAGAGTTGTAGGAGTGTTAAAATAAATTTTCTAAAATATTATTATTAAAATTACATTTGCAACGAGAGTTGATTTATGATTTTGATACTAACTTAGGATAATTAATTTTAATGAATTAATTAATTTTAAGTAACTAGAATATATGGTGTCATCCTATCCCTTGTTGGTCCTCACTTTTATTACCTCGCCCATCTCATATTTTTATTTTTTATTTTTCTAGATTTACTTAATATCTTCACTTACCTTTTATTTACATCCTTGATTTAGTAGACTTATTTCACCCTCACCACAAAAATTATTTTAATATTGAAAAAGCGAAAAAAATAGAAAAAGTAAAAAATCGAAAAAGAGATAATAAAAAATTGAAATCATGTGTTTTCCTCTCGTTTCACTCCTTTGATTTGGATTGATACCTCACTTACCACTAAACTTTAGTTTATTATATTTTGTAGGTATTTGAGATTTTTTATTAGTGAGGACTTTTCAATAACAACAAAATGCCGAAAAGTTACTCTATCACTTATTAAAACTGTGAAATCCACTTTAGACAAGGAAATTTGTGTATTAAAGAAATATTTTCCTTCGTCATTCTTCGAAATCAACATCCATCTCCCTATGCGTTTATGTCAAAAGGCTTTGTTGTGTGGTCCCGTTAGGTATCGATGGATGTATCCTATCGATAGCTTGATGAAAAACTTCAAAGATTACACTAGGAATACATGGTGTATTGGAGGGTCAGTTGTCGAAAAATACATAATTATGGAACCATCACTATACGCTTGGGAGAATATGCTAGAATAAGAGTTAAGGAGGTTCAATCCTCATGGAGAACTAGTGATCGAGTAACCCGATGAGTTTGAGGATGAATAGCCTTTGGGTAATCCTAATGAGTTGATACTCACTAATCTACAATATGATCAATCACGTCGTTATGTCTTCGAATTGCAAGATGAAGTTGAAGATATGGGAGGATAAGTAGATACATTTTTAACTAAATTATTTTTGTTTTATTATACTGATTCTTTATATTATGATCTAAACTCTAAAATTTACCTTTAGGAAGTACAAAAATGAAATTGCCCCAAGTCAGAGGATAAATCACATGACGAATGATTTTAGGGCATGGGTATCAAAAGAGGTCATTTTCACATCTTATGTTTGCGGTAATTTATTCACGTGTGTTAAACAAATTCCCTAATATAAATTTATTAATAAATTCATCTTTTAAAAAGAGGTGATGTCTCTTCAAAGCTCGCACGCCTAGCAAACGCTCCCACATTTCGTGAGAAAGAGATTAAGAAATTCGACACCAATGGTTTTGATTTCGTCTCATATCCATGTGAAGAAAATCTTTTAACGTAAAACAATGGAATTTTAATTTATGCCTTGACTACCTATGTCTCTAGAAAAAGTGATAAAAATCCAAAAGATGCGGTGCTAACCTATTATGGGATTGTCCAAGAAATCTTGGAACTCGACTGTGTAAATTTCACATAAACCATACTCTATTATGACTGGGTAAAGGTGGAGGACACTACGAATGCTTGTAAAGTTGATCCCGATTTAAAACTTATCATGGTGAATTTATCTAACATGAAGAGTAAAGATCACATAGTCGCTGAGCCTTTTATTTGTTTCTTTCAGAATTTAAAAAAGGAATTCTACTCAAAGTGCATATAAGATGGCAATTGGTATATTTTTATGCATTCACCAAAGGGTATGACTACTCATGAAAATTCATTAAAGGCCCCTAAAGAGTTCCAGTCTTCTTTTGATTACAACCCTAATTTGGAGGATCTTTTAGTTGATTTAGATGAAGATTGAGTATCAAAACATTATTATTATATTATCCCTTTACAATCCTATTGGTATCCAAATTGTATCATATTATGATATTGATGCTATATTGGAACATTAGTTTGATTTATTTTAATTTTAATTATGAATGTTTAGTATGATTTATAAATTAACTAGGATTGCGCGGTGCTTTATTTTGAATTGTCAACTCCATGGTTACAATATTATTAAATTGTATATGAATTGGTTGTTGAATACAATTTTTTTTGTGGGGGGGGGGGGGGGGGAGCTGCCTAAAAAAAATTATTAAAAGGATATGGTTATGCCCTAATACGTGGCCCACGATGTTTTTTGAAAATAAAAAATAACTGGTCACAATCTTCTTTGAACATGGTCCCACCCATGATCACGACCCAGGTTCATGGCTATGGGGGTCACAGATTATGTATGTGACCATGGAGTCAATATTATCACACACTAGCCATGGATTTCGGTTTTGATTATGGCGTCACTGATTAAGTCCGTAACCACGGGACCAATATTATGTCACGAGAGAGACCATTTAGGTTCACGGATTATGTACGTGATCACGAGTTTTAGTTACGGGAAAAATTGTCACGACTGAGGTCTGTGACTTGTGGCCCTCGTCACGGTCGAGGTCCATGACCATATTCGGTATATGGTTTTGAGAATATGCAGTTTGATTATTCTATTTGGTTATAGGTGTGTGGCGATAAGATGACCAGGTGGCTAATTGGAGTATTGTGAATACATATTTAGTAGGGGTTGCATACCATTGAATATATATCCCACGTGTTTATTCATCTTCTATATATATATATATATATATATATAATAAAGGTGGAGGGGTTTTTTGTCTTCCCCAACTAACGGTTGAGATTACATCTTGGGAGGTTTGGTCTTTATCAACTAGCGACTAGGATTGAATGTGGTGACTTGGTCTGACCCTGAACCCACAATGACACCTGTGACTTCCACGCTCAAAACTGATTCACCAACAGTGAGCGCACAACACTCAAGAAAAGGAAGGTACGATTTTCCCACTACTCTACTCTACTAATTTATGTATTATCCCATAACCTGCAAGCTCAAATCTCAAGTCCTTTTCAATCCCACTTCAATCTCATATCTTTAGTTCACCTTCATTTGCAGGTGAAAAGAAAACCATTTGCTGGATCTCCATCTTATACACATTCTCACAGTACCTAAATCATCATCGACAAAGCAGGAATCAACACAGATGAGAGATGGTAACTTCTACTTAGCTGAAGGGTAAGTTAGTTAACCAAACCTCTCTCTTTCGCACTATTCCTCCTCGTAGTCTTTCTTTCTCTCTATTACTCACAGATCTCTCCATCGTTTTGCAGATCTAGGACTCTCTATTATTCGATTTCCTGGCTCTTTTTAACTGCCGTTGGTGAACAATCTAGGCCGAGAACGTCGTCGCCACGACGTTTTAAGGCAATAGAGACGTGGGTGCCGACGGCGCCGATGACGAGTACGGAGATGCGGTTGTAGGAGTGAATCTGGGCGGAGAATATGACCGATTTTTTCCAAGCGAGTCCCCCCATGAGTACGTCTCTCTCCCTCCCTATGTATTCAACCTCTACATTTTTGTTGGTTGTCAAACAAGGTAAGATTTATATTTGATCAAAACAAGATTTCAGTTCTAACTTTTATTATGTTTTATTGCTGAATACCATAGTATCATAGTTTTATTAAGTTGTCCAAGATGAACTGCTAACTAGATGTGGTTTTATAGATATAAGATCTCACTGTTTTGAGAGATCAAGTCAGTTCATTAGTTAATTTTTTTTTCTGTATAAGATTTAATTATCTATAAGATCTCACTGGCTTGTAAGTACATTTAATCACTGCTTTGCTATATAAGATTTTTTTTCGGTATAAGATCTCACTGCTAACTATGTTTTTATATTTTAATAATCCACTTTTACATTGTTGAAAAAAGGGATTTCATTTTACAATAATTAAATGTACTTGGAATAATAAAAATATTTTACACATTTTGTTGTACAATAATTAAATGTATTTGGACATGTGGATTCTAATTAATGTGTGTGCATGTGTAATTTGGATATACGAATGATGGACGTAAAAGTAATGTGTAGATCAGTTAAGTAAAATATTACTGGTAATTTAATTTTATTAGTAAAAGTTGTTTTTACATTTTCAAACTAATTCAATTTCCTCATTAATATTTAAAATATTTTTTTACTAAAATTTGATTTGTTGTTTTTAATATGAATAATTTGTTTTCATTTATTACAAATTAATTTTAAGACAAGAAGTCTTGATTTGCAGTTACAAGCCAACACCACACAAACACTAACACAACACGAGTGATAATATTCAACAATAAAAAAATTAAATTTTAAGCACTAACATTAGTTTTAATTTCAGTATTAACACAAAAGGACGATAGAAATTCGATTTGAAATTATTGACACTAACATGACATCTTGGTGTAGGATTAGTAGAGAACATAAAATGAAGTTAGTTTGGGGGCTATTCATTTGGAAAATGTAGTGTTAATGAAAATATTTTATGATTTATAACTCTTTGCTTGATTTATTTTTGTAAGCAATTGTTATTGGTTTTGTTTTATAAAGTGTACAGATTATTTTATGGTATCTTTCTGCTATAGGTTTAGTTTTATAAAGCATAGAAATTATTAAAATATTTATTGGTTTCTTTCTCGATTTTAATACGTTTGTAGTTGGAGTAACTTATTAGCTTAAGGTGTGAAATTTTAAGACTTTCTTAAAGTGATATTAATGTTCATGTGAAGTATTATAAATGTGTGATGAATACCATTTAAAGCACTCTAAAAACTGTGAAAGTTTGATTGATTTTTTAAAAATAGATAAAAAAAAAGTTATTTTGAGCTGATTTGTTATATATGGGTTCATTGAACTGTTTAAAATCCATATAAAAAATTTAACTCAAAATTATTATTTTTTTACTATTTTAAAAAAATAGGTAAAAAATCAGTGTACAAACTTGGTGTGCATAAGAGTATGCCTCTGAGAGAGAGAGAGAGAGAGGGGGGGGGGGGGCGCTCACATACGGGATGGTTTGTGTAGACTATCCCCATGGAAATTTTTTTCAAATCCAAAAAATGGTTTTTTGTGGTGTGTTTAAAAATTTCAAGGGATTCTTAAAAAATTCAACTCAAAATGATTTTTTTAGCTATTTAAAAAAAGGGTCAATATTTGATATTTTTAAGCTGTCAATTATTGGCTCATTTTTTTTAAAATAGAAAAAAAACATTTTGAACTGAATTTTTATGGTCCACTGAAATATTTTAAAACATAAAGAAATAAAAATAAAATATTTTTTGTGTTTTAAAATAAATCCCGCATAGTTGTCCTTCATATTTATATAATTGGTGATGGCTCTTATTGTTTTTTAGAATTTAAGTTGAAATCAATATACTTTTCAACTCTTCATATTTTTCCAATATATATTCAATGTTTAGTACAAGCTATTTTAAAACAACATTTATGAATATGACTAATGAAAACTATTTTTTAATGTTTTGTTGTTCAATTGTAGAACTCAATGATTGGTTTTCTGTAATTAATGAATGTGTGGTTGTAACTCCAAATGGAGAGAATTGTCAAAAAAGTAATAAAATATGTCATCTTCTTCTCAAATACCGAGAATAGTATTTTTATGATGTTTTTTTTGTTTTTTATTTCATGAATTTCGATTGCTTTTTCTTATATAAACTTGAAGTCTTTTATGATTGTCTCATTCACATTATTTCCAGTTTTAACATTAGCGTATATCGTTATTGTTGCTATTTTTTCTCTCTTGTCTATATTAAAATCCAAACATAGTACAACTTTTTTGATTGGGCAGGGGTTAACCTTCATACCCAATACTTATAAACAAATAATTTTTTGTATGTATACTATTGTTTAAGGACAACAAATTATTAACACCAAATTTCAATTGCCTCAACTGTCATAGAGTCCTTTGAGATGTCATGCCATGAAAATATTTTCATCTTGGTTGTGGCATCAAAATATAATTATCCATAGAAATCTATATCACATTAACATAAATGCCAAAGTTTCATGATGTAGTATTCAACATAAGTTGAACGTGAGTAATATAGGCGATTTTGTGCACATGGCAAAACCCCCAAGAAATAATCCCCCCCCCCCCCCCCCCCCCCCCCCCAACACACAACCGATCTTAAATATTTGGTCATTTTATTAACATGTCAAACATTTCCTCAATATTCAATCTCAATATTACATATATTGATTTTGATTGTTGAATGTAACTACAATTTCAGTTTCAACTAATAATATGATGTATTACAATCGTCTGTGCATCACACGGGTTGAACATTAGTTTGTTATATATTATTCAATTCGGTGGGTCCTAGTTTATAGGATTCCAAATTGTTTAGTTTGGTGTTTAAATTGTTAAATCTCTATTTCTCCTCACGAATTATTTAAAAGTCATTTTGAGTATGTGTCATTATTATAGGATTATAATATGTTATTTTATCTTGCTAATGTGGTATCTAGTTATTTGATTCCCTTCAGTTTTATATATGAGATTGACCATCTTATATGTGAAACTAGGGTTACCACACGTTGAGGAAAGTGTAAGATGTATCGTTTCAATCACTTGAGTTAATAAGGTTCCCTAAATAATGATTGTATATGCACAAAACTTATGGGTATGGATAATTTAGCCTCACAAGACCTATACATAACAATAAGGAAATTACAATTTCCACACATAACAACGAGACACAAATATATATGGTTTGGCAAAATTATCTATGTCCAGGAAGGGGAAGATTGTGACACCCTGGGAGGTGCAACTGAAAAATATTGATAAAGTAGAGAATTTTTTTATAAACAAATACCATTTATACTGAGCATAAATTTGAGAAACCATAAACACATATATCAACTCAATAAAATGTCTCAACTTTATTAGATCTCAAATGTTCTTTTACAAACAATTAATAATAAACAAAGCAGTACATTTAAATTTTGAAAATGAATATCCAGAGCCACTAAGGAAGATCCTAATCTCAACTATACCAAAAATATTATCTCTCATCAAACCTTAAATACAACAAACTGGGGGGGGGGGGGGGGGGGGGGGAGCGAAAAACTCAGTAGATCATATAAATACTCCAAATGTAATTGTACATACTTGTGCATGTGTGCATCATATACATGAGTATATGCAATATGAACACTCAAACTAAACTCTGAATAATATAATCATAACCTAGGATATCACCAAGGGAACTTGACAACCCAAGACCCCATATATAAATTCCCGTTGCACTTCCCACAGTAGAGTATGGAGCTCCGTCCACTATCCTGACAATTATCCTCAAAATAATCCAATGGCCCCCAAATATAAACTCAGGCACATGACCCATCATAACCTGGCATAACCACTATAAAGTCTTGGCATCACGACAATAATAACACTTGGCGTACTCGCCAACTAGGGTCCACAGCCTAGTCTTTAGATAATAAACAAAATTGTACTCAATAGCACACCCCGTCCAACGAGTGGTTTGGCTAAGGAATATCTAAACATTCTTCATTAATGAACATCAAAATATCATTCTCTCAATTCAAATAAATTTTAGATTCAATTCCCATAAATCAAATGTACATGTTTTCTACCCAAATTATATAACCCAACATGCTCGTAAAATCAAGTAGTTCGTTGCCCTTACCCGGCATGAAAATAACACATATAAAATAGGTGTAATGACAAATATAGTATATAAGCATATAATTCATATAAATGCAACACATATCATAGATATAACTTTATAGTAAAATTTGAATATGTGTATCACACTAAATTAACAATGGGAGAACGAAACTACGTCAAAAGGATCAAAATCCACAATTGTAGGCTTGTTTTGAAAACCCAGAATAATCAGATCCAAATATTATCTGAATTTCCAATCCGGCTTCAGATTGGATTCAATATGAAAAATTGAGTCAGGCGTATATTTTTATTTTTTAATAAATCTCATTCAAAAGCACTCAAAAAGAAGATCTAAAACACACCAAATTGACTTTTTTTATTCCTCTTGTTTTTGCCTCTTGAAATTTCGTTTTTAGCATCTCTTTTTTATCTTTCTTTTCTTATAATCTTCCATAATATTCCTTATAAAGCCTCTCTCTCAAAACCTATATTGGAGCCTAAGCTAACAAATATAACTATATTGCCTTTTACTTCGAAATTATCTAATTTACATATTTAAACCATTACCAAATGTCCAAAATCCATTTAAATTTGAATTTAAATGTTTGATTCGATTTCAAGCCAAAATAAATATAATATCAATATCATCATCACCATCATCATCATTGCCTTAGTCCCATCATATGGGATCCGCCACATAGATTCCCCTTTTCCATTCTAATCTATTGTATGCAATATTATCATTCAAGTTTAATTCCTTAAGATCTCTCCTAATAATTTCCTCCCGCGGTAGCTTAGGGAAACCGCTATCTCTTTTGGTATCCCTATTTCCAATAATCTTCCTCTTATTATAGATGCATCTACTGGTTTACGAACTATATGTCCATACCATCTAAGTCCGCTTTCTCTTAATTTATCTCTAACGGGAGCTACTCCTAACTTTTCTCTCACATGCTGGTTTTTAATTTTGTCCTTTCTAGTAATTTCTATCATCCATTGGAGCATTCTCATCTCCCTAACATGGAGACTTTGTTCCTGTTTTTTCTTTAAAGCCCAAGACTCCGCTCCGTATAGGGTTGCTGGCCTAATAATTATTCAATAAAGTTTTCATTTTAATTTATTAGTTATCCCATTATCGCATAACACCCCACTTTCTTGTCTCCATTTCATTCAACCAGTTGATATTCTACTCTTAACATTCTCATCAATATCCCCATGACTTTGCAACACTGAATGTAAATAACGAAATTTAGTAGTTTAGTTTATCACTTTTTCTTTAATCTTTAACATTATGCTATCCGGCGCCTCATTATTAAATTTAAATTCCAGAAATTTCAATTTATTTCTACTAATTTTTAGTCCCTTAAGCTCAAAGGCTTTTCTCCAAGTGTCTACTCTCGACGCTAAGCCCTCCTTTGAAGTGTCTACTAAAACTATGCCATCTTCAAACAACATACACCATGGGACATCTTCTTGTATGTCCTCAGTAATCTCATCCAAAACTATGGCAAATAAGTAAGGACTCAAGGTCGATCCTTGATATAGTACCTAGGGAGGGATATAGTTTCTCCATACATAGTTCTTACTCTAGTCTTTATGTCATTATACATCTCTTCAATAACTTTAATATAACTCATAAGGATTCTTTTCCATGATAAAGCCCACCAAATTATATCCCTAGGTACTATATCATAATCCTTTTTTAAGTCTATAAAGACCATATATAAATTTGTATTCTTACTTCTACATTTCTCCATTAACTATCTTAATAAGTAAATTTCTTTCGTGGTGGATCATCCTGGCATAAATCCAAATTTATTATCCAAAATAGTTTACTCATTTCTTAATCTTTGTTCTAGAACCTTTTTCCATAATTATATAGTGTGATTCTTGAGTTTGATTCCTCTACAATTACCGCAGTTTTGTATATCCCCTTTATTTTTATACAAAGGTATTATGATAATTTTTCTCCACTCATCTGACATGTTTCTTTATCTTAAAATTTATTAAATAAACTTGTTAATCATTTTATCCCTATACTTCCAAGGGTCTTCCTTACCTTTATGGGCATTTTATCCAGGCCAACCTCTTTATTCATTCCCATTTTTCTTATTAATATATCTACTTCTTTTTCATTAATCGGATATACCATTTCTATATTCGGTTCAATGTTCTCGACATCTTTAGTGTTATATTATTCATTTAATAATCCTTGAAAAAACTCTTCCCATCTATCTAGAATTTCTTTGTCGTTAATTAATATATTTTGATTTATGTTTTTAATCCACTTAACTTGACCCATACCCCTTGTCAATCTATCACTATTCTTTGCCAAATTATATATTTTCTTTTCACGTTCCTTGGTACTTAATTTATTATAAAGATTGTTGTGTGTTTTGTTGCAGATTTCTAATAATATTTTTTACTTAACCTTTTAACTTCTTATACGGTTTAAATCTTCTTGATTATTACTCTTTTGCCACTCTTTAAAACTTACTCATTTTTTTTTGTATTATCTCTTGTACTCCCTTATTCCACCACCAAGTCTCTTTTTTAATGATTCTTTTTCCAATAATTTCACTTAATTTTTTTTACCAATTTTCTCGATATCACTATTTGTTCTTGACCAAATGTTGTTAACATCATCGTCCCAATTCCCCTTATTGTTTAACAAGAACTTATGCCTAAAGTTTATCTCTTTGTAATATAAATATCCCTCTCAATAAAATAATAATACTACTTAAATCTTATATAACATTCATAAATAAGTCCTCAAAATAATGGGGTATTACATTCTTCCCACCTACAAAACGAATTTTGTCATCGAAATTCACCAAAAATTTTCTTCCATTAAATTAAAATAGAAAGTTTAACATCGCGCAAATAAGAGACAACATAAATAAAATCCCTCTCAATAGAGAACGTAACAAACCAATAATCCCAAGCGTGAGAATAAGAATAATTTATGTTCTGATACCACTTTGTACCCCCGGGAGGTGATACTGAAAATTATTGATAAATTAGAGAATTTTTAATAAACAAATACCATTTAGAGTGTGCATAAATTTGCGGAACCATAAATACATATATCAACTAAATAAAATGTCTCAATTTTATTAGATATCAAATGTCCTTTTACAAAAAATTAAAAATAAACAAAGCGCTATATTTAAATTTTGAAAATAAATATCCAGAGCCTCTAACGACGATCCCAATCCCAATGATTCCATAAATATTATCTCGCATCAAACATGAAATACAACAAACTATGGGGGCCAGCGAGAAACTCAATAGCTCGTATAAATGCTCCAAATGTAACTACATATACTCATGTGTCCGTGCATCATATACAAGAGAGTATGCAATATAAACACTCAAACTAAAATCCCAATAATATAAGAATAACCTAGGATCTCGTCATGGGAACTACACAACCCAAGACCCCATATAAAAATTCCCGTTCCACTTCCCATAGTACGATATGGACATCACTCCACTATCTTGTCAATTGATATGCCAAAATATACCCTCGACTGGGATGATGGTGCTCTCAACCTTAGACGAGGGAACAAGAAAACCAGATTACCTAGATTATGGGATTGTACCATAGACTAAGGTCGGTTAGACCGACCGTCAAAGTATCAAGTAGCAGTTTGGGCACTCGATCCAGCGTAGACCCTCGGCCTACCTGAAGTCTCATCTCGGCTCGGCCACATGGAAGAATTTGACCGACCCTATCCACACACCGCGAAATCTGTCGTATAGAGCCCCGTGAAGACTAGCCTCAGCCTCGATCTCCATATGCGGGTCGAGGGTGACATCAGCATAGCGTGTGGATTGGGAGACGCATCGATCAGCGTGCATAGTATGTATACTCCACATGGGTGAAACCGTTATAATCGGATCAAATATTTGTCCATCATACTCTACGTGTAACATAGCCAGGTGTCTCCACTGGAGAGGCTAAGAGCAGCGCGTTCATATATACTACATGTTTGGTGGGAGGACACTGTACCCCCTAAGAACTATATAAACCTTTCATCTCTTAAATTGTAAAAGATCACTGATTCACAACCCTATCAAAACTCTATCAAAATATACAGAAAAGAGAGAAACGCTTGAGTGTTGTATTTACACACCATTAGTGCCATACTTATAGTGAAAACCACCATTCACACTGTAGAGTGGATGTAGGCTCCAGCCAAACCACTTATATTCAGGTTTTCATCCTCTTCTCCTCATCTCCTTGTTTATTGATTTATTATGTGATTGATGCCATTGTTATGTACCTGTTTGAGCTTCATACATCTGTGACCTAGTGATATGATGTCTGGTATCATCAGTCTGGCGCCATCCGTGGGAATGAGAAACATCATCTCTTCCCTTACTTAGCTTGTCCTCGCTGGATTATCTGGTGGTGAACCAACCCTCCCCTTTTGTTGAGCTATTTCACAATTGAAGGAGTTCCTATTGAGCTGCAAGGCTTTCACTCATTCATTTTAAGCTCATCCACCAGGTTATAACATGGCATCAGAATTTCCACTGCCACCCCACCAGCTGGTGGCCCTAGTTCCATTAATGCCCCTCCTCAGTCAAAAATGGCTAAAGTGGCAGCCGCATTGAAATCCTTGGCAGCAAGCCTACAGGCGATACAAGAGAAGCTAGTTGCCTTCAGCCAGAACGTAGTAATCAGGCCAATGGGGGTCCCACCAAAGATGATTACTCTGACAGATAGGGAGCCTTCTTAGGGGGGCAGGGGACCACCCTAGGCACCTTGAAAGGAATTACCTCCTCCTCAATGGAGGAGAGACGTTGCTAACCCTAAGCGTTTATGCCTGGGGAGGTAAGGCCAACCCTGCCCGGAGGACCGGTATGATGATTATGAAGCTAAATATGCTCAAATTAACTGTTAGGAGCCATATGAAGTATCTAGGAATATGGTGCGCCCCATCCAAGGAAGTCAAGGTAGTGATAGGAGGCCGACTCAAGATACCCAACCTAGGGGATCAGCTTTTGACCGATTAAGTAGAGGGTCAACCTTCGAAACGGTTGGCCCAATTGGATATTTGAGAGAAAGGTTGTCCAGGTCAAGGAGCAATGCTGGATGAAGAAGGGAGGGGGAAGATGTCCGACCCCCTCATGGATGATACGAGTACCAGCGAGATGTGAATAACCGACGCATATCAACAGTCGGGGAACCCTCGATTCATCCATTAGAGGTAGCAGGGGATAACATCGGCCAGGTTGATGCTGTCGAAGAGGTCGGGAGGCCTTCGAATGACTCCATCCAAAGGCTAGAAAATAATATTAGAGACATCCTTAAGAGTCGTGACCCCTTGCAAAGGGGATACTCAGAAGGTTCTCCTTTCGTGGAAAAAATAGTCAACTTATCGACCCTTTCCATATTCAAATCGTCGGTGGTTACCCCAAAGTATGATGGGAGTACCAACCTTGTGCACCATGTAGAGATGTACCAGTCGATTGCAGATATCTATTTTGTCTCATATGAGATAAAATGTCATGCATTCTCGAGAACTTTAACTGGAGTTGCCGCTATCTTGTTCACCTCACTCCCAACTTTTATTTTCGGGGTAAGACCCCAGAAAAAGACAACTCGCCTGTTGTACGTTAAGTAGGGAAAGAATGAGAGTCTTAGGGAATACATCGTGAGGTTTAATAAGGATAAACTGGAAGTAGAAGACTATGAGGAAAGTATTGCGATGAATGAATTAGTAGGACGCTTGAAAAAAGGGAAATTGCTTTAGAAACTTGCTGAAGACCTGCCAAAGTCTATGGCCGAGCTACTAGCGATGGTGTACAAGGTCATGAACGTCGAGGAAGCTATGGCAGCTGAGTATGAGCATGAGAAGGGGACTAGTAGTGGGAGAAAGTTTCAGAAGAGGAATAAATATGGAAAGAAGTGATCGGTCGATGATAAGTTCATCGGTTATTATCCTCCCACGATCAGCTGTGAGAACATTTTAAATGAAATCAAGAATGATCAGACCCTTAGATGGCCTGAGAAGCTGAAAGCTCTTCCTCACAAAAGTAATACAATCTTATGGTGTGAATTTCACCAAGATCACGGGCACTTAACCGATAAGTTCTTTGCCCTGAAAGATGAGATTGAGAAAATTCTTAAAGCTGTAAAGCTAAGGAAGTATGTGGGCAGTGATGGACCAAAGAGAGGATGAGACGACCCCAAAAGACGAAGGGCTGATAGGTGCAGGGAAAATGTCCCAAGGAAGAGGGACAAACCCTCAGATGACGACGATGATGATGACCTAGACCTGCCACCAAAGGATGATGATCCAAAAGGTCGACTCCATATGATCTCGTTTGATGTGAAAATGATCTATGGAGGATTGGCGGGGGTGGGGAAGAAGTGGCTGACTGTAAGGAACATGTTGATGAGGCTAAGACCCCCCCCCCCCCAAGGTTAAAGCCGTTAACTCGATCGAGGTAGGTACAAAGCGAAAGAAAATAAAGAAGGTAGATATATACACTTTAATCGTGGGTTTTTCAAGACTTTACCTCAAGGTAATCCTAGATCCTCAAGATGACCCTTTGGTGATTACAACCAAAGTTCATGGGTATGATGTGCCGAGGATATTGGTTGATGGGGGAAGTTTGGCTGATGTTATGTTTTGGGCATGCTTCAAAGTCTTGGGACTTAGAAAGAAGAGGTTTGTCCCTTACCATCATTTGCTGATAGGGTTAAGTGGAGAAAAGGTGAACCCATTAGAAATGTATGAAATGGAGGTCAGAATGGAAGATGTTTCTCCTAAGAGGCTAACAAAGAAGTTCAATCATTTTGTGATGGATGAAAGTATGTACTCGGCTTATAACATCATTATGGGAAGAGTAGCCCTCAAATAATTTGAGGTCGTGCCATCCACTGTACACTAAATGGTAAAATTCTCGACCCCTTATGGGTTAGGGGAAGACCAAGGTGATCAAGTGCTGGCATGTGAATGCTACTTCAACTCAGCTAAGGAGAGGGGAGCTCACAAGAAAGCAACTGCAGCCTATAATATTGATACCCTTAATCCTAGGGAAAAAACCAAACTTAAGAAAGGAGAAGTCACGGAAGAGGTCGAGTCCATTGTCCTCGATGAGGATGACCTGTAAAAAATCATCCAGGTCAACAAAGCCCTGAGAGGGGATATTAAGGAAGATATGATCAAACTCTTAAAAGAGAGGCAAAGTATTTTCGTATGGAGCCATGAGGATATGTCAAGGATAAATACTAAACTCTTTTTCCTTAAATTGAATGTGGATGATGATTCTAGGTCAATACGGCAGAAGAGGAGGATCTATTCTAGGGAGAAGTATGAGGTCATCCAGGGAGAGGTAAAAAAGATAGAAAAAGCTGACTTCATAAGATAGGTGATATATCCTGAGTGGATAGCTAATGCAGTCATAGTTCCCAAAGCCAATGGGAAGTGGAGAATGTGTGTGGACTTTACCGACCTGAACAAGGCATGCCCTAAGAACAATTTTCCTTTACCCAGGATCGACTAAATGGTGGATGCCACAACAGGCCATGAGGTAATGAGTTTCATGAATTCTTACTGAGGCTATAACCAGATATCCATGCACCCGAACGAGGAGGAGAAGACTCCCTTCATAACCGATAAGGGGACCTACTGCTACAAAGTCATGCCCTTTGGTTTGAAGATTGATGGGGCTACCTATTAGAGAATTGTGAATAATATGTTTAAGAATCAGATTGGGAAGATAATGGAAGTCTATGTTGATGATATGTTAACTAAGATCTTATAGGCCAACACCCATGTGGCCGACCTCAAGAAAATATTTGACACGATGGATAGTCATAGAATGAAGCTCAACCCTACAAAATGCATGTTTGGTGTAGGGTATGGAAAGTTCTTGGGATTCATCGTCAATAAGAGGGGGATAGAGGCCAACCCAGATTAGATAAAGGCCTTAATAGAGAGGAAAACACCATCTATAATCAAAGAGGTTCAGACGCTGATCGGGAGAGTAGCAGCACTTAACAGGTTTGTATCCAAAGCCACCGATAAGTATCTTCTATTTTTTAAAGTCCTTAGAAAGGATTTCGAGTGGAATGAGGAATGTGATAAGGCTTTCAAAGAGTTGAAGTCTTATCTTGTCTCCCCTTTATTGTTATCACGACCAGTTAAAGGGGAAACATTGTATGTGGACTAGCAGTCTTGGAATCATCTATTAGCGCTGCCATCATAAGACAAGAGGGTCGAATATAAAAGTCGGTGTAATTCAATAGAAAAGCACTCCATGGGGAAGAGCAGAGGTACCCCAGGATGGAAAATTTATCCTACGCTTTGATTTACGCTTCGAGAAAAATGAAGACATATTTCTAGGCCCACACAATAGTCATCCTTACCGAGTCTCCACTCCGATAGGTCATCCACAAGCCAAAGAAGTCCAGGAGGTTGATGACTTGGGCAATAGAGCTGGGAGAATTTGATATCGTCTATCAGCCTTGGGTGTCCATTAAGGGCAAGCGTTAGCAGACTTTGTAGCTGAGTTCACTTAGGACGAGTCCGACGGTGAAAGTTATGAGACTACAAATTATCAGTAGTGGGAAGTGTCTACTCTCACCTAGATGGGGATGAGGTAAGCATAGCTAGGAGGAGGGTACCTGAAAATGAAGAGGAGCGATATCTCTTTAATAAGGGAACCCTATTAGAGAGTAATTTCTCTAAGGATGGTATTGTATGGAGCATCTTCGTTGATGGGTCCTCTTACGAAAATGGAAGCGGTGCTAGACTGATATTATCGGCACCAGATGGCATAGATATTGAATATGCCTTGAGGTTCAGCTTTAAGAATTCAAATAATGAGTCTGAATATAAAGCACTCATAGCAGGCCTCACCTTAACTAAGGCTCTGAATGTCATCCAACTCCTAGTCCACAGTGATTCAAGATTGGAAGTGAACTAGATCTTAGGGGGCGAAAGACGATTGAATGAAAAAAATACTTGGAGAGAGTAAGGTCAACACTGAAGAGCTTCAAAGAGGTGAAGCTGAAGAGGATACCTAGGCTAGACAATAGTTGAGCTGATGCACTTGCAAGACTTGTCTTAGCCACAAGAATGGAGATGAGAATGACAGTACCGATAGAAATCCTGCATCGGCCGACCATTGAGGAGGAGGACAACACTTTTGGGTCTTATCCAAATTTAGATATGGGATCTTCATGGATGGATCCCTTCATCAGATACATCAAGGAGGGGGAGTTTCCAGAGCCAAAAACCAAGAGAAGGAAGTTGAGATATAAAGCCTCCAAGTTCTCCATCATAGGAGTCACATTATATAAAAAAGGGTTTTTACTTCCTCTCCTCAGGTGTGTCCATCCATATGAGGTATCATATATCCTTAAGGACGTGCATGAATGCTCTTGCTCCAGTCATATCGAGGGTAGATCTCTACCCAAGAGGATTATTACCCATGGGTATTGGTGGTCGACCTTGGCCAAAGACGCTGTAACATATGTCAAGAAGTGCGACAAATGCTAGAGGTTCGCTACCATTCCCCATCGACGACATCAACCTCTGACCTCAATCACATCTCCTTGGACGTTTGCAGTATGGGGAATTGATCTGATAGGACCCCTACCAAAGCTATGAATAATTATCATTATCTGATCATAGTGATAGAATACTTTTCGAAGTGGGTGGAGGTCGAGTCGATGATTACAATCCTGGAACAGAAGACCTTCTAGTTCATCTGGAAAAATATCATCTACAGATATGGCCTACCCAACACCCTGATTTTTGATAATGAAACACAATTCAAAAATGTTTCCCTTGAAAAGTATTGTGAAAGAGTCGACATCAAAAAATTCTACTCCACTCCCGACCAACCCAGGCTAATAGGCAGACGAAAGTGACAAACCGAACGATTCTTGATGGAATTAAAAAGAAGTTGGAGGACCCAAAATGGAGATGGATCGAGGAGTGTACGTTGTCTTATGGGCCTACAGAACCACGAAGAGGACCCCTACCAGGGAAACCCCATTTATGCTTGCTTACAGATCGAAGGCGATCGTACCAATAGAAATAGATTTACCCACTCACAGGGTTCAGACCTATGACCTTGAGAAGAATAGTGATGAGTGGAGACTTGATTTAGATCTCGTAGAAGAAATAAGAGAGGACGCTGAAGTTAGGCAAGTTTCCAACCAGTAAAGAACAACAAAATTCTACAATAAGCAGGTGAAAGCGCATCCACTGAAAGTAGGAGACTTTCTACTGAAGAAGACATGGAAAAAACCCAATAAGCTTCACCCAAATTGGCATGGCCCATACAAGGTACTTGAAGAGGTGGTGCCGGGGATGTACAAATTGGAAAACTTGGAAAGGGAGCCATTCTCTAACCCATGGAATGATGATCACCTGAAGAAATATTACCAATGAAATGATAGTACTGTCTTGTCTGCATTTTATTATAACACGTGTATAAAACCCAAATGAAAGAAATTAAATGAAATCAAATTGTTACCCCATATGTTGTTTGCCTATTCAAATATTAAATTGTATCACACCTTAAGCTGAAAAACATCATTCATGGTGAAATAAGATTAATTTGGTGAAGTCACTCCCTCGGCTGGGATGACAGTGCATGGAGGGGACGCCCCTCCATACACTCTTAAAAAGAAGAGGGAGGACATTGCCTAAAACACCATAATTTGGTGGGTGAAAATTATTAAAAATCACTTAAGTATGGTTGATTGTTAAAACATCATTAATTTGGTGAACTCACCCCCTCGGTTGAGACGACAGTGCATGGAGGGCACGACCCTCCACACACTCTCAAAAAGGTGAGGGGGGACTTAATGCCTAAAACACCATAATTTAGTGGGTGAAAATTATTAAAAATCACTTAAGTGTGGTTGATTGTTAAAACATCATTAATTTGTTGAACTCACCCCCTCGGCTGAGATGACAGTGCATGGAGAGGATTACCCTCCACACACTCTCAAAAAGACGAGGGAGGACTTAGTGCCTAAAACACCACAATTTGGTGGGTGCAAATTGTTAAAAATCACTTGAAGTGTGGTTGATTGTTAAACATCATTAACTTGGTGAACTCACTACCTCGGTTGAGACAACAGTACATGGAGGGGACGACCCTCTATACACTCTTAAAACGACGAGGAAGGACTTTGCATAAAACACCATAATTTGGTGGGTGCAAATTATTAAAAATCACTTAAGTGTGGTTAGTTGTTAAAACATAATTAATTTGGTGGCCTTAATCCCTCGACTGAGATGATAGTGCATGGAAGGGACGACCCTCAATACACGTCTAAAAAGACAAGGGAAGACTTAATTCCTAAAACACCATAATTTGGTGGGTGAAAATTGTTAAAATCACTTAAGTGTGGTTGATTGTCATCAAACATCATCAACTTGGTGTCATACAAAACAACATAAGACAAAAGTGAGATTTTGTGAACTTAATGAAGTAGAATATAAAAAGAGCAATGTCCATATGCTTAAAAAAGGAAGTTGGTACAAAGAAGAGGGTATGGGCCACAACTGGCCACCCTACTGGTTCGGATTAGTGGGGGTCAAAGCCTAAGTCTCATTGCTAGTAGTAGCGGAATGCAAACCTTTCGAGTTCCCTCTAATAGTCATCGTGGGATCAGTAGATGTCCCTTCACCTTCATCTATTGTCAAAGACTCTATATGGGACAGAGCCTCGGTCATCAGAGGGTCTTCAAGGTCAGCAGCCTCTAGAGATGGTCGGATGGAAGACACTGCATCATCAAACTTTAAGATGTCCCACTAACAGGACGTCTTGATTCCTCTCTCCAAGTACTCCAAGTCGAAGCCTTAGAACTTGTTCGAGGTCTTTTACGCTTCCACAGCATCTGCCCCGACTTTCTTTACTACTTCAACAAGGTTGGCTTCAAATTTTATGGCCTGATTCCTTAAATCCTCGTCCTTCTCAATAATGATGCTATCCTTAAGCTCCAACTATCTTTTATACTCAAGTTTGAGCTCATATATGGATTGCTGATGAGAGGGTTTAAGGTCGACCAAATGGGTTTTGTGGTCGGCTTCATCTTGAATTTCTCTCTCAGCCTCCTAGAACTTCTGCTGGTTCTCAGCCATCCATTTGGTGGCTGAGGTCAAGGTACAAACAGACTACAACAAACCAAGGAACAATCAAGAAAAAACTGTAATGTTTGCAAATGTATGACAAAGGTCAAAAGGACAAGGGAGATACCTGTGCCAGATGGTGAAGTACAAAATAGTAGACCTTAGTCGGGGGCATCTTGGCCAAGAACTCATAGTCGACAACCAACGGGGCTGAAAACATGGATACCTTTACAGCCCTAAGGTTGGTGATTAAAGAGGTGGGGTCGACCTTGAGTTAAGTAAGGTTGGCCGACCAGAATTACCCTAACGATGAAGATGAGATGACATCAAAGTAGGTTATTTCAGTTCCCCAACCCTCTGCCTCGTTATAGGATCGGGTCAAGTGTCAATAGGACCGCCTAGATCCTTCTTTTTTCGTGAAACCTTGGTAGTTGTCCCCCTGTAGTGGTTTTCTTAGGGGGAGATTGTTGTTTGTTCTTCTTCTTGCTGATACCAACTAATAAACTTAAAGATGTCATCTCCCAAATATCATCTAAGATGTTAGGAGGACGATCTGCAAAAAAGAGGATGACATTTCAGAAGTAATTAATATGATAAAGGAAGACATTGGAAAAAGAAACAAACAAACAACTCTTGTAATTCTTCAAGGGGGTCAACCCCCAGACTAGATTCCTTAAGAAGCTTTAGGGTCATTAAGTCTTCAAATTTGGGAAGATCACCCTCAACTCCCTATTCTCTTAGGTAGTTGGCCACTTCCCTCTCAGCAAGGCTGAGGCCAGGGTCAGACCTTGCTTCCATCGAATGATTGGACCATGCTTGAGGGACCCTCAGACTATCTTGAGAGGGGTCGACCTCATATAGGAATTCCCAAGATCCAGAAATAAAGAAAAACCTTTTCTTCCAGTCATGGTTTGAAGTTTAGACGACGTGGAGGAGTTTTTTGTCTGACTTCCTGGCACCTAGGTGGAAGTAGCCTGTCTATTTGGATGATGAAGAGATGTTATAACAAGCTAAGAATAAGTCAGTTGATGTTTCATTTGTGAAAGATTTTTTATATAAGGAAATATACCATCGGATAACCCTCAAAGAGTTAGGATGCAGTTGAGTGGGAGCAACCCCTAAGGCAGACAAATGGCCACGATAACAAGATAAAGGGGAATTCTGATGCTGACCCTAAAAATTTGCTCATACATAGGAACTTCCCCCTCTTGTCCTTCAAAAACTTTCTCATTCTTGTATGGGACCATCATTGTAGCATCGGATTTGATGCCAAATGAGTGTCTCCATACCAATAGATCGCATTCTTTAATGGACGAGGCATATAAAGAGGCATGCGAAGTGTCGACCTCGTCTTCGGTTTTAGTGCCTTCATCCTCTTCCTCACACTCATCCTCATCCTAAGCTTCTGTTGCCTCATCATCAGTAAGGATAAGAGGGCCATATGGTAAATTTTCTTAAAACTTACCAGGGGACATGGTTGTCATAGGGACTGCATTTTGATTAATTGTGGGTTCGGCCTACTCATGATGGATGGTGTTTGGTGAGTCATCTCTCACAGATGTCTCAGCTTCAAGGAAGGACGACACTCTGGTTTATGGTTCCCCCATCGTCTCTTCTTAATTTTAGTCCTCGTCTTGAGGGTGATACGGGCTGATGATTTTAGCTGGTGTCAACAAAATTTTGGCCAACAAATTAGGAAAGATGGGTCATACCGAAACATGGTCGGCCATGCGTCTACCCTCATCTTCTTCCTATACCCTATGGATCTCTTTAAATCACCTTTCTCTTAAAGTGGGAAATACCTCGGCCAACTTATAGAGCCTTTGTAGCATTCAGAGGATGACCTTAGACTTGCAGAGATTTTTGAGGAAAACCACAAACAAGTAAAGTTGTTGACCAGTTTGACCACATGATCAAATGGAAGAAAATGAACCGTTTTGAGGATTAAATAGTCAAGAACTCTAAAGAGGATCACCAGAGAAGGTGATTGGAATCCTAATGATAAAAATATCTATGGGTTTTTTGGTACTTACATGAGACAATACTGGGTACTAATATAGCCTGCAATCAAGTAACCACCAATTTATACACTAAAACTAGCCTTAGAGCCACCGCCAAAGGTTGCAAAAAGATCAAAAGTTCGTCAAAAAACTCAACAAGTACAAACTCAGGTAAAAGCCACAAACTCAATGCAACAATGGATGACAATGTTAGAAAATAGCAAAGAAAGGTACCAATAAGAAGGAAAGATGAAAAAACACCAGTGATAAGCTCTATATAGCTTGTCATAGAAAAAAATGGCGAGAACGGTAATATCCAGAGAGAGAGCACAAAATGGAAGAAGAAGAAAGAGATCCTTTGGGATATTCTCAAAATTTAAACATTACGTCATGATTTGGCACAGAAAATGAAGTGGCGCACAACCCTCAAGGCATACCATCATTAGGCACAATGTCCCAAGCATGATCAACAACCCCCATTCCTGGAGAATGCAACACAATGATTGACAAGTGTCAAGTGTCAGTTTGAAGCCTCATTAATTTGGAAGCCAAAGACATGATAATACCCCTCAGCCACCTCAACAGCACCGATGGCTAAAGTCTAGGGGTGATTAATATGCCAAAATATATTCTCGACTGGGACGATAGTGCTCTCAGCCTTAGACGAGGGAACAAGTGAACCAAATTACCTAGTTTATGGGGTCATACTAGAGACTAAGGTCGGCTAGGTCGAACCTTAAACTATCAAGAAATAGTTTGGGCACCCCGTCGAGATAAGACCCTCGGCTTACCTGAACTCTCAGCTCGGCCACACGAAAGAATTGGTCTGATCTTATCCACACACTGTCAAATCCATCGTATAGAGCCCCGTGAAGACTAGACTTGGCCTCAGCCTCCATATGCATGCTGAGGGTGACATCAGTATAGCGTGTGGATTGGGAGATGCATGGATCAGCACGAGTAGGACATATACTCCACGTGGACAAAACCGTTATAATCGAATCATTCCCTCACGTGGGGTAATATTTGTCCATCATACTCTACATTTATCACAGCTAGGTGTCTCCAGTAGAGAGGCTAATACCAACGCGTTCATTCATACTACATGTTTGGGGGGAGGACACTGTACCCCCTAAGCACTATATAAACCTTTCATATCCTACATTATAAAGCATAACTTATTCACAACCCTAGAAAAACTCTGTCAAAATATACAGAAGAGAGATCAAAGCTTGAGTGTTGTATTTACAGGCCATTAGTGCCATACTTATAGTGAAAACCACCATTCACACTGCACAGTGGACGTAGGCTCCGATCGAACCACTTATATTCAGGTGTTCATCATCTTCTCCTCATCTCCTTCTTTATATATTTAATGTGTGATTGATGCCATTGTTGTGTACCTATTTGAGCTTCATACATCTGTGACCTGGTGATACCATTTCTGGTATCATCATCAATTATTCTCAAAACAATCCAATGCCCTCCAAAAATGAATAACATTACTCGGGCACACGACCCATTCTAACCTAATATCACTACTATAAAGTCTTGGCAACACAACCATAATAACATTTGGCATACTCGCCAACCGGAGTCCACAGCCTAGTCTTTGGATAATAAATAAAGTTGTAGCCGACATCACACCCCGTTCAGTGGGTGGTTTGGCTAAGTAATTCCAAAACATTCTTGATTAATAATCATCATAATATCATTCTCTCAATTTAGATACATTTTAATTTTAATTCCCATAAATCATGTGTATATGTTTTCTACCCAATTTTTATAACCCAACATGCTCGTAAAATTAACTTATTCGTTACCCCAAACTACATGGCATGAAAATAATACATACATAATGGGTGCAGTAATGAATATAGTATACAAGCATATAAAACCTATAAATGCAATACAGATCATGGATATAACTATTCAATAATAGTTGAATACGTATAACACACTAAATTAATAACGAGAGAACGAAATTACCTCAAGAGAGTCAAAATCCACAATTGTAGCCTGTTTTAAAAACCTAGAAAAATCATATCCAAACTTTATCCAAATTGCCTGACTTCAGATTGATTTTACATGCAAAATTGAATGAGGTGTGTATTTTGATTTTTTCTCAAATCTCATCCGAAAGCACTCAAAAAGAAGATATAAACACTACAAATTGCCTCTTTTTATTCCTCTCATTTTACGTCTTTAAATTTCATTTTTGGCCTCTCTTTTTATTCTTCCATTTCTCATAATCATCCATAGTATTCCTTATAAATCCTCTCTCTCAAAACCTAGCTTGGAGCCTAAGCTAACACATATTACAATATTTCCCTTTACTTCGAAATTGCCTACTTTACACATTTAAGCCATTACAAAAAGTCCAAAAGCTATTTCAATTTAAATTTAAATGTTTGATTCAATTTCAAACCAAAATAAATATAATATCAATATCCCAATGAATAAAATAATAATATTTATGAAATATTATATAATATTCATAAATAAATCCTTTAAATAACGAGGTATTACATTCTTCCTACTATAAAAGGAATTTCGTGCTCGAAATTCACCCAAAGCTTTCTTCCATTAAACTCAAGCCAAAAGTTTGACATCACCCTAATAAGAATCAAAATAAATAAAATTTCTCTCAAAGGACAACGGAACAAACCAATAATATCAAGCTCGAGAATACGAATAATCTATGCTCTCATACACTTTGTAACCCCCTCGGAGGTGCTGCTGAAAAATATTGATAAATTATAGATTTAAAAAACATACCATTTAGATTGTCCAAAAATTCGCGGAACCATAAATACATGTATTAACTCAATAAAATGTATCAATTTTATTAGATTTCAAATGTCCTTTTACCATCAATTAATAATAAATAAAGAGATATATTCAAATTTTGAAAATAAATATCCAGAGCCGTTAACGACTGTAACACCCTGTGTTTATCAAACATAAAATTTGTTTGGAATTTAAAATTTTGGGTAAAATAAATTTTTGGAAATTAATTTTTTTCACATTTAAAAATGTTGATCTTGATTTATATAAAAAGAAATTTTATCGGAATTGAAATCAGATTTAAATTAAGAGAGCCTTGCATATTTTAGAAATAAGGGGAATTTTTGGATTCAGGGCATCTGAGCCGGTTCGCTTGGTCTATTTAAAAAAAAAAAAACTCTTTCCTTTAGATTTGTGTAGGACTCGAATTATTTTTGGTATAAAAACACAAAGTGATTGGTTTAGGGGCTTTAAAACATATTTTAGCCTTTTCTAAAAGCGGGAACCTCTCATAATTTTCATCCTCTCTTTGCTTCCAGACATAAACCTTTATACTCAACTTTCAACTCAAGATTCGAAGAACTTAATCAAGATTTCTCAAGATCGTCCAAGAATGTGTTTTCATTGTTTTCTCAAGAAGAACACAACAATTAATTTAGATTCTCCAAATGATTTTTACATACATGAATACTTCTATTGTTTCCCTTTGGTATTATGCGTTTTAAATGTTGACTAAACACTAATAGGGATTCTTTTCTTAAAAAAAATTAGGGAGAATAATCAAGAAAAATGAAACTAAATTTGGGACTATTTTTATGCAAATCTTTAATACGAATTAAGAGTCAAAACCCTTGCATCCTCAGCTTAGAAGTTGGAATTCTATTAGAATAAATCATAGGAATGTTATAAATTAATTTCGACATGTAAAACCAATTTAATTATGTGCATCGTATAGAGCATGGATTTATTGTTGTATGCTCCTAAAAATATATGCATGTGAATAGATGTTCTATAAGTTGATGAGAAAATGAATTGTTTTAATTAAAGGGGCATAATTTGGATAAGTAATGATCTCGCAATTCATTTAAAGAATTGTTGTGATAAGATAAAAACATGCCTCATGTGATTTATAAATTGTAATAATAATTCGACACTGCATGGACGACGAAATTGTTAAGGTAAGATTTCACCTTATTTTAGGTTGCTTGCTAGATATGGGACTAATAAGTAGGCCTTAGTTATTGGTAACTCTTTCTAAGTATGGGACAAGATAACGCGGAATTTTACGGATGGATGATTCTGGGGTGGGGATGAATTGTACATCATTTTCATTGGATCGTGAGCCTAGGTGCGAGGTTAGGAAGTAGCTATTGGTAGGTATTTCTCCTAAATGTTAGGCTAGAATACACTTGTATTTTGGAGACCTCTAGGTGTGGGACTTGGGGTAGTTTGAGGAAATTATGCTCGATAAAAGGGTGGAGCTAATAAGAAAATAATGAGAATTTGAGAAAAATGATAATTAATACCTAAGATAATGAACGGGTATCATAACAAATTTGCATCGTCAGTATGTGCAGGGATGATAGATATTGGGACGACTGGCTATATCAGTGTGGATGAGTGTTGGCATCATGAGTACATGCGGGGCAAGCAGAATACGAGCCGACTGGCTATATTGACAGGTTGTGCATGGAACCTTACGAGTATATGCATAGTTGACAGAAATCGGGTTGACTATTTATAGTGAGGGAATGGGTGTGATGTGTAGGACCTTAAGCGCGCCAAGAGTGTGTGTAGGACCGATAAGGGATCGAATGGCTATAGTGGTGTCACATGAACATACAAATAATTGGATAAATAAATTTACTAAGGTCAAGAGCTAATATTTAAATAATAATTATAGTGGAATAATTGGATTTAAACATCAGGGTGGCTTAGGGATATGGATAGATAGTGGTAGTTATTTTACTCGCCTGTTAATATATATCTCGGTTATTTAAGATACTCTATTGTGATGTTTATCATGTATTATGTTATTGTTTCGATTTATGGTCCCTGATTAGGAGGAGTAGCTAGTATTCATGCGGTGGGCTTTGACCCATTGTGTTGACTAACATTTCAAATATTGTACTGGAGTAGTTGCACAGGAGTGATTGGAGATATTTTTGGGAGTGTAGATGGAGATTTATTTTACTTGCTTTAGTAGTTTGGATTTACTTTTCCATTCCGTCGCTTCTATTATGAGACTTTTATTTATGAATTTGGTGGGCTCATTAGTTCCACAGTTTTTTATGGTTTCAGTAAAATATATATAGTTGGATGATTTCATTTGAGTTTATATTTAGTTAGAGTTGGATTTATTTTGAAGATAACGTGGTGACATATTTAAATATTGGGTGAATGGTTATATTTGTTGGATAAATTTGATTATACCTTGTGGAAATTTTTTAAATGTCTCATATATATGTCACATGATGAGAATGATAACTTATTTAGTGATGTCTGGTGTAGTTTGGAAGCAGCGGTTGGCCACCTCAGTTGCCAGAATGCGCGGGGTGTTACAAATGGTATCAGAGCATGGTATTAGGTCTTGTAGGTTGTGATTCCATTTTAGGTTCTGCATTGCCTATACTTGATTACTTTTAATGATTTGTACTCTTAATTATTCTGAGTCTAATTGTTGTTTGTTCCTATCTTTTCAGATGGAAAGGACTAGGAGATATAAATTTAAGAGAGGGGGTTCGGTATCTGGTCTCGCAGTTTAGGAGAGACATGTCCAATTTGTTATGGGTGCTAAGGAGTTAGCAGCTATCGTTCGTGAGGCCATAGTAGTCAGTATTGAGATGGGGAGACAAAGGAGGGTGACTCTAGATGCGTGATAGCATGGCACACCCGCTTTAGTTTGGGACAGGGTGAGAGCCAATTTTCAAAAGGGAAATCCTCCTACCTTTGCTGGGGGGGGCAATGGTTACTCACCAATGGAGAAGAGATATTTAGAGGCACTTAAGGATGGTAGATTATACTGATGTGCAAAAGCAGATGTCGGCTACGTTCAAACTGACCGGGGATGTGTTGCAATGGTGGGAGAGTGTCACCACATCTGAGGATAGGGATTACTTGAACTATGGGGATTTTCTGGTGAAGTTAAATGGCAAATACTTTCCATATTCAATTAGGAGTGCGAAGAAGAGGGGTTTTTTGGACTTAAAGTAGGGTTCAAAATCAGTTTCTGAGTATGAGCAGAAGTTCACAGATCTATTGATGTTTGTACTAGCAGAGGTGAATACCGAGCCAAAGAAAATGGAATTAAGAAAATAATATTATGGAATCTGGCGTACACTACTTACACCCAGGTGGTGGACGTCTCTTTGTTTTTATGGCAAGATAAAGTGAACTACCAAAGAAGTTGGGAAAGAGACGAGAGACAAATGATCAAGGAGGGGAGAACAAAGTTCGAAATGATCAGTCGTGGAAGAGACAACGAGTAGGTTAGAAGCAACAGGCCTTTAAATAAGGAAATCGTGTTTCATAGGTCCCTTAGGGTAGTGGCCGGGATAATAGGGTGAGCGCGGGCCAACTAGACAGTATGGGCATTTTAGAGGCGCATGTTTCAATTATGGGCAAGTAGGGAACCAAGATTCTAGGTGTCCGAAGGCGCTGGACCAAAAGGGTCACGATGCACAGGTCCAATAGGGCCAAAAAGCACAGGGCCGGCTAAGCTGAAGGCCTCTAGCACCGGCAGCACCCGATGTTCAGGGAGCGCTAGTAGTACCCACAGTGGGTAGGTGTTATTTACTTATGACTCGGGATCCTCAGGTAAGATAGGCTAAGCAGAAGCCAAGACATGTCTAGTGGGATAACATACAATGTAATTATTTTTCTAGATATGTATAGTCAGTATATATATATATTGTATTTTGTTTGCGAGGTGTATGTGTGTAGTATTCGGTGTATGGCCTCACAATTATGATATTCTATGGGTAGTCATATGCGAGCCTTATTTCATTTTGTGCATTTATGCTTTGTCGAATTTTTGGAATTCATATGTTAATTGGGAAGTATGTAACACCTCGTGTTTTTAAAACATAAAATCTGTTAGGAATTTAAAATTTCGGGTAAAATAAATTATTGGAAATTAACTATTTTTACATTTAAAAATGTTGATCTTGATTTATATAAAAATGAATTGAAATCGTATTTAAAGAGAGTTTTACATTTTATAGAAACAAGGGGAATTTTTGGATTTAGGGGATCCAAACCAGTTCGCATAGTGGGATGAACCGGTTCGCTTTGTCAGCTTAAAAAAATAAAAATCTTTCTTTTAGAGTTGTGTAGGATTCAAATTGTTTTTGGTATAAAAACACAAAGTGACAGGTTTAGGGTTTTTAAAACATATTTCAGTACTCTCCAAATGCAAGAACCTCTCATAAATTTCATCCTCTCTTTTCTTCCAAACCTAAAACCTTTTGTGACACCCCACTAATTAAAATTTTAGGTGATCAACCTACTATTCAATCAAAACAGAATTCATAATGGTGCATTCTTAGCATCACTATCGAATTTTTTTTAATCACTAAATATCCTAATAAGTCGGATGTCAATTTTAATTAACAAAGAACAATAATGATTCAACAACGGATTAATGAATAACACAACCACCATAATAATAATAACCATAATAAACTGAATAGAATAATAATCGGATAACACATAAAAATCCAAATCTTCATACAAACCAAGTACAATACTGAGACAAATCGGTTGGTATGAAGGTAATACTAAAATCAAATGTAAAGTCTAGATAATTAGCAAACACGCTCGAATCGAAATACTGAATCATAAGCTAGATGACAAGAATGAAAGATACGTCTAAGATCAAGGTCCTGCAGCATCCAAAACACTCCAACACCTCAACTCCATAATCAATCTCCTAACCCCGGTGTACCCGTGGTTGGAAACCTAAAAGGTTTTGCAAAAATAGATTTGATTTGGGTCAGAGCCACGAAAACATTTTTAAAATATTTAGCAGATGTTTAAAATATTTTATTATGATGTAAATATCCATGTTAGATGTGCATAATCTCACATGAGTCCTCACCTCTCTCTTAATGTGCGTACCTAATGTACTCTATTATTCCTTCCAGTTAAGCTACCCGCCTTACCAACTATAGACCACTTGATTAATCCTTATTAATTTATGTAAATCTCTTAACCAATCTGTATCTCCTATACAATACGTTAATATTATCTTACTTTCTTAATCATTTTATCCTTATTATTTTAACCGTTTAGGTTCACATACTTAAATTAAATTTTAAACATTCACAATAATGACTTCTACAACACAAAAAAAATATACTATCACAAGTGTATGTATAAGTATAGTTTACACTATCTAATATATACATATACAAATACGACATCTAAACGATAGAACTTGCAATGCATGCATACTTTGCTATCTAGTCCCTACGTACTTCACGTACAAAATTAAGGACTAAGGATAGGTGTGACACTTTAACCTATAAAACGATAGCACATAATGGAGGCGGACATAATCCTTAAGACCATAAGTATGACGTACATACCTAACATATCCAAATGATTGCTAATACACTACCATCTCTCAAGGTAATGATAACGTAAGTGTTATGTTTTGGAGCATGAATCCAAATACTCCCTAATGGGCACACAAAATAGGATTACCCACTATGCGTTACCTCCAGTGATAGCAAGTATCTAGGTATGGCATTACACATAATACCACAATCAACATAATATAGGCATGCACTCATGCTATACATATATAGAATATATTTCATGTTTATCCCATAAACTAATAATTCACATTTTATTCCCATTTCCCATTATTCCTAACATCTCTGGTTAACTTAAGGGATTTAAATAATTTAATTAATTATTTGAGTAGCTACCCTCAACCTGTACCTACTTTTCCAAAACCCGGAATCATTAAAACAAGCCAAAATTATAACTTAATCCCCAATAATCCATTTTCTCAAGAATGTTATATTCTGCCTACAAATATAAAAATGTAGATTTTAGTATTTTCTGATCTAATTTTGAAGAAACTTAAAACTACAAAGTTGTTCAAAACATGATTTTATTCAGGAACTCGCACACTACCAATTTCGTCTTGTAACAACCTAAAACCATCATACTAAAATCTAGTTAGTTTAATCTCCCTTTGAATCACATGCTTTTCTCAAATTTTGAAATCATAAAAAAATATATAATCCAAATCATGAGTTCTATAATCCTAATTGATATTATCTCAAATCAAAACTTCCTAAAAATTGGGTTTTATCCAAAAATCCTATAATCTAGCATGTGTTTCTACACACTCATAATTGATCAAGTTTAAATAGCATGCCTCTTAAGATGATTCGGAATTTCCTTTTAAAAAGATTATGGGAGTTCCTCCTCCTCGTTATTCCTAAATTTTGGCAGTCTTTGGTGGTGGTGCAAGGTGGCTCTAGGTGTCGCTCCTCCTCTAAGACCCCTCACCTCCTTGAAAAATTCTTAACTTTCTTATAAAAGCTCTCACACTTTCTCTCCTTTGGTTTTCTCTCACTTTAATTTTTCAATTCCCCATTTGATTAACCAAAGAGTTGGTTTTAAAGTAGCTAATCCAATATACCTTGATGGGTTGGAAATTCAAAGGTAAAAAATTGACCTTTCACTTGCCAGGTCGACCCAAAAATGACCTAAGACCCTATACATATGCCTTAATATAGTTTTTTGACTATTTCAACCCTTTCAGACACTTCTACTTAGTCGAAATGACCATATAGGTTCAACATATTATACGTACTTCGTAATGCTCATATTAAGTCCAAACATATCTCAAGTGTGCATCCCGACTAAGTAATTAATAATTGTCATTTTTCTCACTTACAACACACTGTAACATATTCCATAATTTATATTACTTATTCTCTCAATAATTTACATTTTAATTTATAATATCAACTCAAGTCACACTAATTAATATTTAATTTATTCCAAATCAATTTTCCAATTTAAAACTAACTAACCCAATTCAAATATCCATAAATATACGAGGTTTTACATACTTCCCCCTAATAATGGGATTTCATCCCGAAATTAGGGAAAAGAAAATACCTGGCAAAAACAATTTGGGATACTTCTCATGCATATCATTCTCGCGTTCCTACGTCGACGCATCATATTATGACAACCCCACTGAACGTGGACTAAGGCTACTACTTTTGACCTTAAACGATCTAAGATAGCAATTGTTCTCTACTCATAAGAACTATCTAGTTGTAGATCAATCTAATCAAGTGCAATATGGTTATATTATAATTCATCCTAAATATATCATTGCAATGAGGAAACATGAAACACATCATAAATACGAGGTAAATGATCCGGCAACCAATTCTATAAGCCACTGGTCCAATCCTCTCAATTATAATAACTGGACCAACATACCTTGGTGCTAATTTCCCCTTATTACCGAACCTTATAACCCATTTCATATGAGATACTCGAATCATTACCTGATCTCCTTAAATGTCTTATTAGCATCGGCATAATTTTTTTTTCTATCCTGAACTATCCGTATAAAACTTCGTATCAACTTAATCTTGGAAGAAGTCTCTTGAACGACCTCTGGCCCAAGGAGTTTGTTATCCCCTACTTCTAATAAATAAGTAGTCAAACGATAAGGTCTCCCATACAATGCTTCGAAAGGTGCCATGCCTATAGTGAACTGATAGGAGTTATTATATGCAAACTATGCCAGTGGAAGATACTGTTCCCATCCTCCTCTAAAATCTAATATGCACATCCTCAACATGTCTTTCAGCATCTAATTGGTTCGCTCGGTCTGCCCGTCCGTCTATGGATGATCGACTGTACTAAAATGAAATTCCGTACCCACAGGCTCTTGAAAACTTTGCCAAAAGTGAGGCACAAAAATCTTGTCCCTCTTAGATATGATATCAATATGAACTCCATGTAGTCACACTATCTTGGCAATAAAAAACTGAGCATACTATGTTGTCGTATAATCTACCCTCATGGGATGAAATTGGGATACTTTGGTCAACTGACACACGATGAACCATATGGAATCGTGACCTCGTTGAGAAGTAGGTAACCTAGTGTTAAAATCCATAAAAATTCTCTCCCATTTCCCAATGGGAATATCAAGCAATTGTAAAAGTTTGGTTGGCTTTTGGTGGTCCACCTTCATGAACAGATATGTGGCGCACTTTGAGATAAATTTTGCAATGTACCTTTTCATTCCGCTCTACTAATAGTATTGACGCATATCCTGGTACATCTTATCTCCTCCAGGATGCACTGTAAAGCATGAACTATGTGATTCTATCATTTCTTCACGATGCAACTCTTCACATTCAGGTATAATGAGCCTACCATTGAAGCGCAAACCTCCATCTGATCCCATGGAATAAGATTCAGCTCTTTCAACCAAAAGTTGTCAAATATCTCCAAATGAATGAGTCGGTTGCTTGAAACTTCATGACTCTAGTAACAATCTAGGTAGTGATGGTCATAGAACACATGAAGGATCTAGCAATAGAATATTATTGTCCTAGCTCTTTCCATTTTACCTTCTACACTTCAGCCACATCTTCAACTAGCCTTCGACTCAATGCATTTGTCACTACGTTAGCCTTCCTTGGATAGTACTGTATCTCAAATTGATAGTCTTTCACAAATTCAAGCTATCGGTGTAGTCGCATATTCAAATCTTACAAATACTGCAATGACTTATGAAATGTGAAAATATGAAATTTCTCCCCCAGAAGATAATATCTCCATATTGGCAATGCAAACACAACCGATGCTAAATCCAAGTCATACATAGGGTAATTCTTCTCATGAGGCTTAAGCATGAGGTAAGCATACTCTATAGACTTTTCCTCTTGCTCAGGTACACCCCCAAGTCCTTGTAAGGATGCATCGATAAATACATGATATTTTACCCCTGGCCTGGGCAATGCAAGTAGGGGTGCTAAAGTCAATTTATCCTTTAGCTCATAAAAAGATAACTGACAAGAGTCATCCCATTTCAATGGCATCCTTTTGCATGTTAGATTTGTCAATGAACCTGTAATATTAAAAAATCCTCGAATAAATTGATGATAATAACCAACTAACCCCAAGAAACTATGAACCTCGGTCGGTTTCGTGGGTTATCTCCACCCCCTCGCAATAGATATCTTACTCGGATCCACTATTATTCCCTTATCAGTGATAATCTAACCCGAGAATTCTACCTTTCGAAGATAAAACCCACATTTCTCAAACTTTGCATACAATTGGTGTTCACGCAGTGTCTGCAGAACCATATGCAAATGCTTTGCATGATGCTCGTCAGTCCAAGAATAAACTAAAATATCATCAATGACGGAAATGAAAAATTGGTGTAAAAATTCCCTGAATACTCGGTTCATCAAGTCCATAAAAACTGTTGGATCATGTGTTAGTCCAAAAAGCATAACCCTAAACTCATAAGACCCACATCGCGACAAAAATGCATTCTTAGGAACATCTTGCTCCCTGATGCACAACTAATGATATTCAGATCTTAAATCGATCTTAGAGAATTAGGAGGCTCCCCTAAGTTGATCAAATAAATCATTGATACGTGGAAACAAATATTTATTTCGTATCATGACCTTATTTAACACCCTGTAATCGATGCACAACCGAAGAGATCAATCCTTCTTCTCTATAAATAAAATGAGATCACCTCAAGGAGAGATACTCCTACGGATGAAAACCTTCCCCAAAATATGCAAAATCTGATCTTTAAGCTCTCTCATCTTGGCTCCATCCACATGGTACGGGGAGTGAGCTATCAGTCGAGTCCCTAGTGCTAAGCGAATAAAAAAATCAATCTCTCGACTAGGCAGTAACCCTAGAATTTCGTGAAATACATCAGTGAACTCATAGACTGTCGGTATCGAATCAAGGGATATTAGAACTCCAATAGAGATTTCCTCCTCTATATAATATAAATGAATGGACGATCCTCCCTCGGGGCAAGGCATTGCAACTACAAACATCTCCTGGCTCGGAATAGAAAAATATTTCTCTTACTAAAATAATAAAACATGGCTCTATATGATATTAACCAATCCATGTTAATAATAGCATCGTACTCTAACATGTCCAACACAAGCATATCGGTAGGTAAGATCAATTGCTCGATCTCTATACTCGCATTTTGACAGATAAAGTAAATAAGTTGCCCACTACCCAAAGCCTAGTCTACACAAGTAATGGTACTATCGGTCATATAAAAAAACCCCATGGCCCGAACAAATCTAGTAGCAATAAATGAACGTGATGCCCAGTGTCAAATAAAATATGCCCCATAGTCCCATGAATAAGAAACATACCCTCAACTGTGGGTGGTGCCAATGGTACTGTGTCTTGATGAACATTATACATGCGCCCATATTGAAGTTGTTCCTGTTGTCGTGGAGTTGCTGGAATGGTAGGTAAAGCCAGAATTCTGTAGACTCAAGGAGGGAAGCGGGGAAAATAGGCCTATATGTTTCTGGATGAACACCCTGTTGCTGAGGAAACTTACCCTTTTCAGGAAAATTCGGATGCTTGTGGCCATACTTGACATAAATAAAGCACTTACCATAGAATTGACCTCCTTTCTGTCACTGTTGATCTCGACCCTATTGTCCCTTACCACCAATCCCTTAGCCCTAATGGCCATTTTTAAAGTCATATGTACTGGTTTGAATCCTCCTGGCTGAAGTCTCTTAGCATAATCCCCTGAATGAGAATTCTACTCACCCTGCTTTTATTGATTCTGAGAACTCCCATTGGTGTTACTACTCCCATTCTTACTGAGCTGGATAGATTCCTCAATCCTCTTATTCCCCTTCACATTCAGACAATGATCAACACAATGCAATAGGGTTGTATTGACCACATTTGAGTAAGTCATTAAGGCTGGATTACCCAACAAATATTATCAGATTCTCCAAGTGAACCCCTCTACAAAATGCTCGTCTTTTATAGTCTCTGTATTAAAATCATCAACCACAAATTCAGCCAAGTGCGTGAATTCCTCTTCATATTTTGAAACAGTTTTCCCATCTTGGGAAATGCCAAGAAATTTTTGCCTTATTTCGGTTTGAACGATGAGAAAAAATTACTAGTGGTCAAATTGCGCCTATAATTCTTCGATAGTCATAGCATCTCTCTCATGTATAGTGGAGACTGATTCCCACCATTGTAATGTTTTCTTTACTAGCTTGAAGGTAGCCAGTATCTTCCTTTGTGTATCAGTACATTCGAACATATGTAAATGCCTTTGGATATCTTTCTACAATTGGCAAGTTGTTACTACATCAAAACTCCCTTGAAACTCTGGAGGGTGGACTTTCATAAAGGCATAAAAAACTCTCGCCCATGCAGTTGGGAATTATTGTCCCTGTCTAGGTGCCACGGCCTACTATTAAAGTGGTTCCTGAGGTGCCTGCTGAGCATGAGCATTCACTGTTATGTTTACTGCTTGGGCAACAATGGCGGCAATGTCTGTAGATATAAGGTTTTCCTGTAATTGAGCCTACTACGGCCCTGTGCACGTTTGGGAGGCATCTGAGAATTTCATAAAAGTACTACCTATTTTTATCACTAAAGCTGAAGACGTAAATTCCGCATTATGAAAATAGTAATCCTAATATAAGTCTTTATATTAAAGGACACTATGCTAAAACGTAATAAGTCCACACACATTTCTAAAGTCACTAGAACTTGATGCACTGATACCATCTGTGATACCCCACTAATTAAAATATTAGGTGATCAGTCTACTATTCAATTAAACATGATTCATAAATGTTCCATTCTTAGCATCACGGTCAATTTTTTTTTTTAATCACTAATTATTCTAATAAGACGGATGTCAATTTTAATTAACAGAGAATAATAGAAATTGAACAACGGAGTACTGAATAACACAATCACCATAATAATAATGACTATAATAAACTGAATAGAATAACAATCGAATAACACATCCAAATACAAATATTCATACAAACCAAGTACAATACCGAGACAAATCAGCTGGTATGAAGGTAATACTAAAAACCAAAGGTAAATTCTAGATAATGAGCAAACACGCTCGAATGGAAATATTTAATGATAAACTAGATGCCAATAATGAAAGATACGTCTAAGCCATTGGACCCTCGTCCACTACCAAACCCACTTCCCAAAAATTTTAAACCAAATGCCCATTATGACTTTAACCAAACTGTCGGCCATACAACTTGTTGATACCAAAATTAATATGCTGATATAGACGAATAATAAGAAGACACGTGTTAACCTACGAGGAAGTTTATTTCCCCGACTAAGTCATACTCACTCCGAGCAGCAAGTGTACTCCGAGGAACTCCAACACTCCGAGGAACTCCTGAACGACGAGGAACTCCAACACTCCGAGGAACCCCTGAATGACGAGCAACTAAGGCGGTCCGAGCTGCATCTCGGCCACAGCATTGATTGCCAGATAATCAACAGTTCAACTATTCATTAAATGCTCATCATACAGACGTATATTCTTAAAGGGAATTAATTGTTTACCCTTTCACATGTACATCCCAAGGGCTATAAATACATTGTATCACCCTCATTCAAGGAGACCGGATTTTCTTGATAGAATTACATATCGAGAACTCCAAAACACTTGGCAATAACAGAAACAGTGGACGTAGGCCATTCTTATAAGGCTGAACCACTTTAAAATTCTTTGTCTCATTTATATTTATCTGTGATTAAATAATTAGAAGCAATCTAATTTTTTACATCAACAGATTGGCGCCGTCTGTGGGAACGACTGTTGTTATCGTTTTTCACAAAAAATCATTCATCATCAATGGAAGATAATCCGGAATCCAGCAATCGAAATGCTGGAAATGCTGGAAATCCTCCAAATCCCTCTGCACCTCCAGATCTGACTGGAATTATGACGAATATGGATCAAGGACAAACCGCCATGCAAGAGACAATGCAGCAACTCATACAGACCCTCCAAGGCGGTGCACCTGCACATTCGGGACAGCGAAGTGGTCAGAGACAAACCTATTTACTTTCTTCACGATCCAGGCGTACAAATGTGTATCGTAATGAGGAATCTGATGATTTCTCTTATCAACCTGGGCGAACTTCATCAATACGGGCTACAGATACTGAGCAACGTATCACTCTCTCCCCAGAGAGACCCAGTGCTTTGGAAAGACTGAGTAGAGTGTCTCCTTTCAGTCGACTAGGCCCTAGGAGGAATAGGAGTCCGCCTAAAACCATGTCGAGGAGTTTTTGACAACCATCGGATCTAAGAGAAGGATCAGCACAATCACGACCGATTGCTCGTCAAGATAGATCTCAGGAGGCCACGTCAGAACAATCAATTGCTCGAACTAATAAGCCCGAGGAAGGAAATGATGCGTGGAAAGGTTCCATTCAGCGGTTGGAGGATAGATTGGGAGAAATGGCTAAGGCGAAGAATCCCCTACAACGAACTTTTGTTCAAGGGACACCGTTTTTCCAGGCCATTGTGGATTTTCCTACCCCGTCAAAGTTTAAAGCACCTGTGGTGACCCCCAAATATGATGGAAAGACAGATCCTGTTCTTCACATAGAGCAATATCAAGCTGCTGCCGACATCTATGCTGTCCCCGACGAGATGAGATGCAGAGCATTCTCAGGAACTCTTACTGGATCTGCCCAGATATGGTACAACAATCTTCCTCGGGGTAAGATTTCAACTTTCTTTCAGTTAGCCGAGTTGTTCATCAGCAATTTCTTTTTTGGAGCAAAGATAGTAAAACGAGTAGCACACTTGTTAAGTGTTAGACAAAAATCTAGTGAGAGTACTAGAGATTACATAACTCGTTTCAATAACGAGAAGCTGGAAGTCATAGATTATGAAGAAAAGATAGCAATCACCACCTTGATGAGTGGTTTGTTGCCTAACAAGTTGTATTACACTTTGGCCAAAGATCCACCTACAACTATGTCAGATTTGATGGCAAAAGCGGCCAAAATCATGAATGCCGAGGAGGCCATGGCTGCGAAGAAGGATATGGATAAAGAAACCAAGGTGGAAGATGACAAATCTAAGAAGAAATAGCATAAGGGCAATGGCGGTGACAAGCATTCCAAGAATAATAAGTCGTCATGGGAAGTCCTGAAGAAATTCGATAATTATACTCCTTTGAAAATGGGTATTAATCATGTCTTGGAAGAAATCAAGAATAACGAGGAAGTAAAGTGGCCAAAAAAACTGAGGTGAGACCCTGACACGAGGAATAGGGAGAAATATTGCGAGTTCCATAAGGATCCCGGCCATATGACCAAAAATTGCATAGCTCTTCAGAACGAGATTGAAACACTCATCCAAAGAGGGAAGCTAGCAAAGTATGTTGATCGGGGAGGCGAAAGAAGAATAATGACCGAACTAGAGAAATGTCTAGATCTCCTCGTCGAGCAGAGGAGAAAAAGAAGAAGGATCGTGATGATGATACAGAGGATGACCCCGATCTTCCCAAAAAGCCAAGGCAACCAGAACGCGAGGTATTTTCAATACGTTTTGGAACATTTGATTGTAATGTTATTACAGGCAGAGATGCAGGAGGAGGATATCTTACTGCAGAAAGAAAATCTTACCTCGGTGAGGTTCAGGCTTGCTCATACATTCAACGAATAAATTTGGCTGAGGAGGATCGCCCGAGGAAGATAAACTAAGAGAAGCTGGTCATTGGTTTTTCAAAAAATGACCTTGCAGGTGTTCTTTACCCTCACGACGACCCTTTGGTTATCAAAATGAGGATGAAAGAAGTAGTGATTTCAAGGGTTCTGGTAGATAATGGTAGTTCGGCAGACATCATGTTCTACTTATGATTTGACAGTTTAAATTTAAAATTATCTCAATTGGAGCCTTATCATAGACCTCTCCCGGGTTTTGCTAGTGAGAAAGTTTTTCCACTTGGGACAATCAAGTTGGATATATTCATTGGAACTTGGCCTGCTTGTCGAACAGAAAGAATACGCTTCTTTGTGATGGATAAGAATGTGCAATCAGCTTACAACATCATCATGGGAAGAGTTGGTTTGAAGAAGTTCGAAGCAGGAGTTGTGAAAGGTGATCAAAAAGTAGCTCGGGAATGCTATTATTCATCTGCCGAGCAAGAGGAGATTGAAGAGTCAAGGAAAAAGACCACTACCTACCAGGTGGATGAAGGTACAGAAATTGAAACACTGGATCCCAGAGATGAATCCCAACTTGTAAAAGGACAGGTGGTGGAATCTACAGAAATTGTTATTCTGGATGACGAGCACCCTGAACGAATAACCCAGATAGGATCAACGTTGGATGCTTCAATAAAACAAGAGTTGATAACTTTCTTGAGAAACAGGAAGAAAACTTTTGCATGGAGTCACGAAAACATGCCAGGAATATATCCAAACTTTTTATGCCATGAGCTCAATGTGAATAAGGAGATCAAACCTGTAAAGCAGAGAAGAAGAGTATTTAGTCCCGAGAAGAATCAAGCTATACAAGAGGAGGTCGAGAAGCTCCAGAAAGCCCAATTCATTGAAGACGTGAAATATCCAGACTGGTTAGCAAATGTGGTGATGGTAAAGAAGAAAAACAACAAATGGAGAATGTGTGTTGATTTCACCGAGCTCAACAAGGCATGCCCAAAGGATCACTTTTTATTACCTAGAATTGATCAACTAGTAGACGCTACCTCGGGACATGAGCTGCTCAGCTTCATGGATGCTTACTCTGGCTACAACCAAATCAAAATGAAACCTGAAGACAGGGAAAGTACTTCTTTTATTACCCCTAGGGGAACTTATTGTTATAATGTCATGCCTTTTGGTTTGAAAAATGCAGGAGCGACATACCAGCGGCTGATGAACAAGGTTTTTGCCGAACAAATCAGTTGCAATATGGAAGTCTATGTCGATGATATGCTGACAAAGAGCAAGAAAGCTGCTGATCATCTAGTTGACTTAGGTCAGACCTTTTATCAACTAGATAAATACCAAATGAAGCTCAACCCGAAGAAGTGCACATTTGGAGTACGAGAAGGAATGTTCCTCGGATACATCGTTAACCAGCGAGGCATTGAGGCGAATCCAGAAAAGATCAAAGCTCTTTTAGGGTTGCGATCTCCAACGACGAAGAAAGAGGTGCAGAGTCTTACAGGATGAGTTACAACGCCCAACAGATTTGTATCCCGAGAAACTGATAGATGCCTCCCATTCTTCAAAACACTTCGAAAAAATTTCGAGTGGAATGATGAATGTGAAAAAGCCTTTCAAGACTTGAAGAAATATTTGGGAGCACCTCCACTGTTGTCTAGGCCAGTAATGGGAGAAAAGTTATACTTGTACCTGGCAGTATCAGAGAATGCAGTCATCTCGGCATTGATCAAAATAGAGAATGGAGTCCAGAAGCCAATTTATTACACAAGTAAGGCTTTCCGAGGTGCAGAGATCAGGTACCCAAAGCTGGAAAAATTGGCATTGGCATTAATTGAGACAAGTAGGAGAATGAGGCCATATTTCCAGGCCCATACCATCGTTGTGTATACCAACATGCCATTGAGACAAGACCTTCATAAGCCAGAAAAATCAGGAAGACTGATGTACTGGGCAATAGAGCTCGGTGAATATGATATTGTGTATGAACCCAGATCATCATTAAAAGGGCAAGCAATAGCAGATTTTATAGCAGAGTTTACTTATCCTGATACCCCTGAAGAACAAAAGTTGCTCGCTGATCAACCTGTGGATGTTACAGAATCAACAGACACAAGCTCAGACAAACCTCAGTTGGTAAAAGGGCGAGTGGATGTTACAGGATCATCAATTTCGAGCTCAGACCAACTCCGGTTGGTAAAAGGGCAAGAAGAGATGTTCGACGAGGAGCGAGAAATACCAGGGGAGGATGAAAGGAAACAACAAATATTTCACCGAGGAACTTTGTCAGATAAGAAATTTGAAGACGAGTTACCTACATGGAGATTATATGTAGATGGGTCATCTTGCACAACAGGTTGTGGAGCAGGGATTGTTTTGAACACCCCAGACGAGATTGACATGGAATACGTCTTGCGATTCGAATTCAAAGCTTCCAATAACGAGGCCAAGTATGAGGCCATGATAGCAGGTCTTAATTTAGCGAAGATTATGGAAGCGCAACAAGTGATGGTATTCAGTGATTCTCAATTAATTGTGAATCAGATGATGGGAACATATGCAGTTAAAGGAGAATTAATGGTCAAGTATCATGCAAAGACGATGGAGTTGTTGGCAGAATTTGATGCCATTCAGTTGATCAGAATACCAAGAATGGAGAATGCACAAGCAGATGCACTGGCCCGACTAGCATCATCTACTCGTACCGAGCTGCGAAGAACGATACCAATTGAAGTATTAGAAAGTCGGAGCATAGATGAAGACCTGACGATGAATATTATTACCTTTGATTTAGGACCATCTTGGATGGATCCCATCAGGGCATATATTAAGGAGGGAGAATTACCGGAGGATAAGCTCGCTACCAAGAAATTGAAGTTTAAAGTTGCTCGGTATGTACTAATTAATGGTGTTTTGTATAGACGAGGAATTATGGCAGGTTTACAAAGATGTGTACATCCCTCCGAGGTGAAAGAATTGATTGAAGAGATCCATGAAGGGTCCTGTGGAGCCCATGTAGCAGGTCGAACACTTTTGCAAAGGGTGACGACGCAGGGATACTACTGGCCAACGATGAGGGCTTATTGTATAGCCTATGCTAAGAGATGTGATAAATGCCAACGTTTTTCCTCCATCCGACGAACTCCACAAGCATTGTTGACACCCATAACTTCCCCTTGGCCATTTTCCATGTGGGGAATTGATTTGGTTAGACCACTGCCAACGACCCGAGGAAGATTCAAGTACCTCGTCGTCGCAGTAGATTATTTTACTAAGTGGGTGGAAGTTGAGCCACTTATTGATATGACATATGAGAAGGTGTACCAGTTCGTTTGGAAGAACATCATCTGCCGATATGGTCTCCCTCATTCCTTCATCACAGACCATGGAACACAATTTGATAACGAGGAGTTCGTCGCCTATTGTCATCAGTCAAACATTTTGAAGGTTCATTCAGCACCAGGCCATCCTCAAAGCAATGGCCAGACTGAAGTGACGAACAGAACATTACTAAATGGTTTGAAGAAGAGGCTAAAGCTAATTGGATCAATGAGCTACAGTCATTATTGTGGGCTTACACAAATAATAACTCCCCGAGCAGCAACTGGAGAATCACCATATATGCTGGCATTTGGAAGTGAGGCTTTAATACCAGTCGAGTTGGGTCTTCCAACACACAGAGTGCTGAATTTCAATTCCCCAGTCAGCGACTTGATGAGGAGATTAGATTTGGACATGCTCGAGGAAGTTAAAGAAGAGGCAACCATTAGAAATGATGCTTACCAACAACGAACAACCCTGTTCTACAACAAGAGGGTGAAAAAAATGCGATTTAAAAGAAGGAGATTACGTGCTAAAGAAGGTCATTCAGAAGCACAATTAGTTGGAAGAAAACTGGCATGGACCTTATCGAGTTACAGAAGTTGTTCGACCAGGAACCTACCGAATAGAAACTCTAGAAGGAGAAGAATTTGAGAATGCATGGAATGCTGAACACCTACGCAAGTATTATCAGTGATGTAAAATGTAAAGCATTTCCATCAATATGAATAAAAAGATGATATTTCGCCATCTTCTCTCCTTTTATTGAAAGTTTTTCGGGGAATACTAGTGTGTAACACTACGCTGCTCGGTAGTAAAAAGAACACGATAGTTCAAGCTCAGACTAACTCCGGTTAGTAAAAGGGCGAGAACACGATAGTTCAAGCTCAGATCAACTCCGGTTGGTAAAAGGGCGAGAACAAACCATACTCCTTTGGTTAGGAGGCGTACGCTAGCTCAGACCAACTTCGGTTGGTAAAAGGGCGAGTGGACATGATAGTTCGAACTCAGACCAATTCCGATTGGTAAAAGAGAGAGAACACGATATTCCTAAAAATACCAGCTCTGGTTGGTTAGGAAACCATACTCCTTTGGTTAGGAGGCTGACACTTGTTCAGACCAATTTTGGTAAAAGGGCAAGTGGACATGATAGTTCGAACTCAGACCAACTCCGATTGGTAAAAGGGCGAGAACAACATCAACATTCCTAAAAATGCCAACGTGTTTGGTTAGGAAACAAGATATGCTCTCAAATGCCAACTTATGTTGGTCGGGAGGTAAGATTCCAGAAAATATAAAATATTCCAAACTGTACCAAGTATGGTTGGTCGGGGATTAAAACCCACTAACTGTAGTTGGTCGACGAGGAGAAAATATTCCAAATTGTATCAAGTATAGCTAGGTCGGGGATAAAAACCCACGAACTATAATTGGTCGACAAGCACAATTTAACAACCTTGGTTGGTTGGAAAAATTTTAAACATTTTTATACTCATTACTTTGTTATTAAGTGATCGAGCAATATTACTAATACTCGTAATTTTTTATTACTAAGTTGGTCGATGAACCACACAATATTGTTATGCAAGCACAAATATAAAGTGTTTGACAAATACCAGACAATAGCAATACAAATTTGCAAACAAAAATGAAACTCTTTCATTAAATTCAAAATGAATTACACAAATTTATTACATTGATATTAAATTGTGTACTAATTATTACATCAAAATTTCCTATTCTACTGGTCTTTTCCCTTCTGCTTTTGAAATAGGCTCCTCGCCAGCAGGAGGATCTTCCAGGCAAAGGGGAGCATTAATGAAGTTAATATCTCGAAGCATTCTGACGTTCTTTATTGAAGGTGTGTCCAGTAGATGCTTGGGACGAGATACCTCGATCTGAGAATGAAGATTGTAGTCACCGAGGTATTTTGCAATTAAACTCCGAGGAATGGCACGAGCTGGGATCCATTCCATGTCCAAATTATCCGGCGGCACAGGCAAGTCAAGTACCCCAGGATCATAATAGTCCCATAGGTAGTGTCCTTGTTCGAGCTTCAGCACGCCCAAGGCATGCAACCAACCTTGCTTGTAGCCCTCATTATTGGCATTATGGATACTATCATCTAAATGGAATAGGGATTCATTGTATCCAGCCATCCAGAACTCCCTGGGCTGTTTGTTAAATTGAAATGTCAACCTTTCAAGCTTCTTGGGAAGACTTTAGATGAAAATTCATTAGTTGCCAACACTGATGTCTTTGAAGAGAGTTGTTGTTCTAGTTCACTAATTTTCTTTGACATATCAGACAAAGCTTGATTTTTTGCCATCAATTGGAATGCTTGATTTTCCAAAGCTGAATGAGTACGAGCTTCTTCAACAGTACGACGAAGAACTCTTGATCCTCCCCGAGCAGGTCGAGAACTTGGTTCCTCGACAATATTCTGAGCAACTCTTCCTCCACCACGAGAACCTCTTCCTCGTCCCCGAGTAGCAGTAGAAGGCCCAGCTCTTCTCAAAGCCTCTAACTCTTCTCGCAACTTAGCATTCTCCACTTCTAAAAATGAGAATCCATCATCGTTGATCGGTACCAAGGCAGTGGAAGATGAAGCAGCAGACCTCAGCTGAGCTAGTTCTTTTTACAGATTGTTGTTTTCCTGTTCCAATAGCTCAGCGATTTGCCTGTGCCCTTCGGCATCTGCTTTTAATGTTCTCTCTCTCACTTCATAGCCAGCAAGCATCTTGTTGTAGCATGTTTCAACACTAAGTTGTTTAAATTTCTTCTCATATCCTTCATGCAAAAGAGCTAAAGACTCTTTATACTGATGCTGAAGTTCATCGAGAGTACCTTGCAAGTCTTCAATCATTTCGTAGTAAGCCACATTATTGGCCACAGCTCGGTCAAGAAAGCATTTTAGGTACTGATAAGCTTCGATTGCCTGCTCTGAAGCATCCTGACCAAGGATGTCGGCAACTTCTGATGCACTCAGGTTTGTGTGACCAATATTATAATATTCATGACATTGCTTCATCATCTTTGTATCATTAGCAGACAGCAGATCCATCCTGGCCAGAAACTAGCAGAGAAAGAAAAAGTAATCATCAAAAAGAAGATCAAGACAGAGTACAGATAGAAAGGAGACAATCGTATGGAAGAAAAGAACTCAAATTTTATTAGATCATAGTGCAGAGTTACAAAGATCTTGATTACACTTGAAAAAGAAGAAAATAGAAATAAATACCGAACAACTTCACACCTTTTCCTTGTCTCCCAAGACTTTCTCGGGAGGCTGGGATGAGGAGCTCGGTTGCTCGGTGGGAACAATTAGTTGGTCGGCTGGAGCTGGAACTTGTTTAAGAGGAGCCGGCAGAGATGAAAGCTCCTCGTCAGCAGGCTGGGTAAGGATGGGATCACCCACTACCATTGAAAATTCTTCGGAGGCAGCTTCATCCTCTTCTTCATCTTCAATAGCTGGGGGAGGACCAGGGAGATGTTGTTGAAACAGTTTTGAGTCCTCATTAACTTTCAATTCTTGCAGGGCAGCAACCCAACCATCTCGAAAGTATTTCAAACTCCCATACTGCACCCGAGTCATCATTTCTGCTACCCCCTGTCCCATCCTTTGTCCCAACCGGTGCAAAAAGATTTTTTCACCACCAGTTTTCTTTTCATTTTCTCCGAGGAGAGCTTCTCGGATAGAAGATCCTCGGTGGCCTTCAACTTAGCTTCCACCTCTACCTTCTGTTGGTTCACTTCTCGCAGGAGGGATAATTATTCTTCTGCCATTCTCATTTTGTCTTCAAGCTCACCAAAGTTCTTGAGCTTCTCATCATATTTCTTTTTCTCTCCCTCCAAATCTTTCACTTTATTTTCCAGCTGCACTTTTTCTGCTTCAACTGCAGCCAATTTCTTCTCCCAGTCAGCCTTATCCTCGTCATACTTTTGACGGGACTCCTTTAAAGACTGGGCCAAACCTAGCAAAGCATCCTCCACTCCAGACGAGGAACTGGAAGCCTTGATTGCTTCATCCTTCTTCACAATGGTGTTGAAGCAACTCACCAGCTGAAAAAAGGATATAATGATAAGTCGGTATAGAGATATACGTATTGATGAAAGGAAAGAAAATTCAAAATGAGATAAACTTACTGAAGCAATGTGACGAGTAGCCAAGGATGTAAGCATATCCCTAGACATACTCTCCTCAATTCCTTGAACCTCAGGAATGGTCCAAGTCTTTATCGAGCTCATTGCAGAGCTCGGTGGAATAATAGTTGGAACACCAGCTCCACTAACTTGGAGCTGGGGAATGGTTTTAGTCAAATTGACCGAGGAGGATTTCTTCAGTCTCCTCGGTGGCATTTCAACAGTTTCAACCAAAGAAGAGCTTTTGGTTGGGGAGATGGTGACCACTTCCACAGGTGCGACCTTCTTGCTCGGAGCCACTGGGGGCTTCTCGGCAGTCTTTTGAGCAGCAACAGAAGGGGCAACATATACTTTCTTTGTCCCCTTTGGGACATCAGTCTTGTTTCTTTTCCCATCTCCAGCAGATGTAGTCTCCTCAAAGAGAGCAGGAACCCTTCTTTTGCCCATCCTCTGACTCAAAGGAATATGAGAATCTGATGAAGAATCCTCAGGAGCTGGTGCTGGCACACTAGTGCTGATTATAGGGCGAGCAGTAAAAGAGGTTGTATAACTCCTATACTGCAATAAATATGAAGCAGACCTGATGTGATCGTCTGTAACTTTTTGATGCAAACTCCAGATATGTTTCAAATGCTTAATATTTACTTCTGATTCTTTTGGAGTTTTTCTTTTGCTGTCAACTGGAAACAAATACATAGTGAAATATCAGTCACATATTTATTCAAACATAATGAAATCACAATTTCAGAAATAAAATAAGATGAAAATAACCTATCCCATTGCCATATGGAGGGCATCTGGGACCTTGATATACTTCATCTCCAATCAAGGGGCAAGTTGCTAGTTTTTTATAACTACCCCGTGTTCAAAATAATCCCTATTGGCATCAGGGAGGTTGACTACTAAGGCCCTATTCAAAAATATAGTTTTTAAATAAAAAATATTGTCTAGAACATCCCATCTGTAACAATACATTATCTCAGGAATTCCTATATGGGTTCCATGAGTTTGATTTAACCTATACACCCCATTAACTATTCTCCATGTGTTGGGGGCTATTTTTGCAGGGACAACATCGAAATAATGACAGAACTCTAAGCACGGAGGGTTTGGTGGAAAAGAAAATCCACATTCAGCAATAAAGAGGCTGGGGAACCAGTGTCCCTCAGCCAAACGAAAATAATCTAAAGGCTCAGAAAGATCCTCCAGAGTTACCCAAGATGGAATAAAAAAGTCAGAACGGAATTTCTCAAGAGATTCAATAATATAAACCATGGTGAATACTAGAAATGAAGAAGAAGGAAGAAGATCTTACAGGAAAAAGGAGATCTGTTGACAACAAACGAAGAAAAGGATGAACGCACAAGAGAGAGAAAGACTATGGAAAACTCGAAAGCAGAAATTGGAAAAGGTAGAGGATGATGGGATTGCCAATGAAGCTTAAATACTTTGCCTTGGGAAACGGCAAAAGAAATGATTACAAAAAGAAACTATTACGCTACCGGCGGCTAAAAGGACAAAAAGTGCGCGAAGATCTAAGCGCTTATAAAAATTCAAAAATGCGGATTCTGCGAATTTGGAAGACATTCGAACACGAAGAAAAGGCTCCTAAAAACCAGGAAGGTCATTTAATATTGCCATATACCGAGAAAGAATGTTTCATATTCCTCAAAGTTCGAAATATGAAACATTGGGGGCTTCTGTTGATACCAAAATTAATATGCTGATATAGACGAATAATAAGAAGACACGTGTCAACCTACGAGGAAGTTTATTTCCCCGACTAAGTCATACTCACTCCGAGCAGCAAGTGTACTCCAAGGAACTCCAACACTCTGAGGAACTCCTGAACGACGAGGAACTCCAACACTCGAAGGAACCCCTGAATGACGAGCAACTAAGGCGGTCCGAGCTGCATCTCGGCCACAGCATTGATTGCCAGATAATCAACAGTTCAACTATTCATTAAATGCTCATCATACAGAAGTATATTCTTAAAGGGCATTAATTGTTTACCCTTTCACATGTACAGCCCAAGGGCTATAAATACATTATATCACCCTCATTCAAGGGGACCGGATTTTCTTGATAGAATTACATATCGAGAACTCCAAAACACTTGGCAATAACAGAAACAGTGGACGTAGGCCATTCTTATAAGGCTGAACCACTTTAAAATTCTTTGTCTCATTTATATTTATCTGTGATTAAATAATTAGAAGCAATCTAATTTTTTACATCAACACCACTGATCAATGTTTTCACCTCTAAAATGTGATCCAAGGTTTGATTGACCCGTGTGTCATCGCCCTGCCAGCAAGTCCTAAACAAAACATTACCCATAATCCACTCCCAAATCATATAAATGCCATCGTTCTAGAAGAACACCCAAAATTTGATCCATCTACCCCGATTATACCCAACAATTCACCCATCACACCCATATATTCTCCTAAACCCCTCCAAGTTTGCCCATATTTTCTCCTACATCGAAGATCAAAAGAAGGTCCAAATCCTTCCCTATCTCTTTAAATATTTTATTTTCGCATTAATTATATAAGTTCATAATTTAGTTATTTTACTTTATCTTATACACATTAACATCCCACCTTTTATTAATTATATTGAACATCATTTATTTCCCATAAAACACCCAAAACAAATAAAAAGAGGGTTACACCTATAAATTCCAGCGGGATTATCCATCACACTTTTTCAAAACTAAAACACATTTTCCACGCATGCACATATAATAAAATCCCATTCGAATCTATGGGATAGACCCCACCCCTATTCTACATGCAAAATACTTGGACTTTGATGCCTTTATTGGCAACATAGGCATTTCAGATTAAAGCTCAAGACTCGAGTCCAATTTTCCAATTTTTCAAAATTTTCAAATTTTCCAATTTACTAAATTTCCAATTTTTCCAAATTCCCCATTTTTGCATTTATTATATCCTTATATGGAATATGTTTTGTGATCTTTAGATACATTTTATCCAACACATATTATCGTTTTATTATAACGACTAATATCTTAATAAACACATAAATTAATTTTTAATAATATTTGGGAACATTCCTATGGATGACCCCACTGTATCTCTTCCATGGTATGAGTTGGGGAATTCCTATCTCCATTATATATACACGCACACACACTTCACAGAGAAATAAAGGAAAATAATAACACAAGTCCAAGAGAGAGCGAAAGGGTGGGATGGGTGCGTAACACCTTCCCGGTCCGTAACTTAGCCCCCGAACCTTTGAACTATTGGTTTGGTAAGCATCGGTTTATCTTTGATGCTGCACTCTCGAAGCTGTGATATGTTTTTTTGCCTATTTTGTGAAAAATAGGATAGTGACTCCATCTATTTATATTCATCCCACATTTACGACGACCGAAGAGCTTCTAGAGAGTACAAGGGCGCAAGACCTTTTTATCCCCTCCTTTTTCCTCCGCCACATGGGAGAGAGTGAGGATACACATTCGGGGATGACCATAGTGGCAACTCCGCTGGGAATAATTTTTATAAGAGGGTTAGACTATGTTTTCATGGGTGTTTTTTTTTTCTTGTTTGCATAAGAAACTACTTGTATGTTCCCTTTCTTAGCCTCTATTATTTCTTGCACATATATACATCGTTCTTATATAACTAATCACTCACACACTTGTGATACTCTCCATGTACACTTCACACTACGTGCACCTAGGACCACTTATATCCACATGTTACACCCACCACTTAGAATATCTATGCTTAGGTGTCACTAACACACCTCACACTTATCACACATGTATATATCCATGCTAACTCAGACTTATCACACACCACTTGTAGTTAATCCATGCTTAGGTTCACTACCACACACTCATTTGTAGATATTCACACATCACTCACTCTCACATATCCATTCTTAGTATAATCTTCATGCTCTTTGTTTGATTTACATTTTATATGTGTATATTCTCCCCTATTTAGTATAATGCTCATGATTCCAAATAAAGATACTCTCTCCATAATAAACTAACCTAAAATCATAAATTTTGAACACTACATCACCAAAGACATGGCTATTGACCAAATTTTCTCCCGTAACTAGGGGTCACTTCATGATGGGTGTTGGTCTGATCAGTCACAGTTAGCCTAAGCAATATGACTCTCATAATCCATTGGCCAAGTACCTTCGTTGTATATCAAACGGTTCCCCCCATTTCATATCACTCGATAGAAGTCATGATGGGAGGTATATCGCAGGGAACTCATTCACGTACGTCGAGTAGAATTTTCTCTCACACGTTCTATCCCCATGAGGTATATAGTGAGGCAATTCATGTACATTCGGGTATATCAAATGGCTTGTCCACACATACCGATTTCCCTCAAAAGCAAGACGTATATCATGGAAGTTGATGACAAATATAATACACTATCGCGGAATACTGACCAACCAAGCATTAAAGCTTATAGGTCGCAGAACCTATTGAGGTTCCTTAAGTATAGGCCACAGCCTTATACAATACAGGGTGCGGCACCCATCATGTCTACCTAGTAGGTCGCATTCCCCTCATTCACTACTGCTCCAGACTTACGTGCTCAAGGCACGTGGCATAGTTGACACACCACCTATAAATAGAGGTCCACATCTCGAGATATGGGATTCTGATCTCGAGATCCGATATAACTACACTTGGAGAAGCCCTACCGAACTCTCTTCACAACACTAATGCATCTTGGGGGCTAGTCATGTCCCTTGTAGGCATCTCTCTGGCTCACCCGAAACCATTATAGACATGTATTCTTCTCTCTAATATATATTGTATGCCTATTACGTCATTGTAAACTTGTACTACAACACATAAATAATGAGAGTCAGGAAAAAAAGTGGACGTAGGCTCATTTTCATAGTCGAACCACTCTATATATCGTGTTTTATCTCTTTACATACTTTATATTCATTTTATACTTGATATGCTGATCTGAGAACGACATGTGTCCGATTCCTCGTATCAACATTTTGGCGTCGTCTGTGGGAACTGGGGTATGTTTATCTTGTTTCTCTATATTTCGGGGTCTAAGCACCTTATTTCATTCATGGGAACCTCTGGGTCATCATCTTGTGGGAGAGTTTTGGTTGTTGAGCTCATATTTTGTATATACACTCCTAAATGGGTATCACATATTTTTAGATATGTTCGTTGGTCTCCTTTTTATGACCTTAGATCTATTTTATATACCCCCATGGTGTTACCTCACCTAGATAGTGCTGAAAAACACAAAAAGGCTCTACCCTCGCAAAGGTGGGTAACTAGGGATGAGTTTTATTTGCTAATTTGCTACTTTCTCAGCCCAGGATCTATGATTTTCTACTATAATTATGCCATTTTTAGAGCATTCGAATACTATTTAGTCCCTTGTAGACCCCTAGTAGGGTTATTTTTCATGATTGTTAGATGGTTTGAACCTAGCTCGTGGGTCCTTGGAATTGCAATACGTTGCAATAAGCAATATGCGTCCTGACAAATAAATTGCTTGAGTGTCGCAACCCTTATAGAGGATATTGCATAACTTCATTTCATCACCTGGGAGAAGAAATGGTAAAACTGTCCTCAGATTTGTCTCTGGTGAAGTCCCTGAGAGATGCCTCAGCAGTAACTCCATATGTTCAGAATGCCACAGCCACAACAATATAGATTGACAAATTGCCGAAGACTACATCCTTGTTACTATACTTGGTTATTTCCTATACATATCTTCCATCACTCACTCTTGATAGTCTTGTATCAGAATATATATATATATATATATATATATATATATATATATATATATATATATATATTAAAGATTAACAAAGAAGAAATGTAAGGAGAGTCCATCCAAAGTGGAGAAATGAAAGATGAGATTGCTCAGCTATACAATTATCTCAACCATCTGTATGATAGCCATGCCTCACTTCAGACTCAGATCAACTTTCTGACCCAAAGGGTTCTTATGCTAGAAGGTGCAGCAACACCAAAGGTTGTTGTACCAGCCATTACGGCCACAACCATAGAGATGATAGCACCACTGTCCACATAGAGGATTCAAAAGAGGAAAGTGGAGGAAGCCGAAAAAGTCTTTGAAGCCTACCCCCCATTAACTTGTCAAATTAAAGATATTTTTGAATTCATCAAAGAAGACAAATTGCTCAAGTGGCCTGAGAAGATGAAGGCCCCCTCTCATAAAAGGAATTGGGCCCAGTGGTGTGATTTCCATCGAGACCACGGCCACAGCACTGACAAATGCGTCTCGTTAAAAAATGAAATCGAAAGGCTTGTGAGGTAGACAATGCTGAAGCAATTCCTAAAGATAGCATTAGGGATGCAACAGCTCTCAGAATCACCACACCCAATTGACCAATATGCCACATGTCTCATATCTGCCTTAGTTTCTACTCTGTGTTTCTATTTTATCTTTGAAAAACTCTATTTAGATGTTTTCTTCAGACTGTGTATTTTTCTAACAAGTTCATGAATATCTGAAATACAGATTATTTTTCCAGATCTTATTTCTTTTGTCTTCATTATATATTAACTCATAAAAGGCTTTCATCTTAAATAGAATTAAAATGAAGACAACATGTTATCTCAGGAATAACTATCTTAATGGGCGTACAACACCTCTTATGAATCCTCTACATATGAAGGCATATGATATTTAAAATCAAGTAAGGTGGCTCTCGGGATGATTCAACTAGCCATGAGGGCTCACAATGCCCGTTCTCACCTGTCGGCATGCGTCATCTATCCACGGGGGCTTATAATGCCCTTTATACTCTTTCGAATGATCTTATTAGCTACGGGGGCTTACAATGCCCATTATTCGCTTCTGGAATGCTTCAATTAGACAGGGATGGCTTGATATATACCCAATTATATCTTGGGGAAGCTTTATAATACCTTGCCTGGGGAGGCCTGAAAATAACCCAATTAAAGCGACAAAAGAGAAGTTGTGAAAGTGAATTCATGTCAATTAAAGAGACTAAAGGATCTTGTGGCACTGACATCATGAAGGATAATAAAGCTACAAATAAAAGTTAGTCGCAACCCAGCATAATGTTACCTCAAATTCCGCGGTAGGTTAGCAACCCAACGATAACCTCAAAATTGCTATTAGCACCAAGACTTGAGAAAAATTGTCAAAAAAATTAAGAAATTGGGCAAAAGACTTAAGTTGTAGCCCCAAAGTCATTTTCCTTTGGAACCGCGGCTTGGGGGATAATAATTAGAAATATGGAATGAAAAATCTCAAGGCAAAAATAAAGGGTCACACCCTTGTTCAAGAAGTCTTTTATAAGGTGTTGCCACAACCCCATATCCATGCATTCAATGTTGGGGAGAGCATTTTTGTAAGGAATAATTATACACTCAAGAAGTCAAAAACATATAGAGATGAAGCATTCATTCAAGTATTGAAGAAAACAAAGTGGAGGAATAAAAATCATATAGATAAAAAAGAAAAAATAGTTAAGTTCCATATAGAGTCCACAACCTTAATTAAGTTCACAAATGTTAAAAGGTCGCAGCCCCATGTACAATACTTCACAAAAGAAGAAAAAATATTATAAGTCTAAGAGGCAACGTCATTTTCTTCATCTCCTTCTTCACCCTCTGTGGCTATCTCGTTTCGTCGTCCCCTACTGTGGCCTCCTCCAGCTGTCTCATTGCCCTCTCCACAACTACAACCCTAATTTCAGCCACACGGGCATTGGTCTCAGCATCACCCACACTCCAGGACATGATTTGATCTTTGGAATCAGGAAAATTCTTGATGACTATGTACCTCAAATCCTGGTAGCCACGGATATAATCCTTGTTATTAGTAAGGAAGAAATACCTGAACTTCTTATATGCGGCCACGGAAGTCTCTACAGCCTGAGTGAGAGTCGCGAAATGAGACTCTTGTATCTGCTTCACGACAACGGCATGCTCAGTGTCCCTTTAGGTGTATTTTTCTTCAAGTTCCTTTAATTGGATCTCAAGTGGTATGTTTAGCAACATCCACAAGCTTAGTTTGTTTAGCTTGAAAATATGTTGCGACCGTTGTTAATTTCCATTTAGCATCATTATTTACCTTAACAAAAGTTTCAAGGTCCATCTGGGCAGCTTGGAGTGCCGCAGTAGAAGATTGCTTGCCTGCCTTAATGGATGAGTTCCTATAATTCTCCAGGTCAGTTGTATGAACCCTTTCTATGGCCTCTTTTAGCTTGTATAGGCCTTCATATTTCAACTGTTGGGACATGACAACATTCGCCCCCTACAGAGAAAATTGAAGGTTAGAAATAAAAAAAATGTACTACAAAAAAAAATGAAGTGAAAAGTAAAATTTCCCTTACCCGCAGCAGGATGTGGATGGCGTACTCCTCTAAATTCTCATTGTTCTTATCTACCATATGGTCTAAGTTCATATTATCAGGAACCTTTTCCATTTTGTAGACCTCCATAGAAGTTGTGTTCTAGGAAGACTAAGGGTTTGGAGTCCGTAGTTGAGGTCGTGGATGACCATCAGGGCCAACACTAGCACGACTTTGGGGTGGTGCCAAGTTGGCATTTACATCCATCACAGTTTGCAGAGGGGGAGATTTGGAGGTGGTAGCTTGATATTTGCCACGACCACCTTGGAGTTAGAATTCAGTTGGCAATAATCCTACCGCAACCAAATGGCTACCAATGTCAGAGTCAAACTGGCCTTTCAGGCCTCTCTGGGGCTGCAATATACTTAACTTGGACATTTTATGCGATAGGATTTGATTGGGGATAATCATTAGACACAACAGTCCATTTACCCTTGGCCCTTTTTCTTTTATTTCCTTGCCTAGCTGCATTATTGAGGACAATTATGTCCTCATCCATCTCAAACATCTGAGCATCCATGAGGTCTCTGTCTATCTCCTCACTTGAAAAAGCAACAAAGTAAAGATCAACTATGGGATTTGAAGATAACTTTCACGGCCTGATTAAAAAGTGGGATTTGAAGTTACCTTCCGCAGCCATGGGAGTATGCTTATTGGGAAAATAGCCAAAATGGTAGAAATTTGCTAAGGTTGCTAAGATGGATAACCTCTTTGAATTATTGCTAATTTTGATCGCATCCTCAACTCTCTTCTTTGCGTTGATGTTCAGTTTCAGATTATCAAGGGCTGCAGCACAAGATATATATCAGTACATGCCATAGCATAAATAATTGAAAGATTGGAAAATTATGAGTTAAGGCTACAAAGAATAAGTACAAGTATGAAATACGGAGCATGATGCAGCCAATGCAACTACCTGATTTTCAAGGTCGCCCCCACTGCCGCGGCATCGTAAATGATTTCTCTCTTTTAGAATCCTCTGGATGGATTTCCAATTCCTCTCCACAGATGTAAAAATATTTTCCTTCCTAATTTTTTACACCGGAAGGCCTTTCAGTGTACAAACACTCTTCATTGTTACGTAGAGAAAAGTAGTAATACCAAGAAAAATTGATGGAGTTCTTGTTTAGTCTATAGAAATGGAAGAACTCCGCAGGAATTATATCTCTATTGAACTTTTACTGCTAAAGTATCAATAAGGAAAGTATATCCCTCCATCCATTCAGGTCCATTTGGGTTGGTGCCAAGTTTATAGCACTAACGATTCTCCTGACTGGGACAGGCACAGGCACAGGCAGTCGCATCCCATATATAAACGCATGAAGGGGGAAGCAAACCCCATCATTAGGGACCTTAGATCATGGTCTATACTTTGCAGAATAAGATGAACAAAATACTCTATCTGGAAATTCAAAGTCCACAACAACCTGGTCGACCCATTCTTCAGTCATCAAACAACAGACGTTTAAGGCTGTGGGGGATCTCTCAACTCTATCAGATGGCCCCGCTGGTGCATCCCTGGTTTCGGAAGGTCCAAATGCCATAGCCCTAACTTTAAGAGTGTGGATGCTAGAATTTTTATCCTCCTCCATTGTCGTAGCCTCACAAGAATCCCTATAATTGGTGGAGTCCGCGGAGTCAAAATCAAGAACAAGATAGTTAGGGCAGTTTTTAAGTAAGCAAGGTCCAACGATTTTCAAAGGACGCAAAGATGGAATTTCAAGAGGAGAAATGCCAATGTGTGTGTTCTAAAATTCCTCAGGATTTGAACTCATATGGCTATAGTAAGACCTGAAAAGCAGAAAGACTCCGATGTTAGGTGCATAGCCAATATGGGCAGAAAAACCTCAAAAGGAGGTTGCGATGTTCATGGTATATTTATATAATTAGGCAAGTAAGTATCAACCTAGTCTAAAGTCTGCAACCAGGTGGATGTGACTAAGAGTCCTAATCAAGCTACATGCCACGACATGCTATTTAAGAGAACCACATATGCTCCCACATGCCGCAGTCCTAAAATTTTAAAGTGAAGGGTAATGGACGATCAATTCAAAACTAAACCCTAAAGGAAAATGGAATATCATTGAAGTATTAGCATGTTGCTGCAGTAAAAGGGAACAAGTTGTGGTACTTGTCGCGGACAGAAGCACAAATAGCTTAATGTTGGAAATTATTTAGCCTAAAGATTGAAAACCTAGAATTCAAAGGGTTTACTCATGAACATGAAGAACGTCAAGAATAGGTTTGGTATATGGAATGTTGTTAGTCTATGAAATCCAAGTTTCTAATTCAAACAGAAACAGAGAAGCCTGAAAACCTAAGCCTAAACCAATAAATTCAGTTCAAGCCCTAGATCTCGAACAATTATGTAGTTGATCTAAGAGAAAATCCATTTTGATTCAAAATTAGTTGTTTATTATGAATTTAGCGAATTATTGGATTCAAACAAATCATTTCATTATGGATTCAAGCAAAAATCACAACAATCAACAAAGAAAGAATTACAGAAGCTACTAAGGAGGTTTTTGATTTAAAAATTACTTGAAAATTGGAGTAAATTTTGTTGTTAAGCCTCTAACAACCACTAAACACGGCCTGATACTTACTGAAAAACTAAAGCAAGAACTTGCACAGATTTTCTCTTGATTCGCTCTCAAGGATTTGGAAAAAGTAATGAGGGCCAAGGCCAGATCCATTTATACAAGTGGGACCGAGAAGATGAAATGTTTTTAAAATAGGTACTACAGAGTAAACACGCCGCAACAGTCACGAAATCAAGCCACAACACCAAATCACCCCTTGGCACTATGCCTTGGGGGCTTATTGATGACAAATATAGTACCCTGCCGTGGAATACTGACCAGCCAAGCACTAAAGATTATAGGCCACAGAACATTTTTAGGTTCCTTTAGTATAGGTCGCAGCATTATACAATACAGGGTGAGGCACCCAGTATGTCTACCAAGCAAGCTGCAATCCCCTCATTCACAACTTCTCCAGACTTATTATATGTCACGCACTCAGGGCACGTGACATAGTTGACACACCACCTATAAATAGAGGTCCACATATCGAGATAGGGGGTTCTGATCCTGAGATCCGAGATAAATACACTTGGCAAAGCCTTGCTGAAGTCTCTACACAGCCCCAATACAGCTTGGGGGCTACTCATCTCCCTGGTAGTCATCTCTTGGGCTCACTCGAAACTATTACAGACATGTATTATTCTCTCTCTTATATCTTTTACACCTATTACGGTATTGTAAACTTGTACTACAACGCATATATAATGAGAGTAGGGCAACAAAGTGGATGTATGCGCATTTAAATAGCCGGACCACTTTATATCTTGTGTTTTGTCTCTTTACATGCTTTATATTTATTGTATACTTTATATGCTGATATGAGAATGACATGTGTCCAATTTCTCGTGCCAACAGAAGTCATGCCAAAGGGGGGAACCCTTCAAATTAACCTAACAACTTCATACCCTCATATAGGTGTTAAAACTAGGGCACTCATATTTAGTTTGTCAGTTTCTATTTGAAACTCTGCCGAAATGAGGAGTTGACATGCCACCTAAATTTCAACACAATTTTGTATTTTCTATAATGGGACCCTGTCCATGAGCCTGACAACAAGTCCAACCATGTTAGTATAGTGAAGAATAATTTTTGGCCCCATGTTCGAGAGACGATGGGAGGATAGTACTACCCTCATTTCTGAGCCCTCTGAGAAGAATGAGTAGAGATCCAAGAAACTCTTACCAAGACAGAAGTTGAACCGAAGAAAGTATTCGGATAGTTCACTCCCAAAAAGTATGAAAAGACTTCCAGTATCGCAGTTTCAACCGTCAATAACATCTCTCAGCATGCCACTTCATGGGAAACAGAAAGTCACCCTAACCCAGTCAAGAAGGAATAAACCGAGCTTTAAGATCCCCTCTCCAAAGTCTACCAAGACCTTTTAAACCAAAACCTTATTAAGCCATTGGACCCTCGTCCACTACCAAAACCACTTCCCAAAAATATCAAACTAAATGCCCATTATGACTTTTACCAAACTGTCGGCCATACCACTGATCAATGTTTCCACCTCTAAAATGTTATCCAAGGTCTGATTGATCGGGGTATCATCCCCCCGCCAGCCAATCCTAAACCAAACACTACCCACAATTCACTCCTAAATCATACAAATGACATCTTCCTAGAAGAAAACCTAAAATTTGACCAATCTACCCAGATTATACCAACAAATCACTTATCACACCCATATATTCTCCCAAACCCCTCCATGTTTGCATATATTTTCTCATGTATCCTACATGTTTCAGCGATCAGGCTCTGTCACTCCTTACTAGAGCATGCATTATTGTTCGTACCCATTTTGGAGGAAAAGATATGGAATTATCAACAGTGTTGAACCAACTCCTATAGGTTGGGATGACATTTCCCTCCAAGATGACCGTTGACTGCCAGAGATTCAGTGCGCTATTCTTAGAAGCTCAAAAATGGGCCCGAGAGTTAGATCATTTGGTGGCACCTACCGATGAAGGCAGTTTAGATGATGTGGTCCAAATCATGGCTGACTTATTTCGACAGACCAGTGAAATTTGTATCATATTCGATCTACTTAATTCTTTAGAACTCTAAGTGATTCTGGTCCCTTCACTCCTACATCTCCCCGTCGAATGGGAGGATCTATAAGAAGAAGTCATTGAGGTTGTGGAATTTATTAACTTTTTAATGGAACGATGATGTTGTTGCCACCAGGTAGGGGGGAAAATTCGATGATTAAAATGAAGAACAAAGCCCAAAAAAGACTATCCTAATAGTTATCATATGTGGAATGATATCATTTGAGGATATACTAGGATAAATCAACAAGGTGGCTAAATAACCTGAAGTGGGTGAGGAAATAAGGTTTCTATTTTTCCAATCTTCTATGAACCATATGACTAGATTCGGGAGGCATTGCCAAGTTTCATGCCCATCGTCATCATCGATCGACAAGGGAAAAGGTGTTGAGAATCTTCCTATGTCAGAAATGACCCTCGAGGAGAGCAAGATCCTCGATCAGTTAAAGAAAACCCAAGCTAACATCACCTTGTGGGGACTCTTTATGTCTTCCCAGTTGCACTAGAATGCCTTGATTAAACTACTCACTGGGCCCACAACCCTCCTTCCACTACTCTTGAAGAAGAAATGAATCTGGTCGAATCTCTAACCTTTACTAGGATGCTCTCTTTCCCTGAAGAAGAAACCCCTAAGATTGGTCTAAACCACAAATATGCTCTCAATATCTCTATCGAAGTCATGGGGGAAATTGTCCCACTCTCTCTTGTTGATAATGGATGAGCTCTTAATGTTTACCCATTGAGGACCCTTATTTGCTTGGGACTGAAAGTGAGCGACCTTGCTCCAACCTATGACGCGGTGCGCGCTTATGATAATACTCGTCGATAAGTTATGGGATCAATAAAACTCACAATAGGGGCTGGACCTATAAATCTCATTATTGAATTCAAAGTCATCGACATCTCGGCTTGTTTCAATCTATTGATTGCACAATTATGGCTCCATAGTATCAAGGGTGTGTCTTCTTCCCTTCATCAAAAACTGAAATTCTTCGCCAATGGGAAGGTTATAACCATCTTGGGCGAGGATGACAATATTGAGAATGCAATCACCAGTAATCAAAGATGGTGATTAGTGGTCCTCCCCATGTGAGATTCTGACTTACCATTCTGACGAACGATCATTTTTCGTCTGATGATCTCCCATCCAAAGGACCGACGTGTGCTTCTGAGCCACATTTTGCCCAAAGTCAACTCCTGAACCTGGGAGCGATCCTAAGGACTCTTGAAGGTCTCTGAATTTACTTTCTAACAATATTTCTCGTGTGCAATTTGGATCAACGGATTGCATTCTACGACCATTTTTTTGGACAAATTTGGTCGAGCCTATCGATTGACAGGTCCATTTCCCTACCAATCGGCAGTGTGTCTAGGGTTAACTATCGATTGTTAGGGTTGGTACCATATTGATCGGCACCACCCCTGACCCTATAAACAGATAGTATGACCTCACTCCCAAGGGACACCTCAAATCCATCAGCATCAGTAATCTAAGCAACATTTTCTCGTAACTAGCGAAGTTTCCTTATGTGAAATTTCACTCCATCTTAAATTCCCATCCTTTTTGCACCCAATTTGGCAAAATCTTATTCTTTATCATCCAACATTCATATCAAGCATCAAGTAGGTTCATCCAAGATCAATATCGAGCTCTAATTCTAAAAGAAGGTTCAAATCCTTCCCTATCTCTTTAAATTTTTTATTTTCACATTAATTACATAAGTTCATAATTTAGTTATTTTATTTTATCTAATGCACATTAACATCCCACCTTTTTATTAATTATATTGCACATAATTTATTTTCCATAAAAATCCGAAATAAACAAAAAGAGGGTTACACCTATAAATTCCAACGAGATTATCCATCACACTTTTTCAAAAACTAAAACTCATTTTCTACACATGCACATATAATAAAATTCCATTCGAATCTATGGGATATACCCCACCCCTATGCTACATGCAAACTATGTGGACTTTGATGACTTTATTGGCTACGTAGTCATTTCAGATTAAAACTCGAGACTCGAGTCCAATTTACCAAATTTCTAAAATTTTCTAATTTTCCAATTTACCAAATTTCCAATTTTACCAAATTCCCCATTTCTGCATTTACTATATCCTTATATGTAATATGTTTTGTGATCCTTAGATGAGTTTCATCCAACATATTATCATTTTATTATAACGATTAATATCACGATAAACGCATAAATCAATTTTTAATAATATTTTGGGAACATTCCTGTGGATGACCACACTCTATCTCTTTCATGGTATGAGTTGGGCGATTCCTCTCTCCATTATATATACACGCGCACACACTTCATAGAAAAATAAAGAAAAATAATAACACAAGCCCATGAGAGACCGAAAGGGCACGATGGGTGCCTAACACCTTCCCATTATGTAACTTAGCCCCCGAACCTTTAAACTATTGGTTTTGTAGGCATCGGTTTGTCTTTGATGCCGCAATCCTGAAGTTGCGACATGTTTTTTGCCTGTTTTGTGAAAAATAGGCTGGCGACTCCATCTCTTTACATTCACCCCACATCGATGACGGACGAAGCGCTTCTAAAGAGTATAAGGGCGTAAGACCTTTTTCTCCCCTCCTTTTTCCCCCGCGCTGTGGGAGAGAGTGAGGATACTGATTTAGGGATGGGCACAGTAGAGACTCCACTGGGAATAATTTTTCAAATGAGGGCTAGACTATGTTTGCATGGGTGTTTGTTTCTCTTCTGTGAGTATTCACCTACCTGTATGTTCCCTTTCTTCGCCTATATTATTTCTTGCACATATATGCATCATGCTTGTATCACCACTCACTCACACACTTGTAGATATTCTCCATGTAGACTTCACACTACGTGCACCTGGGACCACTTATATCCACATGGTGCACACACCACTTAGAATATCCATGCTTAGGTGTCACTAACACACACCTCACACTTATCACACTAGTATATATCCATACTAACTCACACTTATCACACACCACTTGTAGTTGATCCATGCTGAGGTTCACAACCACACACTCACTTGTAGATATTCACACATCACTCAATCTCACATATCCATGTTTAGTATAATCTCCATGCTCCATGTTAGATTTACTTTTTATACGTGTATATTCTCCCCTATTTAGTATAATTCTCATCATGTCAAATAAAGATACTATCTTCATAATATAACAACCAAGAATCATGCATTTTTCACACTACATCACCAAAAAGCATGGCTATTGACCAAATTTTCTCCTGTAACTGGGGGTCACTTCATGATGGGTGCTGGTCTGATCGGTCACAGTTAGCCTAAGCGATATAACTTTCATCTTCCATTAACCAAGTACCTTTGACGTATATCGAATTGTTCCCCTGCATCGTACCGCTTGACCTAAGTCATGATGGGAGGTATATCTCAGGGAACTCGTTCACGTACGTCGAGTATATCGAATTTGCTCTCACATGTACTATCTCCATGAGGTATAAAGTGAGTCCATTCATGTACACTTGGGTATATCAAATGGATTTTCCACACATACCGATTACCTTCAAAAGAAAGACGTATATAGTGGAAGTCCTGCTAAAGGGGCAACCCTTCCAATTAACCCAATAACTGCATACCCTCATATAGGGGTCAAACCTACGGCAATCATATTTAATTTATCGATTTTTATCCAAAACTCTATTGAAACAATGGGTCGGCGTGCCGCCCAAATTTCCGCGCGACTTTATCTTTTTAAAATGGAACCCTATCCATGAGCTTGGTAATAAATCCAACCATGTTTTTACATATCTTTCAAACCCAATTTTTTCAGGCTCAGTTCCCGTTCGACCTTTTTTTTTGCATTTATGTAAACCTAATACAAGTAAGAACATAATAAATATAATAATAATCATGTCAAGACCCTTTTTCTCATTTTTTCATCTTTCTTTACCAAAAGTGTCTGAAAAATCCCCTCTTTTATCAAAAATACCAAGAGAATTTTTCTTTCCTTATCCCAAAAATAATTTTCCTCCCTTTTTCCCAAAAACATCTTGTCCTCCCTTTTCCAAAAATGTAAAAAAACATTTTCTTTACTTTTCAAAAATAACATTTTTCCCTTTTCTCATTCAAAAATAAATTCGAATTTTCCCCCTCTCAGGTCAATCGCATACCCAACCCTTAGCTTGGATCCCTATTATCCTTGGTCTTCCATCGAACCTTCCCTTGCTACTTTCTTTGAGTCCTTAATTCACTTTCATCCACTTTCCATAGAGAACACAGACCAAGCATCGAATGTGCAACCGGATTTGATGACGGTTCTACCCAACTCACTGGCAAGATTGACAACCTTCAAATCGAGGTTCATGATATGCAATGAAATCGGGTCCCTATTCCCAAAGATCCCAAGGTCCTCTTTCTTCGTGCTATGGGTCCACCTGTACCCGAGCCTATATGGGTACTCGAGGAATAGCAACACGCTCCACCTACTCCTCCTGCTAATGGGTCGCCGCCAGCCCAGCTCCCTATGATGAATCTTACCCAGCTAGGGGCTAACCTATCTGCAATTCTTGATCCGAAGGAGGAGAATTAAACAAGGGAAGGGAGGACCAAAAGATGTTGACCAAGAAGTTTGACCAATTCAGAACCTATGGGAACTACATAGTTTATACCCATATATCTCCCTATCATAAATCAAGGCTGCCTGAAAAGTTTAAGAAGCTCAACGTCAAAAAATTCAGGGGTAGTGAACCACCAATTGTTCATCTCCGAAGTTACCACTAAGACATGACTCCTAGGTGGCTTCGAGGAAATAATGGCCCAAATGTTCCAACATACTTTGAAGGACAACGCTCTTCGCTAGTTCTTATCTCTCAAGGAATCCAGAATCTGCAGTTAGGAAGATGTCAACCGAGAATTTATGTCACAATACAAGTACAATGAAGAGTTGGAGGTTACCTACCGTGATTTAGAGCTACTCAAATAGAATCCCGGGGAATCTGTCATTAACTTCATAGCAAGGTGGAGAGTGAAAACATCCATAATGACCAATCGGCCTTCCAAAGAGGAGCAAGTCAGTATCGTGAAGAAGAATTTATTTCACTGTGTCCGAGCAACGATGGGAGGATAGTACTACCATCACTTTCTAGCACTCCGAGGAGCATAAGTAGATATCGAAGAAAGTCTTTCTAAGAAAGAAGTTGAATCGAAGATAGTATCCAAACAGTTCACTCCTAAAAAGTATGAAAAGCCTTCAAGTACCACAGTTTCAACCATCAATAACATCTCTCAGCCTGCCACTTCATGGGCACCAAAAAGCCACCCTAAACCAGTCAATAAGGAATACACCGAGCTTAATTCTCCCCTCTCTAAAGTTTACCAATCCATTTTAAGTTGAAACCCTTATCAAGCCATTGTACCCTCGTCCACTACCAAACGCACTTCCCAAAAATTTCAAACCAAATGCCCATTATGACTTTCACTAAACTGTCAGCCATACCAATGATCAATGTTTCCACCTCTAAAGTGTGATCCAAGGTCTGATTGATCAAGGTATCATTGTCCTACCAACCAATCTTAAACTAAACACTACCCACAATCCACTCCCAAATCATACAAATGCTATCTTCCTAGAAGAAGACCCAAAATTTGACCCATCTACCCAGATTGTACCCAGCAAATCACCCATCACACCAATATATATTCTCCTAGACCCCTCTAAGTTTGCCCATATTTTCTCCTACACCCTACCTATTTTGCCGATCAGGATGTATCACTCCTTACTAGAGCATGCATTATTGTTCGTACCCGTTTTAGAAGAATAGGTATGGAATTATCAGTAGTGTTGAACCAACTCTTAGAGTTTGGGATAAAATTTCCCTCTAAGATGATCGTTGATTTCTAGAGATTCAATGCGATGTTCTTGGAAACTCGAAAATGGGCTTGAGAGTCTAACAATTGGGCGGAACCTATCGATGAAGTTAGTTTAGATGATGTAGTCCAAATCATAGATGACTTATTCCGATATACTGGTGAAATTTGTAGCATATCCAAGATACTTGATTCTTTAAAACTATAAGGGCTCCTAATCCCTTCACTTTTGAATCTCCCCATCGAATGGGAGGATTTATACGAAAATGTCGTTGAGGTTTTGGAATTTATTGACTTTTCATGGAAGGATGATGTCATTACCACCAGATGGGGGGACAAATTTGATAATTTAAATGAATAACAAAGCATAGAAAAGACTATCCCAATTGTCAGCATATGTAGAATGCTATCATTTGAGGAGCTACTAGGAAAAATCAACAAGGTGGTTGAACTTCCTGAAGTGGATGGGGAGATGGGGTTTCTATTTTTCTCCTCTTCTGTGAACCATATTACTAGATTCGAGAGGCATTACCAAGCTCCAAGCCCGCAGTCATCAGTGATCGCCATGGGAAAAGGTGTTGAGAATCTTCTTATGTTATAAATAACCCTCGAGGAAAGAAAGATCCTTGATCAGTTGAAGAAAACCCAAGATAAAATCACCTTGTGCAGAATCTTTATGTCTTCCCCGCTGCACCAGAATGCCTTTATTAAACTACTCATCGGGCCCACAGTCCCTTCTTCCACCACGCTAGAAGAAGAAGCGAATCTAGTCGGATCTCTATCCTCTACTAGAATGCTCTCTTTCTCTGAAGGAAAAATCCCTAAGATTGGGCTAAACCACAACTATGATCTCAATATCTCTATCGAAGTCATGGACAAAACTTCCCCACTCTCTCTTGTCGATAATGGATCAACTCTTAATGTTTTCCCATTGAGGACCCTCAATTACTTGGGACTGAAAGTGAGAAACCTCACTCCAACCTTTATCGTAGTTCCCTCTTATAATAACTCTAATCGAGAAGTGCTGGGATCCATAAAGCTCACAATAGGGTTTGGCCCTATAATTCGGTTGTTAAATTCCAGTCATCGACATTTCGACTTGTTTTAATCTATATCTTGGATGATTATGGCTCCATAATATCAAGGGTGTGTCTTATTCCCTTCATAAAAAATTAAAATTCTTAGCCAATGGACACATCATCACCATCTTGGGCAACGATGACAATGTCGAGAATGCAAGCACCATCAAGCACTAGTACTTGAGATACAACATGGGGCAAGTGATATTCTTTTGTTAGGTTTTCGAGTTGAGCCACTTCTACTCCCAGCTGGGGAAGATTTCGAAGATAGGGTTTGTCCAGAGTAAACCCTCATGAAAACCCCAATATGATCCAGATGTTTAAGAACTTACACTTCATACCCAGACTGGGTCTGGGATGACGACAATAGGGGATACTTGAACCCATTATATTGAAGAAATATTTTCCTCCTTGCGATTTGGGTTATCAACGATTAGAAGAAGAACTCAGAATGATTCGCCACCCTCGACTAAAGAGAAGGCTATAAAGTGCCAAGATTGTCTCGAGATATTACTTGAATGGAATATTCATCAGAGAGGGTATATATTTCCCCTTTTGTGGCTTTCTCGAACCGTGGCATGATCATGTGGACAAGAAGATGAAAGCATGAATGGAGCTATTTTTCCAAAACAATTATTCATGGGACAAAAGTTCCCATAATCATGTGCAACCAATCATTGAGAAGACCATAGCCGATACTGGAAATTATGAAGGAAGTGACTTCGAGGATTCATTCAACTTGCAAACACTAGGGATGGTTCACTCAAGCGCTACATCATTGGATCCATCCCGCCTGATCAAAGATGTTGATGAACCTCTCCTCAACTAGCATGTTGTACCAGTTCCACCAGCTAAAATAGAACCCAACTTTGATGTTTATCCCCATTCCTCTTCTTTTGTTGTTCTTCCCTATTCTGATGTAATTGAGACCTCCTTCGATGAGGTTCTTAATGCTATTTTTCTCAACAATGAAATAAATAAAGATTTTGAGTATCTTATTGTGCCTTACATTAATTCTTTGGATTTTAATCAAACTCTTAATGATGATGATTTTGCAAATGAACAATTCTTAATTCATCATAATAAGGTTAATAACAAACAACATAACCGCATTCAAGTTAATGAAGATGAAACTACTGTAATTAATCTCAGTTTTAATAACCAACTACGGGAGATTAGGATAGGGGCCACCCTTAACGAGCATGAGAGCGTGCAACTCAAAGAATTATTGAAGTAATTTGTGAATGTCTTATCATATTCATACGATGATATGCTCGACATTGATCCCGAGATAGATCAATACGATATTCCAACTCTCCCAGAATGCAAATCGGTCAAATAGAAAGTATAAAAGTTACACACTAAATGGTTGCTCAATGTTAAGGAAGAAGTGTTCAGTTGAACGTGGGTTTAATTTGTGTGATCAAATATCCCACATGGCTATTCGATATCGTACCCATGCCAAAATCAGGAGGGAAGGTTCGCATATGGATTGAATATCGATACTTAAACAAGGCCTCTCCGAAGGAAGATTACCCACTACCCAATATCGACATGATTGTGGACAATATGACCAGTCACGCTCTTAAGTCATTCATTGATGGTTTTTTTGGATAGAACTAGATCAAAATGTACCTAGATCATCAAGAGAAAACCGTATTCATCAACCATTGGGGAAGTTTGGTCTAAAAGATGCAGGTGTACCTACCAAAGGGCTTCCATAACTATCTTTCACGATCTTATACACAAAAAAGTTGAGGTCTATGTGGATTATATGATTATCAAGTCTAAGACTAGGTAAGGTCATGTTCCCATTCTTCGAAAATTCTTCGAGTGACTACAGCAATACAAGATGCGACTTAACCCATAAAAATGTATCTTCGCCATTACGAAAGGAAAGGTGTTAGGATTCATGGTCAGTGAGAAAGGGATAGAAGTAGATCCTGATAAACTGAAATCCATACTCGAGATGCCACCACCTCTAATGGAGAAAGAAGTCTGGGGGTTCCTTAGAAAATTGCAGTAGATTTGTCGGTTCATTAACTAGTTGACTTCTATATGTGAGCCCATCTTCAAAATCCTCCGAAATGATTCAACCAAAATTTGTAATGAAGCTTGCCAAGAGGTCTTTGATCAAATCAAGAAATACCTAACCCGACCTCCGGTACTCATACCTCCGCAGCCTAATCTTCCCCTACTCTTATACCTGGCCGTAATGGATACCACAGTTTGGGCTTTGCTATCCCTATTCCCTGAAGAATTTCTAAAATGGAGAGACATCTACTATGCCAGTTGCAAGATGGATGGGTACGGAGTTAACTACACTGCCTTAGAGAAAGCATGTCCCGCCTTTATCTGGGTCACCCAAAAACTACGGCAATACATGCTTGCCTTTCCCATCAAACTTGAATCCCGAATGGATCCCATCAAGTACATAATCGAGAAGCATGCCTTGTCTAGACGTATAGACTGATGGTTAGTGTTGCTAGCCAAATTCAATATTGTGTATGTCATGCAAAAAGGCATGAAAGAAAGAGCCATGTTTGACTACCTCATTGACTACCTTATGGAAGAAACCAATGTCTGGATTTCTAAGTTCCCAAATGAAAACATCCTTTGTACCTCCCAAGAAGACCTTTGATGGAAAATGTTCTTTGACGGTACCGCCAATAAGAAAGGGTATGGCATTAGGATACTCCTAATTTCCCTTGATGACTCTCACACTCCCATTGCCATCAACCTGGATTTTCTGTGCACCAATAACATGACTGAATATGAGGCGTGCACGGTAGGCCTCAAAGTCACTCTCAAGAAAGGAATTCGATACCTAGATGTCTACGGGGATTTATCCCTCATCATCGGTTAAGTACTCAGAAGATGTAAAGTCAAGGATGAGAAATTCTTATCCTTCCACGCCCACCTAGAAGAGATAACATCCCAATTCCAAGATATCACCTTCCACTACCTGCCCCGAGAAAAAAACAACCTAGCTGCGGTCCTTGCTACCTTAGCCTCCATAGGTTACATGCCCAAGGGAATAACAATGTCCCCTTTCCTAGTCTAAAAACAAGCTAAACTAACCCACTGCTACCATATTGAGCTCATCATAGATCCTAAAATAGCCAATTACTCGTACTATGATATTTGGCACCTCCTCAAGCATGGTAGGTATCCCCAAGGTTCTAATAAGAAAGATCGAGAAAGTCTCCGCAGACTGGATACCCAGTAAATTGTTTGCAATAAAGTGTTATTCAAAAGAAATTTCGATGGAACCCATTTACACTGCATTGCAGGGGCTGACATGGAAGAGATGATGCAGAAAATCCACAGTGAGGAGTGAAAACCCCACATGAATGGCCATGTGCTTGCCAAGAAAATAATTTGACATAGTTACTATTGGACTACCATGGTTCAGGATTGCACAACCTACGTTCTAACATGCCTTAAATTCCAGCAATTTTCCAACCTCCAGTACTTGTCTCCACATGAATTGTACAACAAGACTTCTTTTTAGTCGTTCTCCAGCATCGACATCGTAGGCATAGTTACACCCAAAGCCTCCGATGGGGATGAATTCATATTGGTTGCCATTGACTACTTCACCAAATGGGTCAAAGACGAGTCATACATTTTTTAAAATGCCAAGAAGGTAGCCAAGTTCATCCAAAAAAATATCATTTGCCGATATGGGGTCCCGTATGAGCTGGTGTTAGATAACGTGTTGCATTTTGAAGTAGAGGTCACAAAATGGTTGACGAGTATGGGATTAAGAGGAACAAATCTTATCCCTATCAACCTCAAACCAATGGGGTAGTTGAAGCCACTAATAAAAATATCAAAGACATCATCAGCAACATGACTAAAAGTTGTCGAGATTGGACCAACCGAATCCCTTATTCCCTATGGGGCTACCGCACTTCAATTTGAACATCTAATGGGGCTACCCCTTACACTCTAGTATACGACATGGAAGATGTCCCACCCGTGGAGCTAGAAATTCCTTTACTACTCCTCATGCTTGAAATCAAAGTAATCGAGGAAGACTGGCATCAGAGTCGTCTTAACAAGTTGACACTCTTGGATGAAAGGAGAGTGAAGTCTCTATATCGCATACAAGGGTACCATCGTCGAATTGAGTAATTATTTAATAAAAGAGTCAAGGATCATGGTGTCTGAGAAGGGGACTTATCCATCAAAGAAATTATAGAGCCCATCTAAGACCCTAGAGGGAAATTAAAGACCAATTGGATAGGCCCCAACATTGTAAAGAATATCTTATCTGGTGGATCCTCTATGCTCACTGACCTCGATGGGGAAGAGATGGCCCATCCAGTCAACCTGGAGAGCATTATACTACCATGAACATTTTTTATTCTCTGTAAGGGACTCCTCTCATTACTTTCATTTTATTTGGTTCTTTATTTGTTTATGTCACAAACATGGTTTAGATTATCAATGAATCAACTACCTAAGATTACAAAAGTCGGTATATCCTTTAGTTGGTTATCATATGTGATGGTGGTTTAGGATGGGATCACCTTTCCCCCATGTCCACTCTTCTTGAATTGTATGAGTATTTTAACGTCGTCCCGATTCAATGTATCCCTAATTTTTGGGAAATTATAAATGGTATTCATCGTTTGAATTAGATACATGAAAGAAACCTCTACATACCTAGGATTAGTTACTTCTATTGGTGGGTGTTAACACTGGGCAACGTTTACTACTTGAAGCCAAAATGGAATAACGTGCATTAATCGTAAACCTCACTAATTCTAACAAGTACTAGTATGATCATGGATTAGTTGTGAAGAATTAAGAACTATTGTCAATTACATATGACTAACCTTATTATAATGGCCCCAAATCCCTTCCGTGGTGATGATGATAGGTCGGGTGAGTTCTAGGGCTCACTTGCACCCATTACTTTTCTCCTTATAGTTGTACTAGTTGGTTTTTAATTCATCTTTTGTATTTATGTTTACAATTTCTTGTAAGAAAAAGGATCCAATGAAGGATGAGGTTAATTTTGTGTTGTCTCTATATTTATCAGCTATACCTTCACCACATCCTTAGTTGTTAGCTTAGTTGATAGGGAGGTTGAAATCTCTAAAGGATAAGCAAACCACATTCCAGCTATATAATGAACACCAGTTCGACAAGCCTTTAGTGGTAGGCCAACGTTAGGAGGAAGAGGCGCTCAACGTTGATGGTGTTGGAAAATAACTCAATCCAATTAAATCTTACGAACGTTCTTTTGTTTTTATTTTTCTCTATATTTCTCTCTTTGTTAATAACATTGTATGGACAAATTCATTGTGACAATGAATGAAAATAGTTTTCCAATAGTCTTATATTATTTGCATTGAACTATGCATGATAATTTGTTTGATTGATTTTGTATTTTTCTTCCTAAATTCATATTTAATTCATCCTGTAATGAAGCTTCCTCATTTGTGCTTTCACTAGTCATACAAATTGATGATCACCTAGACTCATTTTTTTTTTTTTTTGGGGGGGGAGGGGGGGGAGGGGAGAGGTATTTCACAAGGTCAGTGTACTTGATCATTTGTTAATACTTATGGAGGCTCTACTCGGTCAAATCTAAATAACTCAAAGAGCATTAGGATTTTTTTATCCAAGATGGAGATTATTTTTAGGTTGGTGTGGGTACCTCAATTTGTCATCACGGCCCAGGCGAGTAGCCCAATAGAAACGACCCAAAGTCCGAGCTCCTCGCATTTCAACTGAATTTGGTTATGACTTAGTCTACTCCTAAAATCCCGTAAGAAGATATTCTAGGAGTAGAAGATGGACGTGGGCAAGTCCAACACCTCCACTCCCCGAGAACAAACATGTATATAACAAACCCTAAGCCTGGGGAAAAAGGCATGCATTGTATTCTCTGTAAAACACTCCCCAGAGTATATAGAAATAATACTGAGAGTATCACTGTGGACGTAGGCATTCTTGCTGAACCATGTACATACTGTGTTGTGTGATTGGCATTTTTTATTCTCTATTCCCTTTGGTGATTGCGCTTTCTCATTAATTTGTGTTGAATATAATTATCACCACAATTGGCGCCATCCGTGGGAACGTTTGTCTTCCTTTGAGAAAGCCCTTATCAATAAAGAATTTGAAATGTATGGTCACAGTAGTAATGCCCCTCAAGCAGGGGATATCCAAGAGCAGCCTGCTCCCCGTAGGATCAGATCTGAAGTTCAACGTCCGAATCAAAGGGCTCGCCCTGAGCGACCAGCCTCAAAGGAGAGCCAAGGACTAGTGAGATCTACACAAATCTCCATATTGATTGATGCCTATGAGGCAAGGCTCCAAGAGCAAAAAGAGTCCGCTCACCAGCAAGAGGCTGAGAATGCTCGCCTCAAAAGGAAATTATAAAGGATGGAGAAATAACTCCATTGGAGCACTAGGCGACGTCCATACTGCACTCCTAGCCCTTAGGCAAGCAAGTCTCGCAGTCGAGGAAGGAGCCCTAGAAGTGGATCCCATAAAAGCGAGAAACGCGAGTCCGATGATGACTCACTCGAGCAACGGAAAATAGCTCACCGTTATAGGAGCCCAACTCGAGGTGATGAGGACTTACGAAATTTAGTCCGAAGGGAGATGGACCAGCACCTAGCACATTGGGGTGCCAGATCGACCAGAGAGCTTGCTCGTCGAGCTCTTAGGACCCAGATGAAATCTCCTTTCTCTAGGGATATAGAAGAAAAAGAAGCCCCCTAAAACTTCACAATCCCGAGATTTAAGATCTATGATGGAAAGACTGACCCTATCGATCATGTTAGGTAGTACAGGAAGATAATGACTCTCTAGAACCATAGAGATGCACTAATATGTCAAATTTTCCCCTCAAGCCTCCATGATGTGGCCCAAAAATGGTTTGAGAGGCTCCCTCATAGGTCGATCAGGATTTTTGAGTCCCTGGTCGAGCTCTTCATAGCTCACTTCATTACTAGTATCTCCCATCCGAAGAGGATGGATGCTTTGCTAACAATGAAGAAAACGCCCCAGGAGAGCCTATGGAACTATGCAAGGAGATACTGGGAGTTGTTCAACGAGATCAAGGACTGATCAAAGCAGGTAGCAGCAGCCTCTTTCAAGATTGGCCTACCCAGCTCTTGCTTTCTGCACCAATCCCTGACGAAGAAGGAGGCCACAACTATAGATGACTTGATGGCTCGCATTAAGAAATACGCCAAAGTGGAGGATGTGACTCGCCTCAGTACAGGGGTAAATGGTCGAACTAAGCTCACTACCAAGGGCAACGACAAGGTTGAAAACATAAGAAAGGAGGCAAAAATGGGGGCAAAAATAGCTCCAAGAACGGAGGCAAGAACGATGCTTGGAAAGCATTTCAGGCAGTAAACACTATCTTCAAAGAACCAATCTACAAGATCCTGGCGAAGATTAAAGACGAGCCATTTGTTAAGTGGCACAGAAATATGGGAGGAGATCCCTCAAAGAGAAACAACGTGCTGAGATGGGCTTTTCTCAAGGAGGGAGGACATAACACTGAGCATTGCAAGGCTCTTAAGTCTCACCTCGAAGAACTGGCCCAGACTGGGCACCTGAACGAGTTTGTGGAGAAGAAGGTAGAGAAAGTCGCTGCCAATGGAGAAATAAGACCCGACAACGTACTCGAAGACGATGCCGACCATGAATTTGCAGTTATTCATGGGGCATCTGATATGAAGCATATTCAAGGGAATTCAGCTCGGATGGAAGTGAAAAAGCTTATTATAATAATGCAAGCTTTTCTGATCGATCCAATGAAGACACAATCGGGAAAGCATCCATGAGCAGATGACGTCGACTATAGCAAACATATCGTGTTCACAGATGAAGATCTGGTGGGGGTAAGAACCCCACATCGTGACGCCTTGATCATTACGCTCAGGATAACCAACTATGACGTCGTCAAGTTACTCGTAGACTAGAGAAGCTCATCCGAGGTAATGTATCTCGACCTATTTAGAAAATTGAAGCTAAGCGTTATCGACTTGAAGGAAGCCACTATCCCTCTAGTTGGCTTCACTAGAAAACTGACTACTCCATTGGGAAAGATCATGATATCGGTAAGGGCAGGAGGTGTCTCCAAGATGATCGAGTTTTTAGTGGTCGACATTAAGTCGCCATATCAAGCTATCCTCGGCAGGGGATGGCTACATGCAATGAAGGCAGTCCCTTCGACCTACCATCATAAACTCAAGTACGTGACTGAACGAAGAGTAATAAAGATTCACGAAGATTAGGCGATGGCAAGAAGGTGCTTCATAGCAGCCATCCGCTCGAAACCAGAGAAGAAAGTCGAGAAGGCCAAAGAGAAGGTCGAGGATAAAGAAGGTTTGATACCTTCAAAATAGCAGTTAAGGTATGAAAGACCCGGAGTGGAGGAGACCAGGCTCCTCCCCTCTGAGTGGTTCGTTGAAAACCTGGAGGAGATAGCAGCTGGTGGAAGCAAGAAAGACAGGAGTTTCTTTATTAGAACTTCTCTTACAGATCAAGAGAAGAAGTAGTTGACAGTGCTACTGAGAAGTAACCTAGACATTTTTGTGTGGGAACCATACGAGCTACCAGGCATTGATCCCAGTGTGGTTTGTCATCTGTTACACGTCAACCCCACTTTCAGGCCTATCGCACAGAAAGCACGACGAACCATACCCGAGAAGGCTAAGGCTGTGGAAAAAGAAGTTGAAAACCTGCTGGATGCAGGATCTATACAGGAAGTTCAATTCCCTAAATGGCTATCCAACCCAGTAGTAGTTTCGAAGAGCAATGGGAAATGTCGAGTCTGTATAGACTTCACTGACCTTAACAGAGCGTGCCCTAAGGACAACTTCCCTCTCCCAAATATCGACCAAAAGCAGCTCATGAGAGAATGAGTTTTATGGATGCATATTCAGGATATCACCAAATTCCTCTATATGACCCAGACCAAGACAAGACCGCATTCATTACTACCATCGGTTTGTACTGCTATAAAGTTATGCCCTTTAGGCTCAAGAATACGAGAGCAACATACTAGCGGCTGGTCACAAAGATGTTCAAAGACCAAATGGGGGATACCATGAAAGTCTACATTGATGATATGCTCGTCAAGAGAAAGCGCAAAGAGTACCATCTCTCAGACCTATCAAGAACCTTCGAAATCCTCAGAAAGTACCGAATGAAACTCAATGCGAGAAAGTGTTCTTTAGATGTCCAGTCAGGAAAGTTTCTTGGGTACTTGGTCAGTAAGAGAGGCATTGAGGCCAACTCGGACTAGATCGATGCAATCAACAGGGTACAGCCCCATCGCACAATACGAGACATACAGAAACTCACAGGCATGCTCGCTGCTTTGAATCGTTTCATCTCAAAGTCCTCTGAGAAGTGCAAGCCATTCTTCCAGTTCTTAAAAGGAATCAAGATTGCTCGCAAGCATTGGAAGAGCTCAAGGATTACCTTAGCTCATCGCCTCTGCTCGTTATACCTCGAGAAAATGATCCCCTGTACTTATACCTCATCGTCTCCAGTAACGCCGTCAGTTCTGCATTGGTGTGCAAAAAAATAGGAGTTCAACACCTAGTTTACTACGCGAGCAAGACCTTATTGGATGTCGAGAAGTGCTACCTACCATTAAAAAAGCTCGCTTTTTCACTAGTGATAGCTTCGAGGAAGATGAATCACTACTTTGAAGCTTATACTATCATCATACTCACATCACACCCCCTTAAAGAAGTCCTGCGAAATGCGGATCTGTCTGGCAGACTATCCAAATGGTCAGTCGAGCTCGAACGATTTGACATCCAATTTCAACCCAGGAATGCAATCAAGGGGCAGGTCCTCATCGATTTCATTGCAGAATTCATAGGCGAACAGCCTTGTGACCAACTTCAACCCATGAAGCAAATGGAAGATCACCCATCACTAGGAGTCTGGCGACTCTTTGTTAATGGAGACTCTAACTCTAAGGGGGAAGGAGTAGGCATTGTGGTCGTTACTTTAGAAGACATAATCCTCGAGCAAGGGATCAGGCTGGGATTTGAAGCCTCTAACAACAAGGTAGAATACGAAGCTTTGATAGTCGACCTGAAGAAGGCACAGGCGCTGGGGGAAAAACAAATGCAGGTGTTCGGCGACTCACAATTGGTCTCCAATTAGGTAAGTGGGGACTTCAACGCAAGAGACGAAATAGTGGCAGCGTACCTCGCCTTGGCAAAAAATCTAATGTCCAGCTTTGAGGAAGTCAGTGTCCAACAGTTTTCCAGAGGATAAAATAGCCATGTCGACGCCCTGGCAGCCCTAAGTTCAATAATCAATTCTGACTTAAAGAGGACGATCCCCATCGACTTCCTCGCCCATCCAAGAATGAACTAGGGCGACGAGCTACCAAATACGGAACATATGCTCCAGATTGAGTCAGCACCCAGTTGGATGGAGACTTTGAGGGACTATTTGAAAGATGGTGTACTTCCAAATGATAAGAAGGCCGCTCATCAGATAAGAGTCACAGCTGCTCGCTTTCACATATCTCTTGAGGGCAAACTATACAAGAGATCAGTCATCGGCTCTTACCTTCAATGTCTTCACCCGAAGAACGTCGAGCAAGTTCTACACGAGCTTCATGAAGGAATCTATGGAAGCCATATTGGAGGGAGGTCACTATCTTTCTGAGTAATGAAAAAAGGCTATTAGTGGCCATATATGCAAAGATATTCGACAGTGTATGCTCGCAAATGCGAGCAATATCAACTATATGATCCTATAGTCCACTAACCTGCCAGTGACCTAAGATCGCTTACCAGCCCATGGCCTTTCGCCCAGTGGGGGATGGACATCGTAGGCCCTCTTCCTACCATCGTCGGCAACCGCAAGTATCTGTTGGTCGTAACAAATTACTTCACCAAATAGATCAAGGCAGAGCCACTGGCAAATATCCGAGATGCAGATATGATGAGGTTCATATGGAAGAATATAATTACCCATTTTAGAATCCCTAAAACCATCATCACTGACAACGGAACACATTTTGAGAGTGTCCCTTTACAGAACTTCTGCAGAGAACACGGGATCAGGCACTATTTCAACTCGGTGGCCTACCCCCAGAGCAACGATCAAGCTGAAGATTCCAATAAAATACTGATCGATGGGTTAAAGAAATGACTAGAGTGAGCCAAAGGTGCATGAGTGTGTGAGCTTCCACATATTTTGTGGGCCTATCGCACTACCCCACGGCAAACAATTAGGGAAACCTCATTCTCACTAACGTATGGAATGTAAGCAATCATCCCCTTGGAAGTTGGCCTACCAACCATGAGAACCACCCTTATCGACCAAGGCCAAAATGATGCAACATTACTCACTGAACTTGGCCTAGCTGACGAACGTAGAGAACTAGCCTCAATAAGGCTTGCGAGCTATCAGCAACAGCTCGCAAAATACTATAACAAGAAAGTCAATAGAAGGGAATTCGAGGTTGGGGACTACGTCCTAAGGAAAGTCCTTGGAAGCGCAGTAAAACCATCAGACGGAAAGCTAGGGACGAACTGGGAGGGACCATTCAAGCTGACAAGAGATGATCTACAAGGAGCCTATCACTTAGAAACGCTGGAAGGCAGAGAGATACCCCGAGCTTGGAATGCTGCCAATCTGAAGAAATTCTATTTCTAGCTTTCCTTTATTTATTTTTTACTACCTTGATTGAATTAGCAACTCATTTTTTTTCTGACAATTAATAAAATATTATTTGGCAATGGAATCTTATGAAGTCTTAATTCTTTATTAGGAACTTTATAACTTGCGCATATTCTCCAATGAATAGGCACCTTAGTCGAAGCATAAAAGTAGGGTGTCACCCTCCTCAAGTTTTCGTTATGAAACACGAACAACCTCCTAGAATTGTCCCGGTAATATATGAAGCCCTATAGGGGACCCTTAGGCAATTATACCAAAAACGAATTGGTCACCAAACTATGTTTGGTTCAGAAAACCTGATCATATAAGACATCCAACTGAAGCACCTTATACCTTTGACTTACTTAAGTCTATATTGTATAAGTGTTCATCTAATTTGGAAATAGTGACAAAATTTGTTGTCTAACCTAAAATCCAAAGAACCTCAGGCTTATTCTCTCTAATCCTCTTCAATGATCCAACCAAGGTATAAATTGAATCACACTACACACATTAGAAGTGCATACATGTGTATATATTACTCATAATTGATTGTGTGTTAAATTCCCCTTAAAATGTTGTTTTAATCATTTTTGGGAATTTTTAAACATTTTTAAAAATAATGTTTTCTTTAATAAAAGTGTGTTTATAAACTTTGTGTGGTTAAAATGCTATTATGAAAACTTAGTTTTTCATTAGAATGCTTGATTGGGTAGAATATCAATGCGCTAGAGACTTCAGGGTGTTGCATGTAATTAATTTGGACGCGCGTTTGCCAGCCAATGAAATGCCAACACTTGTCATGCTCTTGTTATCTCATTTGTGTTTGTTTTGTGAGAGAACTGCCTGGTGTATTGTGGATCGTTAGATCAAACCTTATCTATGGCCTGCATGTGTTTTAAGTCTATCCATGTGCTATCACTATGGACCAATCGCCTTCGTTTTAACCCACCGCTTTTTTACCTCCCTTGGATCAAAGTCAATATAAGGAAGACTGAATCTCAACCGTTGATTGCTATCAGCGATCCAGAACCTTCCTTGGCTCCTATATAAACCCTCTCATTCTCAGTATTTTAAGACTTTTGGCAGTCATCCAACTTGAGAGAAAAAAAGAGAGAAGAGAGAAGTGAGAGAGAAGAGAGAAAAGAAAAGAGAGAAGAGAGAGAAAGGGAACTGAGTTAGAGAAATCCTAACCCTAACCCTAAACAACTTCAAACCATATTCAAACCTTCGTACTTTCAGAAATCCAAACACAGCCTTGAGTGTTTGAGAGAGATTGGTGTTACTGGTTTGATCGTTTGTAGATGTAACCTCTTGATTTGTGATTTTGTTACCAACTTAGACATTTTTTTGAGATCTGTATTTCTTTTTCATAGAAATCTTAGATCTACACTATTGCACGTTATATATCACTACATATGCATATTTGTTTCTCATTTTAAGAAAATCTTTGCTGATTTAGATCTATAAATATTTTACATTTTCTGTTCTTGTGAAACTAAACCTTGACCTAGTTGGATTCTCACGTGGAGATTTTTAATCTCGAAAATATTTTTAAAAACTGAGATTGATTAAGATCTTGACCGATTTAGAAGTAAGATATCCGTGGAATCTGGGATAGTTTAAAAGGTCAAAAGGTTCCAAGTTTTGTAAGAAAGAAAGAAAAGAAAATCACAGCATATAGTCTTTATATGTAATTTTCTAGGTAGGTCTGTAAAAACTAAGTGTGTGTGAGTTCATGCATGTGAATAGAAATCACATCACAAACACTTGACACACTACCACACTGAAAGTGTTGGGTATAAGATCAAAGATTATTGAGTCGACGCAAAGAAAGCTAAAGCAAAGGGGAAGTTATCAAACTTGAAGAACATCATCAACAATCAGATCTACAAGAAGTTAGAAGGACACCAAGTGGGGTATATTCCTAAACTTAGAATAGGCTGAGTTGTGTGCATGTATGTTGTATTGTTTGTAACTGTTATTTGTATTAGTGGATTTTTACTTTCGTGACTTAGAAGTCACCGTGGATGTTTCCTCTATTGGGAGAGGTTTTACCACGTTAAAAATAGTGTGTTTTGATTATCTTCATCTCCTCATCTCATTCTATAGTGTGCTGATATTTTGAAACTATCTTAATTTTAAAACTGATTACAAAGTCTTGGTTATTCTCGTACATAAGTTTTTTTTTGTAAACACATCTTGTTGTTTATCATTTTTATTTTCAAAAGAAAAGGGTTTCTTCAACAAACATCTCAGAGTTGCTTATACAGTTTAATCATTGTATTAAATGGCCTTAGTAACGTTTTTCATTTGGTATCAGAGCCCTGTAAACTTTTATTTCAAAAAGGATCTTGTGTTTCTGAAATCGTTTTCTGAAAATCCTAACTATGGACGAGAAGAATGAAAGGTTTGGTAATCTGTCCAGACCTCCACTCTTTGAGGGAAACAACTTTGCTTACTGGAAAGTAAGAATGGTTGCCTTAATCCAAGGGACTTTAGGAGATGATGTCTGGGACATTATTGAAAATGGATATACTTATCCTACTAAACCAGCCACTGAAGGAAGTGATGAGAGGGTAAAGAAAATCTTAAGTGAGTTTAACCAAGAAGAGAAAACTATTTCTCGTAATAACAATAAAGGCAAGAATGCCATCTTTATGTCTATTAATGAGTATGAGTTCAAGATAATCTCATCTTGTGCCACTTCCAAGGAAGCTTGGGACACATTAATCACTACCCATGAAGGAGACTCCAGAGTTAAAGCTTCTAAAACTCAAATGCTTACCCAGCAGTACAACTCTTTAATTATGTCTGACTCTGAGTCTTTTGACGACTTTTACATGAACCTAACTGATATAGTTACTAAGTTGCATGCTAATGGTATAACATATGATAGGAATGAGATTGTTTCTAAAATCCTAAGATCATTACCACAAAAGTTTGACAGCAAGAGGTATGCTATTGAGGAGATGAGTGATCAAAAACTCACCCCTGAGTTACTCAGTAGCAAACTTAGGACTGTGGAAATGGAATTAGACTTTAAGAAACAATTAAATCAGTCTCAAAGAAAACAACCCAACTCTAACTTGAGTTTTTCCTCTAAGATATCTAAACACGAGACTAATTTGGCAAACTGTGACTCTGATGAGGAGTGTGATATAGACAAACTAGATAATCAGATTGCCTTAATGTCCAAACAATTTAAGAAAATTGTTAAATTTAGAAACAAACAGGCATCTAAACAAGGCAAGACTAATTATCCAACTGTGTCTAATCCCAAACCTCATGAGAGAGGTCTTGACAAACATCCTAAGGACAATAACTTCAGACCTAACAGAGATCTTAAAAAGATTGAATGTTTTAGATGTGGGAAACTAGGTCACATTGCTCACGATTGCAGAGTTAATATGAATAAAACCAACACACACAATAGAGCCAATGTCTGTAAAACTTGGGATGATTCAAGTGACTCTGATGAAGAGGAACTTGAGTCATCAAATGTACTTGACCCTTGCATGTCCTTTTTTGCTAAGATCATTTACAATGATCATATGCCTGTGTGTGATAATGATACCTCTACTCCTGCTTTTGTGAATACTGCTTTGACTGGCCTAGATGCCTTGTTATCTGAAAATGTTGCTAGCTCTAGTTCCGTGTGTGTGAGTCAAAGAGATCTCAATAACGACGATGTAAATGGGTGCGTGAGTACTAAAACTGAATCGTTAGGGGTCACTACACACACTTCACTTAATGACTCAGACACAGATGACCTCCCAGATATTTATACTTTGTATGCTAAAACTCTTAAAAAAGGCACTAGACTGGAGAAGACTGTTAGAGACCTGACTAAGAAATTAGATGATCTAAGTCTTATTGTGAAGCTGAATGCCAAAGAGTACACTAACCAGTGTCTAACACATCAATCTGAAATTGAAACATTTGATCAAAAATTAAAAGAGTTGAGTAAAACTAATGAAACCCTGGAAATGAAATACAAGGGAACATTATTAGAACTGGAAGAAGCAAAAACAAAGACAACAACTGTTTTCAAAAAAAATTCTAAGTTTCAAAACAATTCAAATTGTTTCACTAACTTTCTTGTTGACTCCAAGACCAATTCTGATGATAGAACCGGTATTGGATTCTGCCCTAAGAATAAACCACAAACTAAAAATCTTGAACCTATTAAGTTTGTGTCTGGGGGCAAAAGACCAATCGAAACATGTTCAGATTTTTATTTTATTAAAAAGGAATATGATCAAAAGCAACAACAGAAAGACATTGGAGAGTCTAGTAACTCTAAGGCTGACAGTACACTTGAGACTAAATACGTCTGTCCTTTAATCAGAAAGACTGAATCTACCTTTAAAACCATACCTCCTAGGAATAAGACTTCTGAACAGAATCCTGTTAAACCCATCTTTAGAAGTTTCCCTAAGGAAGTACATCCCTCAAGCAATCAATATTGCTCCTATTGTGACGTTTATGGTCATTCTTTTTAAGGTTGTTATGCTAGGCGTCTAAACACCCCTGTGTACAACACTCCTGTTTACAAGAACTTTAACTATTCTAGGAAAATTCGTAACCATTATGTCCTTCCAAGACAACCTGACAAGAACTCTAACTACAGGAATAGAAAGACCAAAACGAAGAGTTCATTTAAGAGAAAGGCTCCTAGAAACTTTCCTAAACCAAAAGCTCAACTTTTCCACAAAAATTAGTTTGTTGCTCCAAATGTTTTTCGACAAAAAGCTGCCTCTCTAAAATTTTATCAAGTGAGAGCAAACTTGCGCAAAATTAAAACTAGAGCTATTTGGGTTAGAAAAGATGATCTTTTACCCCAAATGAAGTGTAACATTGTTATCACTGCCTTAAAGGCTGAACACACTTCATCTGGTTGGTACTTAGATTCAGGATGCTCCAAACATATGACAGGAGATGAAACCAAACTCTTAAACAAAACCAAATTTGCTGGAGGTAAAGTAGTTTTTGGCGATGGAGTTTCATCCCAGATCATAGGTAAAGGAACCCTAAAAGAAGAGGGAATGCCTATTTTGGAAAATGTACTTTTAGTTAAAGGCCTTAAAGCCAACCTCCTAAGTATATCACAATTTTGTGACTCAGACCATACAGTTACCTTTTCAAAGAACAATTGAAAAATTCTAAATGATAAAGGTGAATGCATTATTACCGGATTTAGAACTCTTGACAACTGTTATACTGTCAAGACTAGTTCTGAAACCTGTAACATTGTTAGAATGGATGACAATGAAATCTGGCATAATCGTATGGGTCACCTAAGTTATGATATCCTTGGTAGATTGTCTACTCAAGAGATAGTTAGAGGAATTCCTAAAATTAAACCTATTTCCAGTGTTGTTTGTGGTCATTGCCAGGAAGGAAAAATAGTTAAGACTTCGCATAAAAAAGTTAAAGACATTCTCACCTCTAGACCTTTAGATCTCATCCATATGGACCTTATTGGTCCCTCTAGAACTGTTAGTCTTTGTGGAAACAGTTATATCCTAGTCATGGTTGATGATTTTACACGATTCACTTGGGTTGCCTTCTTGAATCATAAATCTGACACGTTTCAGAAATTTTTGAAAATTTTACTAAGAATTGAAAATGAGAAGGACACACAAGTCAATCGCATTCGTAGCGATAGAGGGGGAGATTTCATAGACATGGGAATAGTTGAATATTGTGACTACAACGGTTACAAACACAAATTCAGTGCCCCTAAGACTCCTCAGCAGAACGGTGTTGCCGAAAGGAAAAACCGAACTCTTCAAGAGATGGCACGTGTCATGTTGCATGCCAAATCTCTACCTAAGTACTTATGGGTAGAATCTATTAGAACTGCATGTCATATCATTAATCGGGTTTACCTTAGGAAAAACACTAAACAAGCCTCTTATGAGTTGTGGTACGGTAAGAAGCCTAATCTGAAATATCAAAGAACTTTCGAAAGTCAGTGTTACGTCTGTAAAGACAGAGAACATCTGTCAAAATTCGAGACAGGTGGAGATAAAGCCATCTTCTTAGGTTACTCTCCAAATAGTCGTGCATATCGTATACACAATCTGCGTACTAAGACCCTTATGGAGTCGATAAATGTAATTGTAAGCGACACTATTGTCGAAAATAAGATATCTGAATCACCTATTATGGTTGAATCTGAAAATGATTTCAAAACTGATTCACCAGAAATAGATGACTCATTACCTATTGAGAGTCCAAAAGTACCTGGCTGGGTCTCTAAAGATCATCCCATTGACAACGTGGTCGGTAATCCTAATGAGCCAGTCCGTACTAGATCCCAGTTAAGAAATTATGCTAATTACGCATGTTTCGTCTCCCTTGTGGAACTGAAAAATGTTAATGAAGCATTGAATGACACACACTGGATTTCTGCTATGCAGGAAGAACTTTTACAATTTGTCATTCACGATGTCTGGTATCTTGTACCGCGGCCTCAAAATAAAAATGTTATTGGCACACGTTGGATCTTTAAGAACAAATCTGACGAAAATGGGGTAATCCTTAGAAACAAAGTTAGACTAGTTGCTCAAGGTTACTCACAAATAGAAGGGATAGATTTTAGCGAGACATTTGCCCCAGTCACTCGTCTTGAATCTGTTCGACTTCTTTTCGCCATAGCGTGTCACTTAAAATTTACACTTTATCAAATGGATGTCAAGTCTGCCTTCCTCAATCGAAGAAACGTATGTAGAACAACCCAAAGGGTTCATTGACCCAAAATACCCAGACCATGTCTTTCATTTAAAAAAGGCTTTGTATGGCTTAAAACAAGCTCCTAGAGCTTGGTATGAACGCCTATCCAACTTTTTGTTGGATAAGGGTTTTAAGAGAGGAGGAAATTACCAGACCATCTTTGTCAAACATTTTGACAAAAACATTATTATAGCCCAAGTCTATGTAGACGACATCATCTTTGGGTCTACTTCAACATCTGAAGTTAAATCCTTTTCTGCTATTATGCATAAGGAGTTTCACATGTCCCTTATGGGGGAGCTACAACTTTTCTTAGGATTTCAAGTGAAACAGAATTCTGATGGATTATTTGTCTCTCAAACTAAGTATGCCTTAGATCTTGTTAAGAAATTCAGTTTAGATAATGCTAAATTTGCCAAAATGCCTATGAGTACTACTATTAAATTATGTAAAGATGAAAATGGAAAGTCAGTTGATTCCACACTTTATCGTAGTATGATTGGTAGTCTACTCTATCTAACTGCCTCATGACCAGATATAATGTATGATGTATGTCTGTGTGCTCGTTACCAGAATAACCCTAAAGAGAGCCATTTATCTTGTGTAAAACGTATAATAAAGTACATAAAAGTTACTCTTAATCTTGGACTTAGGTACACTAATGATACCTGCAGCACCATCATAGGGTATACTGATGCTGATTGGGCCGGTTGTACTGATGACAGTAAGAGTACATCAGGTGCCTGTTATTATGTCGGCAATAATTTAGTAGGTTGGAGTAGCAAAAAATAGAATTGCACATCTTTATCTACGGCTGAGTCCGAATATATAGCAGCAGGTAGTTGTTGTGCTCAATTGTTATGGATAAAACAAATGTTAAGCGATTATGGGATTAAAGAAGATCAGTTACAATTGTATTGTGACAATCAAAGCGCCATTAACATATCTAAAAACCCGGTTCAACACTCGCGAACTAAGCATATTAAAATAAGACATCACTTTATACGCGAACTTGTTGAGACTAAGGAGTTAGAAATTCATTACCTACCTATTGATCTGCAACTTGCAGACATGTTCACTAAACCTCTAGACTATAATAGATTTCAGTATTTGCGTAATTCTATAGGTATGGTATGTGCTGATTAAACTCTTAAGACCGTAATTTTTACCCTTTGTCCATTTGAGACAAAATGGGGGAGAAATATGAGTCTTACGGGTTCAATGTTTTGTTCACATTTCATCTAAACTGCTTGATCTTAGTGCATATTTGCAGGAACCGTTTCTACTTATTTTCTACCATTTCTCTCTAGTGTACAAATTTGTAAATAGTTGAGTTATGTAATTTTTGCCTTTCTAGGAAATGGGTAGATAGTATCTTTTGTATAGGACTAGGTTTTATTTTTTTTTGTTCCCTAAGAGTTTAAGCTAACTCAAAGGAGATTTTTTCTCATATTTCCAAAGGGGGAGATTGAAGCACCTTATACCTTTGACTTACTTAAGTCTATATTGTATAAGTGTTCATCTAATTTGGAAATAGTGACAAAATTTGTTGTCTAACCTAGAATCCAAAGAACCTCAGACTTATTCTCTCTAATCCTCTTCAATGATCCAACCAAGGTATAAATTGAATCACACTACACACATTAGAAGTGCATACAAGTGTATATATTACTCATAATTGATTGTGTGTTAAATTCCCCTTAAAATGTTGTTTTAATAATTTTTGGGAATTTTTAAACATTTTTAAAAATAATGTTTTCTTTAATAAAAGTGTGTTTATAAACTTTGTGTGGTTAAAATGATATTATGAAAACTTAGTTTTTCATTAGAATGTTTGATTGGGTAGAATATCAATGCGCCAGAGACTTCAGGGTGTTGCATGTAATTAATTTGGACACGCGTTTGCCAGCCAATGAAATGCTAACACTGGTCATGCTCTTGTTATCTCATTTGTGTTTGTTTTGTGAGAGAACTGCCTGGTGTATTGTGGATCGTTAGATCAAACCTTATCTATGGCCTGCATATGTTTTAAGTCTATCCATGTGCTATCACTATGGACCAATCGCCTTCATTTTAACCCACCATTTTTTTACCTCCCTTGGATCAAAGTCAATATAAGGAAGACTGAATCTCAACCGTTGATTGATATCAGCGATCCAGAACCTTCCTTGGCTCCTATATAAACCCTCTCATTCTCAGCATTTTAAAACTTTTGGCAGTCGTCCAACTTGAGAGAAAAAAAGAGAGAAGTGAGAGAGAAGAGAGAAAAAAAAAGAGAGAAGAGAGAGAAAGGGAACTGAGTTAGAGAAATCCTAACCCTAACCCTAAACAACTTCAAACCATATTCAAACCTTCGTACTTTCAGAAATCCAAACACAAGCTTGAGTGTTTGAGAGAGATTGGTGTTACTGGTTTGATCGTTTGTAGCTGTAACCTCTTGATATGTGATCTTGTTACCAACTTAGACATTTTGGTGAGATTTGTATTTCTTTTTCATAGAAATCTTAGATCTACACTATTGCATGTTATATATCACTAGATCTGCATATTTGTTTCTCGTTTTAAGAAAATCTTTGCTGATTTAGATCTATAAATGTTTTACATTTTCTGTTCTTGTGAAACTAAACCTTGACCTAGTTGGATTCTCACTTGGAGATTTTCAATCTCGAAAATATTTTTAAAAATTGAGATTGATTAAGATCTTGACTGATTTAGAAGCAAGATATCCGTGGAATCTGGGATAGTTTAAAAGGTCAAAAGGTTCCAAGTTTTGTAAGAAAGAAAGAAAAGAAAATCATAGCATATAATCTTTATATGTAATTTTCTAGGACTGTCTGTAAAAACTAAGTGTGTGTAAGTTCACGCATGTGAATAGAAATCACATCACAAACACTTGACACACTACCACACTGAAAGTGTTGGGTATAAGATCAAAGATTATTGAGTCGACGCAAAGAAAGCTAAAGCAAAGGGGAAGTTATCAAACTGGAAGAACATCATCAACAATCATATCTACAAGAAGTTAGAAGGACACCAAGTGGGGTATATTCCTAAACTTAGAATAGGCTGAGTTGTGTGCATGTATGTTGTATTGTTTGTAACTGCTATTTGTATTAGTGGATTTTTACTTTCGTGACTTAGAAGTCACCGTGGATGTTTCCTCTATTGGGAGAGGTTTTACCACGTTAAAAATAGTGTGTTCTGATTATCTTCATCTCCTCATCTCATTCTATAGTGTGCTGATATTTTGAAACTATCTTAGTTTTAAAACTGATTACAAAGTCTTGGTTATTCTCGTACATAAGTTTTTTTTTGTAAACACATCTTGTTGTTTATCATTTTTATTTTCAAAAGAAAAGGGTTTCTTCAACAAACATCTCGGAGTTGCTTATACAATCTAATCATTGTATTAAACGGCATTAGTAATGTTTTTCACCAACACCAGGTGTGTCCTCACCATTGCCACACTTAGGCCTAAGGTAGTGTGACGACACGACCTAAAAGGTAAAGTGAGGCACAATGGTATCCCAAAAAGTATACTGGACTGGGAGGATACTCACTCAAAGAAACAACCCTACAAATCTAGTCAGCTACAAAGGGAATAAGATAATCAAGTAGGAAACAAAATAAAGTAAAAAATATACAACGCATGTTTAGTCGGCAAAATCGCCCAAAACATAAATATCACATTACTTCATTATATGTATAATCAGTTACATCCGATAAAATCTTAATGAGGCTGAGGCCTCTGAACAAGGTAAACAACCACTTTTGCTCTTCGTCCATCGTCCGGATGAGGAGTTAATTCCTCCTCAACCTCATTCGCATCTGGATCTAACAGCTGCATGGGGATAGCATTGATAGGGATCCACTAGACATCCCTCCTAAAAGGATTAGGCCTCAAAGTTGAAGGAGAGATCTCGTGATAGTACCGGAGTACTGAGTTCCTTGGGACTTGTAGCTCCCTGAGGGTGCTCAACCATCCCCTAATAAAAAATAGTTCTTCAAACTCTATCAGCCTCGTCGGAGCATCTATCCAACCTTGTTCCTTGGGACTTGTAGCTATGTGACGTCTCTTTGAAACCCAACAGCAATCACGTATGCTCGACGAACATCTTTTCGAAGCTCATTCGTATCCCTAGCTGGACCCCCTGCATCTGTACTAGCTAGCGGACCAGTCGATGGGGTAGAACCTCACAAAGCTTGAGGGGCAGTTCTTGGCCCTGTGCCAGCTCACGGAATAGCTGATGAAGAGGAACATCGTAAAACTCGAGGTGCGACACTCGGCGCATGCTCCCTGAGTCGCGACACCTCCCTCCTCAGAGTTTCATTTTCCTGTTGAAGAACTTTTTCGACTTGGTTGATTTCGGAGGCATCTAGATACTTGGACCTCAAAGTATTTACTTCCTCTTGGACAAAGGTGCCAACTTATTCCATTTCTTGAAGTCTATCCTTCAGTTTGACGATGAGCGCAGATTGGTCCTTAAAGCTCTTATTTCTCAACCTACGAGACTTGTAAATCCAAACGAAGGCTTGACGAACTTGGATGCTCATGTTAGGACCAAGGGTCCATCCTAGTTGAGAGGTGGCAGGTATATACTCATCTACATCAATTAACTACAAGCCATACAAGCAGTAAAAAGTAGAAGAATCAATGCGTAGAAAAGAAAGTACTTTCATTTCATTCAAATAAAGGGGTCCAAGTACATCGGTAATTAAAAAAGAGCAGTACAAATACATCAAAAGATACAGAGGAAATCCTAAGAGCAAGCTAGCTAGCAACCTCAATTTGTTCAGAGGTTTTTGGTTATTTTCCCTTATCGGCAGCGGCAGAGGCAGCTGATTAAGTGCGAAAAGTAGCGCGTGTAAAGACGCTAATCGTTGTTTTCGTTTCGCCAACTCAATACAAAAACCTAAGTTACAAATACACTTGTGAGGCAAGTAGAGAGGTAAGTTGGGTATCGAGAATCCACAGAGACGAGTTGTTAGAATTTATAAGGTTTAATATTCCGAAATAAAAGTGGAAAAGGTGAATTACAAACTAAAAGAAAAGATGCATGAAAGGGAAAGATTAATCTAGGCGAGGGAAATTAAACTAAATTAATAAAGAGAATAAAAACTATAGGTTGCGTCGAATATCCCTCACCCGAGTTAATTAGTATAAAATGGTCACATGGGTCGACGAGTTATTACAAATGCATCTCGTTTCGACAGTTAATTAAATCAAGGGTTGTTACGCCCTAAATCGTCATAAAAGCCTAATAAGATTTTGGCGTCAACAAATATCCCAGAAATTACGCGCGAAAGGTCGTAAGCACGGGACATACATGATATGCCCCGTCAAATCTCCTAGGCGTAATAACTAGGACAACACACTCGGAATAGACCTGTAAACACCATCACCAAAGCAAAGCAACGCGTCAACCCGAGTGAGTTCAATTCAAACACAACCTAATTTAAATTACCTAGAAAGCATGTTAAAAACGCGATAAATGGAAAGCGGTAAATAAATGCGGTAAATCTATACTAGAAAGCGTGTAAATCAAAGCATGTAAATAAAGCAAGAAAACCTAAATTAGAAAGCTTGTAAATTATACTACAACAATGGAATCAAAGGAAATACAACTTAAATTAAATGGAGAGGATGATGAATAGTCAACTTACACCACAAATGGGTTGTCAAACCAAGTATAAATGAAGAAGAACCATCAAAACCACCCAAACCCTAACTACCACTCTCTACAATCTATTCTAACTAAGTATCTAAAATGAAATATATCTCCAAAGAAATGCCCCTAACACTCTATTTATACCCCAAAATAAACCCCCAACAAAACCAAGCCAAAAAACCCAAAATAAGTCAATTTTCATACATATCTGATGGGACCGGTCGACCTCATGTTTGGGACCGGTTGACCGCACTTTTGGAATTTGCCTTGGGCTGGAGGCAACCCACTTTTCCACTTTGAACCAATTTTGAGGCGTTGCACGGAAACGACTATAACTCCCTCATACGGAATCGAAATGAGGCGTGGTCGGAACCGACGCGAAGCTAATTCAATTCTCTACATGATTATGTTTTGAAACCCTCAAAATTATACAGTATTAAATTACCAAAATGCCCTTGAAGTAGAAGAAAACACTGAAACCTTTCGGAAATGGGCATAACTTCCACATACGGAGTCAGAATGACGCACGGTCAGTGGCCATGGAAAGATAATTTGATGATCTACATGTTGGTAACTTCATTCCATAAAAAATAGCGAGTTTGAAAAGATCAAATTGCCCTTGAAGTAGCATTCGATGACGGAACTTCTCCGAAATGCAACCGAACCTCACTTTTAGCGTTCCAATACCTACAAAAGCACAAATAACCCCTGCAAAGCATGTATATATCCAAATCCAAGGTTTTCTGGTTAATGAGCATAATTATAGGCATTTAGGACCGTAAAAGTGCTAGAATGCATAAAGATAACGGGCGGAAATATGCAATATTCGATACGAATCAGCAGCTCTCTCAGATGGAACGACTGATGTTCCCTGGGCAGGAGGAGCACTAATAGGAACAGTCTGGGAGGCAGGGACTACACCTTCAATGGCAGGGGGTAGGCACATTATCAACAATAGGATTTGGGCCTGTATCATGCTCGTCAAACATGGGTGAGTCAATATCCATCCCGGTAGCCAGAAGAGCCTTGTTCCAGCCCTTCTTAAAAATCAGACGACTGATGTAACCTATCTGAGCATCAGCATCCTCATATGTGGAAGCCCACTCGGAATTTGATGAACTTTCCTTAATGGTGAATGCCTCGAACTCCATCTTCTTCAGCTTCTCTTCTAATACCTTATTCTCCTCGACCACTGCCAGCTTGCTCGTGCAGACCAGGTCGTAGGACTGCTTTAGCTCATTCATCTCCTTTATCGCCGCCTCCTTAGCTCTATTGGCATCAATAATGGTGAGATCGTAGGACTTCTGAGCCTCATTAGCAGCCCTTAAGTTGGCCTCAAGCTCAAAATTCCTCCCATGCATCTCAGCATTTTGCCTTTCCAGATCGGCCTTCGCCCTTACTAGCTCATCGCAAGTATGGTAGAGAGTGGCAAAATCAGTCACAAACTGCAAAGAAGAGAAACATTAAGCAGAATGTTGCAAGAATGGAGAAACATCAAACTTAAAATTATAAACGTAGAGGAGAAAAGAAGACTTACCAAGGCTAGCCTCTGGCTCGCCTCCAGAGCTAACTGATACCCATCGCCTTCTGACAATCAGTAGGCAAAATTGCTCTCTCGAGAAATTCAGGAGCTAATTGGGGAGAGAGGGCAGTAGAGGCCCCCTCAGGTAAAGTGGACATGGGCACCAGAGCATGTCCGGCCTTTGTTCTCACCATATCTCTCCTTATCTCCTCTTCCCTCTCCCTCTTCTCCCTCTCAGCCCTCCTCCCGTCCTCTACCTTCCTTCTTTCCTCCACCTTTTTCCTTTCTTCCTCTCTTTTTATCTCTTTTGTATTTTAACAACTCCTCTTACTTCCTCTTCTTCTCCTGCTCATGAGCAGCAGATTGAGAACTGGTGGCAACATCCCCACCGCCGAACTTTTATTTCTTCGACCACTGAGCAAGAAGAACATCATCATCATCATCATCATCATCATCATTATCATCACAAATCAGATTCCTCCTGGGGGAACCATATCTTCCTCGTTGGAACTATTGGATGTACTTTAAGACTCTTGAGCCTCTAAAACCTCTTCCGAGCTGGAAGATCCTTCACCACTAGAGCTCGCCTCATTAGAACTGCCTTCAGCACCTCCCCTATTATCACCTTCAGGGCTGTTATCTTCCTCGTCCAACTGAATGGGGTCTACAACAACTTCTTCAGTGATGTCCAACTCAGTGATGCTATCTATAGGCCATGCGATGAAACTAAACCCAATATTCTTATACTCCAGAAGAAAAGCCGCTGACCGAGGATGTTCACCGTCAGCCAAAGGTTCCATGATGTTCCAATTTTTTATCAGCTCGGCAGCTCGAACCTCACTAAGAGCAGGTTCTAAATTCTTTGTGCTTGCTGAAAAGAAGAGAGAAGAATATCAAGGAAATCATACATTAAAAATAAAATCGAAGAGAAGAACAAAAATTAAGCCTACCTATAAACTCCACCCCTTAAAAGGGAACCATGAACCTGTCAGACCTCGACCCCTCAGCATGGGGAGGAATTTGTTAATTTCTAGCAAGAAAACCCTTTTGCCAATAATCCTTGTGGGAATCTGGTATAATTACTACCAATACCCTGTCAGGACTCCTGGCATTGAGGTAAAGAAGACCAGAGCTTGTTCGCGAGAAAGAGTAGCAGAAGCATATTTCAGCAAGCCCTAGATTTGTGCCATATAACTGGTTTATTCTATGGACACCATTAACTATCTTCCAAATGTTTGGCGAGCACTATGCAAGGAAGATATTGAAGTAACCAAAGAAATGAAAGCATAAATCACTTGGAGGGAAAGTGAGGCCCCATTGGGACAGCAAAAGGATGTGAATCCAATGAGCGTCCCCTATCTCTCTAACATTCTTAGGGACAGAGGCACACTCAATTTATAGCCAGTCTGGGATATTATAGAACTTACTAAAATCAGGCACTAATCTATTGCCTATTTTCGCCATTAATAAACTCTAATTAAAAATTCAAAGAAAACACAACAGAAAAAACATAGAGAGGGAGAAAAGGGGACTTACGAGATGAAAGTTTTTCTTGGACGATGCAAGATCACAAACCAACATGACAAAAAAGATTGAAATAAAAGTAAACGAAGACCTGGAGAGGACGGCGTAACAGTGAAAGCTTGAAGAAGATGAGAAAATATGAAGAAGCTTGAAACGACGGTATGGAAATACTGCTCCAAGTGACCATTTAAACATTTCTAATCATATCGCACGAGACCTAAAGAGACTGCCGCCAAAATCAAGTACAGAACTCCAATCTTGGGAAGAGTTACACAATTTATAAGAGAGCCATTATGACAAATCATTTAAATTTATTGAGCCCAAATTATGGCCCAATAACTTTAGGAGCAATTATGGGTACCTCGATTTGTCATCACGGGCCCAGGCGAGTAGCCTAATATAAATGGCCCAATGTCTAGGCTCCTCGCATTGCAACTGAATTCGGTTATGACTTAGTCTACTCCTAAAATCTCGTAAGGAGATATTCTAGGACTAGAAGATGGACGTAGGGGAGTCCAACACCCCCACTCCCCGAGAATAAACATGTATATAGAAAACCCTAAGCCTGGGGCAAAAGTCATGCATTTTATTCTCTGTAAAACACTCCCCAGAGTTATAGAAATAATACTGAGAGCACCACCGTGGACGTAGGCATTCTTGCTGAACCACATACATACTGTGTTGTGTGATTGACATTTTTTATTCTCTATTACCTTTGGTGATTGCTCTTTCTCATTAATTTGTGTTGAATATAATTTTCACCATAGTTGGTATCCCTCATAGATGCTTAAAATAATAACCTTCGAACAAGGGTAGAGAAGCTACGTCGGTAGTTCCGTGAGAAACCCTGTCTAGTCTAAAAGTATTTTTATGATTAGGGTCTACTTGATTCCTTATCATTATCTTGAGGATGTTTTATCACAATCGTACAAGCAGGATTGGATGAACGCCTTACGCATCTTGAATATTACCAAGGACTCTGAGTTATGATATTGTATGCCATAGATAGTCATTTTTGTAGGTTACCATCGTTCGAACATGAACACGTTTAGGCATCGTTATATGAGGTTCCTACACAATTTATCAGTGAATAATTTGACAATAGGGGTGATGATTTTTCTCACCTTTATCCTCTCCAAAAAAATTGATAAAGAAATCGAGAAATTCGTGGTCCTTCGAGGAGGTGACCAGAGCCTCCTTATCAACCTCTCTCTATCAATGAGAGTTTTTCTTACTATATTTAATTCCTTTTTGTTTCCTTGTAAAGATAATCATTTGTAATTTATTTAACTTTAAATGAAAATTTTCAATTTCTTTATGTTGTATCAACATATTAATATCACAATTGTTTTGCTGAATTAAGTCATGTGTTTACCTTTTAGTTGGTGTCGTCACACACAATCTTAGGCATATCATCAATTTGTGAGCATGCACCTATTTTGGGGCTTTTCACATCTAGGTTTTTATCTAACAAACCTGGTCTAGTTTATTTATTCCTACGGATTCTAGTATGTTTTTTCTTGTTATCTGGGTCGCTCATTCATTTTGTGTTCTATTAACAAAACGTATATCTTAACTCTTGAGGTTGGCTTGCGCCTAGGGATTCCCTCCCTCGGGTCTTTGATATTTCTAAGGACAGGTCAGAAGTTATGACATAAAGGATATAAATTTTCTCTAAATAAAACTTAAATTTAAAATAATTACCCCTGAAGGCAAATAACTGTTTACCAATTAGAATAATTACAAATCTAAAAATAATGAAATGGCGCCATAAATGGGATAGGAAATACTAAACAAATGCTAAAACATTGAATAAAAAAATAAAATGAAAATAAGACTTCCTTAAATTTATGGCATTCTATGCTCGGAGAATCTTGTTGCCCTCCATTGTTCTTAAGTGGTAAGCGTTGTTGATGTCAACTTTTCTATCTTAAATAGGCCTTCCCGAATTGGTCCTAACTTCTCATCAAAGAGGGTTTTTGTACAATAAAAAAGCTTACTTAGCATGTAGTTCCCCACCTATAACTACCTTGGCTTAATGTGATGATTATACTACTTGGCAAGATGATATCAGTAGGATGCCATTTTTATGAGACCCTGCTCTCTTATTTTTTTTAGCGAGATCTAGATCCACCTTAATTTTGGAATCTCTAACACCTTGGTCCACTAATATGGTCTTATCAGTAGGTAGGATAACCTCCAAATGGATCACACCATCCAATAAATAAGCTAAGGCAAATGGCATTTCTTTGGTCAACCTTCTATGGGTCTGATATGTCTAAAGGACATGCGAGAGCTCATCCACCCAAGCACTCTTATCCTTTTCTAACCTCTTTCAAATTTTCAAAACTATCTTAGTTGAGGCTTTTGGTTCCCCATTACTCTAAGGGTAAGATAATTGAATAGTATAAATGACTAATTATATGGTCGACACAAAATCCTTGGAACGGTTTAGTTCTAATTGGGTCCCATTTCCTGTTATGATGTTCCTTGGAGTCCAAAATTTAGTTATTATGTTCCTATCGATGAACCTATTCATGTCCAAATTCCTGATGGTATGGATCAACCTCAATTTGGTTGGTGAAATAATATGTGCCAAATAATATTCCTTTTCAATTGGCATAATCTGTAGGCCAGATTTCAACAATATCCAACCCTCATTGTGAAAACGACCAAGGACTGGTTAGTGGGTTCAGGTCGTCGATTGGTTAGTTGGGGGGGGGGGGGGGGATGAAATCCCATCATCATGAACATCACGTGAACTGTGGTGGCTTTGAGGGTTGGCTATGGTATGATACTGGTGGTTGTATCCGTGTTGTGAAATATAGAAGAAAGTGATGGGAATTCATTGTTTTCATTTTTCTATTTTAGTTCTTTTTAGGCATTTTTTGTTCTTAATTAGCTCCAAAGCCTGTTTGGGACTAATTAGGCATTCTTTTATTTTCAGTTGGTCATTTTAGCTAATTACTTTATTAGCAAGTGATTCGGCCCATATAAATACTCATTGTATTCCCAAATGTATAAGACGTTCCATTATTGAATATAAGATAACTTTTGAGTTTCTCTCTCAAAGTTAAGGTTTATTTGTTTCTTTTAGCCAATGATGTGTACGTCAAATTTCTATCAGAAAGAGTGTCACTCCAAACATTGGTGTTCATTTGTTAGTTTGTATCGGTGTATGTAAGTGTATCAACAAATCGTACACTACTCTTAATGGCTCCAAGAAAATCCAAGACTCAATTGGAAGATATGCAAGAATTGAAAGAACAAATGGATCGTAAAATGGAATAAATAGTTCAAAAGAAACAAGAACAATTTGAGGCTTTTTTACAACAATTTCCCAAAATTCAGGTCACCACCATAAGAAATTCGCCGAAAAACACCGCCCAAAGGCACGAAAAAGAAATTTTTGAGAAGATTCGATCCAAATGGGTTATGGTACTCAACAAGCTGCTTGTGCAACAGGTTCAGGTCTCGCTATACATGTGAGAGAATCCCATCGAACACCACAAGCTTCTAAGGTAGCATTGTTAGTGCGATCTGACGTGATGGGTACAATGTTCAGGCTGCTTAGGGTATAATCTATCACCATGGAGATTCTGGTCGGCATTGATCTCAGCACTACTATTGAACACAACCGACAATCAAACATCCTCAAACATCCAACAGTTTAGGCTTCTCCCACTGCCGTAATATCTCCAGCTAGGAATAATCAAAATTCTAACCTCCTCCCTAGCACCAACCTCTTCACCAAACCTGTAACAATAACCCACGATGGAAACCCAATAGATCTAGATTGGTCAGAGTTCGATGAATAACACCTCTACTCCATCAAGATGTTGAAACCCTATGAGGGTTATACCGATCAGATTTCCTCCAAAAAACCAAGATCCTTGATCCCCTCAATATTTTCAATCACTTCTAAAACCCTATCCCACACCCGAATCAAGGAACCACTTACTATCGACCTAATCTCCTTGGCCGACCACCAAAAGTTTTCCCACACCCCTATGTTTCACCTCTTCTAGATTCACATCATGAACCATCCCACTATGATCTCTCCTTATCCCATTCCAAATCCTCTTCATCATCCAACACGAAGGATACCCACCATAGCATCTTGGATTGGATTCCCTCACCTAATTGCCCTAATTTTGTCCCTTTATGAGATCGTCAGTGCTACTATTACGAGAAGCATGACCATTTGGTTGGTACATGTCCCCATCACCCTTGACGCTCCCTTGTACCTCCTATAGAGCCCTATGATCATCCTCATCATCCACCACCTGCCCAGGTACCACTAATACCCATCGATCATGCTACACGTGCGTCGGGTGATATGATGGGTTTGGGCACTCATCGGGATAGAGACCCACTTTTATTGCCACTTCAGATTATATCTCGAACTCTCCATAGGTAAGTACACATAAATATGCCTATGATCGATGGTAGATTCCCCCCGAATAATATGATCGATTGGCCAGCCGTTATGGAGATAGTTTTTTACTACAAGCGGGTTCAAGGGCGCTCATGTGTTCTTCTAGCCTCCACCAAATTTTAGTGGCTTTCCCGAGTATGGTAGATTGATCTTTTCTAATATAGGATAGATGTAGGACTCCTTCCCATTCAGGACTGGCTCGACCTAAAGGTCACTCTTCAGGCCTTATTTATACCCCCGAGATACGATCAAGACCTCTTTGCGCGCATTCAGTCCCTTCAGCAGGATATGTCCTCAATGGTAGAGTACACGGAGAAGTTTTAGCTCCTTTGCACTAGATCTCGCCTTCTCGAGATTGCGGATTATTGGTTCAGCTGCTATATTTTAGGACTCCATCCATATATTTAGTAAGATCTTGGATTGAGAGACATACTGACTTTTCTAAAAGTGATAGAGTATGCTACCACGGTCGAGGCCTACCATGCAACACCTACAGCTCCTCTAGCACCCTGACCCCCTCCTTCATTACCTCTTATTCCATCTATAGCATTTTCACCGACACTTTCTTCCACTACTTTTGCAGAGACACATTCTAGTTCCTCCACATTTAGATGTTTTAATTATGAGAACATAGGACACCGAGCTTTATATTTCTCTCTTTCGCGTCGTCATACCCTCCAAGTGATGGATCAGTCACCGTAGTACCTTGTTGAGAACGAGCACCCTCATGGAGATGTACCAATCATAGTTTTAAAGGGCGATTCGAAAGGCCCAACCCTTTGAGTTCGTGGGCGAACTCTTTTTGAGGAGGGGAGAGTGATGAAAATCTATTGTTTTCATTTTTTCTATTTTAGTTCTTTTTCAAACAGAGCCTGGAAGCGCCCAGTGGCCTCCAAGTAGGGTTTCAGACGCAAATGGATCATTCGTCCGCATGGTGAGTCAGAATCGCGCATGGGGTGGACCGTTGGAAAGGGTATTGAGTTCCCTTCAAAGATTCATTGAGTCTCGATCGAGATGAAGAGTTTGAATAATGGGTCAAACTGAGTCGGGGAGTGCCCGATGGATTTTAGGTCAGTACTCGGGATGTGACTAGGGTTCAGTAATGAGTGGAGGTACAAGGTACATAAGGAAAGTTAGGGGGTAATGGAATGAGGTGTTTACAGAGCCCCTCGATAGGTTAGTTTGGAACAAATGATAGCCGTCGATTAGACACCGCATGATGCTTCTGAGAGAGTGTGACCGATTCAGAGGGTCAAGGTCGATTCTGAGGACCTAAGGAAGCGAGGATGACCAATTCAGAGGGTCGAGGTTGATTCTGAGGACCTAAGAGTGGTGACGATCGAGGATCGAGGTCAATTCTGACCTAACTCAGGTGACGATCTAAGATCAGGGCCAATTTTGACCCAAGAGTGGTGATGATCGAGGACCGAGGTCAATTCTGACCTAAGTCAGGTGACAATCTAAGACCGGGGCCAATTCTTACCCAAGAGTGGTGAGGACCGAGGACCGAGGTCAATTCTGACCTAACTCAGGTGACAATCCAAGACCGAGGCTAATTATGACCCAAGAGTGGTGACAACCGAGGACCGAGGTCAATTCTGACCTAACTCAGGTGATGATCTAAGACCGGGGCCAATTCTGACCCAAGAGTGGTGACGACCGGGGACCGAGGTCAATTCTGACCTAACTTAGGTGACGATCCAAGACCAAGGCCAATTCTAATGCAAGAGTGGTGACGACCGAGGACCGAGGTCATTCTGACCTAACTCAGGTGACGATCTAAGATTGAGGCCAATTCTAACCCAAGAGTGGTGACGATCGAGGACTGAGGTCAATTCTGACCTAACTCAGGTGACGATCCAAGACTAGGGCCAATTCTGACCTAAGAGTGGTGATGACCAAAGACTGAGGTCAATTTTAACCTAACTCAAGTGACGATCCAAGATCAGGGACAATTCTGACCCAAGAGTGGTGACGACCGAGGACCGAGGTCAATTCTAACCTAACTTAGGTGACGATCCAAGATCGGGGCCGATTCTGACCCAAGAGTGGTGACGACCGAGGACCGAGGTCAATTCTGACCCAACTTTGGTGACGATCCAAGACCGAGGCCAATTCTGACCTAAGAGTGGTGAAGACCAAGGACCGAGGTCAATTCTGACCTAACTCAGGTGACGATCCCAGACCGGGGCCAATTCTGACCCAAGAGTGGTGACGACCGAGGACCGAGGTCAATTCTGACCCAACTTAGGTGACGATCCCAGACCGGGGCCAATTCTGACCCAAGAGTGGTGACGACCGAGGACCGAGGTCAATTCTGACCTAACTCAGGTGACGATCCAAGATCAGGGCCAATTCTGACCCAAGAGTGATTGCATTTCCTTTGGGAAAAGAAAAAAGGGGTTCCACTGGGGAATAAGAATTGGATTTGAGGTTCCATTGGGGAATAAGAATTGGATTTGAGGTTCCGCTGGGGAATAAGAATTGGATTTGAGGTTCCGCTGGGGAATAAGAATGGGATTTTAGGTTCCGCTGGGGAACGATGAATGAGCTGGGGAAGATTTGGATCGTCCTTTGGGAGATATCATCTGGGGCGAGTGATTATTTTGAATTTTTTTGGGAAAAATACCATGAGATATTGTTTCGCATCGGGTAGCCGATGGCTGGGGAGGCCTTTTGCCTTTGATTTGAGCGGGGGAGCTGATCGTTGGGGAGATAACCGGTTTGAGGTCGTAAACTCTGCTGAGGAGGTGATTAGGGGGTCCGGGCGCATCGCTCGAGAGGTCATTTGCTTGGATTTTGAGGGTTCCTCTAGGGAAAAAGAGGTTTCGCCTGAGGAAATGTGAAAATTTTCTTGATGAAAAAGTTGAAAATCCATCCTAGGATTTTTGGGGATTTTTCGAGGCTTTCTGGCATTTTTTGGGAATTTTTGTACGAAATTTTAAGGGGGGTGCCGGCTGGCATAGACTGAGGCGTGCCATTCGGGAGTGGCACGGACTTTTAGGCTGCCTCGGGAAGAGGAGGAGACAGTGCCGATCGATATGGCAGTGGTCTGTGACGATCGACATGACGCTTGGCCTCCTATAAAAAGGGGGGAATCCCCTTCATTTTTCACAGCTTCTTGCCCTCTCTCTTTCTGCGATTTCTCTCTGCGAATTGTTCTAACGTTCCGATCTTCAAGAAATGTCCGCCTTTGTGAGAACCGTTGTCCACCGGGAGTGGTTGACCGTTGATGACTGGGCGAACGTGGATTGGAGGGACAGGGTGCCTCTTGCTTTGGGGAATGAGAATGCCTTTGATTCATTCGAGCCGGTTGCGGATGAGCGGACCTTGCTGCGGGAGCCGTCGCATCACCGTTCTTCGAGAGTGATTCTCGGTGGTTGTGTAAGTAACCTGACCTTTGGCATTCCTTTCTTTTTGGGTGATTTTTTCTTGACCTTTAACTGAATTTTTTCCTTTTTCCAGTCGAATATTTCTTTAAAGAACATGCATGCCCGCGGGACGATGGGGCTTACGGATGTTTGGGAGCATCTTCCACCCGTGGTGTGCTGGATGGTATCATCAGCAGGTTTTGGGAGGTTGGAGGCTGCGCTGGATGAGACGCCTCGTTCGATAGCAGTTTTGTGTGCCTTGGGGGAGAGGTGGTGGGACACTACCCACACCTTTCATTTTGGCTTTGGGGAGATGACAGTGACTCCCATAGATGTATAATAATTGCTAGGGTTGGATTGTGACGGAGAGTAGATATAGGTGGATTGCTCCCTGCGGGTGAGGCTGGAGGCGGTGCATGCGACACTTGGTGATGTGAGGAGGATAGTTTCTGGAGATTCCATCTGGTTGTCCTTGCTGAAGGATGTTTTGCTAAGCAGGGTGGTTGATGTGGAGGATGGGCTGCAAGTGAGGCAGATGGCCCGGTTATTCATCTTGTTGTTATTGGGAGGTTTTATGGTGGCATCGAGCAGCGACGTCGCCCATTTGTGGTTTCTTCCATACTTGAGGATGTTTTCGAACATCCCTTTCTATGATTGGGGGAGTTTGACCTTGGCGGCCCTTTACTCTTCTCTGGATGCATTCAGTCGGTGCTGCTAGCAGACTTTTACTGGAACCACGTATCTTCTTGAGTTATTCTTTATTTTGCACATTTTCATTTCATACATTCACATTTTCCTTTCATGCGTCTCTTTTTGCTTGTGAATTTAGACGTGGTTCTATGAGGTGATTGGGTGCAACACCCCGCTGATTGCTTTGAAGGATGACACTGTTGGGGACTTCTGCCGACTGTATTGATGGCGTAAGGCTAACCGACAGTCGAAGGGATCTCTTTCCCTGGAGGCGGTGCGTCGGGTCTTGAATGACCTGACCAGTGGTCGGGTAAGGTCTTTTCCTTTTCAGTCTTGGTTTTTGCACCTTCTGATCTTGTATCGACTCATGCTTGTCTTATGGATTTTCAGGTGACCTTTTATCCTTGGGGGACAGCTATTCAGGACACGGGGATGACAGGGGTGAACGCGCAGATGAGGCGCTTGTTGGCGCATGAGTTTGGCCATTCCTGGTACCTCGGGGAGAGGGTGATTCGTCAGATTGCTGAGGAGGATGTGGTGGTGCCACTTACGCATCCTCCTACGTCTATGAGGCGGGAACAACAACTATTGGAGGATGAGAGGATCGCAGTGATGATCGGAGATTCCTATGCTTTGTATACTGATACAGTCGCGCCGTATGATTATATGGACTTTGTGACGAGCTGGTTGATGGCGCCCAGCATTCATGATGCCTTGCCCTTCCTTCCTGCTGGTTCGAGTCGGGCGATGGGGTCTTCCCATAGTGGTGGTGGTCCGTCGGCACCTGCGGTGGCGGCGACGTCGGAGGTCCCTTTCGTTCGGCTGCACACTCCTTCGTACAACATCTGGGGGGATGATGGAGGAATAGTGCCGATGTTGCATCGTCCCCTTGCGATGGATCCGGAGGAGCTGGGTTTGACAGAGGAGGTCCTTCGTCCTGCGATAAACCTTTCGGTCTTTTTCCTCTTTTTGATTTTTTTGCTTGATACTGATTCTGCCTTTTCCTTGCAGCAAATTCGGGTGTCGACCACTTGGCAGAGAGACATCAGGGATTGGATATCATCGGTGACTGCCCACATTCAGGATACTGTCCCTGTTCCTTCTTTCTTGGTGCCGTCAGCCTCGTCCAGAGAAGACTCTGGCTCGGGTAGTGGGGGCACGTCGTCTCGCCGTAGGGGGAAGAGAGCGTGTCGCATGGGTGGAAGCGAGAGAGAGAGAGAGAGAGAGAGAGAGAGAGAGAGAGAGAGAGAGAGAGAGAAAATGTGGGTTCGGGCTGAGTCCCGTTGTTTTTGGCTTTTTCTTTCTATTTCCTGCAAGATGATGTAACACAGAAAACAGATATATGCAATGCAATGTAATTTTTCTTTTACTATTATATTTTATTTATGATGAATGAATGCATGCACATGCCCTTTTTACTTTGTTGCTGAGACCGTAAAAAGGAATGTTTTTGGAATTTTTGAAGGAAAGTTTTTATTAAAAAGGGGGATTATATAAGAAGAAAAGGGATTCTTGAAATTCTATTGATAATATCAATTTATTTGAGTTTTTTTTTTGTCAAAAGAGAAAAAAGGGAAATTTCCAAAAATAGGGGGGTTACCGATCGGCAAGCACCCTGACCTGCCTATCGGCAGTTCAGTCCAGTCCCATCAATTGAAAGCCTTGAATGGTACCCTCTTCAGCCTTTGGTACCTTGTGGGGTAGGATTACCTCCGATTTTTGCAGGGATTATGTCTTTTGTGAGAGTTCTCAAGTATAAAAGGGGGTGAGGGTGGAGTATTTTCATCACACCTTTGCATCCTTATCCACTTGCATATTATTTCTTTGCCCTACAAGATGGCTCTCCCTGGTAGCACCAAGTTTGTCAACTACCTCGAAGCCTTGGAAGCTATGTGCTCTTATAATGTCGACTATGATGCTTTCAACATGCGTCGAGTCTCCTTGTGGCGTAATCGACCTTTTGAGTGGAATATACTGATGGCGGCAGTACAATTTTGGTACCCCGAAGACCACGTATTTCGCTTTGGGTTGGAAGAAGTTTGTCCTACCTACAAGGAATTTTCTTCTATACTAGGTGTGAATCCCAGTGTTGCTGCGGCTTTACCCAAATTTTCCCGCTCCCCTAGGGATTTATTGGCCTGGCTTCTTCATATCTCGCCCTCGGCGGCTAGGTCATTGGTTTCTGGAGGAATGATCTCCCTCCCGGCGGTGTTGCAGTCCGTGCATTTGCGGGAAGTAGGTGATGCTGGCTATGCTGGAGCCATTGTTCTAGGTCTGGTCTAAAAATTATTGTTGGTGACTGGGGAGGTGCGAGTGGACCCACAACTTGCAGCCATTACTTCATGGATGTCATATCGTCGCAATCCTGCGGCGGTAATATTGGCGAAGACTCTGAATGTCCTGGATGCCTGGAGAGAAGGTCGTTCTAACTTTTTGAGGGGTAGTCTTGTGATGCTGTTCATGTGGTTGTCTGAAAGATTCCGCTTGTTAACTCCTCCAGAATATCCTTTATCGACTGTACCCAACTTATTTTCATGCTACTTCATCCGCGTTGTCCTATATGTTGAGAACTGGGAGAATTGGTTTGTGGAGCATGGGGCTTGTGGGTTGTATTGGTCAGTGCCTTGGTGGGGGCAATTGCAGCCAGTTCTGGAGCTAGGAGAGTATTCATATGTGCGACTGGTTGGTCTCAGACAGACCTCTTTTTATTTCCCTTGGCAGCTTTTGTGCCAATTTGGCTGGGCGCAGGTCGTGCCCCCTCGGACCTTAAACTTCTTTCCAGTAGAGGATTTGACTGAGCGTCTGTGTCTGTTGCTTGCGTCTCTGTGGGAAAATTGGCGTCCGTCGACCCGTCCCTCTCAGTCTGTTGGGAAGGTTTTCCATGTCCCCAAAGATTATATAAGGTGGTTGTGGAGGAAAGTAGTCAACAAGATGTTGGCAGTAGAGACTGGTCAAAGATGGTTTGTTTTATCTGACTCCATGGAAGGGGGTGTTGTGGTCTTTTCGAAGATGGTTAAGGCTCATCGATCCATGGAATGTTTGCGACACTCCATTCAGGCAGGAGAAACTTGGGGTCCTCAGGATGTAGATGATGAGGGTGCAGGCTCTTCTGGTAGCTGTGTGTAGGACTCCTGGGGAGTTTATTTATATAACAGACGTGGGGGATTTTATCTAGTTTTTATGGTAGTGGGGCGAAGGGAGTTAGCCGTCCCTTTTTCTTATATAATCTGTACTGTAGTTTCTTATTAATGAAATACGCAAGTTTCTGATCATCCAGTTGTGCCTTTCGATGAATTTTGTGTTTTGAATTATCTATATCGATTGCTAAGGCCTATATAATCCTTTTGTTCAAGTAGATGTTTAGAATGAACTATCGTTCTTGGAGATAAGAAAAGAATATATTTTTATGAAAAAGAAGGGGCCGTGCTCATGTGGGATGTATGAGCTGCCTACGTACCTCTGGGGGTTTTTTTTTGAAAAGTTTTAAAATAGTTTTATATAGAGGATCAGGCACACGTAGTTCTGGGTAGATGGAAATGAAGATTTTTTTTTTTAGAATAGAAGGGGGATGAGAAGAGTCGTAGCGCGCCGAGATTTCGGACTAGGGGTAGAATTTCTTGAGACGGTCCAGATTGACTGGACGAGCCATCTTTTCCCCATCCAGGTCAGCGATCATGGCGGCACCACCGGATAAGATCTTCTTCACAATGTAGGGGCCACTCCAATTGGGCTTGAATTTTCCTCTGGGGGCCCAAATGGGTTCTATTATCTCCTTGAGGGCTAAATCCCCCTCCTAGACACCACGGTCCTTGACTCTTTTATTGAATGAACGCGCTATTCGACGATGGTATCCCTGTATGTGATAAAGAACTTTTAATCTTCTTTCATCCAGAAGGGCTAGCTCATCAAGACGGCCTTGGCACCAGTCTTCTTCACTAACCTTTCTTTTTAGCATGACGCGTAGCGAGAGTATTTCTAGCTCCACAGGTAGGACTGCCTCCATGCCATAGACCAAGGAGTAAGGGGTAGCCCCAGTAGAGGTTAGGATTGAGGTGTGATAGCCCCAGAGGGCGTATGGGATCCAGTCGGCCCAGTCTCTACAACTTTTGGTCATCTTGCTAATGATGGCTTTGAGGTTTTTATTGGTGGCTTCAACTGCACCATTGGTCTGAGGTCAGTAGGGAGAAGATTTGTGTCTCTGAATCCCATACTCGTTGACAACTTTTGTGACTTCTGCCTCGAAGTGCAAACCGTTATCTGACACTAGCTCGTGCGGGACTCCATATCGGCAGATGATATTTTTCTTGATGAATTTGGCCACCTTCTTGGCATTTAATACTGCATATGACTCAACTTTGACCCATTTGGTGAAGTAATCGATGGCAACCAGGATGAACTCATACCCGTTTGACACTTTTGGCGTAAACTTCCCTATGATGTCGATACCCCAGGTGGAGAACGGCCAGGGAGAAGTTATGTTGTATAACTCCCGCGGAGGCAAGTTTTGAAGATTGGAGAACTGTTGGCATTTAGGGCATCTCCGAACATAGGCAGTGCAATCCTGGGCCATGGTGGTCCAGTATTAGCCATGTCGGATGATCTTCTTGGCAAGCATGTGACCGTTCATGTGAGGCCCGCATTCCCCGCTGTGGATTTTCTGCATTATCTTTTCAATGCCAGCCCCTACGATACAGTGCAAATGAGTTCCACCGAAATTCCTCTTGAGTAGTGCTTTATGATAGATGATATACTGAATGGCCAGCCTTCGGAGGGTAGCTCAGTCATTCTTGCTGGAACCCTCGGGATACCTACCGTACCTGAGGAGGCACCATATATCATAGTACCAACAATCATCTAGTTCGAGGTCTTCTGTGGAGATAAGATTAATATGGTAACAATGGGTCGGTTTGTCTTGCTTCTGAACTAGGAAGGGGGTCATTGTTATTCCCTCGGGCATGTTGATCATGGAGTCCAAAGTGGCGAGAGCATCGGCTAGGTTGTTCTTTGCTCGGGGCAGGTAATGGAAGGTGATATCTCATAATTAGGACACTAACTCTTCTAATTAGGCATGAAAGGGTTGGAGCTTTTCGTCCTTGACCTTCCACTTTCTGAGCACTTGACCAATGATGAGGGCAGAATCCCCATATACATCAAGGTACTGAATACCTTTCTTGAGAGTGACCTTGAGGCCCACTGTGCATGCCTCGTATTCTGTCATATTATTGGTGTAAGGGAAATCCAATTTTATGGCGATGGGAGTGTGGGAGTCATCTGGGGAGACCAGAAGTATCCCAATGCCATATCCCTTTTTGTTACAGCGCCATCGAAGAACATTTTCCATCGAAGGTAGTCTTGAGCGGTGCAGAGGACATTTTAATCTGGGAATTTGGAGATCCAGACATCTGTTTCTTCTATAAGGTAGTCAGAGAGGTAGTCAGAGATGGCTCTTCCTTTAACGGCTTTCTATGTGATGTACACGATATCAAACTCGGTTAGGAGCATCAACCATCGGGCCATTCGACTGGATAAGGCGAGTTTTTCGAGCAGGTACTTGATGGGATCCATTCGGGATACAAGCTTAATAGGGAAGGTGAGCATGTAGTGTCGCAACTTTTGGGTGACCCAAACAAGCGCGACGCATGATTTTTCTAAAGCAGTGTAGTTGACCTCGTACCCGGCCAATTTGCGACTGGCATAATAGATGGCTCTTTCTTTGCGGGAGTCTTCAAGGTATTGGGCTAGCAAAGCCCCAGCTGCAGTGTCGGTTATGGTTAGGTATAGGAGCAAAGGGAGACCAGGCAGTGGTGGCATGAGAACTGGAGGTTAGGTCAGATATTGTTTGATTCGGTCAAAAGCTTCTTGGCAGGTCTCATTCCAAACCTTGGTTGAATCCTTTCGGAGGAGCTTGAAGATTAGTTCGCAGATGGAGGTTAGCTGGCAGATGAACCGACTGATATATTGTAATTTCCCAAGAAAACCTCGGACTTCTTTCTCTGTTTGGGGTGGTGGCATCTCAAGTATGGCCTTCAGTTTGGCGGGATCTTCTTCTATCCCCTTCTCACTGACCATGAATCCTAAGAGTTTTCCCTTTGTAACGTCGAAGACGCATTTCTGTGGATTAAGTCGCATCTGATACTATCGCAGTCGTTCGAAGAACTTTCGTAGAGTAGGAGCATGACCTTCTCTAGTTTTGGACTTGATAATCATATCATCCACGTAAACCTCAACCTCTTTGTGAATCAGGTCGTGCAGGATGGTTGTGGCCGCCCTTTGGTAGGTAGCCCCAGCATTCTTGAGACCGAATGGCATAACGGTGTATCAAAAGGTTCCCCATGGGGTGATGAATGCGATTTTCTCTTGGTGGTCGGGGTGCATCTTGATTTGATTGTATCCAGCAAACCCGTCGACGAACGACTTAAGAGCATGACTGGCTGTGTTGTCCACGATCATATCGATGTTGGGTAGCGGATAATCATCCTTCGGAGAGGTTTTGTTTAAATCTCGGTAATCCACACACATTCGAACCTTTCCTCTTGATTTCGGTACAGGTACAATATTGGCTAGCCATGTGGGATATTCGATCACTCGAATGAAACCCACGTTTAACTGTTTGATCACCTCTTCTTTGACCTTAAGCGACCATTCGGTGCGGAGCTTTCTCAATTTTTATTTAACTGGCTTGGAATCTGAGAGAGTGGGGATCTCAGGCTGAGCTATTTCGGAATCAATATCGGGCATGTCGTCGTAGGACCATGCAAAGACATCCACGAACTCCTTTAGCAATTCTTCAAGTTGTGCGCTCTCATTCTCGTCAAGGGTGGCCCCTATCCTAATCTCGTGCAGTTGGCTACTAGAACCGAGATTGATAACAATAGCCTCTTCTTCATTAACTTGAACACGCTTATGTTGTTTGTTATTAACCTTATTTAAATCAGTTAAGAACTGTTCATTTGCAAAATCATCATCATCAAAAGTTTGATTAGAATCTAAACAATTAATGTAAGTCACAACAAGATACTCAAAATCTTCATTTATTTCATTGATAGGAAAAACAGCATTGAGAACCTCATCAAAAGAGGTCTCGATTACATTTGAACAAGGATGGACAACAGTAGAAGAAACAGGGTAAACATTAGGGTTAGGGGAGATTTCAAGAGGTAGAACTGGCGCAGCATGCCAGTTAAGGAGAGGTGCATCAACAACTTTGATAAGATGAGAAGGGTCCAGTGATGCAGTGCCTGAGTGAACCATGTAGAGTGCCAGCCCCAGTGTCTGCAAGTTGAAGGAATCTTTAAAATCACTTTCCTCAGTCTCTTCGATATTTTTTATGAGCAGTTGTATGTGGTGGGGGAAACTTTTGGTCCATGGGTAGCTATCTTGGAAGAAGATCTCCATTCCAGGCTTTATTTTCTTATCTGTATCGTCATACCACGGTTCTGGAAAGCCGTAAAAGGGGAAATCCTCACCTTCTTTGATGAATCGTCCATTTAAGGAGTCTCCTGAGATAGTTAGGATATAGTTTAATCCTCTCTTTGATCGAGACTGACGGATCATCCTAAGCTCTTGTTCTGATGGTTGATATCCCAAGCCGCAAGGAGGGAAAGCTTTCTTCAGTTCGATGGACTCCAGTATCCCTTGTTGTCTTTGTCCTAGCCCCAGTCTGGGCATGAAGTGCATGTTTCTGAACATTTGAATCACATTGACATTGACATGAGGGTCGTATTCTGGACAACCCCTTTCTTTGAAATCGTCCCCTACTGGGAGTAGAGGTGGCTCAACTCAAAATCCGGATAGGAGCATATCATTTGACCCATGTTGTATCTCGAGGATCGAACTGCTGGTGCCTGCACCCTCGACGGTATCATCCTCACCCAAGATGGTGTGACTCACCCATCGGCGAAGAACTTCAATTTCTGATGGAAAGAGGAAGAGACACCCTTTATACTGTGGAGCCAGGGTCATTCGAGTAACAGGTTGAAACAAGTCGGGATATCAATGACTTTGAATTCGACGACAGGGTTTATAGGTCCAACCCCTATTGCAAGTTTAATGGATCCCATCACCTCCCGACGGGTATTATCGTAGGCACGCACGGCAGTGGAGGTTGGATCGAGGTCACTTTCTTTTAAGCCTAAACATTTGAAGGTTCTCAGTGGGCAGACATTCAAAGCAGATCCGTTATCAACGAGCGAAAGCGGTACCACCTTCCCCATAACTTCGATGGAGATGTTGAGTGCATGATTGTGATTCGCCCCAATTTTGGAGATGTCCTCTTCAGAAAATGACAGCATTCGGGTGGAGGTCAATGACCCGACCAAATTTACTGCTTCTTCTGGTTTGGTAGAAGGAGGAACTATGGGTCCTGTGAGCAACTTGATTAAATCATTTCTGTGATGCTGGGAAGACATGAAAAGCCCCCATAGAGTGATATTAGCTTGAGTTTTCTTCATTTGATCGAGGATTTTTCTCTCCTCGGGGGTCATTTCTGGCATAGGAAGGTCTTCAACGCCCTTCCCCTTGTCATTTGCTGGTAGTGAGTTTGGAATTTGATAATGTCTCCCAGATCTGGTCATGTGATTTACTGAAGAAGGGAAAAACTTAAATCCAGTTTCCTAGACAAACTCAGGTTGTTCTTCCACCCTATCTATTTCTCCGAGGAGTTCTTCAAATGAAATCATCCCACATATGTCTGCTACTGGGCCAGTTCCTCCTGAAGCTTGTTCTTCATTTGAATCTTCGAATTCTTCCCCCCATCTGGTGGCAACAATTCTATTTTCCCTCGTGAAATCAATGCATTCCACAACTTCAACTGCTTCCTCATATAGGTCTTCCCATTCTGTGGGGATGTGTAAGGGTGAAGGGATCAGGCGCCCTTGTAGCTTCAAAGTGTCAAGTAACTCGGTGATACTGCTATTGTTATTGGTTTTCCTGAATGCTTCCGCCATGATCTGGACAACATCATCTAAGCTGACTTCGTCATTTGGTACCACCCACCTATCTGATTCTCGGGCCCATTTCCGCACTTCCAAAAATAGGGTATTGAACCTCTGACAATCGATAATCATCTGTGAGGGAAATTTCATCCCTAACTCTAGGAGTTGATTGAATACTTCTGACAATTCCATACTTTAACTTTCAGAACAGGTCCGGACAGTAATGCAAGCTCTGGTAAGAAGTGACAGTGTCTGATCAGCGGGGCTAGTAGGGTGTAGGAGGAAATATGGGTAAATTTGAAGAGGTTTGGGAGGGTATAGGGGTGTGATTTGAGTTGATGGACTGAAATTCAGGTTTTCTTCCAAGAAGATGGCATTAGTGTGATTTGGGAGTGGGTTATGAGTAGTGTTTGGCTTAGGATTGGCTGGTGGGGCGATGGTACCCCGATCGATGAGATCTTGGATTACGTTCTGAAGGTGAAAGCATTGGTCGGTGGTATGGCCAGCTGTTTGGTGAAAGGCGCAATGAGCATCGGTCTTGAAGTTTTTTGGGAGTGGATTTGGTAATGGACGGGGATCCATGGGTTTTATAAGGTTTCGGCTTAACAGGTCTTGGTAAACTTTGGAGAGGGGAGCATGAAGCTCAGTGTATTCTCTTCGGATGGGGGTAGGGCGGATTTCTGGTTCCCATGATGTGGTTGGTTGAGAGATGTTGTTGATGGTGGAGACTGTAGCGTTGGCAGGCTTATCATACTTTCTAGGGGTGAACTGTCCGGTCACCTTCTTCGGTTCAACTTCTGTTTTGGCAAGACCTTCCTCGATTTCTACTCCTGCTTCTCTGAGATCACGAAAGTGGGGCTAGTACTGTCCTCCCATGGTTGCTCGGACATGGGGCAAGAAGTTCTTCTTCACTATGTTGACTTGTTCTTCCTTAAACGGCCGATTGGTCATGGTAGCTTCTTTTTCCCTCCATCGGGCTATGAAGTTACTAACTGCTTCTCCAGAGTTTTGTTTGAGCATCTCTAAATCACGGCGGGTGACCTCGAGCTCTTCGTTGTATTTGTACTGCGACATGAATTCTAGGGCTACATCCTCCCAGCTACGGATTCTGGATTCCTCAAGAGATAAAAACCATCGGAGAGCACTGTCCTTCAAAGTTTGCTGAAATAGTTGGGCCATTAACTCTTCGAAAGCCCATAGTAGAGTCATGGAATGATGATAACTGCGAAGATGAATAATTGGGGGACCACTCCCTCTAAATTTTTTGATGTTTGGCATCTTGAACTTCTCGGGTAATATCGCTTTAGGATAAGGAGACATGTGGGTGTAGTCCATGTAATTCCCAAATATCCTGACTTGGTCAAACTTCTTGGTGAGCATCTTGATATCCTCTTTGACTTTATTGAACTCCTGCGCCTTTGGATCAGTGACCACGGGCAGGTTATCCATAGGCTGGGTAATGTTTGGCATTGGAAGCTGGGCAGGCGGTGGCCCATTAGCTGGAGGGGCACGTGGAGCGTGTCAATATTCCGTCGGGACCCAGATGGGCTCAGGTGGACCCAAAGCACGAGGGAACAGGGCCTCGGGCTCTTGAGGAATAGGAACTTGGTTTCGTTGCATTTCTCGGACCACAACTTGGAGGTTGTCAATCTTGGCCACGAGCTGACTAGGACTGTCGGCAGATCCGGTTGTATGATCGGTGGTTAATCTGCATTCTCCATGGAAGATGGATGGATTCCGGATTCGGAAAAAGTATTAGAGGAGCGGATAAAACTCCGAGGTGATTTGACTGAAGACCGAAGCCAATAAGGAGCCAGGCCAAGGGCGTGCGATCGACCTGAGAAGGCATAGGATGAGATTTATTTTTGGAGAAAAAAGGGAAGAAACTATTTTTGGATTTTTGGTAAAAAGGGAGAAATGTTTTTGGATTTTTAATAAATAAGGGAGAAGTGTTTTTGAATTTTTAATAAAGAAGGGAGAAATGTTTTTGGAGACGGAACTCAGCATGATTATTATGATTATTATGTTCTCACTTGTATTTAATTCTCCTAAATGCAATGCCGGACGGGACCCGAACCTGGAAAAGTGGGAGTCTTAATATATGCAAAGCTACGATTTGTACTTGTAACCAGGCTCGCGAACAGGGTCCTGTTTTAAAAAATGCACAAAAATTGGGCGGCAGGCCGACCCGGAATTTTGACAGAGTTTCGAGTTGAAACCGGCAATCTAAAGTGCGTGTCCTAGGTTTGACACCTATATGCGGGTATGCAGTTGGTTGGGTGAATCGGCATGGGTTCCCCCCTTTGGCGTGACTTCCACGATATACATCTTGCTCTTGCGGGCAATCGGTACGTGTGGACAATCCATTTGATGTACCTGAGTGTACGCGAATTGCCTCACCATATACCTCGTGGGGACGGTACGCGTGAGAGAGAATTCGATATACTCGGCGTACATGAACGAATTCCCTGCGATATACCTCCCATCATGACTTCGGTCAAGCGTTACGATGCAGGGGAACCGTTCGATATACGTCGAAGGTACTTGGCCAATGGAAGGTGAGAGTCATATCGCTTAGGCTAACTGCGACCTGCCGGACCAACGCCCATCACGAAGTGACCCTCCAGTTACTAGGTAAAATTTGGTAAATATCAATGCTCTTTGGTGATATCGTGTGAATCATGCATGATTCTCTTATTAGTATCTTATGATGATAATGCCTTTCTTGATTATACCAAACAGGGAGCCAATGTACAAGTACCCCAAAAGGTACACCAAGCATGGATGGGTTTTGCGTGCAATATGGGGATATACATGTGATCCTAGGTGCACATGGTGTGAAGTGTACATGGAGAATTTTCTACAAGTGTGTGAATATAAGCATAGTCATGGGATATACATGTGAGAAAGGGGGATAAGCAGATATGGGGGAGGGGGGAAACATAAACAAATATAGCATCCATGTAAATAGAATCAATCCCTCAAAAATATAATAAATAAAGTCCCCAGCAGAGTCACCACTGTGGCCATCCCCGATCCCCGCTGCGGAGGGAGGAAAGGATCCTTCGGGTCCCGTGCGTCCCCTCTCGGGAGAGCGCTTCAGCCGGCATCGATTTGTGAGGTGTGAAGATGTAGAGAGATTTAGAGGCTCCAGTATATTTTACTCAAAACAGACAAAAGAAAAAGGGGAAGCCACCCCGAAGGATGGCATCCGAAGACATACTGGTGCGTGCGAAACCAAATGATTCGAGAAGGGTTCGGAGGCTTAGTTACGAAATGGGAAGGTGTTAGGCACCCATTCCTCCCTTTCGGTTTCTCATGGATATTTGCTATTTTCCTTTATATTTCCCCCCGTGATATGTGTGCATGTGTATATATAGAATGGAGGTAGGAATCCTCGACTTGTATCATAGAAAAGACAAAGAGAGTCATCCGTAGGAATGTGAGATTAGTGTAGAAAATAAGATTTATGTGATTACCCCTACGTTGACCGTTATGAAGGAACGATAACGCATATGGAATAATACGTTACTAAGAACAAGTATATAGAATATAATGGAAAATGAGATAAAGAGAAAATAGAAAATAAGAGAAAAAGTGAGAAAAGGACTCGAGTTTTGGGTTTTACCCTGAGACGCCTACGTAGCCTATAAAGGCATCAAAGTCCACGTAGTTCGCATATAAACGAGGGGTGGGGTTTAACCCATAAATCCAAATGGAGAAATCTCTTATTTGTAAGTGTGTGTGTGTGTGTGTGTGTGTGTGTGTGTAGAAAAAGTGTTTTACTCGTGAGAAAAGTGTGGAAAAGGTGTGAGAATCCCTACTTGGAATTTATGAGCAAACCCTCTTTTTCTTATTTTTTGGGTTTTTATTTATATGAAAATAAAAGATGTGCAATAATACTAAATAAAAGGTGTATTAGGATGTGTGAGATGATATAATAAAAGTGCTAAATAATAAAACAAGTTATTGAGAATTTAAGATAATTAAAGAGAGAGTTTGATAAAGTTGGACCTTCTTGGAGACTTTGAGCTTGATCTTGAATGTTGGAGAGCAGCCCTTGCACCTTGGATGATGATGGAGAGTGGTTAATTCACCAAGTTTGATGGAGGGGATGATGAAAAGTGGAAGTAAAGAGGGGATTTGGGAGTTGAAATCACGCTGCCTTCGAGAGAGGTTTCTGGGACTTGCTGTGAGTGTTTTCCTTCTGATCTCAGCTCCCTTGAAAATGGGTCCAAGGCCTCATTTTATATCTCCAAGGGAATTCCGATCGTCTTAGAGCCCTTACTGCCTGCCGACAGGAAGGTGCCGATAGGCAGGTTCTAGGACCTGCCGTTTGGTAGTGTGTTTCAAGCTTTTTTGGAAAATTGGCCGACGAGGCAAACCGTTGGTCAGAATTGTGCATGGGGCATACCATTGGAAATGTATTTCAGAGACCTTCCAAACTCCTTTGGACCGCTCCCGAGTTAGGGAGTTGACTTTGGGTCAAATGTGGCTCAGAAGCGTTTGTCAGTCCGCTGGACGGGAAATCATTCGGACGCAAATGGATCGTTCGTCCGCATGGTAAGTCCAAATCATGCACGGGATGGACCGTTGGAAAGGTTAGGGGGTGTACTTCGACATTCCAAAGATTGTGGCCCAGTTTGTGGAGTTGACTTTGGTCAATTGGGCCCGAGAAGCATTCGGTGACCTCTTGGAGTTAAACGGATCGTTCATCCGCATGGTAAGTCAGAATCGTGCACGGGATGGACCGTTAAAAAGGGTATTTAGTGCCCTTCAAAGATTCATTTAGCCTCAGTCGAGGTGAAGAGTTGACTTGGGTCAAACAGAGCCTGAAAGCGCCCGGTGGCCTCCAGGTAGGGTTTCGGACGCAAACGGATCATTCATCCGCATGGTGAGTCAAAATCGCACATGGGGCAGACCGTTGGAAAGGGTATTAAGTGCCCTTCGAAGATTCATTGAGTCTCGGTCGAGATGAAGAGTTTGAATTTTGGGTCAAACTGAGCCGGGGAGTGCCCGATGTCTTTTAGGTCAGTACTCGGGACGTGACCAGGGTTCAGTGATGAGTGGAGGTACTAGGGACCTAAGGAGAGTTAGGGGGTAACGGAGTGAGGTGTCTACAACAAGTGTCATCAACAATGAATTACACGTAACAATACACAAGAAGCGTAGTCCTATCTTTAACTCAGGAACACCGCAACACTTCCCATGAACCTCAGTCCAAATCAGCAAAGAATCTTTATGCAGCAAGATCCTCAATGAGATGCAATCATATGATGTAGATTTACCCTCTCTGCAAGAGAAATATCAGCAAGATCGTATTTCGAGTTCCAAAACAATTCACTAAAGGATTGGGATGCTTTGTGAATTGTAAAAACAAAGGATTAAACCTCTAAAGTGAGAAGACAAATTCGTACTACTATTTTCAGAAAACGTAGATAATTTTTTCATAGGTCTTCTTATGAAAAACATAGTTGGAGAGTTATATTTATAAAAGACCTAAGGAGGCGGATCGTTCAAACGAAATTGGATGTCGTTAGAATGAGATCCAATGTCGTTTGATACATCGCACGAAATACCAAGTCGTTTGAATGACATAGACTGTCGTTTGAACAATAGTAATATTAATTTTTTTTCTTTTTTTCTTTTTCTCAGCAAATGCACCTCCTCAAAAACTCCAAAAATTATATTTTTGACGAAAAACATAAAAAAACTCCGCTCCAACACTTAGAAAATATTTTGTGAAAAAATATCCCAATATCCTAAGTGAAATGCTAAGGTACTTAAACATAACCTTACCAAAATTAATCTCGCGGAGAGTTCTTTAATGAAGAACTTTTGTATTAGGATCCGTCTTAATGCTTGAATGATCTTGAATAATTCTTTTACGGTTGTAGTGGTATATGACATACTCTAATGTAAACAGGGCTTATAAAATATGTCCTTACGAATCTCCCGCTATGTCTATGCCAGTACAAAATAAAAACAATTTGAATTATCTGCTGAAAATGCCTATACAAATCTAATACCCTCCCATGAACCCAAAAGTGAAAAGGTACTTGAAATGCAAGTCCTTAATCTTTTCTTCAAAAGTCTTCATCAATCTTCAAAACTTCAAACTTTTCTCATCAGGGTGTGCAATATAATAATCTTCATACACACATGAGACAAAGCAAATACCTTCGGGACACATCTAGTTTGAATTGATATAAGAATAAATCAATCAATATAATCAAATCTCCCTCATAATTCATTCTCCCCCTTTTTGTTTGACAAAAATAGACATGGAAACGAATAAACAAAATACGCATGAAGTTATCACGATAAACAAAACAAATAAGGATCAAACTATGCGCATGTAGAGGAAATACTCAAAAGATACACAAACTATTTTTGAATATTTTAATTTTTTACACAAAATACAAAAAATGTTTTACAAAAATCACACACCATGAATTTACACTAAGATAACCAAATCGTGGAAACGGAATGAATAGGTGCGAATAAATTAGATAGGAATATCAATGTATCCAATTATAACATATGTGTACGATGTATATATGTACGCCTATCGAATGAATATCAACGTCGTCCTTAGGTGTTTAAAGAGTTAAATTTAAATGGCATCGACTCAATCCATCAGCACATCAAATTCAGGAATGATTCCCACACCAATGACATATAAAACTATGAATGCTTTTTCAAGACACTGTCAGGACGTGCAAACTCGTGTTTCATTTCTTTCAATCCAAACTCCCCCATAAATAATAATCATTATATTTTCTTTTGAGGTGACCCCTTTTTTCATTAGTTATCTTTTTATTGCCTTTAAATTTTTTCGAGCTCTTTTCAAATGGTGACTTTCACGATGAGTTAATTTTACACTCTCGCAGCCCTTTCCCGTAAATCACTCATCATATTTTATTGCATTTAAATCCTCACCATAAACGGTTATTACATGCAATACTTTCATTTTCACGTTTTATCGAATTTGTTCGTTTTAAAGACAGGGTTGAGATGATAACACTCCGACCAATATGTGATAAACAAGTATGATAGTCAAACAAATTCGTGCAACTATACATTAAAGGCAAACATGAGTCAAACATGTCGGCAGTAATCACAAATTACAACTTAATGACTCCACACATTATAAATCACAAAATGATATTATGACGCATATCAAAACACTATCAAACGGACATATGGATATGGAGGGAATTTGTGACTTGGTCTTCCTAAATGTGAATTCATATAAGGTGTAAATAGAATACAAAAACCTTTTTGTCTTTTTCAATTTTTCTTAAAAAAATGAAAATCTTTTTGTATTTTTCCAAAAAAAATCAAAAGCCATAAATACAAATATGGTACACACTAGCAATAGGAATGATACCGGAATGAGCATCATCCTATGTTAGCAAATAGTAAATCACACAAAAAATATCAATCTAAGAGAGTGTAATTAAATGAACAATGCAGTATTCGTAATTAAACATAAATACCAAAAGTAACTGAATATAAACTGACAACATCAACCCAACATTACCAAAAACATAAGCATATAAACCCAGGGTACTTAACAGATGGATGTAGAAAACCAAACAGGCCATTCAAATGAAACATAATGTCGCTCAAATGAAAAACCTTTTCGTTAGAATGATAGATTCGCGTGACATGAGATCTCGCTGTTGCTTAATGAAAAACTTTCCAGAAAAAAAAATACCTAGAAGGTGCTGACAGATCCAAAACAGTGCTAAAATAGTAGCTAAACTACTTAAATAATGTAAACTATAATAAAGTGAGTCATAACACTAGTAAGAGTATATCAGGTAGCACAACTAGCATAAGACAATTATCAAACACAATCAACCCAATGACTTCACATGGGGTGAATCACGTGCAAGAAGACGAGAGTTATGAACAATTAGACCATATGCTTCTAAATCCGATTTCCTAACCCAAATAGATGTCTAGCAAGGTGATGGGGTTTTAGGAACCAGTATGACTCTCTCTTTAAACTTCCTATGAGTGTTTTGAAGTTTATAACATAAATGCCTAAGGTGAACTTTTTTACAGCAATGAGTACACGTGTATATGTGGAGGTGAACGTTACCTAAAGGTGGATCTCTCCTCAAATTCCTAAGTGGATCTTTCCCAAAAATCCTAGGTGGCTATTTCCTAAAAATCCTAGGTGGCTCTCTCCTAACATTCCTAAGAGGCTCTCTGACACGTGTGGGGATGGATTTAGGAATGGGTACAACTTGATTTTCAAAACCAATCCCACCCCTATCCTTTTTATTTCGATAGTGCCTAAAATCTTATCAAGATTTTCAGACCTAGACTCCAAATCAAATTTCACTTTACTCCAATCTTTCAAACTTTTCTCAAGTTCACCTATTCTAGATTCAAGTACGCGCCTAGAATCTTCAAACTCAAGAAGCTCCTTTTTCATAGCCTCCATCACACCTCGAAGAATATATCTCTCTCTGCGACGTACTTAAGCTTCTCTCTCAAAATTTTCTCACGTCCCCTAAGATCTTCAACTAAAACATCAGTTTTTAAGGCAAGCTCTTTCAATTGATCTTTTAATTTCAAACTCTCTTTCTTTATTTTCAAAGCTTTAGCATAAAGTTCATTGAAAGTCGTTTGCAAGTTACGCTCATCTACACTTCCCTCCTCACTCCCATCACCCTCATTTTAATGGGATACACTACCAGTGGCTACGGAAGAAGTATCATAGCCATTCTCATGAGTAGCCACATAGTTGTGATACTGATATGAATAAATGCGCAAATTTCAATCCCAAACTTATTTAATTACTGTCAATTTATGAATGAAATTAATTCAACCCAAAAAAAATCAACTAGTTACGTGCATGCATGTGTCAAACCAACATAAATAAATATGCGACACAAATTTTACGAAAAATAGGAATACGCAATAAATTAGCAAAACCTTCTCTGATACCAATTTGAGAGTGTGCTACAGCGGAATAATGCGAGTTGACAAATAAATCCAATTTTAACTAGACCAAATATTAGTTAAACCCTAACACATGCATCTAGGTGATTTGATAACATAAAATCAATAAGCATGCAAAGGAAACCAATTTCAGGAAAAATTCCCGTAGGGCAAAACCTTTTATTTCACTATAATTTATAAGTAACTTACACGGATTACAATAAAATAAATTTTGACATACGAATACCCACAGGAACCGGTTGGTGTCATCAATATTGAATTACACGCAACAATCCACAAGAATCGCAGTCCTATCTTCAGCCCATGAACACCGTGGCACTCTCTATGAACCTCAGTCCAAATCAGCGAAGAATCTTCATGGGGAAAGATCCTCAATGATACGCAGTCATAAGATGTAGATTTACCCTCTCTACAAGAGAAGTATCAATAAGATCGTATTTTGGGTTCCAAAATCATTCACTAAAGGATTCATATGTTTTGTGAATTGTAAAAACAAAGGATTAAACCTCTAAAGTGAGAAGACAAATTCGTACTACTATTTTCAGAAAACGTAGACAATTTTTGCATAGGTCTTCTTATGAATAACGGAGTTGGAGAGTCATATTTATAAAAGACTTAAGGCGGCGGCTCGTTCAAATGAGATTGGATGTCATTTGAACGAGATCTAACGTCGTTTGATACATTGTGCAACATGCGATGTCGTTTGAACGACATAGGCTGTCATTTGAATGACAGTAATATTGAATATTTTTCTTTTTTTCTTTTTCTCGGCAAATGCACCGCCTCAAAAACTCCAAAAATTATATTTTTGCTGAAAATCATTAAAAACTCCACTCCAACACTTAGAAAATATTTTATGAAAAAATATCCCAATATCCTAAGTTAAATGCTAAGGTACTTAAACACAACCTTATCAAAATTTATCTCCCGAAGACTTCTTTGATGAAGAACTTTTATATTCGGATCCGTCTTGATGCATGAATCATCTTGAATAATTCTTTAATGATTGTAGCGATATACGACATACTCTAATGTAAGCAGGACTTATAAAATATCTCCTTACACTCACTTAGGATTCACACTCGACGGCCTCGAAAGTGTCATTCACATGATAATCTTTATGGTAAGATGTATTGTCATCGCTCACATGACATACCATGAACGCTACAAAGTTGCGCTCAATGGAGTAACTATCTCCCTCTTTCGGTTCACTATCACTTAAGGTGGCATTATATGATATAGGTTTATTTCCCTAGTTCTTAAGTCTACTGGGAAACTCTGCTACCTTGTGACCATAACCCTCATAACCAAAATACCTATCCAACTCATCCCTCATAACATTCTCACTCTTACTTTTAGGGACACGATCCGCCTTATTGTTCTTGAATTTCTCAAGCCTTTTGTCATCTTTTGATTCCTTTTGGACCTTAAGAAACTTTTTAAACTTCTTTGCCAACAAAGCAACATACTCAAAATCGGAATAGGAATCATCATTTGAAACTTTAGTCTCATCCTTCTGGCCTTTAAAAGCAATGACCTTTTCTTTCTTTGGCACTTTCTTGGAGGTAAACATGTCAATCTCATAAGTTTATAAGTCACCTTTGAGCCCTTCTACTTTTGTTGATTCAAGCATACCCAAGGAGTTTAAAATGGTCATTTTAGTATCAAATCTACTAGGCAATGAACTTAAGATTTTCTTTATAACTCATTTGTGGGGTGTTTTCTCTCCCAAGTTAATAGTCGAGTTGACAATGTTAGACAATCTAGCATAAAAATCATCAGTCGACTCACTCAATAACATCTTAGTCATCGGAAATTGTGTAGTGAGGTTTTGAAGTTTAGATTCCCTAACCTTTAGTGCCCTCATGAGTAAGTGCAAGAATATCCCAAGCCTCTTTTGAGGTTTCACACGTCATGATTCGATTATACTCTGCCAGTGTGACAAGTGAGGAAATAACATGAAGACCTTTGAAATTATAAAAGTGCAAGTCTATGTTCAGCGTCGATCCATAACTCATTGGGATTTAAACTTGTGGCCTCTCCCTCTCTTCTGACCGGTGGTGTCCAACCTTTTTAAACCACTAACCAAACAGGCTCATCAATTGAATTTAAAGCACTTCTCATTCGCATCTTCTAATAAGCATAACTTTAGCAATCAAAAATAGGGTTCTAAAACTATTAGAATTTCTGAAGTTCATCCTTAAAAACACAAGGGATCAACACACACAAAATAATGTTTTTAGATTGGATACCAATTTGTAGGCCCCTTTTTCTAAGTGCGGTTTAAGGTTACAAAACATTTTTTCTTTCAAAAATCTTTTTCCAATTTTAACACGCACCAAGTTTGTGAACCAATTTCAATTAAGTCCAATTTTTATCTGGTTTAATCCTAAACATGCATCTAGGTGATTAAAGCAAGTAAAATAAAGTAAAACTCACAACGTCGGATGTATGAGGAAACCACAAAAGGAAAAAATCCCGAACAGCCCAAGCCAGACAATCACTATTGTTGATGCCGATAAGATAACATGGATGCTACCTCTCCCCTCTTGGCTAAGGGAATACATGTATTTATAGTGATGGGAGATAAAGAGATACAATGTCTTTATACATTCAGACATTTATGTCTATATATAATGAATCTAATTGTTGGCCTTATATGATGGTTGGTCTTCCTTGAATTGCTTGGTATGCTATGTGTTGTCATCTATTAATACAGTAGAAATGTACATTAAGGCTCATTAAATGCGTTGTCATCTTCATTAATGCACATTAAATGCATACTTATCCTTTGATCTTCCTGGTTGGTATGCCGACCAACTCTCCTCGGGTGCCGACTATCTCTCATCGGGTACCGACCAACTCTCCTCGAGTGTCGACTAACTCTCCTCGGGTACCGACCAACTCTCCTCGGGTGTCGATAAACTCTCTTCGGGTGCTGAATATCGCCACGTAGGATGAAATGTGTCCTTTTCTAATTGGTCCTCGTAGATGGAGAATTTTTGCGTCAACAACTATGATGTGGAGTTTACAAAGGAAGATGGATAGACTTACACAACGACTCGATCCTCATGAGACTTGAAGCTCTTATTCTCTTTAACCTCTCTTCCATAGTGCACACGTATAAAATCCTTCCATGATACTGATTGTAATATCTCGTATTTCTACGTATTTGGAATTTAATTAATTCGGTAAATTATTCATTTTATTTTAAATTATGCGAGTGAAGTAATTTAATTGAATTATATAAAAATGTGGTTATTAAATAATAATCAAGAGAAAGAGATAATAATTAATGTTATGTGTTAAATTTACTAACTGGATAATAATTAATTATGGAAATTATTATGTGTCATATCGAGAGAGAATCACATAGATGGATTTATCTCAATCGGGAGGTGCGTGTGGACTAAATTGAGATTGAGATAGGATAATTATTTATAGTGACTCTGATGATGATTTCTAGGTCATAAATGACTCCGGAAGGGTCGAAATATTCAAAAAAGTATGCCCGGGGGTCTTGATTGGGTCCCGAGACAATTCTAGACTAAACCGGCATCATATGAGGGCATTTTAGTCATTTGGCAACCAACGGTTAAGATACCTACGAATTTGCAATAGCTTTATCAGTATATAGATGGGAGAGGCTAGGATTTAGAGGTTAGAAAACTCAGAGAACCCATTGGAGAAGAAGAGAAACCATTTGTGAAGCCTAAGAGAGAGTTTTTGAGAAATTGGAGTGTGATCTTCACCATTATCAATCTTGGAGTGAGGACTGGAAGAGAAGGCACACCATCCAACATTAAAACCACAAAATCAGATCATCCGATAAAATTAAAATGTTTATTTACAATTTCTTTTTAAGTTATAATGCCCATGTTGTTAGGGTTTTGAAATATATTGATTAAAGTCATGTTCTAGGAAGAAAAGAATAATTAAAATTCAGGTTCTATGTAGGAATTGTATGTAGATTGATTTAACATCTGTAGAGGATAAGAAATCAGAGGTGTGTGATAATCACCACGAATTTAATCTGGACTTTTGATGAAAAATGGTGGAAGAACACAAAATCTAGGTTTTTTTATGAAAATAAGATATTGATCTATTCTTGGGTGGGAATCATGAGGTTTTAATATTTTTTTATGTTATAATCCATCTAAATACATTAATATGAGGTTTAGGAATGTTGGATGTTAATTTGATAAAGAATCACGAAGAGGAGAATAAGAAAAGTGGTGAAAAATGCACTTGCGTGTTAAGGAAGAAGATGATCTATGAAATTTCGAATCGATTCGGTCCAGAGGAGAATCAATTCAGAAAGCAAATCGATTCGACCTCGTGGTGAATCGATTCGATTTTCCAAAAAATGTGAAATTTCCCTTTTTAAGCCTTGAACTCCTATAATTTTTTTGGCTGAAACTTTTGGGACTTTGTTAAAATATAATGAAAGATTTGTTGTGTTACATTAAGCATGTAATGGGATTATGACATAGTTTTAATGAGGGGATTAAGGCGATATTTAATATACTTAAATTAAGGCGTAATTAATTCGAGAGAAGGAGAATGAGTTATGGGGAATTTAAGTGAATTTATGTTATACACCAGTAGTGTATGATAGAGATAACTACTAAATTTTATTTAAGGGTAACTAAGACCCTTAGAGTAGAGAGTGATACTCGGATTAACACTCTAGTGAGAATAATCGTAAATTCATGGTACAATGAGTATTCGAGAGAAAAATACTACGTACGAAATATGATAATTAGGTTGTGTGTATACCTATTGATTTATTATATATATATATATATGTGTGTGTGTGTGTGTGGGTTGTGTGTATACCTATTATATGATTGGTGTTAAACATGAACATATCTATGATGTGTGCTATCACGGAGGTTCCCACACAGTGGGCGATCCTACCTTGTCGATTCCAGCGAGGTCTGGATTTATTCCCCCATGACATAGAACTTAGGGTGGCTCACTATGTGTCATGTATTAGTGAGACTAACAGATCGTTTGGGTACATTAGGTATGTGCATAGCCCGAAGGCTTCGAACTATGTTCTCCTCCATTACTTGTTATTTTATCTTTGGGTTTGAGGAGACATGCCGAACCAATAGTCCTTATTTTAGTACGAGTGGTACATGGATTGAAAGCAGAGTATGCCCATTTTCATAATGATCCTTTTGAGAAACACTGTAATTATATATATTATTGAGATAAATATATATATCCAATTGAATAAGTCTACTTACTCGTGATAGTAGACAGATTGATAGTGTAGATATAAATAATGAATTAAGTAGTGGAACTTAATTAAATGATTAAATGATAAGAGATGGAGAATATTACTTTTGAATCAATAACATACGAGATATGTTAATTCGGTTAATCTATTGTATGGGCGGTACATGCACTTATAGGTGTCAATAGTCCAGATAAATCCTTACGTCTAGTTAGATTGGGTATTATGAATAGGTGGGTTAAGTATAAAATTTTAGGATTGTAAAATATTTGAGAGGTGAGAACGTGAACCCAACATCTGTAATCAATAACTGATTTTTAAATTTTGATAAATACTTTCTAAATATTTTCAAACAGTTTTGGGTTCTAACCCTTGCTATAAATATTTTCCAAAACCTTTTAGGTGCATACTTGGTGATCTATTTCATGGATGATTTGCTACAGCACTGTGGAAGTCTTGCAGGAATTGATTAGACGCTTCCACCTTTCACTCCTAGTGTAGGATTTCATTCCAGTGTCTCAATTGGGCATGTCCCCCCCCCCCCCCCATTTAGACCTCATTTATTTCAGTTATTCATTTTAGACTCATAATGGGATTTATTTACTATTTGTTGGACATATTATTTGGATTTGGATTTTGTACCCAATGGTTTATTCAGGTAGACAATTATTTATTTATTCCTTGTGATGGTTTAGATTATATTAATGGTTTGAATATTTAAATTTAGTTTTTAGCATATTATTATCAATTATTTAATGAAAGATAAAAATTTTGGCATTGTCTTAATTAACTAATAGGTGATTAGTAATTAATATAGTTTTCGATAGTGATGCTGATTTTGAACCAAATGAGAAACCTATTTTAATTTAATAAATAACAGATCACCCGGTATTTAACTAGACGAGGTGCCACACTCCACCATAGCACACGTGTCCACGAGTGCCTCGGTGTCCACCGATGTAGCTTTGGTAACATTCTACGATTCAGAACATGAACTCCTCCTCTTCTTCACAGTAAAAGTCCAAAGAAAAACTTGTTCGATATGGATGAACAAACTCCAGATGGTGCAAAGAAGATCTCTATAGAAATTGTATATGAAAGCTCGAATCTTTAAACACTAAGGATGGTTTTAATCTTTGAAAACGTTAGAAAACTTATTCAGAAGACAAAACTATTCTAAACTGTATTTTAGTTCTACATACTTATCAAAATTCTGAGCAAACGATTCCTTAAATAAAAAACTAAAGTCGACAGGTCATTCTAACGAGATGCACATGACGTTCGAACGAAATCACATGTCGTTTAAAGTATCGAAACCCAAGGTGAGAATTCCCATGACTCTAAACAGCAGATAAGTTCTGAATAAACGATTTAAAACATTTCAAAATCATTTTAGACATTTTAAATAAAGTTTCCATCCTTTAAAACTCTTTTCAAACTCCATAAACATATTGCGTTCATACCTGAGAGATATTCGGAATGTAATCCGAATGAAAATGTGAAACGTGCACCAATTAAACTCGACATGATTAATCTTTGAGGCTTTGCCTCTACGTCTCCTAAACAAACATGTTATAGACTATGTGGAGATCGTGACAATATAAAAGTCTATCTGTGACTCAAACAAGTTTTGTTATGGGAATAAGTCAATTACATAGAAATGGACTCACTTGGAAATTTTGTCCTTACAGAGGAGAACTTCTCACCAAACTCAAATATGCATGAGAAGTCAAACATTCATATAAACTCATGCATGGGTTCAATGAAGGCATATATACAAATTTGAATCCAAGTGAAAATCAACTTCGAAACAACCCCATTAGACAAAGGTTACGATCATTCTAACCATCTATAATTATGATCAAATGTCCTAGCCACGTGGATAATGAAATGATGGGGGTCTAAGCACACCAATATGACACATCAAGCATGAAAACTCACGACACTAAAATAAATCAAAAATCTTTTTTTGGTTTTCAAAAAAAAAAATTGACTAAAAAACCAAATCTTTTTGTATTTTCTCAAAAATATATAAACTAAAAATCTTTTTGTATTTTTGAAATTTCTTATCAAAAGAAAATCTTTTTGTAATTTTCAAATAACACACAAATAAATGAAAAATATAATACAAAGAGATAGATATGTCAAAACACTAGCAAGATATACATCATGAAGCAAAGACTAGCGTATGAAAAACATGGCAACACAATCATCCTTTAGATTTAGCATGGGAAGAATCATGTGCAATGAAACAAGAACCATGAAGTTTAATTCCTAAAGACTCTAAGTCCAATTACCTAACACAAGTAGGTGTGTAACGATACATGGGGGTTTCGGGAATTGAAACGACTTATTCTTAAACTTCCTAAGAGAATTTTTAAGGTCCCTTCCTACCATAATGAGAGCAAGTGTAAACACGACGAGGAATGTGACCTAAATGTGGAACTCTCCTAACATTCCTAGTCATCTCTCTTAAATGATTTTCATTAGCTTTGGGAATGGATGAAATACGATCATCGAAGCCTATACCATACTTATCATCCTTGATTTGGACAGAGCCTAAAATCCTATCCAACTTTTTCGACCTTACCTCCAAATCAAACATCACCTAACTCTAGTCTTTCAATCTCTCCTCAAGCTCACTAATCTTAGACTCAAGAAAACACCTAGACTCCTCAAATTTAAGAATTTCCTTCTTCAATACCTCCATCAAGCCATGAAGACTATCTCTATCACGCTTAACGTATTCTAGTTTCTCTCTAAGAGTCTTCTCCCATGCCGTAAGACCCTTAATCAATGCATAAGTATTTTCTACGGCACGTTCATTCAACTCAGCTTGCAACTCAAGTTTGCCTTTTTTACCTTTACTTTTTTTGCATACAAATCATTAGAGGCAACTTGCAACTCTCCAACATCTATCTCCTCCTCCTCACTAGATTTACCCTCACTCACTTGGTAGTCACACTCAACGGCCTCGGAAGTGTCATTCACCTGAGAAGATTTATCATCGTCGCTCATATTACATGCCATGAACTCTACAAAGTTGCTCTCAATGGGGGAACTCTTTTCCTCTTCCAGTTCATTCTCACTTAAGGTGGCATTATATGCTATTGATTTCTTGCCTTCCTTCTTAAGTTTAGTGGGACACTCTAATACCTTGTGACCATAACCCTCACAACCAAAATACCTATCCGACTCATCTCTAATAACATTCTCACTCTTATTTTTAGGGACTTGATGCTCATTATTGTTCTTGAATTTCTCAAGTCATTTGGCATCTTTCGATTGCTTTTGGAACTTAAGAAATTTTTTGAGCTTCTTTTCCAATAAGGCTACATCCTCAAAATCAAAATCGGAATCATCATCCGAAACTTTAGTCTTCTCCTTCTGAGCTTTCAAAGCAATGCCCTTTTCTTTCTTTGGCACTTTCTTGGAGGTAAACATGCCAAGATCATTAGTTTGTAAGTCAATTACAAGATCTTCTGGTTTTATTGATTTAAGCATACCCAAGGAGTTTAAAACAATCACTTTGAGCTCAAATCTACTTGGCAACGACCTTAAGATTTTCTTTATAACCCGATCGTCGGGTTTTTTCTCTCCCAACTTAAACGACGAGTTGATAATATTGGACAATCTAGCATAAAACTCATTAAATGGATCACTCTCTAACATATTAATCATCTCAAACTATGTGGTGAGGTTTTGAAGTTTAAACGCCTTATCAATGCTAGTTCCCTCATGAGTAAGTTCAAGAATATCCCAAGCTTCTTTTCAGGTTACACACGTCATGATTCAATTATACTCTTTCGGTGTGACATGTGAGGAAATAACATGAAGACCTTTAGAATTATAAAGTGCAAGTCTATGTTTGGATTCGGTCCATAATTCAACATATTTTATACTAGTGGCCTTTACCTCTCATGTAACCGGTCGTGTCCAACCTTTTTCAACTGCTAACCAAACATGCTCATCAATTGATCTTAAAGCACTTCTCATTCGCATTTTTTAATAAGAATAATTTGTGCGATAAAAAATAGGAGTTCTAAAACTTTCAAAATATTCAAAATTCATCCTTAAAAGCACAAAGGATCAAAAAAAAATTCCAGCTCTAATACCAATTTGTAGCCCCCCCCCCCCCCCCCCCTTTTTTAAAGTGTGCTTTAAGGTGACGAAACAATTTTTCTTTCAAAAATCTTTTTTTTATTTTGACACGCACCAAGTTTGTGAACCAATTTCAATTAAGTCCAATTTTATATGGTTTAATCCTAAACATGCTTCTAGGTGATTAAAGCAAGTTAAATAAAGTAAACTTCAAAACACCAAATGTATGAGGAAACCACTAAGGGAAAAAACCTCTAATAACCCAAGCCAGACAATCATGATGATACGATTTTATAAAGGAAGACAAACAGACTTCCACAACTACTCGATCCCTATAAGCCTTGATGGTCTTCTTCTCTTTAACCACTCCTCCGCAGTGCCAATGCTGAAATCCTTCGACGATACTCGTCCACAGCATGTGCATAAACAAGTGCATCGGTGTCCACCGATGCAACTTTGGAAACCATCTACGATTAGGAACTCATACTCTTCTACTTCTTCACCTAAAACTCCAACGAACAATGTTCAACAGAGATGAACAAACTCCAGATGGTGCAAACAACATCTCTATAGAAAATGTATATGAAAACTCAGATCTTTAAACTCCAAGGCTGGTTTAAGTCTTTGAAAACCTTATAAACTTATGCAGAAAAATGAAATTATTTGTTCTGCAATTCTGGTTCTGCACACTCTTCAAAATTCTTACCTTAAATAATAAAAATTAAGTCGGCAGGTCATTCTAACGAGATCCACATGTCGTTCTAAAGACTGTGAGATGTCATTCTAAGGACATCACATGTCGTTTGAACCACTTAAACCACAGTCAGTGTTTCATACCAATCTAAACATCACTTTAGCTCAGAATAAACGATTTAAAACATTTTAAAATCATTATTAGTAAAGTTTACATCCTTTGAAAATCTTTTCGATCTCCATAAGCATATTTTGCATTCATACTTGAGAGATATTCAGAATGTAATATGAATGAAGACGTGAAACGTGCACAAATAAAACTCGGCATGATTAATCTTTGAAGCTTTTTCGCTACGTCTTCTAAACAAACACATCATAGACTATGTGGACATCGTGACAATATAAAAATCTATATATGACTCAAACAAGTTTTGTTCCAAAAGTAAGTCAAATACATATAAATTAACTCAATTGGAACTTTTGTCCTTACAAAGGGTAAAATGATAAAATTGGGTAAATAAGTTTTCCACAACAAAGGATTAAAATTGGTGAATTAGTTTTATTTGCTTAATTTCGTTTAAAGTTTCAATCTTTATAAATTCAAAAAAAAACTGGACTTATGTTTATTCGAACCATCTTTACCTAGAACACACTTCTAGTAAGGGACAACTTTCTCAAATTGGTATCAGAGCAAGAACACTTAGTTATTATGTTTTGATCCCGTGTCTTTAGGCATGAATTTTGGAGGATTTTTTGGTATTAAAAACCCGGTGTCTGATGGGTTGAACTATGCATACTGGAAAATGCATATGAAATCAGCACTTAAGGATATAGATGATCTAGTGTGGTTAGCAGTCATTAAGGGTGGTCTCCATCTGTTACGTGAGATAGAGAGGCAATTAATTTAAAACCCGTAGAATCATAAACTGAGGTCGAGCATATGTTAGAGAATTTTAATTCTATAGGTTTAAATACTCTATTTTTTCTATCACCCCGGAGGAGTTCCCCCGTATTATAACTTTTGGGACATCTAAAGAGGCTTCGTACATACTCCAACTCACCCATTAAAGAACTAGAGTTATTAAGGTTTCCAAACTCTAAAACCTCACCACTCAATTTAAAACGATTAAGATGTTGGAGAGTGAGACCCTTTATGAGTTTTATGCTAGACTATCCGACATAGTCAACTCATCTTTTAACTTGGGAGAGAAGATACTTTACAATCTAGTAATTGAAAAAATATTAAGGTCGTTGCCTGAAATATTTAATCCAAAGGTCACCCTTTTAAATTCTTTGGGTACTCTTAACTCTATGAAACTTTAAAAGCTTGTAGGTGACTAAAAAATTTGTGAGCTTGACATGTTTACCTCCAAAAATGGGACTAAAAAATAGAAAAGCATTGCTTTGAAATCCCAGAAGGAGGAAACACCTGTTTCAAATGATGAGTCTGACATCGATTCCGAGGATGTGGCCATGTTGGCAGAGAAATTCAAGACATTTCTCAGATCCCAAAAGCAATCGAAAGATGCAAAAAGGTTTGAGAAAAACATGCACAACAAGTTTGATCACTTCCCTAAAAACGGAATGATAACTTTAAGAGGGATAAATCATAGAGTTGTTATGATTGTGTTTTAAGTCTTTGTAGTTTGCATTTAATCTATGTTTGCCATATGAATTATCATTGGATTTAATTTAGCATGCTATTTGATCATATTGATATCTCTCACTGTGTGATTTAAATTTTTTTTCTCAAAATTAGTGATTTCAAAATTGGTATCATACATCATTGCTCATTCATATTAGTATTTGTTTGCATTAATGTGGATATTGTTTGATCGCAGTTTGGATTACTTATGCTTGAGTTGCCATGTTGTGTGTTTGTTTCACTTTACAGCATCGCCTACTTTATCACTTCTCCCTATGTTTAAAATTGTTATCTTATGATCAGATATTTAGGGGGAGATTTTTTTTTTAGGGGATTAATTGTTTTATGCTATCATGCTTTGTCTATTCCTGAGCAATAAGGGTGACAAATGGTATCTTTGCTTGCATGATTATAATATCTTTATCTTAGTGGGAGACGTCTTACCTATGTTGAAATTGATTTAGACATTGTTAGATGTTTCTTAATTTTGAGGATTTATACTTGTTATATTCTCTTTGGATTTGAAAGTGTGTTTAAGTGTGCAGGATTACCGGTTTACAACAATGTGAAAAAGTTTTCAAGAAAATCAAAACTACTCAAGTTTACATGTCTGTCAAGCTTCTATACTCTTTTTCCTTTTTGGGGTTGGGGGAATGTGTCTTTTTAGAGAGCTTGACGACCCATAAGATTTTTTTCTGGTTTTGTCCCAGAATTGCCAACGGATGAGATTTGTAAGGACAAATTTCTAATCGAGCCAATTTGTATGTAACTAGCATTATTAAAAAAAATGTTTGAGTCATAGCTTAAACTTTGTGTTGTTGATCTCATAAGCCTATGACGTGGTTGACGAAGACGTAATGGCCAAGCTTCAAAGATTGGATACATCGTGTCATATTTAGTGCCAATTTTTTCTTCACATTTATCGAGAATTTCGCAGGTATGAATGCATATTAAATATGGGTCCTTGAATTTTTTAAATGTGTTTAGTTTTGTACTTGAAACGTTTTGGAACTGTTTTTAAATATTTTTTAGGAAAAATATATTTTGATTTTAATCTCGTTAGAATGAAATTCAATCTCTTTAGAACGAAAATAACATTTTTGTTTGAATGACTTTAGTCTCATTAAAACGACATTAAAATCTCGTTGGAATTACCATCGAATGAGAATTCTTTGCCGATGTTTGCACATTTTGTTAGAAGTTCATTGGAAGGACGTTTGAATAAGAAAGGTATTTCATTTGAACGAAATGTGTTTTCATTAGAATGAAAAGATAATATCATTCGAACAATCTTATGTTTTAATTTGAATGAGTTCACTGCCTAAAAATTCGTGCTTTTTTTATTTAAGGCATGTTGGACTCACAATTTTCAAGAACTTTTGGTGAAAAATGTTTTCTTAACTGTTTACCAAAGTTCCAAAACACTTGTTTCACCCTTTATGTTTAAATATCCAAGATTTGTATTTCTTATACTTTGGGATCTTAAGTTTGGGCAACAAAGTTGATTTTTCTTCATCTTAAGAGAACTTGTTTCGTGCGGTGGGCCCTGTACGTGTTATTTACATTGTAGACGGTTGTTGAGCCTCTTAGGTGGAGACCAAGACGTGCATGGACTCGTGCGTTCTGTAAGCTTGCATGGGTGGACTCCTGCGTTGCAATATAGAGGACCGATCAAATATTGAAGAGAGTCAAGGCTTGTGGGGATCAAATCGTTGAGTAAGTCTATTGTCAACTTTTATAATTTCGCATCGTAGTGAATAATTTGGCTCAATTGTCCGAGGTTTTTCCCTTTTTGGTTATCCCCAAACATCAGCGTCTTGTGGATGATTTCTTTATTTTATATGCTTATTAAATGTGTTCTTTAGGGTAAAAAGATAAAATTGAGTAAATCGATTTTCCACAACAAAGGATTAAAATTGGTGCATAAGTTTTATTGGATTAATTTAGTTTAAAATTTCTATCTTTAAAAATTTTAAAATTATAAAATTGGACTTGTGTTTATTCGTAACATCTTTGCCTAAGAACACAATGTTAGTAAGGGAAGTCTTTCTCAGTTAACCCAAGAAATTATTTCACATAATGTGCATAGCTTGGGAGCATTTCCAAGGAAGACATCACTTCACGTGTGTTTTAGCTCTAAGGGGCATAAAAAAAACTTTAAATCCTTGCTTAAATCCAAAGGAACGAACTTTTCTAATTTATGTATATCTATTCCATTTTTTAGTAGAGAAAGAATTATTTTTTCAAAAACTAAAAAGATTTATTTTTCCAAAAACTCCATCTTTTTCAACTTTGTCTTATCTATTTCCACTTAAACTCCATGTCTTGGAACCTTATGAAATACGAACTTACCTCGGAGAATGACTGCCAGGAATTTTATGTTAGGTATAATATACTTAGCTCTATAAAAATAAGAACATCACCTCATGATGAGGAAGTTTACAACATCCCTCGTGGTGAGGTTTTTTTAATATGGTTTTCATAATAGGGCGTACATTTCCCCCTCCAACTATTATTGGCAGAGGTATTATAATTTTACAAAATCTTACCTATCTAGGAAATTGGAAGCTTCTTACATATTGTATTAGGTACAGTGGCCATTAACCAATGGTGGCACTAACCTAGGTCTGAATTAGATCAGGTATTTCCACGACCTTCGGACTTCTCCTAAGTCAAGCACTTACCATTTCCACGAGTTTAGGAAAAAGTCATACAATTTGTTCACTTAGTTTCTTTGGTATTGAAAGGAAAATCGATAGACATGTATTGGTATTCTTTGGCCAAATATATGTTGAGAACTATGCTTGTCTTCCTATGCCTATGAAGGTCAGATCTCTTGGTAGACTCCTTACCATTATTTTAATTTCTTATTCAATATAAATGTGTTAGTTATCAATCAACATTTATTCTTTTTGTTAAAAACTAAGAGGAAGACTAAAGACTTTGAAGTCAACCTTACTGATTTGAAGAAAGTTTGGAATCAGTGAAATCCTTGAGGATTAAGGTTTGATTGCAAATAATCTCACATTCTTCTTGGCTACAAACTGAATATTACGTCAACTAAGAATTTTACTATTGCCCTGTATGTTTTTTCTCTCGATTATATTATAGCTTGCGATTCATCCATCCTAATAATAATTCACATCCTTAACGCGGAGGAGAGAAGAGTTTACGTAGGCAAGGTATCTTCACCGACATATTTAATATTCAACAATTCCGAAGGTACCGAGTTGGTTCATCATTAATAATACTTCCATGATGATGACCTTGCCCCTATTTTTTCATACGATGTACAAGCTCCCTTTGGTTATCTTTAGGAGGAAGTATAGGAACAAGAGGAGGAAGAAGAAGAATACTTTGCTTTTACCCCACTCATCAAACACTCCTAAGAGATAATAGGTCGCCCAAGGAGTGTTGTCGATCTTAACACCACTGGAGAGAATTTTAAGAATACGGGTGACTAACCTAATAATATCACCCAAGGTACAACCAGCACCTCAAAGAAAAGAATAATCTCCACCTAGGAGATGGAGAACATATAGAGAGGAGGGAAAAAAAGGGCAAAAAAGTTAAAAAGTAGTAAACCAACAAGACCTCCCCCCCCCCCCCCAAATACACCGACTGGGGGGAATAACGTGTCGGTGATGATCGCGACAAAATAGTTGGCTTCTTTAGCCCCTTTTTCATCATCTGTGGTCTATCCCTAGATGGTTAGTTTTTCAATGGACAAAGATTGCATTACCACTGATTATTTGGCATATCAGTGTTGACATTAGGTTTTTAATCTCTTAGGCCACAATGATGCCTAAAGACATGTTGACCTTGAGAAATTTTAATGTCGAGCATCTTCATAAGGAAGGCTTATGACATAAGGTGTTGGTAAGTTCATATCCGTTATTTTTATTTTTATTTTACAAGTCTATTAAATCATTTTGGTACTGTTATATTTTCTTTGTTCTCATGTTTAAAGGACATGCAAGTTTTTCATGAGGTGGTTGGTCGATCTAGTCACCTAATGACTAGGAATAATATTCTTTGTGACCAAGCAAACAATATGAAGAATCGTCTTGCCGACAAGGGCATCAAGATTACCTAGATATTAAACAAACTAAGTGAGGAGAATACCAATAAGGAAAATTTAACTAATAAAGGTGAAACCCTACAACTGAACTATAGCCTGGTAGATTGATGTCTAACGAGGTGTATGCCTTAAGCACCTTGGAAAATTTGTTCGTCCATAGGAAAAATCTTTCCATCACTATCGATTTGGAGAAGCAGAAGGAAAAATCCTTCAATAAAGTTTTTAAAGGCAGCGTCCAGAAGGTCATCATGAAACTTGACGATCACGAGTGACTTCCATTTAAAAAAGGATGAATCGTCGACTAAAATAGCAGAAAGTTACTGAGGGTGATCCTTCTTATCTTGAGTACCTCTCTTAAAAATCCTATCATCTGATATGGGGAAGTTTTATTGGCATCACCCCTAGGGGAGGTCATCCCTACAACATAGTCTATAGCGTTTTTATTTTTAACTTTTAATCAAGGCCTTCCAGTCATCTTTTGTAGGATTTATCGCCTTTTGTCAAATAATGAAAAGTTTAATTAGTATAATGCCTTAGTTTCATCATCCTTTATGAATGATTAAGGTTGTTTATCATATGATTTGTCAAATCAACACTAAAATAACTCATTTGCTCGGTGGAGGATAGGTATATGACCTACTCCATTGACTTGTGAAAATAGATGAACAAGTTAAACTATCTATTTAACTTATCACTTAATTAGTGGAGCGTGGGTCTATGAGTGCTTGTCGTTAAAATGTGTTTGTCAACGGCCCAAGTACAAGACATAAAATAAGTAGTAAATCCCAATAAGTACGGGGTCGAATTACATGGATATTGGTAAAACTATCGATCAATTACACTTATAAAGGCATTTTATCAAACATGGACTGTGAGTATGAATTTTAATGTGAACTTGGTTGAATAAAATGAAGGTAATTAGAAGGTGAATACAAAAACAACAAGTAATTGAGAACTCAAATGAGAGTGAAGGTTAGGGATAACAAGTTAAATATGAATCTTAAAATAAATGATTAATTGACTATAGAGATGTATTGAATTGATGAATAATTATGTGAAATCAAATACCAAGTGTGAAGGTATTAACCAACAATACTTAGTTAATATATATTATGAATAAATTAAAACTAATTGAATTAGTATTGTGGAGATCCACCAACTATCCATGTTGCTTGACAATAGTAATTAAGAGAAATTACTATAATATTAACTCAACTTCACCAATCAATACATTCTATAATCAATTTATGACAAATTAAACATTATTAATATTGAATTCACTACCCTAACGATATATATCTAATAATTAATAGTTGAGAATACAAAATAAATAGAAATAAAGATGAAGTAGAGAAAGCAAGCCATAGATCTTGAATGAAAATAGAGCTTCAATCTTCAATTATCTTCAAATTTGGTACAAATCCTTTATTTCTTCCTCTTTATCTCTCTAGAACTATCTAGGTACAAACTATGAACTATCCTTAAGCTCAGAATGATGTAAAAAGTCCTCCCAAAGCTTAAAATATTCTATAAATCTCGTAATGGCATTGTTGTAATATACTGGTGAAGCAAAATACATCTGGCTAGAGCAAAATACATCTAGACAGGGTAAAGTACATCGTGACATGGGCAAAATACATCCTAAAAGGGAAAAATACATCCAGATGGGGGCAACATATATTTTGCTATGTGCTTTCCAAAATGCCCAAAAATCATCCCAAACATCTATAATCCTTCTTTGAAGGATTGTAGATCCTCTTTTAAAGTTGGGACATGCATTTTTTGGGAAATGAGCTTCACTTCAAATGTAGAATGCTTCCTTAATCCTAAAAAAGCATACATTTAAAGTAAAATAACATATAACATTCAAATAAAATGTATGCATATAAAAATAGCTTAAGGAGTAGGAATTAAGGCATCATGGAAGATGTATTGCCCATATATGTCACTATATATGGGAAATATTTGCCTCTAGTTAGTGACAAATGTAACCCCCCGTGCAAAACACGAGGCGCTACTATGATTAAAACTAAACTAAATCCTCAACTATTAGTATAGAGCATCTATATTCCATAAAATAAATTTAACGAATCCAAAATTTAGACTTCCAACATAATTACAATTAACTTCCACTTGAAAAATACTAAGATCTCCAAATAAATTATACTGCCAATCTATATAAAAATAAAATCCTCGAAACGTCGTGCTCTAAAATCCTTCAAAATCCGTAGCGTCCAAATCTAGGCTAACCTACCACTAAAAGAAAAGTACTGGACTTACACAATATGCTCCTAAATTATCTCGAGAGTATTCCATTTGTTTCGTGTGTTATTTTCACTCATGTTGAATTGTGGTATTCATTGAAATCCTATGAGATATTTTTTTAATTTAAAATATTGATTCTCCAAGATATTATTTTTGTTGATGGGCATAGTATAATGAAATTTTTTATATGGCATGAAGAATGATCACCCGCCAATAGTCCAAAAGTCCAATAGCTAGGATGGGGATTTATGAAGCTTAGGTTAGGTGAGGTGAGGCCTGGTCACCTATTAATGTGTTATTGAAAATTTATATTGGTATAATGCTCGAATTTTGCATTGGACTCGTATTCAGATTTGTATTGTCGCATTTTTGTTCGTCGTTATTATTTTGAGCATCTATTCTTGTCATATTGTTTACTTCCCCGTATTTTTCTTTTAGTGGAAGGTTAGCATGGATTTGGATGCTACGGATTTTGGAGGATTTTATTTTTGTATATATTGACAATGTAATTTATTTGGGGATCTTAGTATTTTTTTTTTGTGGAATTTAATTGTAATTATTTTGAAAATGTAAATTTTGGATTCTTTATATTTATTTTGTTGAATATAGATGCTCTATACTAATTATTGAGGATTTATTTAAGTTTTAATCATAGTAGCAACTCGTGTTTTGTGCGGGGTGTTACAACCAACTCCACTAATATGTAAAAATGGATTGATAAGTTAACCTTTCAATTTAACTTATTACTTAACATGGGGAAGATAAGTCTGTGACTGACTCCACTAACTTATAAAAATAGATTGAAAAAGAAGTTAACCTTATTATTTAACTTATGATTGTAATATTTTCTTGATATGCATCTATGCCCATTCAATGCGATATTGAGTGCATCTATACCCGTTCAATGTGAGATTGACTTATTCTAAGTTGTACCACTGGTTCTTAAGTGGGTTTATGCCTATTCTAGGTTAACCAACACTTTCTTTGGTTGTACCATCATTTTCATATGGGCTTTTGCCTATTCTAGGGAAAATCGACCTATTTTAAGTCACACCACCATTTATTAGGTGGTTATGCGCCTACTATAGGCCAACTAACTCTTTCTGGGGTTGTCCAATAATTTTTGGATGTTTTTTTTATATGTTCTAGGTGAAACCAACTTATTCTTAATCATACCAGACGTTCTTAGGCGTGTTTATGCCAAATTCTATATTAACTAACCCTTTCATGGGTTATACCATCATTTTCAGGTGGGTTTTTGCCTATTGTAGAAGAAAATGACTTATTTTAAGCCATACCACCTATTCTTCAGTGGGTTTTTTTCTTATTCCTAGCCGATCAACCCTTTGTTGGGTTGTACAACCATTTTCAGCTGGATTTTTGTAGATCTCAGTGTAAAATATAAGTTTACAAATTTTTTTTAACTAATGCTATTATTAACAAGAACCATCTTTATTCGGATAAGCTATAAAAAAAAAGCTAAAACTACTTAGTGATAAAATTTTCTAGGGTTCATGGCATTCCATGAATTATATATTATGGTACCATCTGTTTTTTCTAAGTGAATTGAGTGGTTTCCTCCTTTTGAGACTAGTTTTTTATAGCTTTTACCAATTTAGTATTAGTTTCTAGTCAGAAGGATTCATGAGCAATTTCATGAGTACCAGGTCGCCAACTTGAAATTCTTTGCCCTTGAATTTCTTATCATGATGCTTGGTAAAATCTTGTTGGTAAGCTATCAGCTAGACAAGATCTTGTTATTTTCATCCTTTAGTTAGATCCACTTCATAAGCAAGGCAGCCAACTTTGTGAATGTCCTCATATATCTTAAAATTGAGTGCGAGTAAGTCGATCTATAGAGGAATGATTGTTTCCATGACATAAGCCATTGCATTCGTAGTTTCTCTTGATGATTTTCTGTAGTAGTTTTGTAAACCCAAATGACAAAGGGGATTTCATCAACTCATCTTCCTATAGCATTTTACAATTGGCGTTTTATTTTGGTGACCAGAGTTATTATGAGTGATCTCCGTTTTCCCGTTGCTTTAAGGAAGACCACTAAGGAATGATGATTATAGAACCCATATTTTTGCATAAGTCTTTAAATTCGTCATTTCCAAATTGAGTCATGTTATCTGATACTATTACGCCTGGGATGACAAACCTGGTGATTATTTCTTCCATATGAAACTTTTGGTGTTAGCTTCCTTGATTTGTGTCAGTGTTTCGGCTTCCACCCACTCAGTGAAGTAATAAAATGTAGTGATCAAGAACTTTCAATCGCCTAGAAATCTAAAAAGTTGGCCGATAATGTCCACGCCCCGCTATGCGAAGGGCCATGGATTTATAAGTGAGTTAGCATGGCCCACCGGTTGCTTGTTAATAAGGGCAAACTGCTGACACTTAGGATACTAAATTAAGTCCTCTTAGATGAAGGGCTAGTAATATCCTTGGAATATAATTCTATAGCATAAGGATCCTCCACCTGCATGGGCGCCACATCTTTCTTCATGCATTTCCTTAATAATTTTTCCACTTGATCTAGATGAACTCACTTGAGTAGGGGGGATATGAATGATCGTCCATAGATTTTTCCCTCTGCGTTGATTGGATTTTTCCCTCTGAACACACTTAAGTGATTGGATTTTTAGTTTTGGGTCATCTTTGTTGTCTTAGGGGAGCTCTACATCTTTTAAGTAAGTAGTGAGTGGATGCATCCAACTTGTATTAATTCCCGAATAATATCAATTAAGGTGACCGTGCTTAATTAATAAATACTCAGGAGAGAAACAAATTAAAAGATCATTCTCAACATGTGATAAAAATATGAGGTAATTTAAAAATTCTTACAATAAATAAAATTTCCATTTATTGAAATAACCCAAGTGCAATCAATTTAAAACTAATCAATAATATTATGTCTCATATACAATGACTAGAAGGAAAAACTAAATAATACAAATAAAAAGTCCCCAAATATCCTAAGTGTGCCAAGACTCCTAGTTTGCAGCTCATGTGTCTCCAAACCATCATTACTCCATAGTTTCAATACAACTATAACTCATAATCTAAATTCTTAGTCAACAAAGAGAGGGCCAAAACTCCGCAAGTATACCAGCTACATGATCCAAATTAGGATGCAAGAACCCAATCACAATTACTTAATGTACTAAATCTTACATTAGAGTCTTTTAATTCAATATAGAATATATATCTACAAGTCAGAAATGAATTTATGAGAATAAGAGATGAGAAATAATCTAACATACTAGTATCATAAAAATGGTCCTCGTTATTCGTTAATTCACAATTATAATTTCTATTATTTAATTTCTATATCATTAGTATATATCGTGAACATGTCTAGTCCCCCACTCCCCTTCGAGGTAAGTAGTCCCATGCCATGCATAATAAAGATTAACCTCCACCATAGATAACCCAAACATCGCCATAATGATCACAATCGTATCTGGCGCCCACTCCCCATTCAGATCACCAAGACCACGATACGAAATCCAACCTCCACCATAAACACCCCAAGATCGTGATTGCGTCTAGTCCCCCCTCCGCCTCGAGGTAACTAGCCCCACGGCATGAGATCCATCATAACAAAATCCAACCTCCACTATAGAAACCCCATCACATTATCACTTAAAATTCCAACCTCCACCATAGACACCCCAGTAATATGATTGCGTATAATCTCCCATTCCCCGTTGAGGTAACTAAACCCATAACACCCAAAATGATCCAGTAAAAGTAAAAAAACTACAAGTGTACTAGAATGATCCCTCTCGTGATACAAACATGAAATAGTCTAATACTACTCACTAATATCCATTCCCAATCCATTTGTTTAGGAATTATCATTGGTATAGATTTCACCACTTTTAAGAAGAGTAAGTAATCCTCAAATGTCAGTCGTGCTCCTCATATGTATATGAGTAGACATTAATATCATCAATTCAAGATATGATGAACTGGTCTAGATATGGTCAGAACACCAATTCATTAAGTGTATGAATACTTCTGGGGCATTCATAAACCTAAACGGCATCACTCAGAACTCGTACAATCTATAACGAGTCAAGAAAGTTATTTTAGGCACATCCTCCTCTCTTGCCCTTAACTGATGGTAACTAGATCTCAAATCAATCTTAAAAAATAATGAAGCTCCCTCCAAATGATCAAAAAGATCATCAATCCTCAGTAGTGGGTGCTTATTCTTCACTGTCACCTTATTCAACTCACATTAATCGATACATAACTTCAAAGACCCATCTTTCTTCTTCACAAACAACATTGGTGCACCCTAAGTTGAAGTGCTATGCCAAATGAAACCCTTATTTAATAGTTGATTAATATGATATCCAAGATACTTTATCTCCATAGGGGCCATATGAAATTATGATCTAGTTATCGGCTTCATGCCCGACGATAAATATATCACAAAGTAAATCTTATGGCTACGTGGTAAAATCAGAATCTTATCTACTACATCTGTAAACTCCTTAACTATGGGAATGATATCTAGGGACATTGTGGTGTTCTCCTAGGTTTCCTCATCAGTAAAATAAAAGTGGGTAGTAGCACCACCCTTATTCATAGGCATTACTACCAAATACATCTCCTGACCCGATATAACAAACACAATATCTATACCTACACATTCTATCTGAGCTCAATACATACATAAATAATCCATTCTCCAAATCACATCGTATGTGCGGGTATCTAAAACTAGTAAATTAGATACGAATATCCTACTAGTATCAATGCTTAACTCATCACAAGTATCAGTAATAATAATGGATATGGCTACCGGTGTAGCTTTAGATAAATCCCTAGTACACAGAGTCAGAATAATACCCGATATACCCACACTGTCATGAAACAAAAGGGTGTGGGGGACACGTATCATATAAAACTCAGATGAGAGTACCATGAACAGAAAATGTATCATCAACTGCCTAATTAGGCTCTGGGTGATCCCTCAGTCCCACCAAATACAACTTTTTCTTTTTGATAAAAATAAAGTCCACAGAGATTCTACAACCTCCCATACGTCTAAAAAATTCCAAATATCTTTAATAAATACAACATGTGTATAAACCTGAAGAAAAAATATAAAACTTTGGGGGGGGGGGTGATCGAGAAACTCAGTAGCTCGTATAACTTCTTCAAGTGAAATTAACATAATCATGCATTCATATATATCAATTGTATGAAATGTGACACTCATTCTGATATCCAAACATAATAATAATCAATATTATTTACTCACTATTTCTCTACAAAAATCCCTAACTCATATATAAAATCCCCACATCACTTCTTGCTATATGGTGTGGAGTCCCATTATACTTTCCTTTCAATAATCACCTGAACAATCCATGGTCCAAAAGTAAGAAACATACTTTTTAAAGCACAATATAAAAATCCTTATCGTCGCCCTAACATAGCAATCCTGTTATAACTGTCAAATCGGACCCATGGCCTAGTTCACCCGATAAGAGATAAAACTATAGCCCAAAAGCACACTCCGTATTGTGGATTGTTTGGCTAAGATATGCCTATGCAGCCGATAATAATTTTAATAATTAAAAATTATAATTCTTCCAATTTAATCAACATATAAATCAATTTTTATAGTTTGAGCATAAATTTTCTACCCAAATTCTAATCTCAAATATGCTCGTAAATCAATTTTATTTATTTTAACCCCACTACATGATATGAAAGCAAGTCATATAACATGAGTGAAATAAAACGAATAATATATACAAATTTATGTAACTATATAAAATTATACCCTGAAAGTATCCCCAATATGTGTACGATTGACACGTGGCATCTCCCTTTAATGTAAGTTAATCTAACATTGTGAGCTTATCGATTTTGAGATAGTAAGTTGTAATAAATTGAAAACTCTTCCTTCTTCTCTCACTTCTTCCGTTTCCTGCAGAATGCAATCTTCTTACTCTCTTAATGGTTGGATTTGCAAACTTTTTGTTTATCCTTCTTATCTCACATCTTCGGCTCCCCAAAACCAGCTGTTAGATTTGCAGATGTTTTTTTTCATCTTATCTCACTTCCTCAGCTCCTCAAAAACACTTGAAGAGTTTTGTATTTCGCCAGTAAAAATTCCATATCTATTTGTATCTAAACGACTCTAGGAATCTAGCAATGCATTCTCACTTCAATCGTTTGAAAGGTACTGTGTTCTAATAACGTTTATTTTGCCAGTGATTTGTACTTTTTTACGGTAGAAATTTATTGGTTTCCTTTAAATATCTCAGGTCTCAATTGAAAGGTACATTCGTTTTATTTTTCTTATGTGAGATATTGTTTAAAATGTGATTTCATAGTAATCATATTTTACATACATTTGATTTTTTTTTAGTTTGCACATTAGGTGTTTATAAAAATGTTAAAGTAAATAATTATTGATGATATTTTTTTTTCAGTTTGCAAATTGGGTGTTTGTTAAAATGCAAAATCAAATAATTATAGATTGTTATTAGCAATATAGCCTGACCTGTCAAAAAATATAAATGATTTTTCTTTATTCCGAAGTCAGCATGTGAGTCAGGTTTTCGCCCAACTTCTGATTCAATTCAGATGACTTAAAATAGACGGTTGTCTGATTTGTAAATTTTTTGGAGTCATGTGTTAGAGCAACATTTAGGGAGGGTTATAAATTTATATAGTTACATAGATATGGTTGATATTTTAATAGAAAACTTTGGTTCAATGTTTGGTAATACAAAAACAGGTTTTGAATATGCTGAGGGGTAGACTTTTTTTTATGAAATACTTTATTTTTCCAATGATTTGTACTTTTTTATAGTAGAAATTTCTTGGTTTAACTTTCATGATATTTTTTTCGTTGACCCATAATGTTAAGGGACGTGATAGTGTGTCAGGTGAATCATCTTGGACAAAGTAACAACATAAAGCTCGGCCATGTCTATCATTTGTTACAGTGTATACTAAGTTTTGCTTAAATGAGACATTGTTGGTATGTTATGGGAGTGATATTATTACTTCACCATCGCAATTCAACATGTAATGTAAAAATAGAACATTTGTCTCCCAAAAACGAAACCATGAATATGTTTGAGAGAAAGAGAGAGAGAGGGCGAGAGAGAGATGTGTTATAAATAGATTTAGGGAGGGTAATAAATTTATGTAGTTACATAGATATGGTTAACATTTTAATAGAAAACTTTGGTGCAATGTTTTCTAGTAAAAAATTGGTTTTGAATATGTTGTTGGATAGAGTTTTGTGTATGAAATACTCACTTGGGTGCAGATTCTAAGACGATCCTGAAATGTAGGACCAAAGTGCTCACCATTATTTTCAGTATAGGACTTTTTTTTTGGGTTGGGTTTGGTGGGCAACGAGGAAGTAGGTCTTTATACTAGTGCTGTGAAGACGGTTATCTGATTTGAAATATTTTTCAAGTCATGTGTTAGAGCAGCATTTAGGGAGGGCTATAATTTTATATAGTTACATATATGTGGTTGCCATTTTAATTGAACACTTTGGTGCAATTTTCGGTAATAAGGAAAATAGTTACTGAATATGTTAAGGGGTAGAGTTTATGGTAGGACCAAACTATCTACAAAGAGACAAATAATATCAAAAGAAAGAAAATAACCCCTGCATGAGCATGCATCCTCATATATTTACAACTACAGGATGTAGTTGAAATATTCATAGTTGTCTTCATTGTTTCTATTCTACTAGTCCTTCATTATAAAATTAAGTCATACCATTTTTATAATCCCTTCCGAGTAATAGTACTACCTATAACATTTTTTATATTGTTTTAAATTCGTTTTTAATTTTTATCAAACAATAGCTATCGAATGTGTAAAGGATGTATCTGGATTGCTTTATATATGTTTTTCCTTAGAGTTGAATGTCGAACAAATAGTTCTATAATGATTTCATAAAATATATTTGAGCATTGTTTATAATGAAATACATATATATTTGGCCACACATCGCGTGGACTTCATTTTAGTTATATATGTAAGATGCTGAAGTCAAATGTATAAAATATACAGTCATGGGTGGATGTGAGTAACACAGAATTAAAACTAGGAGAACAAAACTATCTTAAATCGTAAAAATTGAAAATGTTGAATCAAAGCGCAAAAAAAAATTCCAACTCTTTACATGAAAATAATTATCATCATCTTATTCATAAAATAAGGCATTTTATTTCCCATCTAACATTTATCTCGAACTTTCTAAATTTACTCACATTTTCCAACTTATTTTCTCTCTTAATTCTCTAGAATTCTCTCACTAAAAGGCGTCCAAATGACATTAACCCTAACACATTTTTATATATGAGTAGATAGGTTTAACAAAAACCCAATTGCCTTTAAAATACGTTAAGACTTGTCTCTAACTCTTTCTCCCTTGAATTTCCCATTTTACCCTTTAAAGCTCCACATAAATGCCTTATTGAGTGAGTTTTAATTGATATATTGATTATTTAACAACTAATATCACTCATAATTTCAATTTATAATCATAATAAATACATAAAATAAATGAAAAATTCGTTCACAACTTAACCACCTCATCTCCCTCATGTAATCTCCCTCAAACTCATAATTAAAGTCAAATTAAATAGGAAATTAGCACCATATTAGGAACCCAACAACCAATATTCATTTAAAGTTTTTTTCTTCTTTTATATTCAACATGGACTCTTCATATTTCCAAAATATAGTGTGTAGCATTGCCATACTCAAAAAATCAAATAAAATATGGACTTTCTCTAATATGTCACATACTAGCTAATTTAAAAAGTACTCAGGCAAAACTTTAATAAATTCCACATATATTTCATATATATATATATATATATGAGAAAGGAGGGGTTATATGGATTTACTTGTATCTTAGGCCAAATAAATAAGTTCCTTTTTTACCAAATTTTATCTTGATTTAATTTAGTGAATCATGCAATAAAATTATGAAGCCAAATTTCGAACCAACTTAGCACAAGAAGAATTTGAGGAAAAATCCATTTCGGGAAAAACCTTTAATTTCATCATTGTGTAAAAAAGGCAGACACTTGATGACTTATTGGCTACTTAGAGAACCACTAAGTATAATGCAGTAGATTCTTCAATTCTTCAACTAAAAAAGGTACAATCCAGCACCGCTCATAGCAAGCAGCTCTTGCCTCGGTATCCACCGATCAGCCTCAAAATTCTAAGTTCCTTTCTTCTTCATCAATAAATCCTCAATTACACAATTTTGTAATAGAGAAAGTATCTATAATGGTATTTAAACTTTGAATGTGTTTTTCTTGATTTGAAAAAGTGATCTTCAAAGATCCAAGAGGTTTAGATGAAAATAGTATAGAGTTTGATCACAAAAAGAACGCTAAAAAGGAAAAAAGAAAAGTCTAATCCCGTATCTCTATTTATAGGAAAAGTTGTTGCAAGGAGATAGGTATTAGATATTTGGAAAAGATTTAATAAAAAATCAAAAACATGCGTACTCGTTTGAACGAACTGACATCTTGTTCGAACGAAGTACCCATTCTCGTTCGATCGTGCTTCTAACGAAATTCCAGAGTGTAACCAAAAGGCGATGTTCTAGATTTCATTTGAATGAAGGAACTAATATCGTTCAAATGAGTTAGAGAGTTATTCAAAAATTCTTTAAAATCATTTTAAAACAATTTGAAAACTTTTAAATGCAAATTCTTTAAAAATAACCCCACGATAATTAAAGTGTTTTCCAAACCACCTTATAACTCTTCTGAATGATGTTGTGATGAATGATCTTCAATCTCACAAATGTCACATACCTCTTCTACTCGAATACGTGAAAGTAGTCATGAATGTGTAGTGGGGTGTAACGAGATAAGCCAAATAAAAATTAAATGAGAACTTATAAAATTTGCTCGTAAAAATATCCCCCTTTGGATATTCTAGTATAAAACAGAAATCGAAGCCAAATTGACCCCTAAGACAGATACAACTAATGCCCTCATAAATCAAGAAACATAAATGCATAAATGTATAAGTCTTCAACTGAAAAGTCTTCATCTTGTGTGGTCAATGAAATCATCAATACGATAGAATGACCTACAGACATGAAATAATAGAAATATTGTGACACACAGGAGTTTATAAAAAAAGAATTCCCTTTCAATTTGTTCTCCCCCCCCCCCCCCCCCCCCCCCCTTGTCCATAATAGACAAAGGGTTATAAACTAATCCTGAAATGCTAGCATCACATGAATCCAAGAGAAATAATCACCACAAAGATAATCAACAAAGCACTTGCGATGAAATTTCAAAGAAGAAAACCACTATTTTTTAAAATTTTCATTTTTTCAAGTATATGTATAAAAGTACATATAGGTACAAAATACATCACACTATGGAATAACACTAAAATATTCGAGTCATGAAAGTAGAATGTAATTGTGTGAACATTTTTCACGGGCAAATCAACATAGGCATTCATAACATAAGTTCACGAAGTCAAGGAGATACTTCTAAAGAAAGAATTAAATGACAACCTTAGGTGTAAGTTTGTTGAATAAGTTGAAATTGACTCGACTTATGCAACATGCCATGAATTTTAATGCTTCACAAATCAATAATGCCAAACTATTTAATACTTTTCAAGAGATTATATTATGCAAACCCATTGATCTTATACTTTATAACACCCTCAGAATCTCACATATTTAAGAATTCACTCTCAAAATTTTAAAGATATCATAATGCTCATATGTAGCGAAGCATCATTGAAATAAAAAAATACCCTTAGCACAAATGTTTTTGTGTGATGTTAATATTTTTTACTCTTTTTGCAAATGGTGTCCTTTAACGCAAAGAGAATTTGCCCATTTGTAGCCCATTTTCGTTGCTTAACATGTAACAAATTTTTTGGCATACGCAATTTGGGCAATGTTTCTTACAAGTATAACTTAACTCTAGTACATTTGGATCGTTATTAAGCAAGATTGAGATGAGATCATCATATTCGACATATGATAAGTAACTACTACGTTTTAAAAGTTCGTGCATGTGTGAAGCCATGGTGATAAAGTGTCTAGCATAAAGAAAGTAATCATTAATGAACAATGAAATACTTTACACACATTATTAAACACATTAAATAAATGAAGCCATGTCTCAAAAGTCACATGAATGGATGGAATGTAGAGGTGATTCTAATATCTTAAATGCACATCCATATATGGTGAAAAACGAAAACACAAAATTCTATTTGTATTTTTCAAAATTTTATCAATAATAAAATCTTTCAAAACTTTTTCAAACTTTTTCCCCAAAAAAATGAAAATCTTTTTGCATTTTTTCAAGATTTAAAAAAAATAAAAAAAAATATAATCATAAGAATACAATAGAAATACAATGCAACAATAAGGATAAAAGATAGTAACATGATAATCACCCTATACTAGATAAAGTACCCAAACTTGAATCATTGGTTTTGGAGGAGATCTCAACAAGAATAGGCATCCTTTGAAATTCTTCCTTCAAACTTCATAAAATTTTGACCAAAAACTCTACTTGCTCTCGTAAACTCTCAAAATCTCTACGATTGTGTGTGGGAGCATGAGTACGAACACATGTGGGAGTGCACATAAAAACATGTGTGTGAACTCGTTTGGGAGCATATCGAGGAACACGCATGCATGAAACTCCCCCTAGCTTAAAACAAAACCCCTTAAGGTGACCTCTTTGTTTTTAATGGGAATAAACATAAACTGGCTAGTGTCTACCTTGATCAAAAATCATAGGACACACTTTCCTTGGTGTATCGGGTCTCCTTGGTGGACTACGATAAAGCGCATAAGTATCCATTATAAACTCGAGAACCGGCTCAGGTGAGCCATTGGAAGTGGATACACCGTCGTAATCTATTTATTACCTCTCCTTAAAACCTAGCGTGGGATCGAGGAACATATTTCCATCCTTCTTCTATATGTCCTCTAAGTGACATTAACCTCCCGAGAACGTTCTAGATCTTTCTTAAGTTGGGATACATGGGTTTCAAGTTTCTCATGAGTCTCTAATGAAGCTTGAAGATCTCTCACAAGACTAAACACATTATTGGTCAAATTGGTCTTCTCCTAACCAACCAAAATGAATTGCTCATACAAAGAAACTTTTAACTTCTCGAATGGACTCATTGACACCTCACTCTCTCTCAAAGCTTTCCCCTCCTTCTCTAAAGAAATCACCCTAACAGTCAAAATCCTATGTTTCTTTTTGGTTCTCAAAGACTCTTTGTAAAGTTTGGTGTATGCCTTTTGAAGGACACTTTATCACTCACACAAAATCTCATCATCATACTCGCTTTTTCCATAATGGTTTGACAAAGTTTCGAGGCAATCACGTTTAGAAATTTCATCATCGATGTGGGAAAAACTCAAAGTACTAACGTGACTATCCATGAACACAAGACATGATTCATGTGGTGATTTATTCACGGAATCCATCAACTTGGTGTCACTATCGCTAAGAGTAGCTTTGTATGCATCTTTACCTTTGCCATGTATCTTTAATATTGTAGCACACTCATGAGCTTTATGTCCCTTTACCTCACACTCATAACATATCACTTGATCATCCTTATAAACAATCTTGTCCTCATTGATATTTTTATTTTTCTAAAAACTTTTGTTTTCTTTGGAAGAGGCTTCTTTGTTAAATTTGAGAAAATTTTTAAAAAAAATCGCAAACAAGGCAATGTCATCAAGCTCAAAATCAATCACATAATAAAAATAAAAAACCTTTCCTTTTTATTTTTATACCGGGCCTTCAAAGTTATCCTTATTTCCTACGAGTTCTTCTAATCTAAGTGTATTTAAAATTTCCAATGAATTAGGGACAGTGACCTTAGGAATAAAGCGGGACGGAAGTGATCTTAAAATCTTTTTCATAACCTGAGTCTCAAAAATTTTCTCACCCAAATTAAAACTAAAAGTGATTATATCAGATAATCTTGCATTAAAATCATCAAAAGCCTCAGATTCTAGCATAGTTAGTCTTTCAAACTGTGTGGTAAGATTTTGTAATTAGAATATTTCACAGCATTGGTACCCTCGTAAGTGAGATGGAGAGTATCCCACACTTAGATGTGGTGCACATTATTATGCGGCGAAAGTCGTCAGGGTGACGGCTCTAGAAATTGCATTTAAGCTACAGGATTTAAAATTATTCTATTTAAAACCATCATTTATCCAAGTAGTGATAGGTTTAAGCCTTTCGACGTTGTCATTAGTCACAGTGGGTGGTGTCCACCCTCTTTCAGACATAAGTCATACCGTTTCATCAATTGATTTTAAGGTAGATCTCATTCTAGCTTTCTAATATGCATAATTTGACCCATAAAAAATAGGTAGCCTATAATACAAATTATCCATATAATTCCAAATTTAAAGATCACATAATAAATTAGAATAACCGACCGAGAAATGTTGGGGGAGATATACAAAATTAGTTGTATCTTAGTCCAAACACACAAATTCACTTTTTACCAAATTCTGTTTTGATTTTATTTAGTAAATCATGGAATAAAATTATGAAGCCAAATTTCCAAACCAAATTAGCAGAAGAAGAATTTGAGTAAAATACCTTATCGGGTAAAACCTTTAATTTCAGAACGGTTTAAGAAAAGAAAGACAATTGACAACTTACAGACTGCTTAGAGATCCACTGAGTATAATGTAGTAGGGTCTTCAATTCTTCAATAGAAAATCGTATAGTCCATCACCCCTATAGTAAGTAACTCTTGCCTCAATATCCACCGATCATCCCCGTAAATCTCAATTCCTTTCTTCTTTCACATTAGAGACCCAACTCCACAGTTCAGCGAGAGAGAAAATATCTATAATGATTTTTGAACTATGAATGTGTTCTTCTTGATATGAAAAAGTGATCTGCAAAGATCTAAGGCATTTGGATGAAAAAAGTAAAGAGTTTGATCATAAAAAGAACTCTAAAAAGTCTTGAAAAAAATCTAATCCCGAATCTCTACTTATAGGAAAAGTTGTTGCAAAGAGATAGGCAATAATTTTTTTTTAAAGATTTAATGAAAAAATAAAATCATGCGTACTCGTTCGAATGAAGTGACATCTCTTTCGAACGAACTCGCATCTCGTTCGAACGAAGTACCCATCCTCGTTCGATCGTGCTTCTAATAAAACTTCGAACGACATTCCAAAGCATACCCAAAAGGCGACATTCCAGATTTCATTTGAACGCAAGAACCTTGTTCTAACGACCCTACGCAACTCTAACGGACAACATACCAATCTTGTTCTAAATAGTTAGCAAGTTTTTTTTTAAATTAAAAATTATTTTGAAAGATTTTGAAAACTTTTAATTGAAAACTCTTTAAAAATAACCATTGGATAATTGAAGTCTTTACTAAACCACCTCATAACTCTTCTAAATGATTTTGTGACGAACGATCTTCAATATTGCAGATGTCACCAACCAGTTCTCTTCGAATATGTGAAAGTAGTCATGAAGGTGCAGTGGGGCGTAACGAGATAAGCCAAATAAAAATTAAATGAGCAATTATAAAACTTGTCCTTATAATATTTCATGATTTATTTATTGAATCCGTATACTATTAAGACAATTTTATTAAAATACATAAAATCTGACATAATTAGTTCGTTAGTAAGTGAATGAAATAAAATGCTTGAGTGGTGAGGACGAAATTCTTTTTGTAGGGTGGAGATTGTAATACCCCATATTTTTGGGATTTCATTTAAATAGTATTAGATGAATTCTCATAATTATTTGTAAATATTACTTGTGAATTAGAAACTAATTATGTGATATTTGATGGATTTTAGTGAAATTATCTATTTTATATATGAATTCTGTAAATAAAGTGTGAAATATATTTATATGTACTTACTTTAATTTAGTAAATTTTATCGAGAATTTATTGAATTTTTATTTGACTAGTTTTTAAATTAGCTAGTAACTAACATGTAAGAAATGTTGCAAATTAATATTTTTATTTTTTTAGGACTAATAATGACACACTAGATATGATATAAACATTAAGAGTTCTTTTCAATTATAAAATTAGAAAAAAATGAATATTAGTTATTTTGTTATGTGCTTAATTTGACCGGGTTGTGCTTGATGGATTAAGTGTGGGAGATGAAGAGGTTGATTTGTGGACGATTTTCGTATTTTATGTGTTTATTACGATTATAAAAAATAAAAATAAAATTAGTTGTAATATTAATCGTTAATTAATCTATATGGGAGTTAAGGCTCATTAATGGGGTATTTATGATGGGATTTGAAGGGCAAATTGGAAAATTGAAGGGAAGAAGAGTGGGGGACAAGTCTGAGAGTGTGTGTTATCAAAACCAAGATGGACGAAACGTACCTAATAAAAAAAATTGTCATATTGTGATAAAGTTTTCTTTTCAAGTTCAAGTTAGGGTAATAAATACAAGACCTAATGTATATGTGACAAATTGTTTAACAATTAGATTACACCAAATTTTCGCTTCAATATTTAGGTGACTCAATATAAATGCGAAAAGATAAACAATATAGCACAACAACAAGGCGTACAAGGAAAAACCCACATCGGGAAAAAAAATTGGGGCGACAGAATGGCAAATATACTATGGTAGAGTTTACAAGTACAATAAATAGACATACAACTCTCATGATGCTATAACTGAGTAGACACTCTATTCCACCATATCCTCCGTAGAAAGTGCCAAAAATATATCTTTGGGATATAAGAAATATAAAAATTACACAAGAAAAAATCATAAAGATATTTTTCCAAGGTTTAAAAAGATTTTATGGAAGATAAGTTTAATTCAAAATATTTTTAGATTTCAAGAGTGTTTAAACTCAAAGTATCTCAAGTATATATTTAAAGAGAAAAACAAGATTTAAAACTTGGAAGAATAAAATATTCAACACTAAAGAATTTATAATCTTAAAAGGATTTTTATCTTCTAAAGTGTGGCAAGAACGTTTTATCAAAAATATTTTGTCCACAAAGAATACATAAAATATCACTTACACACTCTCATAAAAATGAATCCACAAATACTTACTTCTATACACAAGCTTGAAAGAGAATCTTTGGGGAAAAATAGGTAAGGAGTAGACTTACAAGGAGTGACATGGTGTAAAAAAAAAGAAAATACGTGGTTAGATATTTAGTTTGCACGAGTATCAAGAAAGAGGTTCGTAATCTAGCTTAAAAATTTACTTTTGTAGTAGACTATCACACATCGTCGGAGCTTCACTGGCGAGCTTTTGCATTGATGTGGTGAACCTTTTGTAGGGGTACGATGTAAGCCAAAAAAGAAAAACTTTGGATAAAGGTGCAACCTAGTGAGACACCTATCACTACAGCGAGAGAAATCCTCGATGCGACGAAGGTCCTGCAATAGACCTCGATAGCCTTTATAAAATGCAAATCTAAGATTTTTAAAAACAGTATTATTTTCATTTTATAACCAAGTCTAAAGAACCATAAACACGCATAAACAATATTTTCTATAAAGAGAACACGTGTGATTAAAATGTGCATGAGGTATGAAAGGATACGCATGAAGGTGAGGATGTCCGTTGAATGCTTTGCATAAAGCTTTGACGGAATGGCCTAAAGGACAAAACTTAAAGTATATTGTGTCAACGGAATAAAAAAAATAAAGTCATATTAGTTAACATGAGTAAAATTCATACTCTTATGATGTCCCCCATTGTCTATTCCATCAAAAAATATACAAAAAGAAAAATATTATAGAGAAGTCTAGAAACCTATGATATATAGACACATGCCCAAGTAAAGGAAAAGACATACATATACTATTGATCATCAATGATAAGAGTTTGGAATATTCTTGCACCTGTTAAGCTGTCATATATTTTAAACAAGAGATATAACATGCCAATGTAATGAACAGTTTAAGTATAAAACATGTGATGAATAAGATATAGAAGTTCTTCATCATTCTGAGGTGTGTATACAAGTTCTAAAAGTGAAAATATCCTAGTGATAAAAACCATATTAAGGTATGTACTACATTTCTTTGATAGATACTCCATGATCATTTAGTTTATCATGAAACAAATCAAGATATATTTATCAGCAGAACTCCCCCTTAATCTAATATTTCCCCCTTTTGTCATGGAAAGGACAAAGGTAAATAAACATTAAATTAAACAAGTGTGCCAAGAATGATAATATAATGAGTTGTTTCAATCAAAATTAATCATTGATAGAGTATGAAATTTAATGAATCTTGTCCAAACTTCACTAAAGAGATAATAAGATAACTTAACCAATCTAGAGCATGTAACACAAATATTAGTTAAAGTTAACCCAAAGAGAGATATAATGAGGAATGTATCCAAATCAATAAGTATATAGCATATGCTAGTAGGCAATAAAGCAAGTGAGTGAATATCAAGCCAAAGTAATCCATGTTGTGCCAAAAAAGCACATAACATAAAATTAGCTAAGTACCACAAAGAGATAATCATGATGAGAAAGTGATATAGAAAAAACCCATAATAAATGTAAAATGTAACTAAATGTCATAAGGTGTCCAAAAGAAGCTAAATACAGCTTCACCAAAACTTGTATTCCAACTCGTTGAGTACATAACCATAAATATCCAAAAGTGACATATATAAGTCACTAAAATAACAAATACCAAAAGAAAATACAAACCAATCGTAAATAAACCAACCAGACTTTAAAAAAACACGATTAGAAAGGATGTGTCAAAATAAAAATACCAAATCACTAATCTACTACCCGTAAGGAGTCACAACCACCTAATTATCACCCCATCATCATCCTTATTCGAGAGAACATGAACTTCAGATTAAAGATCAATAATGTTGCATCGCATGTCGTCTATTTGATTAAGGATCGAGGTCTTAAACATAATCAAACCTTCTTGGAATGAGGTGAACTAAACAACGATCGCAGGACCCCTTAAATCAGCAACGCGGGTAGATATTTGTGTGATCTAATCTTCAGGAATGTGGGTGTTAGGTGATTGTGTGACATGTACAATACTATGGCATGGTTGAGAGGTTTTATCACCTAGTCCTTGGAAAAGAACTTCTTCCACTTCTATAAGGACAAAATTTCCAATTGAGTCCGTTGTATGTTTATTTAACTTATTCCCCGAACAAAACACATTTGAGTCATAGGTAGTATTTTTATTTCCAATATACCACACTGACTATGACGTATTGAAGTTTATTAAAGACGTTACGATAAAGCTTCAAAGATTTATCATGTCGATTTATGGTGCATATTTCATCTTCAGTCAAATTGCATTCCGAGATCACTCTGGTATGAATGCGTAATTTTAATAGGACTCGAATTTTATGTTTAAATTGTTTAAGGATGTTATTTTATTAAAGAAATATTTTAAAATGTAAACTCTATTGTTTCTAGTTTAAATGATATTAAATGTCGTTCGAGCGACATGTCAATCTCGTTCGAGCGACAAGCTATCTCGTTCGAACGATGCGTCGCCTTAAGAAAATTATTTAAGACGTGGCTTCCTCAGAATTTTGTAACTGTGAAATATGGAAAAACAGTATATGACCAGTACATATTCTGCATGTGTATTTTAAATTTTTCTAAGTATAAAAACATCCTTAGAGTTTCAAAGATCTGAGCTTTCATTATCATGTGCAATAGTGATCTTTTTTCACCTTGATGGAGTTTGTTCTACACTTTGAAGAAAATCATTGGGTTTTATGGAGAAGAAGCGAATGAGTGCGTGTTTCGATTTCGTAAACTTTCCAAGCTACATCGGTGGACACATAGGTATTCGTGGAGGCGACTGTTGTGGATAGGTGTCACGAAAGGATTTGTGTGGGCATTGTGGAGGAATGTTTGAAGATGGGAAGAGCGTCAAGTCTCGTGGGGATCAAGTTGTTGAGTAAGACTTGTGTCTGTTCTTTTTAATTCCACATCATAGTGATTGCCTAGCTTGGGTACTTCGAGGTTTCTCCCCTTTGTGGTTTCCTCGTACTTCCAGCATTGTGAGCATTATTTTCCTTACTTTACTTGCTTTAATCTCTATATGAATGTTTAGGATTAATCAAGATAAAATTTTCTTAAGTGAAAATAGGTTCACAATTTGGTGCACATAAAAGTTTGAAAAAGGGTTTTCAAAAATAAAGTTGGTTTTTGTCATCCTTAAAACACCTTTGGAATAAAAAGGGCCCTATAAATTGGTATCAGGACTAGAAATATATTTTTATTGTGTTGATCCCTTGTCTTTTTCCGGACGAATTTTGGAGGTTTTGAAAGTTTTCATGCTCCTATCTTTGATGGAACTTCTTATTCTTATTGAAAAATGAGAATGAGAAGTCCTTTGATATCAATTGATGAGCGTGTGTGGTTAGCAGTAAAATAGGGTTGGACTCCACCGGTTACACGAGAGTGTGAGGCTACTACACTAAAATCCGTTGAGTCATGGACTGATGCTGAACATAGGATTGCACTGTATAACTCTAAAGGTCTGCACGTGATTTCCTCACATGTCACACCAGAAGAGTATAATATAATCATGACTTGTTAAACTTCAAAAGAGGCTTGGGATTGTAAGGACATATTTTCATAGGCCGGTTATCAATTTATTATGTCATATACCGCTACACCGTCGAAGAGCATTCATGAGTCATCTACATCTAAGATGGATCCGAAATATTCAAAGTTCTTCATCATTCAAGGCTCCGCGAAGTTTACTTTGGTAAGGTTATGTTTTAAATACCTTTACTTTTCACTTAAAGCTTTTCGGAGACTTTTACAAAATATTTTCTAAGTGTTGGAGCGGACTTTTTCGTCAAATATTGAGAATTTGTATTTTTTCTAAGTTTTATAGCGGACCTCGATTTCGACGCCCAGGTCATTCGCGCGAGATCAACATCTCGTTCGAACGAGATTAGAAGTCGCGCGATGTCGTTTGAACGACATGCGTACTTCGTTCGAGCGACATATGCTTCTCGTTCGAATGAGCTCGTATTTCAAGGCGGTACGTTTTTATATAAATACTCATTAAATGGTAACATTTTCATTAAGAAGTCCATACGTTTTCCAGAACAGAAACACTGCCAAAGCAGTAATGTTTAGGCTTCTTCCTTTAGGGTTTTAATCCCTTTTTGTTTTCAATTCACAAAACTCCCATATGCTTTAGTGAATTGTTTTGGTGTTCAAGAACACAACTTTTGCCCTTGTTTATTCTTTATGGGGAGACCTCTACAACCGACAGCTGCGTGCTATTGTGGAGGGAGTCCTTGTGAAGATTTCAGACTGCGTGTATAGGATTGCGGTCCTTGTGGTATAGCTGCGCGTGAACCACTGCAGATTTCTAGCCGTTGCGTTGAAGGTTTGACGAAGATACCGTGCGTTACTCTTGTGGGCGAAAGCAAGATGGTATGTAAGTCAATGGTCTTGTAAACTTTTCAAAGTTCTAGAAATAAAAGGTTTTGCCCTGCAGGGATTTTTCCTTAAGCTTGTGTCGTATGCTTTATTTATTTTATGGTTTGACACATGCTCGCACCGTAGATGAATGATTTGGGTCTGATTTATTTTGGTTTAAAAATATACGCTAATTAAATAAGTGTGCCAAATTAGAAAATTACGAATTTAATCAATTATCACACAGTCGCACTCTACAAATTGGTCACCTTAGGCGTTTTTGTTTTTATCTTGGAAAATGTCCTGGGAAGTTTTTGTCTAGTTTTCCCGTGGTTCCTGAAGCCCCCACACGACGTTTCACACCTATTTGGGTTAGGAAATCACTTTTAGAGGCACTAGATTTTAGACATGTTGATTCCCGTTTGCTTGCACATGATTCTTCTCTTGCTATATCATATAGATGATTGTGTTTGCATGTTTGTCATACACTAGTTGGGGTTTCTTGTTACATATTTGCTAGTGTGCTGACATGTACTTTTTGTATGTTTTATTTTTTTTGGAAAAATTGTGAAAAATACAAAAAGATTTTATTTTTGATAAAATTTTAGAATAATCCAAAAATAGTTTGTGAAATTTGTGAGATATCCCTTTGCATGCGCGTAGCTTGATCTTTGTTTGCTATGCATTTTATCGTGACACTCCATGTTTTGATTTTTTCTTCTTATCTATCTATTTTGGGACATCATAAAAATGGGGAGAAAGAATTATCATGTTATGGGGGAGTTTTTTCATTATGGGGGAGATTTGATTTTTAAAGCTTTATTCTTATATCATTTCAAACTCGATGCGTCATGAAGGTTTTTGCTTTATCTCATGTGTGTAGGTACAAAGATTGAAGATCATGACATTGCACACCCTGATGAGAAAAGCTTTGAGATTTGATGAAGATGACTGAAGAACAGTTTTGAGTTCTTACAAATTTATTCATGGGAGGGTAGATTTGTATAGGCAATTTGGTTTTTGATAATTCGGATTTTTTATGTAGGTACCGGCATAGACATGGGGAGAGATTTGTAAGGACATATTTTCATAGGTCCGTTATCAATTTATTATGTCATATACCGCTACACCGTCGAAGAGCATTCATGAGTCATCTACATCTAAGACGGATCCGAAATATTCAAGTTCTTCATCATTCAAGGCTCCGCGAAGTTTAGTTTGGTAAGGTTATGTTTTAAATACCTTTACTTTTCACTTAAAGATTTTGGGAGACTTTTACAAAATATTCTCTAAGTGTTGGAGCGGACTTTTTCGTCAAATATTGAGAATGAGTATTTTTTCTAAGTTTTATAGCGAACCTCGATTTTGACGCCCAGGTCGTTCGCGCGAGATCAACATCTCATTCGAACGAGATTGGAAGTCGCGCGATGTCGTTTGAACGACATGCGTACTTCGTTCGAGCGACATATGCTTCTCGTTCGAACGGGCTCATATTTTGAGGCGGTGCATTTTTGTATAAATACTCATTAAATGGTAACATTTTCATTAAGAAGTCCATATGTTTTCCAGAACAGAAACACTGCCAAAGCAGTAATCTTTAGGCTTCTTCCTTTAGGGTTTTAATCCCTTTTTGTTTTCAATTCACAAAACTCCCATATGCTTTAGTGAATTATTTTGGTGTTCAAGAACACAACTTTTGCCCTTGTTTATTCTTTGTGGGGAGAGCTCTACAACCGACAGCTGCGTGCTATTGTGGAGGGAGTCCTTGTGAAGATTTCAGACTGCGTGTCTAGGATTGCAGTCCTTGTGGTATAGCTACGCAGGAACCACTGCAAATTTCTAGTTGTTGCTTTAAAGGTTTGACGAAGACACCGTGCGTTACTCTTGTGGGAGAAAGAAAGATGGTATGTAAGTCAATGGTCTTGTAAACTTTTTAAAGTTCTAGAAATAAAAGGTTTTGCCCTGCGGTGATTTTTCCTTAAGCTTGTGTCACATGCTTTATTTATTTTATGGTTTGACACATGCTCGCACCGTAGATGAATGATTTGGGGCTGATTTATTTGGTTTAAAAATAGACTCTAATTAAATAAGTGTGCCAAATTCGAAAATTGTGAATTTAATCAATTATCACACAGTCGCACTCTACAGGGATACACTTGCACTTACTCATGAGGACACTACGACCGTTAGGGCGTCTAAGTTAGAAAACCTCACTACATAGTTTGAGACGATTAAGATATTAAAGAGTGAGTCGTTTGATGAGTTTTACGCTAGGTTGTCCAACATTATCAACTCATCGTTTAACTTAGGAGAAAAAATACCCGACAACCGTGTGATAAAGAAAATTTTGAGATCTTTATCGAGTAGGTTTAATGTGAAAGTGGCAGTTTTAAAACCCTTAGGTATGCTTCAATCGACGAAACTTGAAGAGATTGTAGGTGACATAAAAGCCTATGAACTCGTTATATTTAACTCTAAGCAAGTGAAAAAGAAAGAAAAGGGCATTGCTTTGAAAGCCTGGAATGAGGAGACTAATGTTTCGGATGACGATTATGATTTCGATTTTAAGGATGTTGCCTTGTTGGCAAAGAAGTTCAAAAAATTTCTTAAGCTTCAAAAGCAATTGAAAGATGACAAAAGATTTGAGAAATTCAACAACAACAAGGAAGATTCCACCCCTAAGGATAAGAGTGAGAAATTTAGTATGTTTGAGTCGGATAGGTGTTTTGGGTGTGAGGGGTATGGTCACAAAGTTGTCGAGTGTCCCACTAGACTTAAGAAAGAGGGTAAGAAATCGATAGCTTATAATGCCTCCTTAACTGATAGTGATCCGTAAGAGGGAGAGAGTTATCCTAATGAGTGTAAGTTTGTTGCTTTCTTGGCATGTCATGTGAACGACAACGATAAATCTTCCCATGAAGATTATCATGTGCATGACACTTCTGAGGTCGTTGAATCCCAAGTGAGTGAGGGTGAAGCGAGTGAGGAAGAGGATGTTGATGTGAAAGAGTTGAAAGTTTCCTTTAATGAGTTGTATGCCGAGGCGGTAAAGGTGAAAAAGGAAAATTTCAAATTGCAAGCTAAGTTGAATGAGCGTGCCCTAGAAAATAACGATGTTTTGATTGAGGATCTTAGGGCACAAGAGAAGATGATTAGGGAGAAGCTAGAGTACATTGAGAAAGAGAGAGATAGCCTCCGTGGTTTAATAGAGGCATTGAAAAAAGAGGTGTTAGAGTTTGAGGAGTCTAGGTGTGTGCTTGAGTCTAAGATTTGTGAGTTAGAGGAGAAGTTAAAAGACTCGAGTAAGGTTAAGTTTTACTTGGAAGCTATGTCAAACAAGTTGGATAGGATATTAGGCATAGTCCATGTCAAAGGTGATAGGTGTGGTATAGGATACGATGATAGAGTTGTTCCCATTCCAAAATCCAATACCAACCGTGTGAGAGAGCCAACTAGGAATGTGAGGAGAGGTCGACATTTTGGTAATCATTCTCATCGTCTTTACACTTGCACACATTGCTGTAGGAAAGGTCACCTTAGACATTTTTGCTATGACATTAGGAATGCTCCTAGGAAGTTATATGGAATAAAGTCTTTTCGGTTCCCAAAACCCCCATGAATAATTTCCTACCTACATGGGTTAAGAAATCGGACTTAGAGGCTTTAGGACTTAAACTTCATGGTTCTTTTTTGGTTGCACTTGATTCTTCCCATGCTAGATCTCAAGGATGATTGTGTTGCCATGTTTATGCTACACTAGTCTTTGCATCATCATTCATATCTTCCTAGTGTTATGACATATGTATCTTTTGTATCATATTTTTTTCATTCATTTGAGTCTTATTTGAAAAAATACAAGAAGATTTTGTTTTTGAGAAAATTTTTTAGAAAATACAAAAAAAGAATTTTCTTTTTTAAGTCAAAATATGTTGAAAAACTAAAATGATTTTTGGTTTGTTTTTGTTTTTGAGTTTACATGTTTGATGTGGCATATTGGTGTGCTTGAACCCCCATCATTTCATTATCCATGTGGCTAAGACATTTGGTCATAAATATTAATGCTTAGAATGATCTTAACCATTGTATTATGGGGTTGTTTTGAACTTGATATGCATTTTTTTTCGACTTTGTTTATAAACCACCTTTGCTCACATGCATGAGTTTATATGAATGTTTGACTTCTCTTGCATATTTGAGCTTGGTGAGATGTTCTTATCTCAATTTTGTCATATATGCTCAAGTAGACTTAAGGAGGAGCTATGCATGTAAGAACTGTTTACGGTGAGGATTAATTAAAAAATGATGAGCGTTCATGGAAAAGGGCTACGAGAGTGTAAAATTGAATCGTCGTGAAAGCCACCATTTAAAATAGCCCAAAAGAAAATCAAGGCAATAAAAAAAATATATGCCAAAAATAGGGTCAATAGGATTTTCTCTAAGTTGAGAATAATAGAAACCTCAAAAGAAATTGAAAAAAATAAATAAATAATATATATATATATATATATATATATATGAGGGAGTTTGGTTGGATAAAATTTAAAACGGGTTTGCACCACAAATCCTAACGTTGAAAAATCGTGTCAGGACGCTATTGTTTGTAGAATCATTAAAATTCCATATTTACGTGCATGATGTTTGTTTAGTTCATTAAGCTCACACTTTAAATGTCACATATGGCTAAGATAAAGTTTGATGATTTATAGCTATCAATTAGACCTCCTTGATCGTTTTGATGTGTTGGAATTGTGATTCATTTGTTGTAGTTCACGCCCATACATTCCATCTGCATGTTTGAGCACATTGGTACTATGTTAGCATGTAACTCGCATTGTTTTATTTGTTTTGTTTTCTGTTTTGTTACTGTTTTGCAGTTTTTGCTCTTTCCGGTTAACTTTTTTAGGAAATTCTTTCACTGGATGAAACTTCATGATATTTAGAATTGGAACTGAGTTTTTTTATTTTTCTCGTTCAAACGAGATATCAATGTCCCGCGAAGCCTTCAAGTGACAAGCTTATGTCGTTTTAACGATAAGGCTGTGTCATTTGAGCGACAGTCTGGAGATTTTTTCTCTGGTTTCTGCTGTGTCAGTACCCTATTCTTGGTTAACATATGTTTTTGGTACGTTTGGTCAGTATGCAGTTCTCATTGATTATATTACTATGCTTCATTGTGTTTCTTTCTCACATGTGATTATTGTTTGCTAGCTACGGATTTGACATGTATATCTAGATACACTTCATTGATTATCTCATGCCAGATATCTTTATATTTTCACCAAATTGTCTATTGGAGACAAAAAATGTGGAGAGATGATGTGATATAGGGGGAGATTTTGTTTGTTGAGAACATAGGTTTTGTTGCATTACAAATTGATATCATATGATTTCATGCCTATATGTTAGTATTTATTAGTTTGCACAATTAGGTATCATATTTGTGATCATATGTTGATATCCTGATTTAGATGTTGTTTACAAATTGGTATCATGTTTTTCTCACACAACAAATGATTTAGGTTTGATTTTACATATTTGTTTATATCACTTGTTCCTACATATTTCACTGGGTATTTGTATGTTTCATGTGTGTAGGTATGCTTAAGAGATTCAAGGTTTCAAGATTATATCACATTCAGACAATTCATGCTTGTCGAACCATCAATTACTAGTCTTGTCCTGTACTTTTTGATTTTGGGTTTTATGAGATGGGATTTATGCGTCATACGGATTGATGGACCAACTTAGGCATTTCACTATTGGTTTTGTCCCGTAATAGTCAAAGGGGGATATTTATAAGGAAAAACTTTCCAATTGAGTATGTTGTGTGTTTATTTGACTTATTCCTAGAACAAAACATATTTGAGTCATAAGTAGTATTTTTATTGTCATGATCCCACATAGACTATGATGTGTTGAAGTTTATTGCAGATATTATGGCAGAGCTTTAAAGATTTATCATGTCGGTTTATGGTGCACTTTTCGTATTTAGTCAAATTGCATTCTGAGATCACTCAGGTACGAAAGCATAATTTTAATGGGACTCGAAATTTATTTTAAAATTGTTTAAGGATGTTATTTTATTAAAGAATTGATTAAAAATGTTTTTAAAAGAGTTTTAAAAGGTTTACACTTCATTTTATTCTGAGATAAGGATGGATTAGAGTCGTATAAAATGCAAACTCTATTGTTTCTGATTCAAATGACATTAACTATCGTTCAAGCGAGATATGCATGTCGTTCGAATGACATGTCAATATCGTTCAAGCGACAGGCTATCTCGTTAGAACAATGCTCCGCCTCAAGAAAATTATTTAAGACGTGGTTTCCTTAAAATTTCATAAGTGTGCAATCTGAAAAAATAGTATACAACCAGTACATATTCTGCACATGTTTTCTAAGGTTTTCTGAGTACAAAAACATCCTTAGAGTTTCAAAGATCTGAGCTTTCATTATCATATGCAATTGTGATATTTATTTGCACCTTGTTGGAGTTTGTTCTACACTTTGAAGAACATCGTTGGGATTTTCAGAGACAAAAAAAAGGAGTTCGTTTTTTGATTCGGTATACTTCCCAAGCTACATCGGTGGACACCGAGGCATTCGTGGAGGCGACTGTTGTGGATAGGTATCGCGGAAGGATTCGTGTGGGCACTACGGAGGAGTGCTTGAAGATCACAAGAGAGTCAAGTTTCATAAGGATTGAGTCTTTGAGTAAGATGTGTGTCTGTTTATTGTAATTCCACATCATAGTGATTGTCTGGCTTGGATCGTCCGAGGTTTTTTCCCTTTGTAGTTTCCTCGTACATCAGGCGTTGTGAGAATTATTTTCCTTACTTTACTTGCTTTATTATCTAGATGAATGTTTAGGATTAATTAAGTTAAAATTTGGTTAAGTTAAAATAGGTTTACAATTTGGTGCACATAAAAGTTTGCAAAAGGGTTCTCAAAAAGAAACTTGCTTTTTGTCATCCTTAAAGCACATTCGAAAGAAAAAGGGGCCTACAACTTCATCTATTGTATGAGGAGGAGGTGTCTTGTTACGCTTCTTCTTTCCATCTAGAAATATGGCATAGGTGATCATCCTTCTAGGCTTTTCCATCTTTTTATTTGAAAAAATATGAACGTTCCTTGCAAGAATCAAGCGTTGAATGAGACGTACATAATAAAGATAAAGATGGTTACCTTTACTATTGCTTCTAATGTTCTCAATCATTAACTCATACATCAAATGCCATATATCCATAGAGACACCAGTTCCCATGGCATGAAGAAACTGAGAGTTAAAGAAACGGATGGTGTGATGATGGGAATTCTTGTTAATGTTGGCAAAAAAAGGATGTGATGAAGATAGTAAAAATCAATGAGATACCCTTGAGTCAAAGTAGTTTGGGGTGCCTTAGTCACTTCTCCACCAGTGATCTCAGTGACCACTTTAACCATGCTACTGGATAGACCAGGTGAATATTGGTAGATTGGTATGAGAATAGTTGATAACCCATAAGTTTCCCTAAGAAAAGTAGGAGTATTGGTGAGGGAGATACCACGAACAACTGAAGTAAAGTTGGACTCAAAAAATCACAATAGTAGTGTAAAATTATTGAACAAGGTATTGATACACCCACTCTTTATAAATACCTTAATTTCTTATAATTAGTTAGTGTCTCCATTTAAAAATCTAGCAACATGATTAATCCAAAGGGAGTTCCAATAGATGGTATGCTCGTAATGAACAACGCATAGTTGTAAATTCTCAAAGTGAGATAAGGTCGTTGGGTTAGAGAATCTGGGAGGAGATGTTTCCCTGGGAATAGAAGAGTTTTCCCCAGGACTTCATCTCTTGGAAGTCTGGTGCATGGTCTGGAAAAATAATAAAGAGAGAAATCACAAACCAAAATCAAAAGAAATACGCAAATATATGAAAAATAGGACTCAGATTCGTTAATCCAACCCATATCAATATAGAAGGGTATAATGATTATAATCAAAGAAAAAATAGAGTCCCACAATAACTCTATGTGGATAAAACAAAAAAACATGAGTAAAACCCGAAAATAATGTCAAACTAAATTCTAGATGTAGAAAATAAAGAGTATAAGAATCTTACTAAGTTACTTATAAAAAAAAAGAATCTTACTAAGTGATTTCTAAAAAAGTAAATAAGCAAATAATCGTCCAAAAAGCTTTGAAACCATCTAAAAATGGTGTAGGGTTACTTCGAATAGAGGGAAAGATATTGTGGGAAGGTGATGAGAAAAGAAGGGCCAGTCATTTTAAACTCGATACGTCGCTGCAGCGAGATGTGTTTCAGTCCACGAACATTGTTGGAGTGATGGTATTTATTGTTGCGCTGAGAAACACTTTGATGGTCATGTGAATTACCAGAAAAATCCAAAAGACTCAAATTGAGTGTTCAACACAAGGAACAACTCATAAATAATACCAAGTAATCAGTCTCACATGATCCACTTCTAAAACGACTTTAGACAAAAAAATATATTTTCATTATAAATTATCATAGTCAAGGTATAAATGGTTATTCCAAGCACTCTATGTGGAGAATAAACTAGCTAGTGAAAGATTCATATCGTGTTTTTGAGTTAATTTAAAAGAAAATATTAGAGATAACTCGTGTAAGAGAAATAAGTGTACAAACATGAGAATTTGTCTGATGAAATCAAAATAACTATCAAAAAAGAAGTTTTACTTGGGAATTTCAAACTTTAAATGATTTTATATTGAAAAACCCTCATTTTCCTTGAAAAGGTAAAATCTTTAACTAACATTTTTCTTTTCCTCATTAAGAAAATTTCGATTAAAAACCTTATTTCACATCCTTGATGATATTTTTTTTCTGATGGATATAAATATTTGAAACATTGCTTTCAAAACAAATTTTGCATGTGGTGGCTTTCACACATTTATTACTATGATGGAATACTAGTTCCAATTTTCAAAGGTAGTATAATCCAATCAATGTTGTAACCCTAACTACATTATCTCTTATGATATTAAATATATAGAATTGTTAACTCCAACCATGAAGATACAATGCTCACAAATACAAAGTCTAAAATAACACCTTTTTTCAATTCACATACATCTTAAGAATTACATAAAGCATTACTTGAAAGTGTTTAGTTCTTTAGTTCATAAGATAATGCTTAAATTGTAGTTTGGTGTAAGTGATACGAGTTATGACATTTACTCAAGATAAATTAAGCTCGAAAATCATAGATTTTCAATTTTTTTTAATTCTAACTGTAGAGTTCATAGTCATAAACACAACCAAGATACAAACACTATGTGAAAATAAGTTAAATATATTAGATTTAGCATTTTAGAAAGGTGACTTACTAGAACATAATCACAAAACGATCTAAAAACACATAATGCAAATAAAGCTTAGAAAGATAGGACGGTCCAAGGAACAAGTTAAGTGTTCTAAGAAGTCCTAAGCTCATAACGAAGCCTTCTAATGAGTAGAATTTGAGGGGATCAACAAATGATCTCGTCATGTTTCCAAATCTACTGAGTGTAAATGATTATTCCTAATCCATACTTGTCTAATATGTGGTGAATCGAGAGTGGGTTGAATCTTCAGCGTATTGACAACTATTTTCCACACTTTTCTATATACATGCAGAAGATGTTCATGTGGTTATCCTAAAGTTTTTTTACCAAAGCTATAATTTTTCATAGCATTACCCAAGTGTGAGGTTGATTTAATCAATAACAAAATTCTCTCAAATGTCCTCTCATATTTCAATAATCACATTTATAAACATGAGGATGAGATGCATGAGAAGAAGTCTTGGGAGCAACCTTATCAAAATGTTGAACATTTTTCAACTTAAAGAAAAAATCTTGATGATGACCCTTTTGTGACAATATGAGAAAATACTATCTCTAAAAGGTTTGTTTATCATTATGATTATGATTGTTGAAAAAATGAGGAGACTCAATGCACTTCTCTCTCAAATTGTTCATCTTATCATGTTTTTTGGATTAATGAAAATTTTGAAAACCATGATTTAAAGAGGATGAATTATTTGAAGCTGAAGGCTTTTCATTAAAAGTCCTTCCTTGAGAATGGTCACAATAGCTTGAATATATTTCCAAGTATTGATATTCAACTTTATTTAAAAGTTTGAAACATAGATCAAGATAATGGTATATTCTACTTTTAAATTATCCACAATGATGTTTAATTCATCATTATCCTTTCTCAAAATGGGTACACGTTCTGCCTGAACTAAAGGTAACTTCTTATCTTCAATAAGTTCATCAAGAAAATCTAAGTAGTCATTAATGTCTAACTCTAGAGCTTTAACTTTAGGATAGAGGGAGTGAGCATGAGCATCAATAGATCGTAAAAAATCATTTTCTTCTTTAACATAAGTGAGATCATTAAAAATTTTGATTTTCTCTTGTTTAAGGTATTTGATTTTGTCAAGAAAAATGTCCCTATCAAATGATTACCTTGAAGATTTATGCTCTTCATTTTATTTGATGGATATTTATTCCAAATGTTTAACTCTCAAATAAAGTTTAGCATTGGATATTCATAAAATCTTATTTCAAGAAACAATCACTTCAAGAGAAGAACTTATATAATTATCTTCACAACCACTAACACCAGTTTTTTAAATGTTTGTGTTAAATTGATACAAAATGTCAAACGGAGTGATGAGTCCGGGTAAAGCGTGACCTTTCTCGATTTCCATCATTTTACGCATTTGGTCATTCACATAAATATCCATAATCATACACACTTTCTTTATCTCATGGTGAAAAAACCTAATAAAGAGAGGTCTATCTCTGATACTAGTTGAGAGTGCATGTGCTCAAACACAACATAGACGAAAGGCATCCAATTAAATTTCTTATCTAGTTGTGCCAAGATTTCATTCTCAAGTTCAAGTTGGGGTAAAAAATACAATTCCTAAGGTCTATGTGACAAATTGTTTACCAATTATATTACACCAAATTTTAGCTTCAATATTTAGGTGACTTAATATAAATACGGAAAGATGAAAAACATAGCACAACACCAAGGTGTACAAGGAAAACCACACAACAAAAAAAAACTTCGGGCCAATAGAATGACAAATGTACTACAGTAAAGTTTTACAATGAAAAAATAAAATTACAATGCTCACAACACTATTACCTACTATACACTCTTTCCCACCATATCCTTCGTAGAGAGGGCCAACAGATGAAACACGCTACACAACTATGTAGGTTTTGGTTTGCGGCCAATGTTGCAAAGTTTTTATGCCAAATAAAGTCTTCGTTTAAAGTTTGAAGAAAACTTCCTTATTGTTCATTATGAAGAGCAACTATGTGTTACAAAAGGGAATAGAATCAAGAAACCTCCTTGGAGTGTTGTACCACCTTCTAGGTGTCTGATAACCTAAGGTGAAAGTATGCTTTGAATATAATGTCTTAACTCACAAAAATACATCTTTGAGATATATTAAATGTAAAAATTATACAAGAACAAATCATAAAGATATTTGCTTAAGGTTTTAAAATATTTTGAAGTAAAAAAGTTTAGTTCAAACTATTTTTAGATCTCAAGAGTGTTTAAACTAAACGTATCTCAAATATATATATTTGAAGAGAAAAAGAAGATTTAAAACCTGGAAGAATAAAAGACTCAACGCCAAAGAAGTATTTTAATCTTAAAAATATTTTTATCTATCAAAGTGATTCTTGTGGTAAGAAAGTTTTAACAAAAGTATTTTGTCCACAAAGAATACACAAAATCACACTTACACACTTTTACAAAAATGAAGCCCAAAATACTTAGTTATAAACAAAAGCTTGCAACATATGATTAGGGGGACAAATAGGTAAGTAGTAGGTTTAAATGAAGTGACATGGTGTAAAAATAACTAAATTAGATATGGTTAGATCTTTATTTTGCATGAGTGCTAAGAAAGATGTGCACAATCTATCTTAAAAAGTTAATTCTGCGCTAGACTGCACATATTGTTGGAGCTTCATTATTGTAAACTTGCAGTGAGGGTATGCCAATAATAACGTATCTCATATATATATATATATATATATATATATATAACTAATCAGTACAGTATCAAACTCTGAATAAACACTCTAATAATAATGTATCTTGTACATATTTCTAACTAAAAAAATCTGAAATATTACAACTGACTAATACCTGAAATAAATGAATACGAAAATATAAAGATGGTATTATACTTGAATCCTACAACCAAGGAAATATGAGTAGAATAATATTGGATAAACTTTCCCAGCGAATAGCTCAAGTCCGTGGCAACCGTGGCAGCCAATACCTATAGAAAAATAGTTCAATAATGAGGACTAAACTTGGCAAGTCTACAGTGAATAACAATATAACTAAATTTTGGGTACAATAATAATGCATTTTCGTCCCATATTGAGTTAATTTTAAGTTATTTAAGTTACCCAACCCAAACAACCTAAAAAAACATGAAGTTTTACTCCCAAACTCAAGTAAGGCCCATGTGATATAGTTCCTATCTTTAATAAAGTATCTCCACTTTAACAATTTTAAATTCATCTCTTTTATTAAGAATCTAATACTCTCTGATAACTGAAGGCACTAACCATAAAATGCTTACTAATCATGTCTTCCTGGTACTATCTATCCCAAGCTATACTTTCGAATATGTAAATCTCTAATGTGTCAATCTTTAACTTTCCAAAGTCACTATTCGGTATATACGTCTTTAGTATATCTTAACATATTTTTCTCGAGTCGTAATCTAAAGCAAATACTTCTATAGTATATAACATAATCTAATACAATCAATCTCAAGTTATAATAGTTATGAGTATCACATAATCCAGAATATCCGTGAGTATACACAACTCACTTCAAATTACATGGGCTATGCGCAAGCCCATAAAGAAAAGAGATGAAGTAGTATCCCCATTGCCTTCGATGATCACTCATCAAATCCCTCTAATTACATCCCCTATGCATGATCAGTATTGTACACGCCCCATCAAATCCCTCTTAGTACATCCCCCATGAGCACACACACAATACTAGTATAATTGCTCATAAATTAAACAAGCAAGTAAAAAACCTACTCAACTGGGTTGAACAAACAAACAAAAACCCTACTCAATTGTTTTACCATATTTCTTCTTATTATTTCAAGTTAATATGAGTGTTGACAATAATTTTATGTATACAATACTAACCTGAACTCCTAAGTCTCCAAAGTCTAGTCACCCCTATCGATCATATGAATCATTATAAGATAACCACTACCCTACTCGATGGGTTATAAAAATATTCTAAACTATCATATGATTTATATAATCAGTAAGCTTCTTTCATTCTCATAAAATACCCTAATAATTGGCCCTACACTTAAGGCCCTCAAACAACTACACAAAAATCCCTTATACTCGTGGATTATTAAAAGTGTATTATAGTAAAGAATAATTATCCCCACTATATTAACAACTATTCTCACAACTATAATAAAATTCATTTGAAAGGAACCTTAACTCGTTCCAAAGAAAAAGACCAGTATTAACATTCAAGGATTTTACATAAACCCTTACCAAACATCCATACACTAAAACTAATAATCTAGGTTGGTGTGACACCCCGCCCAATTAAATATAGGGTGACCAGTCCTCTACCAATTTAAAATAGGATATTCAGTTGATTCATTCTTAGCATCACTGTCGAAAAACTTTTTAACATATTAATCTCCTAATATAAAATTAAGCTAGGTGTCAAAACAGTTCCAATTTTAATAAAACCAAGTAAATGCATTTCTTTCCATCTTAAAATATAAACCATTCACCACACATAGGAATGTAAATAAATACTGAACATGAATCAAGTACTGCAATAAATAATACCGAGTAAAACTCTCAGTTCAAAACTCCAAACCATATAATAAACTGAATACAAAATCTCTTATGGAAGAACTATAAGTGGGTGACATATGCCCTAAACAAGAAGTCTATATAAAACTGAATGGAAAGGATAGATGCGTCTACTGCAAGGACCTACATCTCCTATAACAGCTGCAGCACGTCAAGCAATCCAAATCTCTAAATCTGATACTCCTGTGGCTGAGCACCTGATATAATACATATATGTAGCAAAAGGGAGAAGAGATATAAGAAACGGGTCAGATCCCGATGTGTAAAAATGATTTAGCAAGTATTTAAAACTGGTTCTTAAAACAAGTCTTATACGCATGTTAGTTATCGAACTCTCACATAAGTTTCTCACCTCTCCTCTATTGTGCACGCCTAACATACATCTAATCTCCCCCTAGTTATATCTCCCAGTCTAACTAGCCAGAAACCATACTAATACTAACTATGCTCACTAGTAGTATTCCCGTATCGCCCATACAATACGCTATTCAGATAATTTATCTCACACACTAAATTTCATTTTTCACCGTTTGAATGGTTAATCTTTTATTCACTAAGATCATTTTACTTCTCATTTTCATTTTATCTACTAGTCTCAAAAAGTAGAAAGTTAGCCAAGTACACTCATACATATATATAGTCTCATCATCCTTATATATATACACTAATCCTGCACCCTTAGGTTACGACCGCTTGGTACAATGTAATAATTATTATTATTACCAAATCTACTAATTTCACACAGTAGCAATATTCACAAGTCCATATATATATAGTACCATCATCCCTATACATATATAAACACTAATCCTGCACCCCCGGTTAAGCCCCATTAGTGCATATATCTAGAAAATCATGCATCCCCGGGTTAGCACCCATTAATGCACCTATCAACAATAATTCAGCACACCCCCGGGTTATCACCCATTAGTGAGCCCAACAATAGAATATTGCATCCCCGGGTTAGCACCCATTAATTCACTTATCAATATTAATCCAGCACCCCCGGGTTATTACCCATTAGTGCGCCTAACAATAATCATCTTTGTACCCCCGGGTTATCACCCATTAGTACGCTTATCAATAGAGTTTCTGCACCCCCGAGTTATCACTCATTAGTGCTCTTAACTATAAGATTCTTGCACCCTCGGGTTATCACCCATTAGTGCTCTTAATAATAATATCACATAATAGGCATACACACATCCTATTATAAATTATAGGTATTTCTCCAACCTACATATATACTCTTCATACGTATTTTAACCTCATCACTTACGTATAGTATAAATCTTTAGATTACTATCTCTCTCGTAATCTCCAAGGTACATTTTCTTTATACCGAAATAATTAAAGTATTTATTCTCACATACTTTCTCAAAATTCCATATTATTTAAATTTACTATCTGGCAATTTTTCTCATTCCAATAAACCGGCAAACTCACAACTAAACTTTTAGAAAATTCCCAAAAATTCCCTCTTTCGCTCGAACCAGAAGGGTTGTCGTTTGAACGACTTCCACGTGTCGCTCGAGCGACTTCATGTGAGATGCTATCTCGCTCGAACGACTTCGCTCGAGATCTCCATCTCGTTTGAACCACTTCGCGCGAGATCGCGCGAGATTGCACTGTTCGTCTTCTTCACCAAACTTCAACATTTTTCACCATTTTTGAACCTAAAAACCTCTAACAATCAATTCCCAACAACTCATCATCAATACCCATCAACCCCTAACAGGTTATAGATCATTTCTATCATCCTAGTGTCCTTAATTCGTCATTAATCATCATAATTACATACATCCACAAATTATTTCACATGAATCCTAGTTTTCCAAATTTCAATTCAAGAACCTAATCAACCCAGATTCGTTCATCAATATATAATCCAATTCCATGATTAATCCTCTACATACATGAATGAATTCTAACCACTAATTAAATCAATCCTTAATCATAATTTAAATCTCCGATTTTCACCCAATTAACATATAAATCATGATTAATTCCACCTAGACTAACATGAGCATGGTTATTTCTAAAAGAAAGAAAGTAATAAACACTTGCCTCAAATATGACGGTCTGATCCATTGGTGATGTTGGTATATACGCGTTCCTCTCTTCGCGATCTACGCGTTGGTGGTCACGGTTGTGCAAAGTGATGCCAAATGAGCCTTCTCTCTTGGAAATTGGTTCTCCCTCACACCCTCCATGGCCGTTCTTGATTTATGTAACCTGTTAACCCTAATGGACTTCCTAGGCTGACATAATAAATCCCAATTTTCGTCCATTAATTTAGCCCAAAAATACAATTTACCAAAAGGCCCTCTTGGGGTGCCGGTTAGGCCTAAAATTGCCCCGGGACCCAAACTAAACACCCGGGTATACTATTTTTACTATATCGACCCTATCGGACTCAATGGCGCACTCGAAATGACCATACGAGTTAATATAAATAATTTCTCTTTTTATTCCATTCAACTAATCCCGACACGAATCACACGCGTGTCAGACTTAAATTACCAAACTGTCGTATTTCTCACTTCCGATAATTTATCAAATATCATAATTTCATATTACATATCACACAGTATTATTTAATAGTTCACAAAAATAATTATTAACCCTTGGCACGCTAGTTAATAATTATTTTAATCTGGATTAATAACAAATTAATTTCTCACATTTTAATTTAATTAATCCAACAACAATAATTCATCGCATATTTATTCCCATAATAATAATTAATCACATAATTATTTAAATCGTCAAAATACGGGGTGTTACATACTCCCCCCCTTACAACGGAATTTCGTCCCGAAATTCGGAAAAAGTATACCAGGTACAGACAATGTTGTAACAATATTGCGCATCGCATCCCGAAGATCACGAGTAAGCTACTCCGTACTACCCATATAGTACGCTATCTAATACCCTTAATAATGAACACTTCACATGTGTTTGCTTTAAATTCCAGGTTACCCTGTTATATAGGCTCTTGCCCAAACCTTTCTGCTTAAGTTTCACTACTTCAACATTATTTTAGATATTCACTATCTATCCTTCTACTATTTACACCTTAGTAAATTTATCCTCTTTCCATATACATACAACTCTTTCTCGTGTCGTGCTTACAAGTAAATTCGTTGTGCAATATATATTTCACACACAATTTATAGGATAATATCGATTCTTCACCGACATTTGTAATCATAACTGGTCCCTCACCTTTAATTATCAAGTAGGACAACAACAAAGTTTACTATTCCATACTTCTACTCGCACTCTGCCCGAACGTGAATTTATAGGAGTTATTTGGACACAAACTCCACTAGTGGAAGGCACTACTCTCGTCCTCCCCTAAGATATCAGGGTCCACATAAAATTTTCTCTCCCGCATCCGATTAGACCACTTGTCCTGACCATCCCTCTGTGGGTATTAGGCCGTACTCAATCGCATTTTAGTACTTATAATCTCTTCATCTCAGCTACATGAGAAGATCCTTGGGAATACTCTTCCATTCTCTAGTGGAAGAAGCCCCTACCAGTTTCGAATTGTCCGCCCTTCTTCTAACAGTTAGCTACCCACTGCAGACTAACTTTGAAGGTTACTCTACATTAAACACATCACCACTGTTATTTGTATTTTGTCACATCTTATCTTTCTTGAATAAATTTCGATTTATCTTGAAACGCAAGTCTTTGACAAAACGTCGTGAATAAGCTCCGGCTTACCCGACTACATGTCATCGAATTCACATGTTAATCGCAATCCACTACCTGATTCAATCCCTTAGGGTGCCCATACACCCTATACCTCACGTATCATTCTACAAAAGGCATAAACCTTTCTTACCTCAATTCTTGCACACTCGGTATGCTGATGTGATAGGGGTGCACTCAACCGCCCCACTAACCATAACTTAATCAATCCTTCAATGGTATCATTGCTATATTCAGAATGATACTGAGACTAGGCGACTCTATTGGCCTTAAGTCATAAACGAATTATTAACTCTCAGTTATATCCTCCTATAGGTACAATAACCAACATACAAAACTTATGTACTATCGGTAAAAATTCTCTCGAACTCCCGACGTTCGCTAGTTTCATTCGTGGGATGTCTCGCAAAGCGAAATCCAAACAAGGAACCCCCCCGATACACTACTATCTAACCTAGCCGGTTGTTGAGGTCCGTAAGGCCTTCAGCACTTACTATGTACTTTCCCACAATCTACGTATTATGATATAAAATTTTACTCGTCCACTCTCATGTCCCTAAAAATGTAACATGAAGCATGGCGCCCACACTATCCCAAGTATTTGGCGCTATAGATATATAACGAGCTATATTTCTCCGCTCAATAAGAACACAATGTATTCTAAGTCTTAAAAGACAAATAAATTCCTATGCTCGAAAATCACATATAATTAGACACTATACTCGCTGAGGTCTATATTACCATGAAAGTTTCATATATACACTCATATCTGGGCCCAACCCTATTTCAGGTGGCGCCGTACAAAACTAAGATCACTCCTTCCCGAGTATCCGGCGCGACCATCATATCAATATATTTATACTATCGTTTAACCATATGGTAATTAATCACTACACATTACCATAATAAACTCTAATAAAGCTGACTCAATGCAGTAGTAAATTATAACAACAAAACATATTCTTAGGGCCCGCCCGGTTCCCTCACGATCAATCATCAAAATGCCCTGCTAACTACGAGAAACAAGTTTGTAACAAGACTATTAAAACTAACGTTCCCACTAAACTCGACCCGAACGCGAAGTTTAGGGTTTCCAATTTACATAAAAGTTGTGGCACACCCATGTCACTAGAATCTATCCTTTACTCACAAGGAAGAAGCAAAACCTCACCATTCTCGCCAAATCATAGGGTTTTAGCACATGGCTGCCATCACTACCCATGAACATCTGCAATCGTCATACATCCTAGGATTTTATCCTATAGTTTTCCTCTTTCATCACGGACAATTTATTCCTTCTTGTGGATTTCGCACCCATTATTAAAACGTTGTCTCAAGCTCTCCAGGCCTCAATTATAGCTTTATTAAACTCCCATTTACATCCCGAGTTTTGTAGACTCTGACATACTGCATGCTGCTATTAACGAGGACTCTACTGATCCAGCCTGAACCCATCACTCTCGGGTTATAAATTTCCTGGGCCAAATTCCCTAGACCCCAAATTCTTTCGCTGGAAGTCTCGCTCCTCCAGTCGTTATGCCTAACTGGTACGGTTTACCATTTCGAATCTCTTCGGTCTCACTTCTCAATTGTGGACACCTTCAACACTTGTAGTTATGTTTCCTTTACATAAGGAAAACTTCACGAACTATTTCCCGTCACTGGTCCCACTGACCATTTTGGGAATGTCCTTTTCTCGGACTGACAGTCTCAATTCATAATTATTCTTCCACTGTCCCTTTGGCTACGCTAGCTATTCGGAACTATGGTTGTCCTCTACAGTCTGATTAACTTAATCATCCTCTTGAAGTTAATCACTTAACATCATCTAACTGAGATCCCTAATGGGTATACTATCATGTGGGGTTTCACTAACACCGTTAAATTCAGTTTATGCTCTTCAGCAGGTTCGTTAACCCTCTTTACTCCCTTCTCTTGGAAGGACTGCAATCACTAGAAACTGTATAACTTTGATGACATCAACATTAGTCATCCTAGATGGATTTCTCATCCATACTGGTATTTTACTCATGGGTCCTTTATCAACTATAAACCCTTTGGATAATTTATACCCCTCTGCCAGGTACGAAGTTCATTAAGCAATTCAACCTCTCTCTCATGATCGATTTCCATCTCACCGATCGTTTTAAACATCAAAATTTCACTCACATTTTGTTATCACATCGAATGGAAGACCTCACGGTCAAATCGTACCCAAATTTCTCTCTAAATTTCAAACACACATCTTCATATGTGGCGATTGCCTCTAATCACTACACGATGCTCCTAAGAGCTGTAGCTTTTAACTACAAATTAAATTGTGAGTGTCGTCACGCCCCACTCTACACAATTGCCTTCGGATTTTCTAACTCCGCTGGTCTGTTACACTTTCTCATTTTATTTTCTGCATCTTCATTGATGGGTTTTTGAAAGAGTCCCTTTGATTTCCCCTTTATCGACTATGTTAGGTGGTCTTGAAATCACTCCACCGTCATCTATGACTGTGACCTGGGAACCCACAGTTCCCGAGTAACGATTTTCCTATCTCTAGTTTGAGTAATTCTCGTGGTGATTTTTATCCCAATCACTCTTATCCGATTACTCTATGTCTTCTCTTGAGCCTCTTCTCCCGCGGTTCTCCTTACGGTCGTCGCTGGTCGTGCTAAATTGTTTGGTGTTCGAATCACACTGAATTTCGTATAATGAGTCACATCCATTATAATTCGCAGTAGGAGAACATAAGTCGTATACGTAAGGGAACACAACAATCCTATCATAAGGTTCTACATCAAAGAACGATACGCTGAAACGTAATAATCCGCACAGATCCTAAGGACACTAGAACCTGATGCTCTGATACCACCTGTGACACCCCGCCCAATTAAATATAGGGTGATCAGTCCTCTACCAATTTAAAACAGGATATTCAGTTGGTTCATTCTCAGCATCACTGTCAAAAAACCTTTTAACATATTAATCTCCTAATATAAAATTAAGCTAGGTGTCAAAACATTTCCAATTTTAATAAAACCAAGTAAATCCATTTCTTTCCATCTTAAAATATAAACCATTCACCACACATAGGAATGTAAATAAATACTGAACATGAATCAAGTACTGTAATAAATAATACTGAGTAAAACCCTCAGTTCAAAACTCCAAGCCATATAATAAACTGAATACAAAATCTATGATGGAAGAACTAGAAGTGGGCGACATATGCCCTAAATAAGAATTCTAGATAAAACTGAATGGAAAGGATAGATGCGTCTACTACAAGGACCTACAACTCCCACAACAGCTGCAGCACATCAAGCAATCCAAATCTCTAAATCTGATACTCCTGTGGCTGAGCACCTGATATAATACATATATATAGCAAAAGAGAGAAGAGATACAAGAAACGGGTCAGAGCCCGATGTGAAAAAATGATTTAGCAAGTATTTAAAACTGGTTCTTAAAACAAGTCTTATACGCATCTTAGTTATCGAACTCTCACGTGAGTTTCTCACCTCTCATCTATTTTGCACGCCTAACGTACATCTAATCTCACCCTAGTTATACCTCCCAGTCTAACTAGTCAGAAACCATACTAATACTAACTATGCTCACTAGTAGTATTCCCGTATCGCCCATACAATACGCTATTCAGAGAGTTTATCTCACATACTAAATTTCATTTTTCACCGTTTGAATGGTTAATCTTTTATTCACAAAGATCATTTTACTTCTCATTTTCATTTTATCTACTAGTCTCACAAAGTAGAAAGTTACCCAAGTACACTCATACATATATATAGTCTCATCATCCCTATATATATACACTAACCCTGCACCCTTAGGTTAAGATCGCTTGGTATAATGTAATAATTATTATTATTACTAAATCTACTAATTTCACACAGTAGGAATATTCACATGTCCATATATATATAGTACCATCATCCCTATACATATATATATATATATATATATATATATATATATATATATATATATATATATATATATATATATTAATCTTGCACCCCAGGATAAGCCCCATTAGTGCATATCTCCAGAAAATCATGCATCCCCGGGTTAGCACCCATTAATGCACCTATCAATAATAATTCAGCACCCCCGGGTTATCACCCATTAGTGCACCTAACAATAGAATATTGCATCCCCGGGTTAGCACCCATTAATTCACTTATCAATATTAATCCAGCACCCCCGGGTTATCACCCATTAGTGCGCCTAACAATAATCATCTTTGTACCCCCGGGTTATCACCCATTAGTACGCTTACCAATAGAGTTTCTGCACCCCCGAGTTATCACTCATTAGTTCTCTTAACTATAAGGTTCTTGCACCATCAGGTTATCACCCATTAGTGCCCTTAACAATAATATCACATAATAGGCATACACACATCCTATTATAAATTATAGGTATTTCTCCAACCTACATATATACTCTTCATACGTATTTTAACCTCATCACTTACGTATAGTATAAATATTTAGATTACTATCTCTCTCATAATCTCCAAGGTACATTCTCTTTATACCGAAATAATTAAAGTATTTATTCTCACATACTTTCTCGAAATTCCATCTTATTTAAATTTACTATCTCGCAGTTTTTCTCACTCCAATAAATCGGCAAACTCAGAACTAAAATTTTAGAAAATTCCCAAAAATTCCCTTTATCGCTCGAACCAGAAGGGTTGTCGTTTGAACAACTTCCACGTGTCGCTCGAGCGACTTCACGCGAGATGCTATCTCGCTCGAACGACTTCGCGCGAGATATCCATCTGGTTTGAACCACTTCGCGCGAGATCGCGCGAGATTGCACTGTTCATCTTCTTCACCAAACTTCAACGTTTCTCACCATTTTTTAACCTAAAAACCTCTAAAAATCAATTCCCAACAACTCATCATCAATACCCATCAACCCCTAACAGGTTATAGATCATTTCTATCATCCTAGGATCCTCAATTCGTCATTAATCATCATAATTACATAAATCCCCAAAATATTTCACATGAACCCTAGTTTTCCAAATAAGAATTCAAGAACCTAATCAACCGAGATTCGTTCATCAATATATAATCCAATTCCATGATTAATCCTCTACATACATGAATGAATTCCAACCACTAATTAAACAAATCCTTAATCATAATTTAAATCTTCGATTTTCACCCAATTAACATATAAATCATGATTAATTCCACCTAGACTAACATGAGCATGGTTATTGCTAAAAGAAAGCAAGTAATAAACACTTGTCTCGAATATGACGGTCTGATCCGTTGGTGATGTTTGTATATACGCGTTCTTCTCTTCGCGATCTACGCGTTGGTGGTCACGGTTTTGCAAGGTGATGCCAAATTAGCCTTCTCTCTTGGAAATTGGTTCTCCCTCACACCCTCCATGGCCGTTCTTGATTTTTGTAACCTCTTAACCCTAATGGACTTCCTAGGATGACATAATAAATCCCAATTTTCGTCCATTAATTTAGCCCAAAAATACAATTTACCAAAATGCCCTCTCGGGGTGCCGGTTAGGCCTAAAATTACCCCGGGACCCAAACTAAACACCCGGGTATACTATTTTGACTATCTCGACCCTCCCGGACTAAATGGATCACTCGAAATGACCATACAAGTTAATATAAATAATTTCTCTTTTTTATTCCATTCAATTAGTCCCAACACGAATCACACGCGTGTCAGACTTAAATTACCAAGCTGGCGTATTTCTCACTTCCAACAATTTATCAAATATCATAAATCCATATTACATATCACACAGTAATATTTAATAGTTCACAACAATAAGTATAAACCCTTGGCACGCTAGTTAATAATTATTTTATTCCGGATTAATAACAACTTAATTTCTCACATTTTAATTTAATTAATCCAACAACAATAATTAATCGCATATTTATTCCCGTAATAATAATTAATCACATAATTATTTAAATCGTCAAAAATACGGGGTGTTACAGTTGGCTGCCCAAAATCATGTGAACGACGCCATTCTATGTCGTGTGCACGATTTTGTGCATACATGGTTTTCTTTAACGGTGCACATGACGTCGTGTGTCTAAACATTAAAATGGGTTTCTTCTTCCCCAAACCCCAAGTTTTGACTTTTGAAACCCTAGTCCTCCACGAGCAATGCTATCAAAGGTTCTAACCCCTCAAGAACACATTTTTAATTTTATCCTTTTGAGTTTTACCACAAATCCATCTTAGCATTCGCATTTCCGCCACACTCATTTTCTGCACATTTTGTTTCTTGGTTGCCCAACACTCTGTCCCATATAACATGGCGGTGTGACACCCCGACTAATTAATCCCGGGTGATCAGTCCTAAATCAAGTTAGAAAAGGTTTCTGAGTTGGTCCATTCTTAGCATCACTGTCGTCTTTTTGAATTACTAACCTCCTAAGTGAGAAAAATAGACTGGTGCCAATTTTTATCTTTCAATTAATTAAATTAAACTCATGCGGAACATACAACAATACACAATCACAGTTAATTAAAATAACCATCCACAAATAAAATACCTAACTGAATAAACCATTGGTCCAAATAACCAATACAAATAAATATCAGGAAAACATCTCAACAAGTCTACTACTGATAAATGAACTGTGAGCGACAAGCTCAGATAACTACTAGAGAGTCTCTATAATAATGGAAGAAGGAGGCGTCTATCAAAACCCCGCAACATCCACATGTGTTGCAGCAAAGGATACCTGGAATAGAGTCAAGCTTGGCGCCCTTGTGGTTGGACACCTAAAAGGTTTTTAAAAATTTTATAGCAAGGGTTAGTACCCAAAAACATTTAACAAATGATTAACTTGCAGTAATAAATAAATATGCATGCTCTTCATATTTTAGTTAGTGCCTCACTCTCTTGAGGACTTCCTCACCCCTCCCTTAATGTGCACTACTAACGCTTCAAATTAATTTACTAGGTCCTATGCCCTTACCCATTGTTTATTTTAACCCTTGAACTTTACCAACTCTAAACGAGTATGCCTTAAATCATGATTTTTTTTAAGTTATTATAAACGTCAACTTATTTAAATCATTACTCCTTTTAATTCCATATAACATTCACACCACTTATACACCTAATACATTTTTCACTATGTATTAATTATTCCCTATATAATTATTTACCTAATTATATAATTCAATCATATTACAGTATTCACACACATACTGAAATAACATTTAATGCCAACTTTCGACCGAGTAAGAATACTCACAAAATATAATTTTTTCCCAAGTGCTATCCCACTAGGTGTATTCAAGTGACCTAGTTATCCAAGTTAGATTCGCTCACTAACTTAGTTTAACATACGAATTGGAGGCGGTCATATTCCTTGCCTGAAATTGAGATGCCCCTCACCCATATAACGGACGCTATGACCTGGGATTATACTCGCCCTACTCCTCAAGCTAGAGGATTCATCCACTACGCGCAACCTCCCCCTATAGCACTAGACTATATAATAGTAATATTCAATCTCTGATATTAATGCACACACACTATATATATATACTATCACACACCGTATATATATATATATATATAAATAAAACGTCTCGGCTACACCATGTACTAAATCCGTAACACTAGCCTATTTTATTTATTAAGAGTTTATGGCCCAACCCTAACTATTAATTAATTTGCACATTAATTAATTTAGTCACCTTTGGTGTCGCTCCCACCATAAATTTGGACTTACTCTCGTAGCCCGAAATAACCTCACTCAAGTCTAAATTCCCGACTCTCGAATTTATAATCATGACGTGTCACCCAAAACTTTCCTCAAATCCTAATTAACTTTACTCATTATTAATTAGGTTTAGACTCATGTATTAATTTCCCCATAATTAATTACATAAGGATTTATTATATACATTTTTCTTTTATACACATAACTGGGCAGAATTGCCGAAATCTGCCGACCTTCGATCGATCGACCCCAGACCTTCGATCGATCGATCGAACAGGTCTTCGTCTTCTTCGCGAAGACAGAATCAGCCATGGACGGAAATTCTCAAACCCTAATTCCTTCTACCAGTAACCTCAAGCCCTCTTAGCATTAATACATGTTAGAAACCTTATCAGGGACCTCCAGAATGTCCACCAACATCATTCATTCGTCCATTAACTACAGTTTCTGGATTTGGGGAAAAATTCATCTTTAACCCTTAACCCATTTACATCCAAAATCCCTTCACCAAATTCATTTCTAATTATCCAGATATCATCCTACCAGATATGTATCAGTTCATAATATCAGATTTCTACCAGAATTTTCATTAAAATTCGTAAATCAGATTATCACTTTTCAAAACCTCATGTTTATGCCAAGAACACCCAAAACAAATTTTTAATCAAACACATCACATGAATATGAATTTCAAAACAGATTTAATACTATTTCAAGTTATCCACTTGCCTTAGGTTTCGTAGTGTCTGATTCGGAGATGAATTCTAAGGTTGAAGATGATCCTTGTTGGCTCTCTAGTGATCCCAAAATTGCCTTTAACTGCTATTAGGGTTCCTTAATCCTATTAGCTTTTTTCTAAAACTCTATCAGCTGTTATATCATTCCTCCAAATTCCTTAATTACCTAAATCCCGTTTTTTGCCTAGTGGGCCAAGCCCAAGTGACCCAAATGCTCCCGCGTGCGCCCGGCTATGTCTAAAAATGCCCCGTGACCCGTTTACTACCCCCCGGGTACACTTTTCCGACTATCTCGGCCCATCCAGACTCAACCGTACACTCAGAATTGGCATCCGAATTAATTTATAAAAATGTTTATCCCCTCACCCCTTTAGTCTATACCAACTCCCGGTTGAGATAAGTGCCTACCCTGTCATTAATACTCGAAATGACTTAAATAAATAATTACTATTCACTTAGTAAATAACTTCCCGTAAATATTAACCATTTATTCCTCGATTAATATTTAAATAATATTTCCCTAATTAATTCAATTAAATTACGATTCACAAGTAATTTTAAATTACCGAATTAATTAAATATTTAATGCATGAAAATGCGGGGCGTTACAGGCGGGTCTAATGGCCGTCCTATAAAAAATTTCTTTTAACTTTAAAGGTATACGCCTATCACACAGAACGACGGTCGCACTTCTCCACTTAACCCAGCCTGCTCTAATCCTATGCGTAACATCATCACTAATAGCTCCATGTTTTTGTATAATCGATCCTAAATAACGAAAATGATCATTTCTAGGTATTTCTTGACCCTCCAATTTCACCACATCTCCATTTGTCCTCCTATTACTACTAAAATTACACTCCACATATTCTGTTTTAGTTATGCTTATTTTAAATCCTCTTGTTTCTAAAGTTTCTCTCCACAATTCCAACCTAGCATTTATCCCCGTCTTAGTCTCATCGACTAAAACAATATCATCTGCAAATAGCATACACCATGGCACCTCATCTTGTATTTGTCCAGTCAACTCATCCATAACAAGAGCAAAGAGATAAGGACTTAATATTGAACCTTGGTGTAGCCTTACCGTAATTGAAAATTCACTACTTTCTCCAGCTGATGTTCTTACTGTAGTCGTCGCACCATCATACATATCCTTGATCACATCAATATATCTGCGAGTCACTCCTTTTTTATGTAGAACCCACCATATTATATCTCTAGGTATCCTATCATACGCCTTCTCTAAATCTATAAAAATCATATGAAGATCCTTCTTTTTCTCTCTATACCTCTCCATTAATCTCCTCAATAAATAGATTGCTTCCATTGTTGACCTCCCAGGCAAACCCAAATTGATTCTCAGATACTGTTTTCTTCAATCTCAATCTATATTCAATCACTATCTCCCAAAGTTTCTTTGTATGACTCATTAACTTAATACCACGATAATTTGAACAACTTTGTATGTCCTCTTTATTTTTATAAATAGGTACTAAAATACTTTTTCTCCATTCATCGGGAATCCTATTAGTCATTAAAATTCTATTAAATAATTTTGTAAGCCATGATACTCCATCCTCCCCTAAGAACTTTCAAACCTCAATAGGGATACCATCTGGTCCTAAAGCCCTCCCTGTTTTCATCTTTTTTAGAGCAATCCTGACCTTTGTTGTCCTAATTCTATGAAAAAATACATTTTCTCGAGTCTCCCTAAGTTCCTCTATTATTAATCTACTCCCATTATCTCCATTTAATAACCTCTCAAAGTAGTTTTTCCATCTTTCCATAATTTCATCATCTTTGACTAGGACTCTCGAATCATCACTTTTGATGCACTAAACGTTATTAAAATCTTTTTTTTTCCTATCCCTAAGTTTATCAGGCTTATAAATACTTTTTTCCCCTTCTTGTGTTCCTAATTTTGTACAAAGATCATCATACGCTTTTAACTTAGCATCTCTTACCACTTTCTTACTTCCTTTTTAGCCCATTTATATTTCTCAAAATTCTCTTCATTTCTATTTGTTTGTCATGTTTTAAAGCACTCCCTTTTAATTTTTACTATATTCTGTACTTCTTCATTCCACCACCAAGTTTCTTAAGATTGTGGCCCTTTGCCTTTTGATTCTCCAAGAATTTCTTTTGATATTCTCCTAATTCATGTGGCCATCTTATTCCACATTATGTTAGTTTCTTCTTCACTATTCCATGTTGCTTCATTTAATACTTTATCTTTAAATAGTTCTAATTTCTCTCCTTTTAAATTCCACCACCTAGTTCATGGGTTAATCTTCACTTTTCGCACTCGTGATTGATTTTTAATATTTATATCCAACACCATTATCCTATGTTGTGAGGTTAAGCTCTCTCCCGGGATAACCTTACAATCTTTACATGTTAATCGGTCTCCTTTCCTAGTAATGAAAAAATCTATTTGGCTCTTATGTGTTCCACTTTTATAAGTTATTAAGTGTTCAAGCCTCTTTTTGAAACATGTATTTACTAGTACAAAATCATAATCCATCGCAAAATCTAAGATAGACTCTCCCCCGTCGTTCCTATCTCCAAAACCATGTCCTCCATGCACTATCTCATATCCTACACGATCTTCTCCTACATGGCCGTTAAAATCTCCACCTATATAGATTTTCTCAATCAAAGAAGATTTTTCATCTCAAATAACTTGAGTTTACTAACCAATTTTTCATTCTTCTTTTGTAATTTTAAAAACTTTTGCATGAGCATGTGATATTTCGGACTTAAAAATTCACTATCTTCATCATCACAACAATCATCATTCATTTGAGAATTTAAACTATCAATGCAAGAGTTCTTATGAGAATAAGAACTATGATTCTCATCAAATTTAGAAGTCAAGCATTTAGATTTATCACTCATCACAAAAGTCCTATCATGTGAAGGTCTAGTCAAACTAAAACAAAATATATTCATAAGATAATAACACATAATAGGATCCATCAAGTAATTACAAATAATGATCAAGAAGTCACACTTGCAAAATATAAGTAAGTCACAAAATAACAAACTAGCACAAACTAGCACACATGGATCTAACTCGGGATGTTAATCTAAAAAAGAGAAACCGTGCTCTTATACCAATTAGAAATGCAAAAATTTGGTGTGCTAATGTCCTAGAGAGGGGTTAATAGGACAAACTCAAAAATCTTTGCCAACTAAAATTTGCTTATTTAAACAACTTGTAATTTAGATATGATGAGAAATCTACACTAAGATCCAATTAGACCTAACTTCAAGTTAATTTGAGATTAGGTGATATCTAACCAAATTATTTAAATCAAATTACAATTATGTGAGTTCTAAAATCTAGAAACCTAAATCAATTATACATCTGATATTACGTGAGGTCGTGTGTTGTGAATAAGAGTAAATACTTGAATAAGCATAACACCAATATATACGAGGAAAAATCCCACGTAGGGAAAAAACCTTGGGACGCTACAACTAATCGACTAGAAAAATAAAGGATTTTACAAGAGATTAGATATTTACCTATATTGAGATCACATTTACATGACCTTGCAATCCACCAATCCTCTAAACTCTAGTCGATCTAGAGGATCTCAACCAAACTCCCCCAAAGCTTCTAGAGACAGAATAATCCATTTTTATTAGCTTCCACACATCCAACTTTAGAGAATTACACTCCACTCTTCTCGGATATTCCTTGTGTTGACCTCTCAATGGTAATGATAAAAATAAAAGTTTTTTAAGATTGATGTGATGAATCACTCAAAAATATGTCACAAAATATTTCAATGAAAGTGAGGTAAAATCAAATCTCATCTACGGTTTCTAAAGAGAAAAAGAGAATTCTCTTAGACGTGAAAAAAATTGTTTAGGGAAGTAAGAGTTTTAATTTTAAAATGAAGTCAAAATGCATTATTATAGTCTAAAAAGCATTTTGTTGCCCACAACGAAGTCCGTGTGCACGGAAATGTTTTGTCGTGTGTACAATCATAAAAATGGCCAAAAGGGCCATTTTGATCAAATTCGTGACCACAACAAAAAGGATTACATTTGTGAAGTGTTGTTATCATGACACCATTTTGTGCCCGTGCGCATGCCTGACAGAACACAAAATTACCAAAATGGCATTTTGAAGGATTTTTCAAAGTAAATGATTTTGAATGTCTCTTTTTGCATATGTTTGAAAAATGTAACATTTTAATGATAAAAACAAGTGCATAAAGTGTGTTAAAAGTTATGAAGTGGTATCCTAAAGTTCAACATGGGTCATATACCATATCTAAAAAGGTCAAAAAATTCATTCAAGACTGATCGATGATACGATGCAATCCAAGCCAGCACAGACACGAATAAAGGCATGTATAGAAATCAAGCATCTAGACACACACAAAATTTCCAAGGAAATATTCTCAAATTAAAAATTAAAATTCCTATACGCCTGACAAATAAAATATTTTGACACAGAATAAGCCAATAAACATAGTTGTACATTTTCAATCCAATGAGTCTAATCATACTCCAAATGTCCCGAAGCTTAGCCTAATGCATATACCCAACCAATAGAAATAAATTTGAATATTTTAAGTCAAAACTGGAATTTCGAAGAGTTCCTTAAGTCATCCCAAAATAGAACAAATTTTACTAATTTAAATAATTCCTTAAATTAATTTATAAGTCAGCACAAGTTAATAAAGTTAAAACTTAATTAAAAATTAGTCACCTGTGAATTGCGCTTATAAAAAAAATTACTCCACAATCGGTGGAACCCGGTGATGAGTGAATAATCCAAATAAAGAAACCCCTAATGCCTTGTCCCTAACCATTCCATAGTTTCCCATAATATTGATTCACTTAAATATTTAATTAATGTGTTACCGTATACTATGCCAATTTCCAAAAGGTTTTAATTCTTATAATATGTATACGACAACATATATAAATCTCATAACAATATATAATAAATATAGTAAGTGACATACCACATGTCAGATGAAAATAACAACTCAACAAAACTCAATAATTAATTTAATAATTAATTAATTAATTACTACAAAAATGCGGTGTATTACAATTCTCCCCCCTTAAACAAGTATTTTCATCCTTGAAATTCAATTCTCTTATAGACATAACTCGTAAGTCTAAGAATATCTCACCCGCATAGAGTCTCCATACAATATATAGGGATCCACTATCTTTTCGGCCTAATACACATTCAGATCTCTTATTGTAAATCAAATTCGGCTAATACTCACAATAACTAGTGTAACTGTTGAAACATTTACTTGTCCGTCAAGAACTCCCTTAATCATGTACCCATGGAAGACATCGTACAAATGCTGATCGCAATTGGGTAAGGTCAATCGCATTGGCCTCACTCTATCCAAGGTCTGAAAAAGTATATTTGTATCAGGTTTCCAACTTCCCTTTGGAGCCCAAGCTTCACAAACCCTTCATTGGGGTGGGACCTCAAACCACGGTTCCTTTTATATCCAAGGCTCTTTTTCCTGCATCAAAAGTCTTCATATGCTCTATTATGAAATCATATCTTCAGAGGTGTCCCGAACATATTCTAGTACGAGTAACTGGCTAACTTTTAGCTCTAATCAACTTATTCAATCTAATTAAAATGACCCAAATGGCTCCATGTCCCCTTTGGTACCTCTGTACCCCACGGGAAAAAAATCAAAGAATGTACAATCCCATTTCTACAGTGGAATCACTAACAACAACAATTCTTTAAATGTCAATGATGATATACCATCCCTACTGGCAGAGGCGCACCTCAACACAAACTATGATAATAACCACCCCATTTAACTATCAATATTGATTCTTTAACTTACGGTACATTCAGTTAACCCATGAACATACAATGAACCATAATTCATGTGCCTCGGCCAAAACTACCTTTCGTATCTTGGTACCCTTTTGCACACCCAATCCCCCTTGGAAATGAAACCCCCTTCTTTTTCCAAATGATTAATATGTTCCCCTTCTAACACAATTTTCATACTCCGCCTAAATAAAGCATCCCAATGTTTGGTATGTACTGCCCATGATGCAAAATTGGGTATAATGGCCATTTCTACTACAAGTGTTTATGTTTCATCAAAATGTCATTGATAAACACAATAACAAATGTCATGGATGGAGCATTGGTCAACCCAATTGGCATGACCCAAAACACATGTGCTCCATATCATGTCAGAAAATTTTCTTTGGGATATCCTCCCCTCGAATTCCATACATAGTAACAACTCAATTACAATCCAATCATCATATTAAAGACATGTCAATCCACATATTCGATAGATCATTGATATGGGGAAACACTGAATATTAGTTATGCATCGTGACCTTGCCAACTGCAAGTGATCCACACAAACTAAGTGAATCATCCATTTTATAATAAAGAGTATGGGAGCTTCCCTATGGTGATATACTCTTACAAACTAACCTTGGATTTAAAATCTACGATGTTTGGTCCCACATCCATCCATCAATAACAATGCCAACTAATAAGGTTCCCTTGCAATGGGTCTAAAGCTAGTTCCAAAACTAAGGTTGTAATTGATATCTGGTGTAGGTAGTAACTCAGCACCTTTTAAAATATAACTGAAACAATCTTGACATCTTTAAAAAATTATAATCCTATCTAATGTGCTCACATCTTTAAAATACCCATATGCCCTAGACCTTCCCTTGATCCTAGACGTAACTTGACAAACATAAAATCCTAGTCACGATAGTTGATATAAGCATAATACATTTCTACTAATCAAAGATTAATAATGAAATAATAAGACCACATGTTTAAATTAAAAAAGAGATTGAATAATAATCCCATTAAACACAACTGCTATATCTCCACAGTCACGATGTAAGGAAACACTCCTGCCCACTGGGGTATCAAAATATAAGTAAAACTTAATGATAAAAATCTATATATCTCAAAGTTGTAATGAACGTACTACTAATAAAATAACGAGAATCCCTCGATGTTAAAATAAGACTCTTATGCGCGAGCCATAAACATAATAGTAACAATTCCCCAGTGCTACCCCCAATAAGTCTGGTTGCCCTATCCCCTCTCCTAACTAAGTGCTCTCACTTCCCAAAAGGGTTCAAAAATTCTCTAAAGGAACCATCGAAACGGTGGCCCTATTTTCCTCCCTACTGACCCTATCTCTACGGTCGGAAAACTAGCCTTGTCAGCCCTATTCTCATTGGATGTGGACCCACATGACATAATTCCCTTGTTTATAATGGGCATAATAACCCTAATTTTCTTTTCTTAAAACCTCTTAAGGTCTACGAACCCTATATGGTTCCTTATGCTGGTGAGGGTCTCTCCAGTTCAAAATAACAATACAGTATCTCTAGGCATTCAAGTCTAGTCTGGCCCCAATCTTATCAATCTTGGGAACTTTATAGTTAAAATAATTTAATGATTCTGGCAATGTAGAACGACAACATCCACCACCTAAACGCAAGTGGTGAAGGACAGTAACTAATAAAACCAATCGAATTCTTTATGTAAAATATTTACTAACGCAATATTTATACTCATATGGTTATTGATGAAACAAATAACCTTCTTCGCTTCTGTATCAATCTCTTCTGGTGAGGAAAGAGAAATATAGATGAAATCCCCCTCATACTAGCTATCATGTGATCATTCTAATGAGGTCTAGAAAACTTTCTCCTCATGCTATTAGGGATGGTGAGTGGAAACACCTCCCCTCAAACCATAAGCTAAACACATACTAAAGGTCTCATGCCCAATAATCCTTAACTCCTCACCAAAATCAACCTCATGCATAAAATGTCACATAAAGGCAATCCAAGAAGGTAACCCTCCCGATACACTCCAGTCTATTATAATTGTTTGTCCTAAACAATGGTGTGAGACTCCCTAAGCAGTTATTGTTACAATTAGTACAAATTGTAAATGGTAAAAATCTAAAATAGTTAAAGAACGCAATGCAAAAAAGTGACAGACACATTCAAGACCTTAGGACACTAGAACTTGAAAATGCTCTAATGTCAACTGTGACACCCCGTAAAATCCATAAATAGATTGATCAGGTCTAATACAAAAATGAAGGGAATAAAAAATATTTGCTAATATTACCAGCATAACTAATTAAATAAAACTAAGTAAGTAAATGCAATCCAAGAGTATAAATGTTGAATGAAATAAAACATCTTTAGTACCGTTTAGTGATATAAGAATCAAATCCAACTTGGAATATATAATGAACTACTACAATATCCAACTCAGAAGAAATACTCCAATAATAATATATCTCGTACAAATGTCTAACTCGAGAAATCTAAGATGATATAACTGACTGATAAAGATGCTACTATACTCGACTCCAACAACCGAGGAAAGATGAGTAGAATAATGTTGTAGAAACTTCCTTAATGAATAGCTCAGGTCTGTGGCAACCGTGGCGGCTAAGACATGTGGAAAAATAGTTCAACTATGAGGATTAAATCAATCAAACCTATAGTGAGTAAGAATGTATCTAAATTTGGGTCATAATAATAAAAATTCATCTCCCTCCCATATTAAGTAAATTTTAAGTTATTTAAGTTACTTAACCCAAACAACCTAAATAAACATAACATTCTACTTTCAAACACATGTGAGGCACATGTGATATAGTTACAGCTTTTAATAAAGTATCTCCACTTTAACAGTTTTAAGTTTAGCTCTTTTATTAAGAATCTTGTACTCTGCGATAAGTTACTACCCTGACCACAAATCACTTACTAATCATGTATTTCTAGTATCAACCATCCCAAGTTATTCTTATAAATATGTAAATCGATAATGTATGAATCTTTAACTTTCTTAAGTCAAACTTCGGTATATATGTCTATAGTATATCTTACCATATTATTCCCGAGTCATAATATCAAGCATATAATTATCTAGTATATACCATAATCCGGTATAATCAATCTCAAGTTATAACAAATATGAATATCACATAATTCAGAATATATGTGAGTATACACATGCCACATAAAATCATATGAGTTGTGCTCCAGCCCACAAATAAAAGATACAAAGGTTTATCCGTATTGTCGTAAGGTAGCACTCGTGTGTACTTGGTATACTTATAGGGCATCCCAACCCTATAAACTCACAGTATGTGACATCCCGCTTATAATAATAACGGGAGGCCATCTCTATACTAAGATAAAATAAGAATCTCAAGTGGATCATTCTCAGCACCAACTGTCGAAGAAACTTAAAAGTAACTAACAACCCAATATCAGAATAAACGGATGCCAAATTTTTTTTTCTTTTTTTTAAAACATATATAGAACATTGAGACCATATACATCAACACCAAGTGATCATATAATACAACATGAACAGTAAAAGAATATACCCGAATATGTTGTGGGGCAACAGACTATACAACATAACAAATCTCTTAAATGTATAAGATATACAATACTACGACCCTTGGGTAAACACCTGAATTACAATTATGGATCCCTAACTATATTTACAAAAATAAGAAGCAGCTACAACAAAACTCTTGCAACAGTCCGCACATGTTACAGCTCCATATACACAGGAATGGAAGACTCAACATTAGCGTCTTTGCGGTGGGAGACCTACATATAATAAATAAAAGCAAGAGAGAGGATATAAACGAGTTAGAGCCCGAGGTTTGAAAATACTTTAGCAAGTGAATTAAAATTCATAATAATTATGAATGCACAATTTCATAATATAAAGTGGTGTCGCACACTCTTGAGACTCAACCTTACCCGTCAACTATAGTGCGCACCTAAACGTATGCATTTTAATCTAGATTAAGCTACCCAACTCATTTACGGATAATTCAACCTCAAGTGTACGCATTTACCCCACTCACGTATCTAGTTTGCCCAAAACGTAATCATTTTAATCTCATCCTAAATGATTACACAACAATTCATTACTTAATATCTTTTATTAGTTATTTTCACAACATAGCACACATAGGCTTCAAGTCCGTATAATATTAGTCTCACTATTATACGAGATAAATAATCGCTACTAAGTACACATACATAACACTCATAATATATGTATACAAACGATCCCTCAGAGATTTAACTCAATAGATGCAGTCTCTACAATGTTATCATCTTCCAAAAAAATTCATATACCATCCTGGGTTACCAGTGATCGGACACTCACACCGACTTCCTATAAACCAAATTACAAACGTAGGGGAGGCGGTCATAGTTCCTCACTGAAAATAAGACGAATCATGCCCTAGACGTCTTACCCCCTCATTAGTGCCACATAATAAATAAATGGACGCTATGACCTGGGGACTATACACTCCCTGCTCCTCAATCCAGGGGCCTAACCCACATCGCGCAACTTCCCATGATAGCACTAGAAGGGTATATCCACACAATAGATATATATCATACACACAAGATATATATACACATCATATATACAAACCATCTCATATCCGAATGTATATATCAATAATCCCTGCTATATGCATATCACTCATCATACTAGTCGATAATCCACAAAAGTATTCCCAATTCATTTTATGACTCAATCGCTCACTTGAACCTTTATCATCGATTACACATATGATTTATCATCAATTTTAACATCATTAAGGGTACACAACCTCTCTCTGTCATTAGCCCATAACCAACCTTAAGAGAATTCATATCGCTATGAGAATTCACTAACAAAATCAGTATAATAAACATCCAAATATACTTCCACATTCGTCTCGAGGTATCCCTAACATCAGCACATATCATAGACCCACATTTTATCCTATAAATGTGTTTACCATAACATATCAGGAGGAATCCAAACACAAAACCCAAATGGAAAGGAATTACGGAAGAGTTAAAAATCTATCACAACCAAACCGAACCAATGGCTTCTAAAAATGAATCGGTCCTCTACATTGAGAGGGCTGAACCGAACCGATGACCTTTAAAAATGAACCGGTCCTTTGTTAAAAAGAACCGATCTGAGGTCCACGACCAAACCGATCCGGCCTGTTCAGATTTTGTTCCTACGAGATTTTCCTACATCTCAAAAACAAATTTATACCTAACTCCCACACTATTTCACCCTCTAGATCATATATCTACATCCCAAACATTTTATGTAGGATCTCAACCATTTTTATACCATTTAACCTATATATACACATCAAATGCAAGATTTCAATACAAAATCTAGGCTTTTATCATATATACTCAACATCACCATAATTTATCCACAAATTATGAAATAAATCACACAAATAAGCATTTAGCAAGTTTAATCACTTACCTCAAAGGTGTAGAATCTGAATCCTCTTCAAAAATGTGGATTACACCGGAGAATCTCAAGCTTTCTCTTCCTTTATCTAGGATTTTGTATACTTCTTTCTCAAATTGATATTGTCTTACACTCTCATGAGCCTAATAACCCATATCTTAATTACTCCCGTCTTTAAGTGATAATACACAGTTTAAATGACTCGTATACTCCAATTTGAGTCAAACTAGACAAAAAGACCCCAAAATCAAAATAAAGCCCCCGGGCAATCATTTTGAATTTCTCAAACCTTCCTGGATCAACCGTACACTCCAATTTATCATCTGAGACTCTGAAATAAAAATCATCTACCGACTTCATATCATTCACACACACACATATAACCTGATTTAGAGATAACCAATACTCGCCTCTAATACTCACATATGACGTAATAGTAGGCAATATAATTATATTTAGCTTATCACACTAGTAAATATACAATTCACACAAATATTAACTATTCTACACAAAATAATATACATATTAAATTCTTGTTTTAATTTTTAATTATATTAAATCACACACGCACTAGGTAATTTAATATAAAAATAAAGACACGAAAGTAAGGGATATTACATACCCCCCCCCCCCCCCCCTCAACCCCACAAAGGAATTTCTTCCTCGAAATTCAGGCATACCTTATGGAAAGAGGTAAGGATACTTGGATCGCATGTCGTCCTCTTATTCTCACGTTGACTCATCGGCGTTATGGTGCCCCATTGGACTCTAACAAAAGTCACTACTTTTGATCGCAGCCTATGCTCACTACAGTCTAAAATGGCATCTGGTTGTTCTTTATACCAGATATTAGGTTGCAACGCAATTTCTTCTAATGGAACATGCCAATACTCCCTCTTACTTCTTCGATACTTTTTCAAGGATGAAACATGGAACACATCATGGATTCTCTATAATTGCTCTGGTAAAGTAAGTCTGTAGACCACAGGACCAATTCTCTCGCTAATTGGAAAAGTCCCTACATAGCTCGGTGTAAGTTTACCTTTCATACTAAATCTCATTATACCTTTCATCACGGATACCTTTAGCAACACTTGGTCTCCCACTTATAACTCCACATGTTTGCGATTCGCATCAGCATAACTTTTCTGTCGGTCATGGGCAACGCGCATGTGATTTCAAATCAGCTCAATTTTTACCGAAGTGTCTTGGATCACCTCGGGTCTAAGAAGATCGTTATCCCCGACTTTTAACCAACATACAGGCCAATGACATGGGCGACCGTACAATGACTAGTAAGGCGCCATACATATGGTAAACTGATAAGAATTGTTATAAGAAAATTCTACCAACGATTGGTATTCTTCCTGACTTCCCCCAAAATCCAACATACACATCTGGACCTTATCTTCCAATATCTAATTTACTCGCTCTTTTTCCCATCATTTTGGGGATGGTATGCAATACTCAACCGTAATTCAGTTCCCATTTCTTCCTGGAAACTCTGTCAAAAATGGGAGACAAAGATTTTATCTCGGGCAGACACAATATTGATCGACACTCCATGCATCGCACAATCTCTGTAATAAGGAGCTGGGCATATTGCAATAAAATCCGTTCTCATAGGTAAAAAGTGTGCCGACTTAGTCAAATGATCCACTATAACCCATATGGAGTCATGACTACACTGCGACATAGGTAATCCCATGATAAAACCCATGGAGATGCTTTCCCATTTCCATACTGGAATCTCTAACGGTTGTAACATTTTGGAAGGTCGTTGGTGGTCCACTTTCACAAACTGACAAGTGGTGCATTGGGAGACAAACTCAGCTATGTCCCTTTTCATACCTTCCCACTAGTATTGCCGACACATATCCTGATACATCTTGTCTCCACCTGGATGGACCGTAAATTTTAACCAGTGAGACTCTAACATAATAGCATGCCTCAAATCCCTATCGTCCGGGACTACCAATCTCCCGTTGAAACTTAATCCACCCTCAAAACTGATAGAGTAGGATTCCACTCCCTCCGTAAGTAATTTATGCACCATGTCTTGGCAATCCTTATCTTTTGCTTGATCTTTCACCACCCCTATCACCATCTCGGATGTGACTATCAGCACTGCCATGCATGTTATGGTTGTTGCATCATCCAGGCTAAGTTCCTTGCACTTGGCTTTCCATTCTTTCGCTAATTTCCCAGTGGGTCGACGACTCAACACGTCAGCTACTACATTAGCTTTCCCCGGATGGTATTAGATAGCAAACTGATAATCTTTTACAAATTCCAACCACCTATGCTGCCTCATATTTAGATCTTTCTGGGTGAACAAATATTGCAGGGACTTGTGATCCGTGAAAAGATTGAATTTCTCCCCCAAGAGATAATGCCTCCATATTCTCAATGCAAAGACTACTGTAGCCAACTCCAGATAATGTGTAGGATAATTCCTATCATGGGGATTAAGCTTACGAGACGCATAAGCAATAGCCCTCTCCTCTTGTTGAAACACACCCCATAATCCCTAGAGAGATGCATATGTAAAGACTAAATACTCCACTTCCACTTTAGGCAATGCAAGAATAGGTGTCGATATCAATTTTTCCTTTATCTCATCAAATGCTAATTAACAAGAATCATCCCACACAAATTGTACCCCCTTTTGGGTCAAATTCATTAAAGGGTCGAAAATCTTCGAAAAACCCTTAATAAAATGGTGATAATAACCCACCATACCTAAGAAACTACGAATCTCCATCGGTGTCATAGGCTGACCCCATTCCCTCACCATTGCAACTTTACTTGGGTCCACGAAAATACCCTTCTCCGACACTATGTGACCCAAAAACTGCACTTCTTGTAACCAAATACCACATTTTTTTAACTTGGCATATAGTTGATGGTCTCGTAATGTCTACAAAACCAAACGCAAATGCTCCACGTGTTCGCCCTCTGTTTGAGACAAGACAAGAATATCATCAATGAACATAATCACAAACTGGTCCAAGAAATCTCAAAAGACCCAGTTGATCAAATCCATGAACACTATAGGGGCAATTGTTAACCCAAACGGCATAACCAAAAACTCATAGGATCCGTAACGGGTCAAAAAGGCAGTCTTAGAGACATACTTCTCTCTAATACGAAGCTGGGGATACCCCGTACGCAAATCTATTTTTGAGAAATATGATGCCCCTCTCAATTGATCAAATAAATTGTCGATTGAGCTACCAGAGCTATAGGCTATTGCTGAGCCTGAAGAAGTTATTATGCCATCATTGTCATGGCAGCATTGATTGCTTGTGCCACAAAATTTTCAACTTTGATTGCAATCATAGTCCCCTAAGGCATTTGGGTTCCACATTCTCCACCCCTCTGTTTTCCCTAATCGAGGGGCCTCGTTTCAGCAGCATCTGAAATAAAGACAAACTGTATTAGCCCACAATTCAATCAATTGATCATAGCAGAAGATCATCAAAGCGTAATAAACACAACAGTCCTAATAATATGGCTCTATCTCAAAAACACTACGATGGAACGTAAAAAATCTGCACAGATCCTAAGACTCTAGAACCTGATGTGCTTATACCACCTGTGACACCCCGAGTATAATAATAACGGGTGGCCATCCCTATACTAAGATAAAACAGGAATCTCAAGTGGATCATTCTTAGCACCAACTGTCGAATAGACTTAAAAGTAACTAACCACCCAATATCAGAATAAAGGGATGCTATTTTTTTTAAACATATATAGAACATTGAGACCATATACAACTACATCAAGTGATCATATTTATACAACATGAACAACAAAAGAATATACCTGAATAAGTTGGCGGGTAACAGACTATACAATGTAACAAATCTCTTAAACGTATAATATACACAATACTATAACCCTTGGGTAAACACCCGACTTATAATTATGGATCCTTAACTAGATTTACAAAAATGATAAGTGGCTACAACAAAAGTCCTGCAACAGCCCGCCAATGCTACAACTTCATATACACATGAATGGAAGGCTCAACATTGGCGTCCTTGTGGTGGGACGCCTACATATACTAAATAAAAGTAAGAGAGAGGATATTAACAGGTCAGAGCCCGAGGTTTGAAAATATTTTAGCAAGTGAATTAAAATGCATAATAATTATGAATGCACAATTTCATAATATAAAGTTGTGTCGCACTCTCTTGAGACTCAACCTTACCCCTCAACTATAATTCGCACCTAAACGTATGCATTTTAATCTAGATTAAGCCACCCAACTCATCTATGGATAATTCAAGCTCAAGTATACGCATTTACCCCACTCACGTATCTAGTTTACCTAAAACGTAATCATTCTATTCCCATCCTAAATGATTATACAATAATTCATTACATAATAACTTTCACTAGTTATTTTCATAACATATCACACATAGTATTCAAGTTCGTATAATATTAGTCTCACTATTATACGAGATAAATAATCACTACCAAGTACACTTACACAATACACATAATATATGTATACTAACCATCCCTTAGAGTTTTAACTCAATGGATACAGTCTCTACAATGCTATCATCTTCCAGGGAATTTCTCACATACCATCCTGGGTTACCAGTGGTCGGACTCTCACACTAACTTAGTATAAACCAAATTACAAATGTAGGTAAGCGATCATAGTTCCTCACTGGAAATAAGACGAATCATACCCAATACATCTTACCCCTGATAAATGCCAGATAATAAATAGATGAACGCTATGACCTGGGGACTATACGCTCCCTACTCCTCAAGCCAGGGGCCTAACCCACATCGCACAACATCCCATGATAGCACTAGAGGGGTATGTCCACAATATATATATATCATGCACATAGGATATATATACACATCATATATACAAACCATCTCATATCTGAATGTATATATCAATAATCTCGGCTATGTGCATATCACTCATCACACTAGTCGATAATCCACAGAAGTATTCCCAATTCATTTTATGACTCAATCTCTCACTTGAACCTGTATCATCGATCACACATATAATTTATCATCAATTTAAACATCATTAAGGGTACATGACATCTCTCTCTCAGTAGCCCGTAACCAACCTTAGGAGAATTCATTAACAAATCAGCATAATAAACATCCAAATATGTTTCCACATTCGTCTCGAGGTATCCCTAACATCACCTCATATCGTAGACCCACATTTTATCCCATAAATGTGTTTACTATAACATATTATAAGGATTCTAAACACAAAACCCAAATGGAAAGGAATTACAAAAGAGTTAAAAATTTGTCACGACTGAACCAAACCGATGGCTTCCAAAAATGAACCGGTCCGCTAACTAAGAGGCGCGAATCGAATCGATGAACTTTAAAAATGAACTGGTCCTCTGTTAAAATGAACCGATTCGAGGTCCACAACCAAATCGATCCGGCTTGTTCAGATTTTGTTCCTACGAGATTTTCCTACATCTTGGAAACCAATTTATACCTAACTCCCATAATATTTCACCCTCTAAATCATATATCTACATCCCAACCATTTTATGTAGGATCCCAACCATTTTTACACCATCAAACCCATATATACACACATCAAATTCTTGATTTCAACACAAAATCTGGGGTTTTATTATATATACTCAACATCACATAATTTATCCATATATTGTGAAATAAATGACACACATAATCATTTAGCAAGTTTAATCACTTGCCTCAAAGATGTAGAATTTGTATCCTCTTTAAAGTTACGAATTACACTGGAGAATCTCAACCTCTCTTCTCTTTCTCTTAATTTATCCAGGATTTTCTTTAGTGGGTACACTTCTTTCTCAAATTGAGATTGGCTTACACTCTAATGAGCCTGATAACCCATATCTTAATTACTCCCAGCTTTAGATGATAATACACACTTAAATTGACTCGTATACCCAAATTCGAGTCAAACTAGCCAAAAAGACTTTAGATCCCAAATAAAGAGCCTGAACAGTAATTTTGACTTTGCCAGCTCTTCCCGGATCAACCGTTCACTCAAATTTATTATCTGAGGCTCCGAAATAAAAATCATCTCCCAACTTCATATAATTCACACACACATATAACTCAGTTGAGAGATAACCAATACCCATACTCACATATGACGTAATAGCAGGTAATATAATTATATTTACCTTATCACACTAGTAAATATACAATTCACACAAATATTAATTATTTTAAACAAGTTAATATCCATAATAAATTCTCATTTTAATTTTTAATTATATTAAATCACACACGCACCAGGTAATTTAATATAAAAATAAATACACGGAAGTAAGGGGTATTACACAGTATCAATACAGAGGGCATCACTAATCCATCACACCAAAACTATTGTCCATATGCCTAAGGTTGTATAAGAGGATCATCCTATTAGTCCCACTCATAAGCGGGCACTTCAGCACATAGGATCGTGGTAAAATATGACCTAGTTAGAACCCATATCTATAACCGAAAACACCATGTATGATTAACGTCATATGTGTCCCATCACATTCGTCCTAGTACATCCACTACAAGCGCACACACATCCTCAGTATGATTGTTCGTAAGTAAAGAAAATAAACAAAAACCCTACTCAACTGGGTTAATAAGTAAGCACAAACCCTACTCAACTAGGTTGCACATAATGTCTCTTATTATTTTAAGTTAATATGCACGTTAACTATAATCGTATATATATATATATATATATATATATATATATATATATATATATATATATATATATATATATATATATATATATATATATATAATACTAGCCCAAACATCAAAAGCTTCAAAGTCTAGGTATTTTCTCGCATCTAGCGACCATATGAATCATTATAAGATAACCACTACCCTGCCCAATAAGTTATAAAAATATTCAAAACTATCATACAATATATACAATAACTAAGCATCTCTCGTTCTCATAAAATATCCCAATAATCGACCCTATACTTAAATTCCTCAAACAATTACACAAAAACCTCATCTACTCACGGATTACTAAAAGTGTCTTATGTCATATATTAATTAATCCCGATTAGTTAACAACTAATCTCCAAACTATTGAAAAACGTCATTCAAATGGGAAACCTAACTCGTTCAAATAAAAAAGGCTTATAATAACATCTTAATATTTTTCACAAACCCTCGCCAAACATCCCTATATAAAAACAAATAATCTAGGTTCCCTGCAAAAACTATGTGCACCGGGATATTCTATGATGTGTGCACACTTCTGTGTGCAAGGGGTTATTTAACCGCGAGCATGGCGCCGCGTGTATAAACTTTAAAAAAATGGATTTCTTCTTCCTCAAATCAAAATTTACTAATTTTGAAACCCTAGTCCCCTATGAATAACCCTGCCAAATGATCTAACACCTCAAAACACCTTTTTATGATCTCTAAAAACGTTTAGATGGAAACACAACCTATAAGTTCATAATTCTATAAAGTCCATACCATATTTGATTCAACTGTAGAATTAACATGAGGGCATTTTTGTGTAGCATTACTATGATTTCTAATACACGAAAATAAATTTGATTAAAAGATCCATTCCAGTATTTATCATCAAATTATCCTAATTCCATAAGATGTGATTAAGGTTTGATTCATAATTAATCTAATTAGGTTTTTATAATTAAAAATCCGTTACAAGAGTTTTAGTTTAGATTCCAACGAACTATCACTATTCTAACACAAATTTAATTGACTTTTTAATCAGTGCACACTTACCTTTGACCTATTGATGAATCAAAGTGCCATAAACCTCCATCTCTGAGGTTTGAAAATAGTTTAGCAAGTAAATTAAAATGTATAATAATTATGAATGCACAATTTCATAATATAAAGTGGTGTTGCACTCTCATGAGACTCAACCTTACCCCTCAACTATAGTGTGCACCTAAACGTATACATTTTAATCTAGATTAAGCTACCCAACTCATCTAGGGATAATTCAACCTTAAGTGTATGCATTTACCCCACTCGTGTATCTAGTTTACCTAAAACGTAATCATTTTAATCCCTTCCTAAATTATTATACAATAAATCATTATTTAATAACTTTCACTAGTTATTTTCATAACATATCACACATAGTCTTTAAGTCCTTATAATATTAGTCTCACTATTATACGAGATAAATAATCGCTACCAAGTACACATACATAAAACACATAATATTGTATATTGGGTTCCAAAACAATTCACATAAAGATTGGGATGTTTTGTGAATTAAAAGCAAAAAGGATTAAACCCTTAAATGAAGAAGACAAAGTATTCTGCTAGTTTGCAGTTTGTGCAGAATGAAAAATGTTAGGTCTTCTTATAAAAAACGGAGTGTTTTAACACATTTGATATAAAAAAAAACATAAGGCAGCGCGTCGCTCGAACGAAATTAGGTTGTCGCTCGAACAATGCACATGTCACTCGAATGAGTTTCGTGTGACATTAACATGTTACTCGAACGAGCTTCGCGCGACATCAACCTGTAGCTCGAACGGGAAGCTCAAGTCGCTCGAACAACTAAACGAAAATAAAAAAATATTATTTCGTCGAAAACTCCGCCTCAACACTTAGAAAATATTTTAGAAAAATTATCCCAACACTCTAAGTGAACCGCAAAGAAATCAAAACACAACCTTACCAAAATTAATCTCGCAGAGTCAATTTTGTTGAAGAACGTTGATATTCGGATCCGTCTTGACGCATGATTGAAACTTGAATAAGTCTTCGACGGTTGTAGCAGTATACGACATACTCAAATGTAAATCGGACAATAAAATAATGTCCTTACAATATTGTTGAATAGCTCCTCGTACATATGGCATACTTTTTGAAGGACTCCCCTTTCATCCTACTAAGGATGATTAGGTATTCTAACTCCTTAGTTATCTTGATACTAGTGATGAAACATGCAATAAACTTCTTGACCGATTCTCTAAAAGAGGAGATCGCCCTAAGGGCAATCTTCTCAAACCACCCAAGTATGATCCCAAATAAGACGGGAGAACAAGGAACATCGGGGAGTCATGGTGGATCCAAAGAGACATGTATTGTTTGTAATTATGGATATGATGGGTTGGATTGGTCTTTCCATTGTATGCAGTAATCCTTAGAACAGAAACTTCTTTAGAGGCTTTCATTTCTCTATCTCATCATCAAAGGGGGAACTCAACCTGTAACCACAAACCCTCCTGGTAAGATCCATTAGAGTTTTATCTAGGTTAGGGACTAAGATTTTCTAAATTTCCTTCTTTTTGAACTCATGCACATCGCCTTGAACCAAATTATTCTTTAGAGGAAGAGTTTTGTCCAAACTATTATTATGGCTAGATTCCGCTAGACGAATTTATCGACCTCCTTAACTGTCTAATTTATGAATGGAGGAATACCCCAGTTGAGGCCGATTTGGGGGTATGATACGTTGGATCTGAGATTTAAATGCTTTGACGTTGCGATTGACAATCGTAGTCATGGGCGATCGAATCCTCCTCTTTCTATAGCCTTCAAGATTATGAAATCTAGAACCATGTAATTTAGACTTCTCGATTAATCGTCTCTTTAATATGGATATTTCCTCGACACCTTTGTTAAGTTATTCCTAATATTATTAAAGAGACGGTAAGTAGGGTTCTTTCCTAGAATAACCTTATAAAGAGACAATTACATGGATTATCTCTATTTATATTGTCATCATTAAAAGGTATTTCTCATCATATTCGTGATCATTAGACAACTAGGTCTGGCAATGCTTTATAATTCCTTAATTATCACATGTTATGTGACGTGGTCTACACGACTACCCGACTAATAATCCTTCAATTATTAAATGTGACCAACTCATAACACTTCAAGTGAGAAATTATCTCGCACAATCTATAAGAAATAACCTCTTGTTATAATATATAATTTGATAAAAATTGTAGACTTTGAAGTTTTTTATAATATCGAGACTGTATAAGATAGAAATTTATCTTACTTAAGAGTAATGGCATTCCCTTGAACATATATTATCTTAATATCAATGAATGGATGATTAAATCAAAAAAATATTCGAGAGAGTTTTATCTTAGACAATATGCCATACAATCATAAACTGTCACTCATACTTTACACTAGAGTAACAAAGTTTTATCTAGGTGGAGAAATATAATAAATTTCAAGGAAAACACAAGAAAAACTTCTATGTCAATGAATATCGTCTATAGACAAATAAATTTATCAATCATAGATAAAAAAAAAAATCAACCCCAAACCAATCTTGCAACAGCAAATAATAAAATCTATAAAATATGAAAATGCCAAAATTTTGGAGGAATGCTTATGAAAAAATATGGATAACTGCTTAGATCTAAGAAAATAAGAAACTAATCTTCCAGGATGTCAATTTGGTAGGAAGAGAGATGAAAAAGATAGAGAATAATCTCGGTTTAGATAAATATGAGTAAAGTTTTGAAGTGGATTTGAAAAAGAAACTTTACTCATTCCAGAGGATTTCGCGGGCGTGAAGTTATCCATTGATAGGCGTGAGACCATCATGGGCATGGCACACCTGGTCCGCGAATCATAAATACTATAAAGGAATCCAAAATGTGTAGGAAAAAGGGAAAAAGAAGTGTATACTTGAATATTCTCAATTTAAGAAAGTACATTATATATCCCCCACCCCCCCCCCCCCCAAAAAAAAAAAAAAAAAAAAACTTTGATATGATAAAAAATACTTTCAAAATTCTTAATCAATGTTTATTATAATATCAAATACTTTACACATAGAATAATTTAGGATTTAAAGTCCTAAAAGCCAAATTATATCTATTTACGTAGAAGAGTGACTTCAAAGACATAACTAGTGGCAAAAGTGGATAACATGAGAATTAACCGGTAAAATCAAGAATTAAGATTAATGTATCAACTCACTTTTGAAAATTTTGGGTTTATGCAAATTAAAATAATTTTCATTTCTTTCCATCAATTTCAACTACCACTTTTTTCTTCCTCATCAAATGATTTATGATTAGAATCTATAAAGTCTCATATCTTTTGGTATTACCCAATTTTTAGATTAAAATCAAAATTTAAGTCATATCTTTTAAAAATGATTTTGTAAGTGGCTACTTTCACTCTTTACAAAAAGACAAGGAATTATTTCCAATTTGTACAAAAGTATAAAACTACATCCTAAAATAGTAGTCCTGATCACTTCTTCTCTCATGATTTTGAAGAATATAGAAATTTTATTTTTTCAACTACATCGATGATCAAATACTCTCATACACAAGGGTTGCAAATGCCACCATTTTATTAAAAACAACATTAAACTAGTTTCTATTAGAAGTAGAAAAAAGAATGCTTCAATATATATTGCATGGAAATTTCTTAATTTATCGCGCACTATAAAGTGCATGAGTTATGACAAAATACTCTAACATTTTCAATCTCAATATACCAAGGTAAAACTATACAAGATGGCTTGTATAATGACAATAGGTACAATTAAAGGGTTTAAGCTCTACCAGAGTGATTTGGCACTTGAGAGCAATGGGAAAAAATGCCCCTCTTTGTCACAATAGGAAAAAGTTCCCCTCTTTTTCACAATAGGAAAAAAAGAAATTTACCTTCCTTTTGTTCTTCATGGTTGAGCAAGTAGAAAAACAAATCATTAGGGATAATGGTAAAATTGGTTGTGACGAAGGGATCATGAGGCTAGTATAATCAAACAAAAAGGCATCTCACAACCAAAACCTTACCTCTTTTGTCTTTCGAAGACTTACCCTCCAAAAGCATTTTGACCATTATTTTAGACATATATTACAAATCTAACTTCAAAGTGGATGCGGATAAAACATTGATCTCTGGTATAGATATTTTGTTCAATATGTCAATCTTGGATTTTTCACTCTTTAGCAAAGATCTCATTCAGTACTCAACCTCAACATGAAAAAAGTTGTTATTACTTCCCTCTATGAGAAGTGTCTGAAAGTAAAAGGTTTATGTGGACAAGGTAAACAAATGCCAATTTTTAAATTTTAAAAACTTAATTCGAAGTAAAATAATTAACCTAAATTAAACTAGCACTAGTTAATCAATTGTTATGTTAAAATGATTAATTAATTTTTATCTTATCCTAAAACACGCATCTAAGTAATAGAAAGATAAAATAAATCAATCACACATAACACCTGATGTACGAGGAAAACTCAAATGGAAAAAACCCCGGATGGCCCAACCACATAATTCACTATGATGAGGAATTACATAAGTATGACAGATGACTGACACATCGACTTGACTCTGTTTTTAGCCTTGACGCGTCTTCATTCCTTAGACATATCCTACACAATGACACATAGGAGTTCACCTACACACTACCACAATTTGTGCTCCTCACATGCCTTGGTATCCACCGATACAGACTCAGCAACTGTCACACACGAAGTCCACCGTATGTAAAAAAAACTAGGCATGGAATCCATCGCACGAAACAAATACTCAACAAGGATAATAAGTAAACAAAATTTTATGCCAAATGGAGATCTCAATTTAACATAAATACTGAATCTTGGATCTCAAACAAGTTGTGTGAAATGAGAGTTTTGGAATCTCTTGATACGTGTTAGGAAACCAATTTCACATCGACCTCTAATTAAAAACTCGTGCCAACACTCCTTCATATAAAAAACACATTTTTTAAGGCGGCACAAATTTTGACGACTCGTTCGAACGAAAATAGTAAGGTCGTTCAACAAAAGTATCCATTCTTGTTTGAAAGAAATGTAATCTCGTTCGAATGAACCTCTAAATCTCGTTTGAACACACTTCAAACGACCTTCGAATGATATTTTCTTGTGAAACAAAACTACCTCATTCCAACTTTGTTCCAATGAAAATGGTATTTTCGTTTGAACCGAAAACCAATCTTATTCGAACGAACTATGTATTTTCATTTGAACACTCATTCTAACGAGTTTTTAACAAAAATAATTTTTTCTTTAATTTTTTTTATGGAAAGTAGCATCAAAATAAACTTTTATAAAAACTAACACCCAAATATGATATCCGAGAATCAAGATAACATCCATCCATACCTATTGAGATTCCTCGAATGTTGATGATGAAATGTGGAAAAAAACACGGCACGATGATGTAGATGTTCTAACTTGGCCGTTACGATCTTTAAAAAAACACGTCACATTATTTTAAGGATAAACACACAAATCTTAACCTATGACTCAAATGTTTTTTTCGAATGGAAAAAGTCAATATACATAAAAATTGACTCTATCAAAAATTTGTCTTTACAAATCTCCCCCTTTATCTATTCTAGGTCAAAACACAAAATAAAAATCTATGGGGTGTCAAATTCTCTAAAAGACTCAACCCCAACCCCAAAAGGAAAAATTATAGGCACTTGATAGACACAAAATAAGTAGTTTTGCTCTTATGTAAACTTTGATTGCTCTTATATAAACTTTGTCACATCGTTGCAAACATACACATTTAAATACGTGTTATAGATTTTGATAAAGTTCATGAATTGTTCAGGTGGGGTAAATCAAATTACCTAAAAAAGAAGAAGCACAATGGGTGTAGATGATGACCCATTCCCCAATGTCAAAGGAGTGTGGACAAATGTGCAATCCATTCAGCTACTAAGGAATAAATGGCATGTCGAATTCAGAATGAAGAAAAAATTGAACCAAAGGATTTGAAGCCTAAAGTGAATAAAGACCATAACCAAAAGGTGATGAAACACCTATGTATCAGGTGTGGTGAATATTATGCTGAAATGTGCTAGTTGGTAGCTTCAAAGGGAAAACAACATGAAAGAGTTAAAAAAATGGGAATAATGGGTATAGAGCAAAAATCTCAATATTGCAATGTCAAGAGTAAGTTCAAAGTAAACCCTTTACGAAGGTGAGACCATTCTTTGGTCCTTTTTATCCCCAAAGAAATCGTAAAATGCAAATAAGTAACCAATATATTAGGCATTGCTTCAAAGAGGCTAAATTTCATAAATTTGAAGACAACTCGGGACTTTAATCTCCCCCTAAGGTAATAATCTCCCCCATGTTATAGATTTGTATACCATTCTCCCCTTTTTTGTTCAGGAATAGACAATGAATAAGGTGCACAATGTAAATCATTTCTCCCCTAGAATGTAAAATGTGTAAAAATAAAGGAAAGAAGTAATTTCACATGATGGTTTGAAGCAAATGAGCAACGACAAACAAGCTAATAACAGATAATCCAAGCAATGGACAAATGATATCACTTTTAATGCACAAATATAAGCATGAAATGTCAATGAAAAACTAGCAACAAAAGATACCCATATGATAAAATAACAGAGATACCAATTAGATATAACAATGAAGAATATGGAAAACATATATATATATATACACACACACACACACACACACACACACACACCAATTGACGCACAATCATATATAGGTCTGAACAACACAAAACACATATAAAACAATAAGCTTTCCACATTCGTATGGAATTAATGTGTTTAAACAAAATGTGGTAACGGAGTGAAATGGCATAAACTAGAAACAAATGAAATATGACCTAAACACTCAAAATATGTCAAAGGATTTCTATTTGACCGCACTAACTTATCAAACTTTGGTTTAGCCTCAAGTGACAAATAAAGAACTAATAATGAACAAAGAAGCACAATCCAGACTATCCTAAAAATCTTGATGATTCTCAAATCAATAGCACCAAAACATGAAATAACTAGGACTCATTGTGCAAACCCTTTGATCTTCAACTTTAACACCCTCAAAATCTAAACATATAATATTTTTCTCACTTAAATATTTTGTAGATACCAATTTTGATGATCAATTTAAAAAAATGGCCTTATCAACTTTCTTTCCATATTCCTCTCAATTATTTTGGCTCTTCCCAACAATGGCCTTCACGCAAAGGAGATTTCTTCTTTCGTAGACCTTTACCGTGCAAACTCATATTTTTAATAAAGCAACAAACTCACGAGCAATAGTTCTTATATGCATAATTCCAATATTAAAAGATGTGAAAATGACAATATTGATAGGAGAACATCTCACTTAGCTCATGTAACATATCAAGTTAAACTTCAAAATAGCTCGTGCAAAGTGTGTGGAGATGCATATGAAAAGTGAATCCATTAAGAAAATCAAAGTCAAACATTAAGAACAGTCATAAGCTTTGTAAATCAAAATCAGTTGTCTTAGTCACATGGATATATGGAATGAATGGGATTCAAACACATTGATATGCCATAAAAATATGTAAAACCGAACTACACATGGCAAACAAAAATGTTTTTTGAGTTTTTAAACTTTTTAAAATAATACCAATTTAAAAAAAAAAAGACAAATAATTTTTTTTTTGTTTTTATCAATAAAAGAAAAATCAAATTACAAAAGACTCAAACAGCATACAACCGGCAATAACATATAATATGAAGCACAAAATCTAGTTTATGAAAATATGCAAACAAACTTACTCATACGATACAGAATCTGAAGAATCACATCCAAGCATGCGAGAATCAATAAACCTAACATTAAGCTTCTCCAAATTTGATTCCCCTGGACCATATATGTGAGACGTGATTTGGGGAACCTTGGTGACTCTTGACTCAGACTTCCTATGAAATTTTCTAAGACCAAAACATAACTTCCTAAGGTAACCCTTCCTACCGCAGTGTGTGCATGTATAGACACGAGGAATGTTACCTTAGGGTTGACCTATTCTAACATCCTTATACATGGTTAAACCTCTCTAAAGATTGGCTTTGGAAGAGGAAGCATTTGTATCATCAAATCCAATTCCAAAATTTCCATGTTTGACTTGGATGGTGCCTAAAATCTTATCTAACTTCTCCGACCTAGATTCTGAATCAAACTTAACATGACTCAAGCCTCTTAATTTTTCCCTTTAACTCCACAATCCTAGACTTAAGTAAATGATGAAACTCATCAAAAACTAGGGAGTCCTTCCTCAAAATCTCCATTAAACCCTGAAGGTTATCTTTCTCCCCTCAATAAGAGTAAGCTTATCCCTAAGGATCTTCTCATGAGCCTGTAAATCCTCAATCAATTTACTACCATCATTTCCTACGGCAAGTTCTTTAAACTTAGCTTACATCTTCAAGCTAACCTTTTTTTAATTTCATCGACTCCGCATACCACTTTCAGAAAGAAACTTGAAGTTCAGTCTCCTCCTTTTCCTCATCATCTTCTTATTCACCACCACTCACTTAGAATTCCAACGACTTGGATTTGAAGGCAACATGCATAGAATTTTCTTTATCGTAAGGCTTTTTAGTAAGGGTAGCATGACTAGACATAAACACAGTGTGGTTGCACTCAATGGGAAAATCTGGCTGCTCTTCGGACTAGACTTCCCACTTTAGTTTAGTGGGACACTCAGATGCCCTATGGTCATAACCCTCACACCCAAAATATTTGTCCTACTCATCCCTCTTAATATTATCATTACGATTTTTAGGTCATTTTTCATCCTTGTTATACTTATTCTTCTCAAATTTCTTTTTATCCAATTTATCTTTAAGTTTATTAAACTTGAGATTTTTCATAAACTTCTTAGCAAACATGAACATATCATTGGAATCGACATCCGACTCACCATCCAAAATTAGTTCTTCCTCCTTCTGAGCTTTGACAGCAATGCCATTTTCTTTATTCTTTTGTTTGGAAGGAACATGTCGAGCTCATAAGTTTGTAGGTAACCTACATGCTCATAGTGTTTCGTAGAGTAAAGAGTACCTAAGGAATTCAAAATAGTCATTTTAGGATTAAATCTTTCAGGCAAGGACCTTAATATTTTCTTGACTACTCTCGTGTGGGGTATTCTCTCTCCGAAGTTAAATGATGAGTTAACGATATCAAACAATCTAGCATAAACTAATCAAAGGTTTCACTCTCCTACATCATAATGGTTTTAAACTGAGTGGTGAGGTTTTGGATCTTGGAAGACTTAACAGCATTTGCTCTCTGATGGGTGAATCGGGGTATATCCCAAGCCTTTTATACGTTTCACACATCATGATAGAACAGAAGTCCTGAGGTGTGACCACACAAAACAAAGCATTTAGACCACAAGAATTGTAATTTAACAATTTATGCTCATCCGCACTCCAACTTTTTAATGGCTTGGGAACATGAATTTATCCTACCAAAGTTGTGGGTGGGATCCACCCCTTATGAACGGCTAACCAAACCCACTCATCAATAGCCTTAAGTGTTGATTTCATATGCGCTTTCCAGTACGTGTAATTAGACCCCTTAAACATCGGTGGACTAGAAAATGACTAACCGTCCGGATTCATGCCTAAACAAATTATAGACACCCCCGCTGAGACCAATTTGAAAGTGCAAGGTTTTATATGGATGGGTAAATAAATGCCAATTTAAAAAAAATCAAACTTAAACAATTAAACCAAATTAAACTAGCACCATTTAATCAATTATTGTGTTAAAATGATTAAAAAAAGTATCTTATCATAACACATGCATCTAGGTCATAGCAAGATAAAATAAAACAACCACACAATTCTTGGTCTACGAGGAAAACCAAAATGGAAAAATCTCGAACGGACCAATCACCCAATTCACTATGATGAGGAATTACAAAAGTATGATAAATTACTTACACAATGACTCGAATCCCCCACAAGCCTTGATGTGTCCTCCTTCCTTCGAGCTCTCCTCCACATGGACACTAGGAGTCCACTTATGCACTGCCACAATGTGTTCTCTTCACACACCTCGGTATTCACTGATACAGGCTCAATAGCAGTCACACACGGAGTCCACCATATGTAAACAAACTAGGCATGAAATCCACCACATGAAATAAATACTCAACAAGTATCATGAGTAAACAAACTTTGGTTCCAAATGGATATCTCAATTTAACATAAAATATTTAATCTTGGATCTCAAATAAGTTGCGTGAAACTAGGATTTTTTACGCTCTTGATATGTATTAGGAAAATAATTTTGCATAGACCTCTTATTAAACACTAATACTAACGCTCCTTTATATGGAAACACATTTTGTAAAGAGGAACAAACTTCAAGGACTCGTTCGAACGAAAAAAAAAAATCATTTAAATGAAGTCTATACTCTCGTTTGAACAAAATGTAATCTCGTTCAAACGAACCTGTAGATCTCGTTTGAACACGCTTCAAATAACCTTCGAATGATATTTTTCCTGTAAAATAGAAATACCACATTCAAAATTGTTCAAACCTCGTTCGAGCAAAAATTGTATTCTCCTTTTAAACATGAAACCAATCTCGTTCGAACAAACTATGTATGTTTGTTTGAACACTTCTAATGAGTTTTTCACAAAGAAATTTTTTCGTTAAAAAAACTTTTTATGGAAACTAGCCTCAAGATAAATTTTATAGAAACTAACACCCAAATATAATATCCAGGAATCAACTTAACATGCATCCATACCTCTTGATATTCCTCGAATGTTGAACATGAAATGTGGCACAAAACACCACATGATGATGTAGATGCTCTAACATGGCCGCTATTATTTTCAAACAAACACGTCACGGGATTTTAAGGATAAATAAAAAAATCATAACCTATGATTCAAAGGTTTTGTCCAAACGAAAGTAAGCCAAAATACATACAAATTGACTCTATGAGAAATTTATCCCTTTCACTTACCATATCCCTTTCATACAAATACCACCTTTTGAGAGTCAAAATTTCTCAAGGTACTCTCACTCACCATATCCCTTTTGTTATCAACTTTGGCTAACATGATGGAGAGTTTATGTTCTTCTTTCAAGTTCTATGGATTCCTAAAAAAAAATTGAGCATGTGCATTGATGATATTGTTATTAACATGATCACCATCATCTAAAGAGGTGTTAATGGAAATATCAACACTTAGAGGAACATCAAATTTCTCTAAATCATCAAAATTGTTGAAATTTCCCCGACCAATAAATTCCTTATAGTTATTACTACGATTCTCTTAATCTGAATCCGAGTCATCGTCACTAAAAGAGGCTTAATATGCATGTTTACCTTTACTTGGTCTCGATTTAGTAGGATATTGTTTGGCAAAATTTCATTTACCACCACATGTGTAACAGGTTAAGACACTTAGGGAATCTTACTTCTTCTCCCCAATTCTTTAACTTGATCCAAACCTAGACGAGTACGATTTTAAGTTGCCTTTGCTTGGAAATTGCTTTTTCTAATAATTTGAAAATTTTCTAGTAAGGAAGGTTATATCATCCTCACTAACATCAAGGAATTCCAAAGATGAAGGAAACTTGTGAGCTCTCACCACGAAGGTCATTCTCTTTTCCTTCGAAAGGTTCTCCATAGTGATAATTCAAATTTATCACATAAGTTTCAAGTGAACCTAGAAACTCATTTACTTTCACGGTGTCTTAAATTGAGATAGAAATTCTCCAATGGAATCAACCTTAACATGGATCTTAAAGGGAGAATATCTAAGGATCTTATCAATAACAACATATTTTTAATCAATTTTTCTAAAGCAAAAGTTGAATTGACTATGTCATTTACTTGAGCATAGAATTAGTCAAAGTTTTCGTCCTCCTTAATGGTAAGGAGTTCGAAACAAGTTGTGAGTCATCGAATCTTCTAATGGTTCGCGGTGAAGGAAACTTCAAGGCTTGTTTATCAAAACTTCCAATGCCTCCTTTAACATAATTCACATCGAAATATTCTAAAACTCCCTAATGCTGAGACAACTAAGGATTGAGTTTATACCTTTAGCATTCCAACCACTCCCTCACATTTCATTCTCATCCCAATTAGATCTTATTTTTTAGACTAAAACATTATCTAATATGATAACCAATTAGTTCTAACGCGTTAAAATACTATTCCAAATTTGATCATCCAATGACATCATATGTGCCATCATTCGAACCTTCCAACACAAATAATTTATTCCCTCAAGAGGTAGAGGTCATAGAGAAGAACCACCATCCATCTAGCACAAAGGATCTAATCTAGGGGTTTAAGCCTAAAAATAATGATACGCACTATAATACTAGTTGATATGTTGAGCCCTCAAAGGTAGCCACATAATTAAAAATTAATAACCAATTTAAACGATAATATCCTTTATAAAACAACAAGGAGTACAAAGAATCCAAAAGATTTATGTGAGAAAATGTTTTATCAAGATTAGAATTTAACCGACATAAACTTTTAATTAGGACAAGTGATTCTAATAAGGCAAAACGATACAAAAAAGTCACACAACACCTAATGTACGAGGAAAAACCTACTTATAGGAAAAAAACTCAGACCAAAATCAAAGATAAATATGGTAAAGATTTACACATATATGAAAAAATGACTTGCAATTACATAATGCACAAACTTTCTATCAACTCTTTTTCACCATATTATCTCAGGAGAGTACCAACAACTGTACAAGCTACACAACTGTGACCGATTTTGATCTCGAGTAATGCCTTCAAATTTTTTGTCAAAAAAATCTTATTTGAAGTGGAAGAGAACTTTTGTACCAAGGCAATTGAACCACCAATTACAATCTGGGATGCATGAGGAAATCCTATGGTTGAAAAATATGTAGTGAAAGGTTTGGTTTCTCTAAAAACTCACAAAGTATTTTTCAAGGTTTTTGAAAGTAGGACATATTAAAGAAGAAAACTATTTTGGAAAATAAATTTTCAAAACAAGCCTGAATATGCAAGCCTAATGTTCTTTGACTCAAGAATGAATAAGAATAAAATTGAATAACATAATGACGAGATATAATAATTTTGCTCTTGAAAGATAAGATATTTCTTTTATAAAAATTATCTTCTCACCTTATTTGCATAAATGGAACAACTCTTGATTATATACAAGTGTATAAAATTAAGTGGGATACACTTAAGTGTTAGAAAATTAATAGGTCAAGACAAGAGAAATTTAGATGCCCAACTATGATTTTGTCTTGGAAAAACTTCCAAAGAAAACTTTTGGAAAGAGATTTTCAAAACATAAAAAAAATATGCAAACTTGTGGACTTGTCGCATACACAAAAAACGTTTTCACTGATGCGAAGGTTTAGTGACACAATCCAAATATTTTTCACGAGTCCAAAAGATCACGACCAACGAATGATGCTTTTTTTGAACGTGCGTCCCTTCTTCACTTAGGTGAACAGTCAGTGACCAAGGTCACCGATAAGGTAAAAGTTTGCGAGTTTTGTAGAATTTTACAAAACTCAAAATTTTATTGCCCAGCCTATGACCAAGTAAATTCTAAATACAAATGATGAATTGTATACACAAGTTGTATATGGAAGAATATATCATCATATATTTGGAAAATTTTAAAAACCATAAAGTTAAACTAAATTGCTTTTCAATTTAAGAAAATATTTAACCAAGGGGATGAATCTAACTTCTCTAGTCAATAAACATTTATCCTAAGTAATTAACTAGGGCAATATCATGGATGATCCGATTTGAATTTGATGAAGCTTTCTGGAGACTTTTTAGACTAGACTCAATGTGTATTTTGTAAATTGTAATAAAACTATTACATCTTACATGGGGAACATGAGTAAACATATTTTCTTACATCTTGCATTTGTATTTTCACTTGTGGTTAGATTTTTTTTTTCTTTTTTCATGTTGAGATTTGAAGCTTTTCCCTTAGCGATATATGTTTATTTTGTCAGTAATTCCATATTTTTAAATATCATTTATATCATTTGAGCATATACTTTATCATGATATTAATTTCTTAAATTTATTGATGTATGATGTTGTTGAGGTTATTCCTTTGTCTATTTAAGATAAGACATGCATTGCACTTTTATTAATCGTATTTTATTATTATCTCCTATATCTAGGGCAAGTCACGAGTATATTTTTAAGTGTTTAGGACTTTAAAGGGATTATGATATTCATGTTTGGAAAATGGATCGAAATACAAAAGAATAGATTTTGCCTCGGAGGGAGCAGGAAATGGGTAAATCTTGATGTCTAGGATTTTTTATTCTTTTTTTATCGTTTTTAAATTTTATTTTGTACCAGAATAGTAAAAGGGAGAGATTTGTAAGGACGGTAATTTACACTTTTCTTTTTTTTGCTTTATTTCAAAGTAAAAGTCAAGCTTGTAATTTTGAGCCATCTTTTAAGATGTAATTTTATATTAATGAATAAAAATACAAAGAACCATGAAAAATAGCAACCAAATCAAAAAATCTCAGACTATCGAGGATTTGGTAAGCAAACATGGTTTTGCATTTCCTTACGTTTATTTTTGAAGTAAGAAATGAAGGGACAAAACCATTTTTATAAAAAGGAAAAGATCTAGTTTTTTAGACTTCATTTTAATAAGGGGTTTAAGTTTTGAGACTGTCATTTGAACAACAAAATCCATTATTCAAAGAAAAGTTAGCACGAAATCCTTTTATGTTTCTAGAAGAACTCGTATAAAAATTGACTTTGAACGAGGAACTCTCGTGAGAAAGCACCTTCATAAATTTTTATGGGACTGTCATTTTACACGAGAACCCTATCAAAGCTTCTATAAACCCTCGTAAGAAAGCACCTTTGAAATAGGTCCCCTAAAAAAGACATCATTTGAACGATGGCATTTTTTTCTCGGGAAATGTGTTTTGTTAATTCTCTATCACCTGATGTGTATAAAGATTTAGGAAGCATGGTGTCTGGTATATGCAATCCAACTTTTTAGAAAACCCTAAGTAGTTTTTAGAGATATTTTTATGAGAATGTGTTTTCATCTTCCATTATTTTAAAATAAGCTTTTCGTTTAAAATTACTCAAAGGTCTACTATCTAAAGGACATTTGAGCTCGAGAAATCCTATGGGTTCATGTTCTAAGTATCGTACTTGCGTGTTATGGAAAGTTGGGTCCGAGGTGGATCAACTGATTATTAGTATGGACAGAGGCATTAAAGAAGAATATATGGGTTAAGACTTCGTGTCAAAAAAAATTATCTGGTAAGTAAGTTTGGTTTCTCTTTCAACTATCCTATGAACATTCATTTAGTACTAGTGGACTTGTTGGGCTAGGTGCGATAGTAATTTTCCAGTGACGGTTTCCGTTCTAAATCATGTGTTCTTGTGTTTGCACGTTCTTTACTTTCTGCGTATGTTATTTTCATCACCTAAATGATAATTAAACTAACTAATTTTACTTGGTAAAATTAAAATTGGTTCAATTAAAATAAGAATTTATTTTTATGTGTAATTAATTAAAAAATTAATTAATCAAATTAATAAAAAATTAATTAATCTCACTTAGATCCCTAGGAAGATACTTTTTCAATGAGAACATGATGTATTTAGGATAAAGCTATTGGGGAGTTTCAACACATTTTTTTTCCACGTGGAAGACTAATAAAAATTCCAAAGCTTCTCCCTTTCAACGATCCCGCACAGTTGTTCATCCTCCTTAAGGATTCTGGGTGTCTCAATGTATACACGTGATACTATATTTTCTCCTCCAGTCAAGATCCCCTTGGTGGATATAGATAGTTTTGTGACCTCAACCTCAACACACATTCTAACATATTCTTTCACAAGGTCATGGTGCAATAATATATATGTACATAAATACAATTCATCGGATGCTACTTACAATTTAATGATTATATTTATATATAATTCCCAAACATATACCTTGTAAAGCCTAATAGTTCCTATCTCCCCACCTTAAGAGAAATGTGTGGGAATGGCATAGACTTCATAGTTTGAGTTTCCAACCATTTTCCTTTGTCAGTTGTGGTGATAAAATTATTGAAACAATGTCTATTAATTTGAAATGGAAGACATGTGGATATGATATGATATAATAACAATAATATAATAACAATATTAAATAATATGAACAACCAAACATGTTTTTTAGAAAATAAATATGTAACGTGAGTACGAACTAAGTGTAAATGAAAAAGTAAAGAGCAATAGCTAAGAAGAGACATGGAATGTGATTGTCCCCATAAAACACAATTAAATTACTTTAAGGGACATATACCAAATAGTCCCTTGAACATTTTTTAATACCCATTTAGTCCAAACTTTTTTATTTTGCCTCAAAAAGTCCTTTGCCACATATTTTGGAGAGGGAGTGCCGCTGGCGCGGACCTCTAAAAATAAGAGGATATTGAGTGCTTGAGGGACTAAATGGGTTAAACTAAAAATATGTGTCATTTTTAAAAAATATATATTTATAGTAGGGACTATTTAATAATTGACCCTTACTTTAAAGACCTTTCCAATGTTTGTGAAAAATAAATCATGGTGATTACTTTATTATGACAACCAAATAAATACAATTAAAATCATATACTATTATATAAAAATGAAAGTTGCACCCTGCCCAGTTTCATTACTCCTTGTTGCTAATAATAATACGTAGTCGTTTATCTTCATTTACCAATTTAACGGTACATGTCTCCCCACCTTCAAATCTATTTCAAAAACATAGTCTATTCATATTCAAGGTTTGTTCACTTTTCAGTTCTCTCTACCACTTTGATAAATTAAGAGTCACATTTGTGTATGGTGACCCTCTATATTTTTCTCCCACTCTTTATTACGAAGATAAAATTGGTGATTCATTTCCTTAGAAGGGACTTATAAAGAGGATATTTATATGTAATATATGATTATGTCATAACATCCACCACTCTAGACTTCGGTTTTGGGATTTTGGGCATTTAAACACGACTTTCAAAACGTATGTGCGCTTGCTACATATGGTGTACAAATCTCTAGGTTTTCTTAACAAATATGAAAGATTATTTGTTTCAAATTTTATTACTTTATTCATTGATAATGTGTTAATATCGGTATATTTTGCATCATTTGTTACCTAGTTTCTCAATTTGTATATTTGTACTTGTCGGCTAGAGCCACTCCAACCACCATTATAGACTCACCACCACGATACGTCTTCATATACACACGTATATATATATATATATATATATATATATATATATATATATATATATATATATATATATATATATATATATATATATATGTGTGTGTGTGTGTGTGTGTGTGTGTGTGTGTGTGTGTGTGTGTAACATATTTACCTTGTAGATTTTTATATATCATTTTGTGTTAAATTGTTAGTGTTTGGTGAAGATAAAGGTGATGATTTGGGTGTTGGGATGGTGGTTTGGAATTTGATAGGGTCATTTGTGGGTTAGAATTGATTTCAGGTGGTTTCGGTCGTTACGACAATGATATTCTTTTGGTGAGTAAATTGTTAGTGCTTGTTGATGTTTGGAGTTAGATAGGGTTCATTTGTGGTTAGAATTGATTTCAAGTAGTTTCAGTTGTTGCACCAGTTTTTTTTTTAATGAATTTACAGTTGCTTTCTAGACTTAGTTATGGTCGTATACTTATTTCAGGCGGCATTGGATTCGACTTTGATATGCTTAATCTGTTTGTTTATTTTCTATAAGTTTGTAATTTTCCTGTGAAGAGTTGTGTTTTGGTATTTGAATGAATAAGGATCGTTGTATCATAATTTATTAGTTTTTGTGGTTTTTTTTGTAAATAGTTAGATTTTTTTTTCAAGGATAGTAGTATATGATACAATGTTAAGTCGTCCTAAGAGCACATTTGAAGAATGAGATTAGGCGCTTGTTATTCATATTTTCACCTCTGTGTTTGATATTTAGATAACACAATGTTATTGGGTTTCTTCATGGGGTTTGGCAGTGTAAGATGGATGATGGTGATGGTGATGGTGGTGGTGGTGGTGGTGGAATATGATGATGTTATTCAAATTTTGATATGAATTTGCAAATAAATTAGGGTTAATTTGTATTTATCCTCATATATATATTTTTTGTCATACTCTTTTTTTTGTTAAATTGTTTTTCACTCCCACTATTTAACTTAACTAAAATGATAATAAAAAAGAACTTTGAAAAGAATTTTATAAAAATGTATCATAAATAAAAATATCCACAGTTTCTATACAAAATAAAGTAGTACTTGACGTAAAAAAAAATTGAAAGCATTTTCTTTTTAAAATAAAGATCGGCTTTATTCTTTTATTTGTCAAAGGTAATTTTTATTTTAGTTTTATATTTTTATGGCTCGTGAATAAAAACTTTAAAGGTTCAATGTAAAAAATAACAACTTGACTAACGGTTGTTAGGGACTGGGGGGGTTTAACATATATGTTGAAGAGGAGGGTAACACAGACAATTATAAAAGTGGGCCACATTTGGGTTTAACATATATCTTGAAGAGGAGGATAACACAGACAATTACAAAATAATTCAGAAATGAAACTTTTATTATTGGGCCACATTTGGGTTTCCATTGGACCTTATGATTAATTATTGCCCGTCGAACCCATTTTGTCATTGTTTTTATTTGATTTAGTCTCTTCCTAAATCACTTTATGATCTTCTCAACACCTTTTTTTTATCAGTACTCCTTCTCCCAAAATCCAATTCATGTTTATAGTATTGTTGTGGGAGTATTATTTTGTTTAATATTTTTAAATACCTTTATTATTAGAAATTCTCAAAAGTACTATTAAAATGGGTAATTTATCTTAGCCATGAATTGTAATAATATAGTCCTATAAAAATGTGACATATTTCGATGCTCTTAAATTTTATTTAATGCATTTTAATCACCCATGCCAATTGACTACTCAAATTTGGCGTGGTTTTAATATTTAGTGCTCTCATTGTAGGAATAAAACCTTTTAATGTGAGGTAAATTGATGTTGTTATGTTTTAATTATTTTCAAACATGCTTAGTCATAGGTTTTATATTCAGATAAATACACGCATATACGACTCAGTTATATATGAAGTTCAAGATTGAAATCAATGGGATATTTGGTCAAAATATTATATTTTTTATTATTTTTGATTTAATTCATTAAAGAACTTGCATGTCATATATTGGTTACTAAATGCCTCTAAGTAATTTTTTGTGAGGTGGGTAGGTTTCTCTAGTCAAACATCTAGGCCTTTTTTGGGTAAGTGGATTTAGATTAAATCAACTTCCAAAAAAATGAATTTGAACTGGTTACTAAATATTAGTCATAGTGAAGGAGCCATCGTATTGCACTTGCCTACCCACTATATATATATATATATATATATATCAAGAGTTATAAGAAAATCTTGCGGATCGGTTTTAAACTAGTCATTTATAAAAATAATAGTACATTCCAACACTATATCAAACAAATGCTGATGTTTAATTCTAGATCTTAATGACTTAATTCATAATTATTCACACGCAATACAAACACCTCAAAATCCAATCCATATGTCAAAATAATTTATATTCACATATTTGGGAATTCTTGATTTGACATCGAAACACCGAAATCATAAACACATTATACTCGATTCTCAACCTTGACAAATACGCTAACTCCTCGCATAGGGTCATGGACTAACAATATATATTTACATAAATACAATTCAACGAAGGTGAATTTCATGATCTAAAGATTATATTCATATATAATTCAAATATATACATTGTCCTTGATAAGTTCTTTATACAAAATTATTGATACAATGCCTATACACAAATAAAAACCCATATGTATTTGATATACCCACACTATTAGCAGTTTGTTTGATGAATTAGTAATTATTGTGTGTATATATATATATATATATATATATATATATATATATATATATTTAATTCTAATCTATATCATGTTCTATACATCATTCATACATCACACCTAGTTATAGGCCCTAAAAACTTTTTTTTCAAATTTTGTATTTTTTTTCTTAAAATTAACCTTCCAATAAACCCATGTTCAAAAAAATTAGGTCAAATAAATTTTGTAGCTATTTTTAAGAAATCCATAAAAAATTGCTTAAAATACCTTATTTATAAGGGTCTACGCCAGCAATTTTTTGTTTTTTTTTTAAAAATAGTTACAAAGTGTATTTTGACCTAATTTTGTGAATATGGGTTGATTGAAAGATTAACTTCAAGGAAAAAATAAAAAATTTGTGAGGGTTTCTTATGACCTAGAACTAGGTGTGATGTATACATCATGATATAAGTGAGCCTTCCTCATATATATATAACAATAAGAACAACCAATATCTTATAAGTCTTCTAAAAAAGAAATATGTATCGTAATTATGAACTACAATTTTATGAAAGAATAAAGTGCAAGAAATATGAAGAGGCACGGACAGTGAGTTTTCCCATAAAACTCACTTAAATTACTTTCAATAAATTTTTTGGATCTTGACCGAGTTTGTGAAAAAAATAAAGCATGGGGGTTTTGAAAGTAGGACAACCAAGTAAATATTGATGATGCCAAGAATGATATTCAACCTCAAGTCTTGAGAAGGGGTCATAAACATTAGGCTCGGGATAAAGGATAAGTGATAGGACCTTAGCCTTAAGTTGGAGACTCCCGCAAAAGCTTAGACCCCATAGATTAGATGAATGAACCTCGATTCCTCCAAGATTATGTTAAACTTTCATCACCTTCTACAGACCTCAAGTCCTATCAGTAGAGCCTACATCACAAAATAAGGACCTCATCATTCCCTCATAACACTTATATAAGTCTAAGAAGGTCATCAAATCCCATATGCACGGTTCATACCTCATAAAAGTGGTTGCAAGTGTCCATTAAATTCTTTTAGATGAGATCTACATCAAACTCCTCTTCTAGACCACAAAAGAGGTTGGGATCTTATATGTATGGTCAAAATCTCCTCAACACTCCATACACTCAACCTCGGGCTTGGGATTACATGCAAACAACTAGAAAAACCTTCATATACAAATGTGAAGGTCTGGTTAAAATATGCTCACTATTTTAACTATCTGAACTCCATGATAGATGTAGAGGTAAGCATATGTCATGGTCGCCCATAATTGAGACACCACTTCTCATTAGTTCCAACCATTTGCCTATAAAAGAAACACTTGGAGAAGATCACAAATATTTAAATTCAGTTAACTTGGTGTATTATTAAGTATAACATTGACACTTAACATTTAAACTAGAGTTACTACCATTGACAGCTTTCCAATGGAAGAAGGATATCCTAAGGCATCTTCGTATGGTTGAGTGCAACGACACTCAGAAATAGCACTAGCTATTTTCAAGATAGTGGGGAATCTTTGTAACGGTGAGAGTCATTCACCTCTTCAAATGAGAGGGATACGATGACGATTCAGGAGTTCTAGGTGCAGTTTGACCACGAGTTCTTTTCGTCAGCTGTGTAAACTGAAATTACGAGGAGAGTTTTTAATCTCACACAGTAGGGTCGGACAGTAGTCGAGTACGATGAGGATTTCCTTCGTCTGGCAAACTTTGTGTCGGATGAGGTGAACAAAGACGAGAAGAGGATCCTAAAGTTCATGGACGGGCTCATGTGGAGGATCTGTCGGTATATTTTTGGTAACTTGACGTTGAGGACTTACAATGATGTCGCTAATGCAGTATTGCTAAACTACCATGACCATCGCTTCTATCTGAGGGGAGCAAATAGGTCACGAGAGTCGAGTCACCATGGCAAGACTGGGGGCAGCGATGCTAGTGAGGAACCGCAATAGATAGGCAAGCAGCAGAAAAGGGGCTTGTAGAAGGGGCATTAGAATAAGAGGTTCAGGTCGAGTGATAGCGGGTACAGGCAGGGCCATCAGGACCAACAGCATGCTCCTCGAGGCTAGCAGGGCCTGGGTAACTAGACTAGAGACCACCAGGGCTGGAGATATTAGGGACAGAAGCCGACATACTTTGTGGGGAGGTGTTTCGTATATGGGGAATAGGGCCACATGTGACATGCATGCTCGAATAGGGCTAGGGGTCAGCAGTAGGACACCCAACAAGAGCAGCAGCTATCGCAGCTTCCAGTCCCACCATCAGTTGCCGCAACACTGCCTCAGCAAGGGAAGTTATAGTTTGGACGTGTCTATAATGTCCGTGGCCAGTTTTATCGTAGCGGCGCCAACAATTGAAGGTATATTTCCTATCCATGGGCATATGAGGCAGGTATTATTTGACACAAAAGCGTCACACTCTTTTGTTAGCATTAGATTTGCGTGGGAGATGGGTTCAGTGGACACCGCGTCTAATATCATTATGATCATATATTTGTCACTAGGTAGCATGGCTCTCATTCGTTTTATCTTCGGTTGAGTAGGTGTGAACATTGGGAGGTTATGGTTAGTAGTAGATTTTCTCATTTTAGATATGTACGAGTATGGTGTTATTTTGGGCATGGACTGGTTAGCGATGTATAGAGCAACAATGGATTGTTATAATAGGACTATCGTGTTTTCTATTACAGTGCAAGATATATTTCTTGTAGCGATGCCTCATTCTTAGGGAAGATCGATCACGCATTTACATTGTATAAGGAGGAGAGTTCGGAGGGTATTTTTGTCTCTCTAAATTCAATCCTTGTGGTTAGGGACTTTGATAATGTGTTTCAGGAAATGCCAGGGTTACTGGTGAGTCAAGAAATTCAGTTTGTGAGCAACATAGCATCGGTGACTATGCCGACAGCACGAGCATCGTATCGTATGGCTCTTTTAGAGATGTAAGAGTTAAGAGATCAAATCAGCAACTTTTGGGGATGGGTTTTATGCGTAGAAGTACCTCACCTAAGGGTGCCCCTATACAATTTGTGAAGAAAAAAGATGGGTCGTTGAGATTGTGCATCGACTACCAGGAATTAAACAGGGTCGCGATTGGAAATAAGCATCCATTGTGGTATATCGATGAATTGTTCGATCAGTTGAGAGGAGCAACCTACTTTTCGAAGATTGATTTGAGATCAGGGGACCATTAGTTACGTATCAGGGAGCAGGATGTCCTTAAGATCACATTTTTGACGAGATATGAGTTTTGCTAGTTCAGGGTTATATTACTTGGGTTAAATAATGCAATAGCAGTTTTCATGGATCTCACGAACCAAGTGTTCAGGGATTTTTTGGATCAGCTTGTCATTATTTTCATTGATGACATCTTAATTTATTCTCGTATAAAGGGATATCATGCAGAGCATTTGTGTATGGTTCTTCAGGCTTTGCGGTACCATCAATTGTATGCTAAGTTCAAAAAGTGCGGATTCTAGTTGCGAGAAGTAAAATTCTTGGGTCACTAAGTCTTCAAGTGGGGGATTTCGATGGATTCGAGTAAGGTTTAGCAGTGAGGGAGTGTGGCTAGACCATGATACCGATGGAAGTTTGTAGTTTTTTGGGGTTAGCAGGTTACAACCTCCAATTTATAAGAGGATTTTCAAAGATTACAGGTCCTTTGACGAATTTGACTCTTAAGGTCTTTCCTTTTCTTTGGGATAATCATTATCAAATAACTTTTGATAAGCTAAACGACAATCTGACTTTAATACTAGTGATTGATGCGTCCTTTTAGGAACTTAGGGGAGTTCTACAGTAGGAGGATTGGGTTATATCTTATCAGGAAAGGATATGGCAGTTATTGGTTGGTAGAGCATAGTCCTACTCAGTCAGTTCTGAGGGTGACTTATGCTTCAAAGGGAGGTTGATTATCCCAGACGATGAGGACATATGATGCTCATTTATGGAGGATTTTCATGGATCATGATTCTCGATTTATCCAAGAATGGACAAGATGTATCGAGATATGAGGATTAAGTTTTAGTGGGATGGAATGAAGAGGGACATAGCAGATCCAAGTGCACCACTTGTCAAATGATGAAGGTTGATCATCTAAGACCAACCGTGGATTTACAGCCGTTGGAGATTTTAGTATAAAAATGGGTTATTACAGATCGTTTGACTAATGTATATCATTTCTCACCTGTTCACGATAGGGCAATATGCTTAACTTTTCATTACAGAGATAGTGAGACTACATGGAGTGACGCTCAACATTGTTTTGGATCGAGATAAGATCTTTGTGTCCGACTTCTGGCAGAGTTTTCAGAAGGTGATGGGGATAGAGTTGCACTTGAGCACAACCACCTGCAGACCAATGGGAAAATGAAGAGGGTGAATTAGATGTTGGAGGATATGTTGAGGATGTGTATTTTGGATTTTAAGGGTAGTTGGGAGCAATACTTACCATTGGTAGAGTTTGCTAAAAATAACTCATACCAGAGTACTATTGGCATGGAACTTTTTGAGGCTTTATACGGGCAATATTGTCGTTCGCATTCATGTTGGTTAGAGGTAAGGGATAACAAGCTTCTCGGACCAAACATGATTCAGGATACGTCAATAAATATTGAGATAATTAGGAGTCGTATTCGAATAGATCAAGACAGTCAAAAGAGTTACGCTGATGCAAACTAGAGATACTTAGAGTTTGATGTGAGTGATCAGGTGTTATTACGGGTATCTCCCATAAAGGGAGTCATGCGGTTAGACAAGAAAGGAAAGTTGGTGCCTATGTATGTGGAGCCTTTTCCTATCATTAAGAGGGTGGGGCTGATTGCATATAGGCTTGCCTTAGTAGAGCATTTGCAGTAAATTTATGGCGTGATCCACATGTTGTCATTGAGGAGATATATCATAAATGACTTGGCTTCCCAGCGTATAGTGCTGAAGGATAGACTTATAGCTGGACATTACTTACAAGGAGAGAGTTTTTGCTATTTTGGGCAGCCGTAGTGAGCGAAAGCTTTAGTCCAAGGTGGTACTGTTAGTGTGTGTACAGTGGGGGCACCACAATATCATCGAATCTACATGCGAGAGAGAGGATGACATGCAGGAAAAGTATCGAGAGCTCTTTGTGGAAGGTACGTTCAAATATCGATGACAAAATTCCGTTATTGGGGGGAGAATGTAATACCCCATATTTTTATGAGTATTTTATTTCCACGTGTGCATGGATTTGTTAATTTAATTAGGAAAATTAAATTGGTTTCGGTAAATATTATTCAGCAACTTCAGGATTAATATTTATTATTATTATTATTATTTACTTGCATGTAATAATTAAATAAAGATGGGAAGTATTATATTCTCAGTTTATATGTGAAAAGATACGGATTATTATATTATATCGCTAAAGAGTTAGAATGATGATTTTAAATAGTTTGAGGTCAACACATACTGTACACACGAGTCGGGATCGATTAACGATATAATGGTATATTTTTAGTTTGGTGACTCTAATGGTCTTTTTGAGTGCACCAACAATTCGTAATGGGTCGAAATAGTCCAGAATAGGTACCCGAGGGTTATAGTTGGGTTTAGGGGTTTTTAGACATAGTAAGGTCTGTATGGGGGTATGGTTGTATTTTTACCCTTAGGCCTACACCTAAAAACGGCAGATGTGGATGACAACCTCATTCTTGACTCTACATATTAGAGATTAAAGGATAGAACACATAGAAGAGAAAAGGGAAGCAAAGAGATAACATGGCTTGGAGAAGGGAGGAAGAACATCCCCGAAATTCAAATCATCTCTACGAGTCGAGACTATAGATTTTAATCCAACAAGGAAAGTGTTGACTTCGTTTAGATTGCAAGTTACAACAGTTAATTATGATCATGATTAATTAGTAGATAATCTGGAAATTAAAAGATGAGATCTTTGGAGATTAATCAAACGAAATTGGTTTGTGCTTAAGATCTTAGAGTATTTGATAATTAATGAGTGAGAAATTTGTGATGTTGACCTAGGTTTATGATTATAAACATGAATAACATGGATAGGGTGTTAGAATCAATAAATTTCAAGGCTTGATAAATTCTGAGTTGAATGAATTTGTTTAATATTTAGGAATCATTGTGATTTAATGATGGATTTGAGTTTAATACCGTGTTAAAATTCTTCTTTGTTGATTATAAATTGATGTGGGATGTTAATTTTTGACTTTAGTAGGCTTGGGACCTCCATCAAAGGGTTTAAGATGTGAAAACCCAAGGTTGAAGAGAAGGGCGACATAAAAAAATAAACATGTTCGCTAGGGGAGAAAATCGATTCGGTCAAGCGAACCAGTTCAGTTTGTTGGCTTGTACCGATTTTTGTTATGAGTTGGTTTTAATCGTTAGTGCTTGGTAAATGGGCGTATGGGCTTTTGGGAGAGATTGAGTTCGTTAGGGAACATTATCAGGGGTTAATACGTGTGTTAGACCAACGGTTAAATGGATTCGAGTGAGATGAATCAAGTTACAAGCAAGTGAACACTTAAATGGTAAATCGGGAAGTCGATTTGGACTTCGGAATTGGTATACTAGGGCATTGTAATATTTTTGTACGTAGTTAGTACTATATATATGATTTTTACTAATTTGTTTGTAACATACCTACTTGGTAGTCCTATCATTAGGATGTTGCGTGTAGTGGGCTATCCACCCTGGTGTTGACCAGCAGGTATTGGATTGATTCCCCAGGTCATAGTATTGTTGCATGGCAACTATCCATATGTGAGGATAGGTGTTGGTTTGGAGATCGGTTGGGTGCGATGTTATATGGTTGTGACCCCAGACGTATGTTTATGACTACCTCCATTATTTGTGTTTAAGTTTGGGTTTGGTGATAAAATTCTAACTCGGTGGCCCAGTTGTGGTATGTGGTATGCCTAGAGCCCGATAGCACACGAAGGATTCATCTACGAGGTCCATTCTCTGGGGATACCATTAATACGTATATATATATATATAGTACGTGTGTAGCTATGTAATTAAACATGTAAATATACCTAGTAAAAGTAGCAACTATTAGCTAATGGTGACCGTTAGCCGGATGGGCCACGATAGCAGTTATTTATACTAGTTAGACTGGGTATCATGATTAGGATAATAAATTAAATGCATTAGGTGCGCACTGCAGATGAGAAGTAAGGATAAGTCTCATGTGAGTACAGACGATAAGTTAATTATGAAAGTAATGGACTGCAAGTTTTTATTTAAAGCATTTAAATACTTGCAAAATACTTTCAAATATTTTCAAGACTTTGACCCACTAGAAAATATATTTTTGTTTTCAAAACCCTAGGTATGTAGCAGCAGGAACAACAGGGTTAATCTCACTCATGCAGTCATGTGCAGTAGCTGTGGATGCTGCGAGATTGATTGTAGCTGCCTTAGTTCATTTCTATTTATATAGGGTTCAATTTCAGTTTCATCTTTACCTTTTGGGAAAGTTGCCCGTAGTTGGATTGGAAATTTCATTTATGTCTGATATTTTATTATTCCTCTGTATCTCTTATAATGTTTTTTATTCACGATAACCGATGGTTTATTTGGTTTACGTTATTTATAGTTACGCTTATCAATTATCCTTTCATTTATTTTAGTGTATGGTTTTATTGGGTTTATGCTTATATTTTTAATTCGACAGTGATGCTAAGAATGAAATCATAATGATTGCCGTTTAATTTTAATAAAGGCCTAATCAACCAGGATTAGAATAGGAAGGGTGTCATAACCTCAGTAGTGGTATCTTACTTAAAGACGAGCTTTAAGTTAGATGTCTGACATCTCTAACATCACAATACTGACTTGATCAAGGGGTATTGTTCAAACACGACCTCTAAAAATATGTTTAGGGCCCCAATAAGTATAATATGTCCTCAATAACATCCACGAAGGTGTCTGTGGTGCTCATACCAGCCCCAGAACTCTATCCCACAAAGTCTTAGGGTACTTCTGGACAACTCTTGGAAGAAATTTGAATGTTTTCCTTCAAAAGTGCAACAAGTGTCAAAGGTTTGTAATCATCCCAAATTAACCAACAGAGTCAATGGTTCCCATGTAAGTCCATGTCCTTTTTTACAATGGGGGAGACATAATAGGGCCCTGCGCCTTAGAAAAGGCCAAATAAAATTTTCCATAGTGACCATAGACAACTTCACAAAATGGTTCGGGGTACAAATGTAATGACCCAAATCATAAGAGGTCATTTCCATAACCTTTAGGTAATTGAGAGTTACAAAGGCTATGACCAATACTTATAGGCTATGGAATGTTAATAAGGGCGTCGATAATGTTAAGGAGGCCACAAAATTTACACCTCGGAGGTACAAAGAAACCCAACACGTGGATTAATGAAATGGGCTAATCATGTTATTTCTTAAGGCTCAAGTTTTAGAGATTCTAAAAGACTTTTATTAGGGCCTTTTTTGGGAAAATTAGTGGCGCGGATAGAAGCCCTAGGTTCCCTTATCTTCCAATAAATATAACTCTTAGGCTCCATTCCCAAAATATCTAAAACATTTAAGAAAATAATTAGTAACATCCTGAAGAGAGAAAATGAGCATTTAAGGGAAAGTGGAGGTGCTTCCAAAAGGAGGATGAGGAGTATCATTGTTGAGGAGTCAAAATGGCATTATTTATAAGGGAGAAGCATCAATATTCATCATTGTATTAAGTACTTTGGTAAGGGATTCCTTCCCCGCCTTCTTCTTATCTTTAGTAAACCCTAGTATCTATGTTTTGTTGATTTAGATAAGCCTTTTAGAGTAAATCTGAGTTTCTGGGTAATGGCTATGGACTTTTACTATTTATCATATGTTCTTGTTATAAATCATTTTCCTTGAATACTATGGATTTGTGTGCCTAAAGGTTAAACTGATTTTAGAGACTTTTATGCTTTCTTAAGAGTATTGTTAGGGTTTTCCACTATGATCCTTGAGTATGGATTATTTTTGGATAAAACTATTATTTTACTAAAGTAACCCTTGTTATTTAAAGATCGGGAGTTCTAACTCTTTTGAGGCCGCTGATAAAGGAAGTATAGTATCATGCCTTATTTTATTTACGTGGGTTTTTTGGATTATTATGTTGAGAATTTAGGATTGATGCGCCAGATCGAGGCATTATGTGTTGAGTATGGCCTTTTACTTTGTTCTTGAGTCCATAAGGCTAAGTCGAGAGAGATTAATCATGGGATAGATATAGGACTTGCACCTTGGCAGAACTTGGCCAAGGCTATGGGTCTAACAGCAGACCACGGATCTCTCATCCTGGAAGTGGATGAAAGAGGAGGTCTTGGACGATGGCATGACTGGATCAAGAGAAAGTCAGAATATGGTCATGGTTTTAGGTTAAACAGTGGATATTAAGCCTTGTGGGAAGTTGGGGTTAGGTGAACCAAGAGATATTGAAACTTAGGACACTAGAGGTAGATATTTGGGCAGATTTAATCCCTCGACTAATAACTCTTTGTTGCTCCTTGAGGTTAAAATGTCGATTTGGAAAAAAGAACAACTCTCCTTCTTACATTTAAATCTTATCATATATTTACTTATTTATATCTTATTTCTTAGCTCTGTTAGTATATGTGTGATTATTAACATTGGTAGGTTGGGCTAAGGACATTTGGGTTAACCCTTATTGGGTAATTTGAGCCCATCCATTGACTCCTCTCTTTCTCATGTTAAGAGGATGTGTAGGTTGTGTAGAAAAAAGAATCTATAGAGTTATAGTATATTTTGTTAATATTCCATACTAGTTATGGTGAAATCATTATGTTAAGACATTTTAATTATAAATATTTTCTTTGTAGTGTATCAAACCAAGTTATTCCCTAATGCATGTATTAAGGATTGTGGTTCTTTATTTCTTTGATTAAGCCTAATAATTTATATCTGGTTATTTGTATGAAAGAGAAGTTATAGTATTTATGCTTATGATGTCTAGGCCTACTTAGGGGTTTTGGACTAATAAGATTTCCATATTTAAAATTAATCAAACTTTTATCATTCGAGTATAAGAGAATTAATACCTCATCCTGGTAAGGCAAGCCCGCAGGCATTACAATTGGTATCATAATGTATTCTAAAGAATGTGGATATACTTACACTTAGGAAATTCAAACTATGAAACTATAATTATACGTGTGTAGTTATTGTCAGTAATCCATGGCAACAGTTAATTGTTAATGAATTGGAGCAGTCGTGATAAACCATGTTGAGGTCGCGACACATGTTGCCACCAATGGAGGAGCTAAAAGATAAAAATTACCACAAATTGTGGTTGGATTTGGTGAGGTCCTAGCAAGGGAAATTGAGGTAATAATGGCTAAGGGGAGGCATGTTGGATGCATCATTGAGAACTTAAGTAAATTAGGCTTGTAGCCCTTTAAGAAGGAGCCTGACCCCTTGGAGGCTAAGGCCTGGATAAGTAAGACTGAGAATATTTTTCAAATATTGAAATACACCAAGGAGAAGAAAGTTCCCATTGCCATGTTCTTATCTGAGGCAGAGGTTGATCACCAGCGGAAGAATGTTATGGGGACTCAACTTAGGGGAAATGACACGACCATAGGGTGGATAATATTCAAAGATATCTTCTTTGAGAAATATTTTTCATTCGCATATAGGGACAAAGAGGAAGTAGAGTTTCTAGAATTAACTCCAAGATAGATGGGTATGGCCAAGTACGAAGCTAGGTTTGTGGATATTTTACACTTCCCTCCTTATTTGATTGATATTGAGAAAAGAAAGTCTAAGAAGTTTGAAAGCGGTATAACGCCTAGACTCCACAACCGAGTTATTAGTATAAGGTTGTGGACATACTTTGAACTAGTGGAAGTAACCCACATCATGGAATAGGATTTCAAATTAGGAATGAAGGCTAAGGCTGAGAAGAGGAAAGGAATACGTGAGGGAATAATCATAAAGATGATAGGCCACGATAATAGGGGCAAAGGTCACGAAATGCTAATGGTTGCACGAAAAAAAAGTAGATTAAGTAGACATACACTGTAACCATCACCTTTTATAACTATGGAATGAAGAGGCGTTACATCAAGAGCTTCCCCTTAGGAATCAGTTGCTATAATTATGGAGATAAGGGCCACAATGATAAGTAATGCAAGGTGCCAAAGAAGGATGTAGACAAGTCGTGGAATTAGTTTAGGGTCTTTGTAATGAATGAAAAGGATGATAAGAAGGACAAGGATGTTATAGCAGGTATTATTACTATTAATGATAGATATTCTATTGATTTTTTATTCTGACGCTACACACTCCTTTGTATCTACCACCTTTTCATGTAAGTTAAAGATAAGGCCCCAAACCTTGAACCATCCATTGATGATTGATACGCAATAGAATTAACGGTAGAGTTTGTGGCCATTATTAGGGATTTGCCAGGGAAATAGAGGACTAATTTCTTGGGGTGAACATATTTCCTTTAGCAATTGAGGATTTTAATTTCATCTTGGGCATGGATTGGATCTCCACCCACTTTGCTAGGATTGAATGTTATAGAAAGGAAATCATTTTCTGTAAACCTGGAAGATCCAAAGTAATCTTTAAAGGGACTAAACCATGTAAGAAACCCGAGATGTTCCATAAGCTGTAGATTTTAAAGATATCTTTCCAAAAGAACTTCCAAGGTTGCCCCAGAACAGATAAATTGAGTTTAACATTGACCTCACACATGAATTCGTGCCTATTTTGGACGCACCATATAGGGCGGTGCCCGCGAAGTTGAAGGAATTGAAAGACTAGTTAGAAGACATGTTAGGATATGTCTTCATTAGGACTAGTACCTCCTCTTGGGGTGCTCTGATACTTTTTGTAAAGAAGAAAGATGGATCTTTGAGAATGTGCATTGATTATAGAGAATTGAATAAAGTAACGGTGAAAATAGGTACAGAATTGGTGATCTTTTTTTACCAACTAAATGATGTTAGATATTTTTCCAAGATATATCTAAGGCTAGGGTATCACCAATTAAAAATAAGGAATGATAACATTCACAAAACATATTTTAGGACTAGATATGGTCATTATGAGTTTGTGGTCATGCCTTTTGGACTAACCATTTCCTCAGCTGCTTTTATGGATTAATGAATAGGGTGTTCAGTCCATTTCTTGATCATTTTTTCATTGTGTTTATGGATGATATACTCATATACTCGAACATCATTGAGGATCATGAGTCACACCTCTGAGGCGTGTTTGAACTCTTAAGTAAGGAGAAGTTATATTCCAAATTTTCCAAGTGTGAATTTTTATTTGAAGAGGTCTCCTTCCTTGACCAAGTGCTATGACTAAGGTTATAAGATTCCTTGGCCTTATATTCTATTATAGGATGTTTTTGGAAGTATGTTCGAAGATCATTGTGGTGATACCCCGCAGTTTTCGTGCAGTTAATAATTAAATTTTAATTTAATCCACTCATATCGGCTAATAATTAAGTTAATGCGATAATTAGCTTATAGGAATATTTTCTCTTTTAGGACTAACTTTGGGGACGTTTAGAAATTCCATTGGGTTAGTACATTATTTGAGCCAAGTTTCGAGCCTTTTGGAGCATGTTTTGGGCTCATTGTGTTAAGGCTATTTTGGGGTCTATGATTTATAACCTAATTAGTGCCTTGTATAACTTAATTAACAAAACCTAAACTTTTAACACATTAGAGAATAACCCTAACAGCTAAGGAGTTTTAGGGAACAATAAGAGAAGAGATTGGGATTTGGGAGTTGATCTGTACAATCGATCAAAGGTAAGCCTTTTTTATTAAGAATTTAATTATGTTTATGTTAGAATATTAGTATTTCATTGGAAACTAAAATTAATTCATGAAATTAATTTTTAATCATATTATAACCTAATTTTGTAACTAGATTCATTACATGTTTAAGCCGTAATCACACATTGTTGAACTATTATAGTTTTAATGTTGAATCCTTTAATTAAAATATTAAATCATGTAATCTAGATATAAAATCATTATATATGAATCATGGTAAAATTATTTTGTAAAATACCTCTCGTTATATTATTTCTTGTATTGAAATCATAGTATAATTTGTGGAATCTTGTTGAGATGAAGAACTTAGGGCTAAAACCTTATAATTTGAAATTAGATCACATATCACAGTTTTAATTATCTAAAACTTAGTAATATATGTTATTAATACTGTAAACATGTTAGATTATAATGAGAATAGGTAATTTGATATTTAGAAGCTTGAAAATTGGATTTTGTACTCGTTATTGTCGTTTCTTCACCAAGAAGAAGAAGGCCCTTGCGTTGTTGTTGTTCGAACGACATCAGATTCTCATTCAAATGAGAAATATTGTCTCTTTTGAATGAATACGGATTTGGGTTCAGACAACATTGGGATTTGGTTCGAACAACTTAGGTTAGATTATCTTTGAAATTTTAAATACTTAGAGATTATTAATTTGAGATTTAAGATACTATTTTAGGAAGTTTACATTGTTTATGTACAATTATATCGAAGGGGTGTGTGCGCGCTCGTGGGTGATGTACCAGGAGGGATTTATTGGAGTGCGTATGATATTGATCACACAGGTATCCCGATGATTAAGGCAAGTTTTACCTTGATCCTATTTACAATGATCCTACGTACCAACGTTCCCATCTCTTGAGTGAGACAAAGGGGAGAATCATTTCGTATAGCCTAGGTATAGGTTATATGACTGGTGTGAAGGTGAAATGATTTCCCTTCGTTAAAGATTTGAGGTTTATGGTTTTTAGGACCTACAACTATATATATTATGCACAAGTGATCCCTGAAGGCCGTAAGGATAGGCCTTCGTGATTTTATTTGAGGGCTTGAGCATATCCCATTTGTTCGGTTTATGAGTTAGGGATACTCACTTGGTTATTGGACTATGTGATTCTATTCCTCTATATTATGATTATACTATTGGTGCATAGATGAGATTCTATCTTATGGAGCAATCTAAATAATCAACACTTAAGAAGAGATATAATTATGTATCATGGGTTCATTTGGGTTTGGGTTAGACTTGAATGTTATTTTTTTTAGATTGTTTGGGTTGGGATCACAAAAAAAAACAAATAAAATATGGGAGGAATATGCATTATTGTTATTGTGACCCAAAATTAGTTACATTCTTACTCACTGTAGATTTGTTAGGTTTAATTAAATTTGTTGAACTATTTTTTAGGTCCTAGGCAGTAGTAGTCATCTCAGCCCTAATCTTTCTTAGTTGGTGATACATCTAAACTTTCATTTTCAATTCCATCTTCCTTTATCAAAATGTATGTGTGGAGCTTGCATGCTCACCTTTACATACTGAATTTCCATTTCAGCATTGGTGGAGTCGAATTATTGTATTTGGTATTACTTATTGGAGTTAATTTTATTTATTCAGAGGTGAATATTCATTTTGTTGAGATAGTTGTTTATTCCAGTATGGAGTTTATTTATTATGTTTTGTAATGCTATTGTGGTCTTATTATATATCATTTTGATTTACTATTGTCAATATATTTATTATTTTATTTTATGCATGCCATCCTTAGAATGATACAATTTATTTTGACTCTCGTATTATTTATTCTTGGACCTGATAAATCGATTTTTATTTTACGCGGTCAACATAAGTATATGTATCGTAAGAAGGTAGATAATAAATGAAGAGAAAAGAAGGGAGAGAAAGAGAGAGAGAGAGAGAGAGAGAGAGAGAGAGAGAGAGAGAGAGAGAGAGAGAGAGAGAGAATGAAAGAAAATGGAAGGAGTTGAAGAGAAAACTAAAAAAAAAAAAATGGGAATTGGGGGCCTTCATAATCAGCCATAAGAACGCTATAAAGGGGTGTACTAGACCACTATAGAACTGCCATGGGCCTCCTAGAAGCTGTTGGAGAGCTAAGGAAGGTTAGATTGGCGTTTTTAGTGGGGTTTTGATTCACAAAAACTTCCATTTTCAATTTTATTTTTGAGGACCCTCCCTTGAGACTTTAGAAAAACACCAAACATGGACCTAACTCAATTTTTTGTGTAGATTTAATTTATAGAGTCGGATTTTAGATATAGAGAAATTTATTACCATAATTTCTAATATTTTGGAATTGGGTTTCTTAGAGGCAAGTGTACTTCTACTTTTCTCCTTAAATTCAATATGTGCTAAATATTGCCTAAACTTAATATGGATTAAGAATTAAAAGAGATTAGAAACCTAATTAGGGGAAGAATAATCCAATTTATGAGTACCCATATGATTGAATGAAATAAACATGTTAGAATTTGTGAAATGAATATGACTACTCATGCTCGTATTTTTATATGAAACTTAAAATGTTGAGATTTGAGAATTAGAAATTAAAATTTTCAATCATAATGATAGTGTTGGAGTTTTATGGATATTCTTGAACTCTTATTTGATATGCAAATCAATTGAAAACTCTTAGTTTATGGTACAATTTATAATTTGGCATTTATAATGGGAATCATTTACTAAATTAAAATAGGCATCATATGAGAAAGGGTATTATGGGAATATGGACCTCATATCAATCAAAAAATGAAACAAAAATACCCGTAGTATAAGGATAGGTATGTTAGGTCCAAAACAAATAAATAAGGTTTAAAAGGTTAGATCCCTTGGATATGTCACTAAAATGCGTTTAGTGCTAAAAAATGTTGAGTTTATGATTGATGGGCAATTCACAAGGTGTGAAACATTTGAACGCAGATTAAAATAATGTGTTATGAAATCTTAGATGGAAATTTGTCTTATACGCATATACTTGAGAATCATAAGTTTAATGAATAAGAGAATAAATTCTTTAAAATTGAGAGTTATTAGTATATCGGAGTTGAAACTCCATTGATTACGATTAGGAGATATATATAGTGGGTGTATTGGGAAAGTTATGTTGATAATTATAAATTTATATTTTTAAAGATAAAAATCCTAAGTTGCTTATTTGGGGATATTGGGTTGTTACAACAGTCGTAATTATAAATATTCATGATTAGACTTTTGGTACCATTGAATGATTGGGTGGATGTGAGATATGTTATACGTGAAAACTATGATTCGATTTTTTTTATGATTAGATAAGTGATATGGATTTTTTTCCTCGATAACTATTGGTGATGGAATTTAGGTGGAATGATGGGGTTATGATGATATGTATAAGGTTGTTAGTGATATCGTGATTACTAGATAATGATGTGGTGAGGTCAATTTTTATTTTGATTGTATGATATTAACATATGATATTTATCTTTAGGAGTCACGATAATTGGGATTGGTTGATAGTGCATTTGGATTCATTCATAAAATGGTTATGTGCACATGAAGATATGTATAATTACGAAATGGTGTTGACTTATAGTACTTGGTATATTGCATTGGTACATTCAGAGTTATAATATAAAGGATATGTACACGTGAGGTGAATAAATTTTATTTTAGGGATAATTTCAATAATATAAGGAATGGACTTGAGACTTTAAAGTAGTGTTTCATCATTTAAAATAATCGAGTTATATTAACGAGAATATGGTTTTGTAGTAAACGACAGATTTAAGAGTAAACAAAAATACTTGAGAATGTGACAAATGGGTTAAATGGGTCGAGTCAAGTAGTTTTATATATATATATATGGGGTATAAATTAAGTAGTGAGTAGATAAGACATGATTATTGTAGAGTCCTGACAATCGTCCGGCCTAGATAAAAGTGTATTAGAGGGGTATAAATTCGGATATGTTTCCTATTTAGAGTTGTCTTGGGTTAATACAATAAAATGAATTATGGGACTAGCGATTATTTATCTATCTGATATATAGCTAAAAGAATCATTTCAAAAGGGTATGAAAATATATATGTGTGAATGGAATTTGATAAAGACACATGAAGTCAATGAAATCTAAAAGGGACTAACATGATAGTACAATTTGAAAGTATATACATGTGTTGAAATTAGTAAGTATGATACCGATGGAGATTTTTAAACAAATGAATTGAGAAAGAATATTAATGAATAGTGATATACTATATCATGTTTGTGTGACTTGATAATTTAAAAGATCAAGTAAAAGACGTTGAAATTTATTAACGACATGTGAATTATAATTATGAAATTTTATCGAGAGTTGGTAAATATTACTCATGTGTTAATGGCCCTATGCATTGGGACACTTTTTTTATTCTGCTATTATGGTTATGCTTGGGTGGATAAGGTTTAATTCCATATCGTGGGGCTTGGTGACCTCAAAGGGTACTAGAGGCACACATAATTATGATGATCTTATTGGGGGTGTTTGGGGTGGATATGGTTGGATTCTGTATCATGGTGCTTGGTGACCTCAAAGGGGACTCGGGGCTAGACACGATTATGATGATATTTTGTTTATGTTATGATTTATACAATATTGTTATGTATAGCACGTGACTTGTTAATTAATAGATATTATAACTCTAAAATTATGGATAATGATGAACGTTTTTACAATACGAGTGTGTCGGATTATTTCTTGTCTCTTATTTGTAGAATTTTTTTCTACCTTGTGGTTATGTACTCTTTATTTAATTAAAATATTCTATCGTCTTATTTAGTGCATTTATTAGTTATGAATGGGTTCTTGTACCCAAATTGGGACTAACATTTCACGTTATGAGCTAGAATTTAATTGCAACTATGGAGAAATGATAGTTTGGAGACACGTGGACAACAACTATGAGTGTTAATACGCTTGTAGTATTTGGGTATTAATTATTTATACTCTTTATTTTTCTTCCAGTCGTTGTATATGAGAGATGGTTTTCTCGTGAAGTGGCCTTGTATTATTTGGAGATATTGAATTGATTGTACTTAGATTATTTCAATAAAAGGAATTTTTTATATATGGTTATTTATTATGTTGTTTCTCATAGATTATTATTGTTAAGAAAAGTTTTAAATTGTCTCATATTTTTGTCACGTGCTGACAATGATCTTTCATTTGTTTTACTTCCTAGTATTTATTAAATAAGCATGGCCACCATAATTAATATTATTTGGGGTATTACAATGCTCACCTTTACTTATTACATTTTGATTTCAGTATCGGATGAGTCGTATTATTGAATTTGGGATTACTTGTTGGAATCAGTTTTATATATTCAAAGTTGGATATTCATTTTTGAGACAATTTTTTATTCTAGTGTGGAGTTTTGTTTATTATGGTTTGGTTGGTGTAACACCCCCTATTTTTAATGATTTTTAAATGTGGTATTAATTAAAATTAAATGTGGTAAATTAATTGATAATTAATCCAGATTAAAATAAATATTAACTAGCGAGATAAGGGTTAGTATTTATTGATGTGAATTATATTTAATTTTACTTAGTAAGTAAGTAATATTTGATTACGAATTTATTAAAATTGTCGCGAGTAAAAAATACGACAGTTATAATAATTAAGTCGGGATGCGCGTGTCAGTCGCGTCGGGACTCAATTCAATGAGATAGAAGGTAATTTATTTCTAATTCATCCAAATGGTCATTTTGAGTGCGCCAAAGCGTTCAGAAGTGTCGAGATTGTCAGAAAAGTTTACCCGAGGGTTTTGTTTGGATCCCGGGGGAGTTTTAGGCAAAACCAGCATCCGGGGAGGGCATTTTGGTCATTTGTATTTTGGGGAAATAATACCTACGAATTTTCTAAATGTAATATATATTATTTGATAAGGTGGTTAGGGTTAGTTACGTGATAAACAAAGAGAAGTCACAGAGAGGCCATAGGAGGAAGAGGAGGGGAGTTCCAAAGGCTAGAACCACCAATCCTACACCTTTTTACACCTTCACCGCCGCTACCAAAGGATTGTAGATCGGAAAGGAAGGAACACCAATAGACCCATATTCTTCAATGGATCATACCTACATAAAAAGGCAAGTGTTTACACTTGCTAAATTTTGAGTACATAATATATCCATATTAGTGTAGGAACATTCTTCACATAATTATGTCGAAATTAGGTTGAATTGGAAAGTGAATTTGATGATGTTGAAGCAGAACCATGTTAGGTATAACTCTATATATCATGTAGAACGAAATTTATGACTTAAGGAGATTTAAATTGGTAAAAAATCTAGGTTGTTATAGGTTCTTGAAGAGAAATTAAGAAACTAGGTTTTTTATGAAATTATCTTGAATCAATCCCAATATTTGATGCCCCGTGATGAATTTATGATTCTTATACGTTAGAACTCATGTATTTAGGTTGGTATAACATCCAGTACAATGGTTCGGGAGTTTGGGATGATCTAATGGAGGTTTTGGTGATGATTATGGATGAAACCCGTAGCTTGGGAAATGCAAAAATTCAATACCTGTAGGGGCAAATTGATTCGGACCAGAGCCAAATCGATTCGGCTGCCCAGTTTTGGCCACCTTATCCTTTTTGTTCAGAATCTTTGGAAATCGTTTGGTATTCATTGGTGGAATTTAATTTGATATATAATGGGAATTATATTGAAGTACTAGTAAGCCTGTAGTGGATTTTGAGCTCGGTCCTATGAGAAGAAAATAAGGACTAAATTTAATTAGGTTTAATAAAGAGAAATACCTAATTGTGTGAATAATTTGGGTCGCGAGAATTCGAGGAAATCAATGACTTATACCAGTAGGATGTGAGTGAGTTACCTACTGATATTATGTATAAAATAAAGGATACACTTCGAGTGGTGAGAGATACTTGAGAGCGTACGATGAGAAGTAAAGTTATAATATATTAATACTTGGAATATTTGGGATATAAATATAATACGTATGAGGCTTATGATATGGGGCGTGTGTATACCTATATCAATTATATATATATATATATATATATATATATATAGGTTTTGCGTATGCCTATTGTATGATAATTATGTGTATGACATACCTATGCTTCTTGCTATCAGGGGAGGTTTCATGACGTGGACAGTCTTATCCTGATGAGCCCATTCGGGGGAATTTAGGCTTGTACCCAGAACATAGAACCTTGGAAACGTACTATCTGAGAGTATGATAGTTCGATGGTTGAATGGGAGCATAGGTATATGCATGATCCATTTGGCTGGGGACTATGTTCGCCTCTAATATATGTGATTTTTATTTATGGTTCGAGGGAGATATCGAACCAATAGTCCTTTATACAGTGCCAGATGTACTAGCACATGATAGAAGAGCATGCATGCACCATTACTGAGTCTAGAGGTTCCGTATTAGTGTATATATATACTTATGATATGTTCTACTGTGTGAACTTATTAGATAATATGGATAGTGAAATCTAAAATAACTTATATACGTGAACACTTAACTTTCTATATGAAAACTCTCTCATTTGAGATAAAAGATGTGAAAATATTCATTAACGTATTATGTGGAAAATACAGTTAGCTATTATGAGATAATAGATTTGAAGATTAATGATCTTGACTAGTTAGGCGTGACAAAAGTAACTAGAATGGTTTAGCGGTAAGTTAGGCGTGCACACTAGTTGAGAGGTGAGATTTCTCAAGAGAGAGCCCGCATAACCAACATGTATATAATATCTGCTTTTAAGCATTTTCAATGCTTGCTAAACTTTTTTAAATTATTTTCACTCAGGCTCTAACCCATTTATTGCAAATCTATTTTCCCTTGTGTAAACTATTTTAGATGTCCAGCCACAGGGATGCCAGTCGTAGACTATCAGATTATTTGACGTGTTGCAACTATTGTGGGAGTTGGAGGCCCTCATATTAGATGCTTACACTATTATGCATTCAGTTCCTGATCTAGTTATTTCAGTTAGGGCATGTTGCCCATTCTCAGCAAGCATTTATTTTTGACAGATATTGTACTCCTTTATTTCAGTTTGATGGGATTCAATTTTATTATGGATTATTGTATTTGAGACTTTTGAACTATGGCGTTTATTCTAGTCTTATTTATTCAGTATTATTTTATTCACAAGAATGGTGAATGTGGTGAATGGTTTAAATTGTTGGAAATTAATTAACCGATTAAAAGTTTTGACACTAGCTTGGTTAATTATTAGGTGATTAATAAGGTAAATGTTTTTCGACAGTGATGCTAAGAATGAACCAATCGGATATTTTGTTTTAATTTAATAAAGGACTGAGCACCCGGTACGTAATTGGGCGGGGTGTCACAGTTGGCATCATAGATTCATTATGTATTATTTTGTTTCAGTATTGTCTGTTTATCATTTTATTTTATTTTAGACATGCTTAGAATGATACAAAATTCTTTGGCTCTTGTATTATTTATTCTTTGACGTTATCAATATATTTATGAATTTAACAGGGTGTTATAGTTGTTCCCTTGAATATACTAACACATATAGGGGGCAAGTTCATATGGGCTGCAGATTTTTTTAGTTTCAAGACTTTGAAGAAAAGTTAGTAACCACGTATATTTTAACTTTACCTACGGAGGGAGGATTATACGTGATATATAGTGATGCTTTAGGTCATGACATTGGATGTGTACATATGAATGGTGAGGTCATCTCTTATGCTTCTAGGTAGTTTTGTCCTCGTGAATAAAATTATCCCACCCATGACTTAGAGTTAGCATCCATGAACTTTGTCGTAAAAATTTGGAGTCACAACCTTTTTGCGAAAACATGTGAGATTCTTATTGATCATAAAATTCCAACCTACCTCTTCACTCAAAGGGAATTGAATATGAGACATAGGAGATGTATAGAGTTGATTAAGGACAACAATTCCTCTGTCAAATATCACCTCGAAAAGGCTAATGTTGTGGGTGCTACCTTAAGCTGAAAATCTTCAATTAATGCTTTAAAGATAACTAGGCAAGACCATATCTTAAAGGACTTGGGGAGTATAGGAATAGAAATGGTTAGTCAAACCAGGGCCATGGGTAAATTATCAAGCTTAGGGTGAAGATAAAATTGATTAAGGAGATAAGAATCGCTCAGGACGCATACCCTAAACTACAGGAAATTCATGGATCGTAACACCTTAAGATTTGGACCAAGACTTTGTAAGCCGCAAAATGAAGAAATTAAGGCCACCATGTTTAATGGATTTCACTTATCATAGTCTTCAATTAACCCTGAAAACACTAGTATGTACCATGACTTGAAGGAAAAAATATGTTGGCCTAATATAAAGAAGGAGGTCATGGAGTACGTTGCCAAATGTTAAGTTTACCAACAAGTCAATATCGAGCATCAAAAGCCCACGAGATTGCTACAACCCTTACCTATCCTAGAGTGAAAGTGGGAAAACATATCCATGGACTTTAAAAAGGGTCTACTACGAATGCAGAGAGGTATGGATTCTATATAGATAATCGTTGATTGAGTAACAAAATCAACACATTTTTTTCCATAAAGACCGCAGCCAGCATCGAGTTCTTAGATAAGATGTTTATCAAGGATATTATCAGACTCCATGGAATATTAGTGAATATTGTATATGACGTAATTCTAAATTCACCCTTCAAAAGGATATGGGTTGCAGATCCACTTCAACACAACCTTCCATCCTAAAAAAATGGACAAACAAAGATGAAGAATTAGTCTTCGTAAGATCTATTAAGATCATGTACCTTGAAATTTTATGGAAGTTAGTAAGACCACCTTCCATTAATGGAGTTTGTTTATAACAACATCTACCAAGCTAGTATCATGATGGATCCTTAGGGATCTGTGTATGGTAAAAAATATCGCAGCGCTTTTTGCTAGAATGAGGTAGGAGAAAGGAAACTATTGGGACCAAACTTGATAGAACAAGTCGTGTCTAAGGTTAGGATTATATAACAAAGTCTACAAAGTTCACAGCGTAGACAAGAGAGATGGGATGACATAAAAATAAGAGACATAACCTTTGACATCGAGGACCGTATCTTTCTCAAGGCCTCCCCGTAGAAGGGGTTAATGAAATTTAGGAAGAAAGGAAAGCTCATCCCATGGTATGTAAGGACTTTTGAAGTAATATAGAAAGTTAAAATGTTATACTATAGACTTTCCTTGCCTTCAAAACTTTGCAGATGTACACAATGTCTTTCATTTTTTAATGCTGCAGAATTATAAAATTGACTATGACAATATTATCAACCATGGACCTATATAGATCCGTAAAGATTTGAGCTATGGAGAGGTCCCAATAGATATTTTACGTAAGGAGGATAAAGTGTTGAGGACCAAGAAAAATTATTTAGTTAAGGTTCTTTGGAGAAACTAGGACATGGAAGAAGCCACATGGGAACTAGAGTTTGTCCTTAAAGACGAATACCCACAGTTATTTTAAGGTGTGAATTAAACCTTACTGTGTCTATCTTTAAATTATAAGGACGTAATTTCCTAAAGTTGGGGAGATTGTAATGACCCAAACCCTAAGAGTCCACAATCATAGCCTTTCGGATGCAGAGAGATACAAAGGCCATGGCCAATACTACTAAGCCATGAGATGTTACTAATGTCGCGAACTATGTTAAGGAGGCTCTAGAGTTTACATCTCAAAATTATAAAGAAATCCAAAAACGCGGATTAACGACGTGGTCTAATTAGCTTATTTCTTAAGGACCAGGATTTAAGATTATATAAGCCTAAGGGGCTTTTTGAGAAAAATGGTGACGTAATTAGAACCTTAGGTTCCCCTCTATTTATAAATATAACTCTTTGGATTTATTTCCAAAAATACTAAAACCTTCGAGAAAATCACTAACAACACTCTAGAAAGAGAAAGGGAGAATTTGATGGCAAGTGGAGGTGCTGCCAAAAAAAGGCCAAGGAGTGTCACTATTCAGGAGGTGGATTAGAATTGTTCAAAGGAGCGACGCATCAATGTTCATCATTGTACTAAGTCCTTTATTAAGGGATTTTTCCTCTCATTCTTCTTCTCATTTATAAACCCTAGTCTCTATATTTTGTTGACTGAGATGGTCCTTTTAGTGTAAATCTGAGTTTTTGGGTAGTGGTCATGTACTTTTACTGTCCATCACATGATCTTTTTGTAACGAATTTCCCTTAAATATGATGGATTTGGGTTCTTAGAGGTTAAATCAATTTTAAAGACATTTACACTTGCTTAAGAATATTGTTAGGGTTTTCCACTTGGATCCTTGAGAATCCAAATTATGATCTTTTTTGGATAAAACTATCATTTTACTAAAGTAAGGAGTTATAACTCCTTCTTCGAGGCAACAGACATAGGTTGTATAGTATCATGTCTTACCTCATTTATGTTCTATTTTGGATTCTGACGTTGAGGCTATGGCACTAACGCACCAGGCCAATGAATTTAGTGCTAAGTATATCCCCTTGTTTTATGCTTGAGGCCAGATGTCTCGGTCGAGGAAGATTGATGTTAACACACCCTATTTTCTATACCCAATTGATTAGGTCGAACGCAAAATACAGGGAGCGCTAAATAATTTATATCATCCTCGGCATAAAAGTAAATACAAAAATGACAGTGAATAAAAACCATCCATAATAAAAACTCAAAGAAGCATGACAATAAGAATAAATAAATTGAGATAAAACTAAAACTCTAATAAAACTAAATCCACAGTGATAAAATCTCTTTATACAAATGCCTCAACTGAAAAGAAAGATACAACTGTAACCACCGCGAGTCAAAGCTAATCAATAAAAGTAAATAATTAAATGATACATCAACTCGTACTCAAAGGATTATGATGAATCTTCAACCACTATAAGTTTGAATGATCCACCTCTCTCAAAGGTGATGAGAGAGGTGAATGATCCAATCTATCTTCGGGGGACCTTCTCGTGATTATATCGTTAAACCCGTAGAAGTCCATCACCTAACATATTTAGAAACATTCACATAAAAATTGGGGATCACTATGCAATCACACCACCAGGTAGTTCCATACCAAAACTCGGCCGATGGATTGGATCATTCACCCCTCTCATCACGAAATATAAATCGACTGAACGTATGATTAATACATATCAGCACACGATCCCCACCCCTAGATATAACCAAACTCGTTCAATGGATCCAATTGTCCTGTATCCCGTCACAAAATGACAACCGACTAAACGAGTGATATCGACCTCCACAAAGTCCTCCGTCAGTGCGATACATGGTCAGGACCACTTGAATCCAAAACCCCGACCGATATATTCACCATGAGTAACTAGTATCTTTACATAATAAACCAATATATATATATACACACACACACACACACACACACACATACATGCTAACATGTACTCTCAAGCATACCCAAATTGTCCAAATCCCCAAACATTAGATTGTCTATTAAACTCCTAGGTTTAACTCCCAATGCTTAATGAATCTCAACATTGCAACATAATGTAATTACCACATAAAATAGGATACACATTCCCTCAAGTGTACTCTAAACTATCACAATCCTCGTCATTAGATTGTCCGATAAATTATTAGGTTCATAAATTTCACAAACCTCATTAAAGCTCTCTTCGTAGTTTAACACACTCTAAACTATGAGTACACCTCTCTCTCTCTCTCTCTCTCTATATATATATATATATATATATATATATATATATATATATACACACACACACACACACACACACACACACACACACACAGTCAGGCTCTCTAACATACCTTTTAGCAACATACCTATGAACATACCCATTTTTTTAAATAGTAAAAAAAATAATTTTGAGATGATATTTTTTATAGGGTTCATTGATATACCCGTATATACCCTCGGCCATGCCGAGGGCACCCTGCGCCTCATCAGGCCCAGACGACCCCTAGGGGGCGACCCTTCATCAGGCTCCATACGATCCCTCAGGGGCTGACCCTTCATCAGGCTCCGACCGACCCCTCAGGGGGCCGACCCTTCATCAGGCTCCAGACGACCCCTCAGGGGGCCGACCCTTCATCAGGCTCCGGACGACCCCCCGAGGGTACGACAGTACGAGGCCCAAATTAGGTCAGACTCATTGTCGGAAGGAACTTTGCCCTCGGCCTCATATCAAAGGGTGACATCATCACAGCGCCCATACAGTAGAGAGAGAGAGAGAAAGTGAGCTTATGTGCATTGTATCCAAGGCCATTAGTGCCCATACTTAGTGGATCACACACTCACAGTGGATGTAGGCCTAATTGGCTGAACCACTATACATCACTATCTTATTCCTCTTATACTCATCTCCTTCTACACACTTACACACTTATACGCTTGCATCTCTATGGCTGCCATGGTTACTATTGTTTGAGCTCATCATCACTTATCTGGTGGTGCTGAATCTCAGCATCATCAATTTGGCGTCTTCTGTGGGAACGAGAAGACATCTATTCCTTTATACAGCTTGACCTCACTGGGGACTCTGGTGGTGAACCAGTTCTCCCCCTAAGAGGAGATGTTTCACCATTGAAAGAGGCCTACTAAGGTTCTCAAGCTCACCAGTCTTTTTTTCAGTTCAGCTATTCACAACTCAAACACATGGCACCGGAGATGCCACCACCACCACTTCCCCCACCGGATGATGGGGGAGGACCCAATTCTAGTCATCCACCACCTCAGTCTGAGATGGCTGATGTGGCGGTAGCCTTGAAGTCTCTGGAAGCGAGCCAACGGATCATGCAGGAGCAGTTCACAGCTTTGAGCCAAAACATACTAAGACCACCAGGGGTCTCGCCTGAGATGATTACTCCGGCAGCAGCCCCAGGATAGCATGAGGCCAAGGGACCACCCTAGGCACCACGCAAAGACCTGCCACCCCCTCAGCGGCGTAGGGATGTTGATGATCCCCCGGCGTCTACGCCTGGGAAGCAAGGGAACCCTTTCCGTGAAGATAGGTATGACGATCTGGAGGGAGAGGAGGACCCCATAGAATGCTGGGAATTATATGAGGTCTCCAATAATACTGTAAGACCTCTCCAAGAGAGCAGAGGGATGCGCGGAAGGCAAAACCCTGACGATCGCCCGAGAGGCTCTGCTTTCGATCGCCTAAGCAGGGGTTCGGCCTTTGAGAGGCTGGGCCCAGTGAATGACCTGCGGGAAAAATTTTCCAGGTCAAGGAGTGCCGTGAGGTTTAGAAGGGAGGCAGCAGATGACCGACCCCACGGGGGCCGGCCCCTAGGACGGGACGACGGCCAGGGGGAAGTAAACAGCCGACACAGGCCAGCCACGGCAAGACCCTCCGTCCATCTCAAAGAGGCGTCAGGGGATAACATCGGCCTGGCCGACCCTACGAGGCCCTGGAATGACTCGATACAGCGATTGGAGGATAAGATTGGCGATATACTGAAAAGCCGGTACCCTCTTCAGAGGGGATACACCATAGGCTCACCCTTTGTGGGGAAGATAGTTAACTTCCCTACGCCATCAAAGTTCAAGCCACCTGTGGTCACCCCAAGATACGACAGGAGCACCAACCCTGTCCACCATGTTGAGATGTATCAATCAGCAGCAGACATATACTCTATCTCAGATGAGATGAGGTGTCATGCCTTCTCTGGTATCCTGACTGGGGCTGCACATGTCTGGTACACGTCTCTTCTAAAAAATTCCATTGAAAACTTTAAGCAGTTGGAAGACCGGTTCATCCACAACTTTTGCTTTGGGATGAGGCCACATAAGAAGACCACCCACCTGCTCTATGTTAAGCAGGGGAAGAATGAGAGTCTGAGGGACTATATAGCCAGATTCAATAAAAAAAGCTGGAGGTGGAAGACTATGAGGGGAGCATAGCTATGAGGGCCCTGATTGGAGGACTCCAAAAGGGGAAGATGTTATGGAAGCTTTCTGAAGACCCTCCGAGGACGATGGCAGAATTGCTATCAACAGCAGGAAAGGTAATGAATGCCGAAGAGGCGATGGCCGCAAAATACGAAGATGAAAAAGGAGGCGCTAGTGGGGGTAAATACCCTAAGAAGAACAAAGAGGGGAAGAAGAGGTCTACGGACGACAAGTTCGCTGGTTACACCCCTTTAACGGTCAGCTATGAACAGATTCTCAATGAGATAAAGAGTGACCGGTCTCTGAAGTGGCCTGAGAAGTTGAGGGCAGCCCCCAACAAGAGGAATAAGAACCTGTGGTGTGAATTTCACCAAGACCATGGCCACGTGACAGACAAATGTTTCACTCTGAAAGATGAGATTGAGAAGATGCTGAAAGAAGGGAAGCTCATAAAGTACGTCGACTGAGGTGCCTTCAAGAGAGGCCGAGGGGACGACCCCAGGAAAAAGCGAGGTGATGCATGTAGAGAAGGTCCTCAAAAAAGAGGGGACGTCCCTTCTGATGATGAGGACGACCCTGACCTCCCGCCAAGAGACGACCAAGGCCCTATCAAGAGGATTAATATAATCTCGCTTGGAGTGGGAATGATCTACGGGGGTCTAACAGGAGGAGGGTCTGAGGTCGCTGACAGGAAGGCCCATGTGGCTGAGGCCAAGGCAGTGACGAAGACGGTACACTCAACCTCTCTGGAGGTCAAGTCAGAAAAGAGGAAGAAGGTCGATATGGACACTCTGATAGTGGGGTTCTCGAGAATGGACTTTAAAGGCCTCTTAGCCCCACACGACGACCCACTCGTCATCACAACTAGGATGCACGGGGGTGAGGTGCCGAGGATGTTGGTCGACGGGGGAAGTTCTGCAGATGTAATGTTTTGGCCGTGCTTCAAAGCCTTAGGTCTCAGTCGTGCTAGACTCGTCCCATACCATCATCCATTGATTGGGTTCAGTGGGTAAAAGGTTCATCCCCTTGGAGTGTATGAGGCCGATGTCAGGATGGGGGACGAGTGGCCGAGATGACTTACCAAGAAGGTCAGTTTCTTCGTGATGGATGAACATGTGTTTTCGTCCTACAACATCATACTGGGGCGTGTAGACCTCAAGGGGTTTGAAGCTGTGCCGTCTACGGTCCATCAGATGATTAAATTTCCTACCCCTACGGGGTGGGGGAAGTTCAGGGAGACCAGACGACAGCGCGAGAATGTTACTATAACTCCGCTGAAGAAAGGGAGGCACACAAGAGGGCTACAACCACTTACAATATTGATACCCTAGACCCCAGGGATGAGACGAAGCTAAAGAAAGGAGAGGCCGCGGAAGAGGTAGAATCCATCATCCTCGATGAGGATGACCAGGAAAAAACCGTCCAAGTCGGCAAGTCTCTGAAGCCCAATATCAAGGAAGACCTCATTAAACTGTTGAGGAGAAGATGAAGCGTCTTTGCGTGGAGTCATGTAGATATGCCGGGGGTGACCCTAAAATCATGTGCCACAAGCTCAATGTGGTAGAGGGAGCAAATCCGATAAAGCAGAAGAGAAGAATTTATTCTCGAGAAAAGTATGAGGTCATTAGGAATGAGGTCAAGAAGCTAGAAGATGTTGAGTTTATTAGAGATGTCATCTACCCTGAATGGTTGTCCAATGTAGTCATTGCCCCAAAGGCCAACGGGAATTGGAGAATGTGTGTGGACTTCACCGACCTCAACAAGCATTGTCTCAAAGACAGCTTCCCTCTCCCCCGCATTGACCAGATGGTAGACGCTACCGCAGGCCATGAGCTCATGAGCTTTATGGATGCCTATTCAGGGTACAACCAGATCTTCATGAACCCTGAAGACTCGGAGAAGACAGCCTTCATTACTGACAAGGGGACATACTGTTATAGGGTCATGCCCTTTGGCCTAAAAAATGCGGGGGCAACATACTAGCGCCTTGTAAATAAAATGTTCGAAGACCAAATTGGGAAGTCTATAGAGGTCTATGTAGATGACATGCTGACTAAGAGTTTGAAGGCAGAGGATCATGTGGCAAACCTGGAGAGGACCTTTAATACAATGAACAAATACCAGATGAAGCTTAACCCGGCCAAGTGTGTCTTCGGGGTCGGAGCAGGGAAGTTCTTGGGGATCATTGTCAAGCAAAGAGGCATTGAGGCCAATACTGAAAAAGATAAAGGCCCTTGTTGAGATGAAGACCCCCAAGTCCATTAAAGACGTTCAGAGACTCACAGGGAGAGTTGCTGCCTTGAACAGGTTCGTGTCTAGGGCCACAGACAGGTGTCTACCATTCTTCAAAATTCTCAGAATAGCCTTCGAATGGAGTGAAGAGTGTGATGAGGCCTTCAAGGAGTTAAAATCATACCTGGGGTCTCCCTTGTTGTTGTCACGACCCGTGTAGGGTGAACGACTTTATGTGTACCTCGCCGTCTCAGTGCAGCCATTGTGAGAGACTAAGATGGAGTACAGAAGCCTGTGTATTTTAACAGAAAGGCACTCCAGGGGCAGAGCAAATATATCCAAGGATGGATAAGTTGGCCTATGCCTTGATCCATGCATCGAGAAAGATGAAGCCATACTTCCAGTCCCATACAATGGTCATCCTCACTGACTCTCCCCTTAGGCAGGTTTTGCACAAGCCTGAAAAATCAGGGAGGTTAATGGCCTGGGCTATAGAGCTGGGGGAGTTTGACATAGTGTATCAGTCTAGGACGGCCATTAAAGGGCAAGCATTGGTAGACTTCGTGGCCGAGTTTACTTGGGAAGATGATGAAGTCGAGGGTGAGAGCCTCGGGAAGATAGATACCCAACGGGGTGAGCTCACTGACACACCTGCAGATAAGGCTGAGACAAGCACCGCTAGATGGAAAGTGGCTAAAAATGAAGGGGGAAGATATCTCTTTAGACAGGGGTCACTCACCGAGGGAAGTTTCTCAGAAGAACACACCGTGTGGAGTCTCTTCGTCGACGGGTCCTCTTGCGAAAGCGGGAGTGGAGTTGGATTAATAGTATCAGCACCCGACGACACAGACATTGAGTACGCCCTGAGGTTTAACTTTAAGGCCTCCAACAACGAGGCCAAATATGAGGCCTTGATAGCAGGCCTCTCCTTGGCCAGATTTCTTAGTGTCGGCCAGATTTTGGTTCATAGTGATTCGAGGCTAGTAGTGAATTAGATACTAGGAGCCTACGAGGCCAAGGACGAGAGGATGGCTAGGTACCTTGAGAAGGTGTGGTCGTTACTGAAGGGCTTCATAGAAGTGAAATTAAAGAGGATACCTAGGATCGACAATGGCCGTGCTAATGCCCTTGCTAGGTTGGCCTCGGCAACTAGGACAGACATCAGGAGGACGATCCCAGTGGAAATTTTTCTTCGGCCAACTATTGAAGATGCTGAGGGAACACTTAGCAATTGCCTAAATGTTTCTCAGGAAACTTCATGGATGGACCCTCTGATCAGATACATTAAAGAGGGGGAGATGCCAGAAGCAAGGAAAGAAAGGAAGAAGTTGAGATATAGGGCTGCGAAGTTCACTGTCATTGGGGAAACTTTGTACAAAAAGGGATTTTTACTCCCCTTACTTAAGTGTGTGCACCCATCTGAGGTCCCATCCATTTTGCAAGATGTGCACGAAGGATCGTGCTCAAGCCACATTGGGGGCATATCCTTAGCGAAGAAGGTGATCACCCAAGGGTACTGGTGGTCGACCTTGGGGAAAGACGCCGCGGCATATGTAAAAAAGTGCGATAAATGCCAGATATTTGCCACCATCCCTCACCAACCCCATCAGCCTCTTACCTCCATTACATCCCCATGGCCATTTGCAGTGTGGGGGATCGACCTCGTAGGACCCTTACGAAGAGCAGTCAATAACTATCGGTTCCTCATCGTAGCGGTTGACTATTTCTCAAAATGGGTAGAGGCCAAACCGATGGTCACGATTACAGAGCAGAAGACCTTCCAGTTCATCTGGAAAAATGTTATATGCAGATATGGTCTCCCCAACACCCTCATCTCGGATAACGGGACTCAGTTCAAGAATACCTCTCTACAGAAGTACTGTGAAAGGGTGAGTATCAAACAATTCTTCTCTACCCCGGGCCGACCTCAGGCCAATGGGCAAACAGAAGTTACAAATAGGACAATCCTAGATGGAATCAAGAAGAGGCTTGAGGAGGAAAAAGGAAGATGGGTCGAAGAGTTATATGTCGTGCTGTGGGCATACAGGACGACAGTGAGGACCTCTACCGAAGAGACCCCATTCATGCTAGCTTATGGCTCAGAAGCCGTCATCCCCACCGAGATTGGGTTTCCTACTCCTAGGGGCCAAATGTATAACCCCCGGAGAAATACAGAAGAGAGGAGACTCGACCTAGACCTGATTGAGGAAAGGAGAGAAGTATGGAAGACAGAAAGAGGCATTATATTACAGAATGATGTTTGTTCTACAAAGGTAAAGTATAAAAATGGATTACACGAAGAGGGTATAGGCTACAGACAGCCACCCTATTGAGCAATATCAGAGGGCAAGGCCTCAACATCAATGGGAGATTCTTCTATGACCATAACAGGTCGAGCCTCAGACGTGCCCGTGCCTTTGGCATGATGAGATTACACTTGGGCTAGGGCTTTAGCAATAAGTGGATCGTCCAGTTGAACTGCCTCTAGAGCGGGGCGGATGGACGACTCTGCATCAGTAAACTTTAAAACGACCCACCGACATGCTATCCTAATTCCCCTCTCCAAGTATTCAAGGCCGAAGCCTTGAAACTCGTCTGAGAGTTTATAGGCCTCCACAGCATCGGCCTCAGCCTTCTTGATAGCCGCCTCAAGATCGACCTTGTGCTGAACCTCCAAGTTAATCAAGGCTTCATCTTTCTCCTTTATAAGCAGGTCCTTGGCCTGCTGGTCGGCATCATGCTGTCTCGTCAGCTCATCCAAGACCCTGGCATGCTCAGTCTTGGCACTCTCCAGTTCAGCCCTCGCAGTCTCGAGCTCTATCTGCAGGTCGACCTCATGCTGAATGGCCCTCTCGACTTCATAAAACTTCTGTTGATTCTTAGCCATCCACTTAGTGGCAGAGGTAAAGGCACAGACAGATTGCACAGAAAAAGACACTTGTTAAGTGGCTGAGGAAATAGTTGGTGGAAAATTTAACTAAGGAGATGGAAGTAAAAATAAATACCTAAGTCAGTGTGTGCAGACCATTGTCATACACCTTGGCCGAGGGAATTTTAGACAAGAAATCATAGTCAACGGCCGAGGGGACAGAGAACATAGAGGCTTTGGCAGCCCTCAGATTGGCAATCAGGGAGGACGGCTCGGCCTTTAGAAGCGCCAAGTTCTGGGACCAGAAGGCCCCCATGATGGAAGATGAACCATCCCCCTCAGATGAATCTACCCTCATCCTCGTCCTTGAGTTCGGCCAAGGGTTAACAGGAGTTTCAGGCTCTTTCCTTTTGTGGCTATCAGCAGTCGGCTCAACAACTGTCGGCCCCACGGCCTTCATCTTCCTCGGAGCTTGCTGAGGCTCCTTGCCTTTTTTTTTGCCCAGACCTGATAGTAAGCTGGGAGCAGTCATTTCCCAAAGTTGATCCGATATGCCAGAGGGTCGACCTGAAAGGAAGACGACACGTCAGAAAAATGCAGAGACAATGATGAAACACTTGAAAAAGTAAAGAATGGAAAAAATAATATAACTCACATAGTTCTGTCAGGGGGTCGACCCTCAAACCAGCTTCCTTGAGGAACCGAGGGGTCATCAGATCTTCAAACTTTGGAAGTTCACTCCCTCTCCCTCGTCCTCTCAGATATTCAGCTATGTCTTTCTCTTCCAAACTAAGTCCGGGGTCTGACCTGGCCTTCATTGAAGGGTTAGACCATCTTCTGGGGACCCTCGGACCGTCAGCTACAGGTTGTGCCTCGTCAGAGAACTCCCACTCTCCGGAGACGAAGAAGAATCTCTTCTTCCAATCGTGGTTGGAGGTTTGTGCCACGTGGAGAAGTTTTTTGTCAGACCTCCTCGCTCCCAGGTGATAATACCTAGGTGGTTTGGACGAGGAGGTGATATTGTAACAGGCCAAGAATATGTCGGTCGAGGGCTCATCAATGAAAGCGTTTTTCCATAAGGAGACATAACCAAGGATCGTCCTCCAAGAGTTGGGAGGAAGTTGAGAGGGGGCAACGCCGAGGGCTGATAAAATATCTACGATAGCAGGATGTAAAGGGAGTCTGACACCTACCTTGAACATTTATTCGTACACCGCTATCTCTCCCTCTTCACCCTCAAAGACCATCTCGTCCTCAGAGGGAACCCTCATAGATATGGTGGGAGGAACACCATATGCATGCCTCCACAGAAGAAGGTCACGATCCCTAACCGAGGAAATATAAGACGAGGCATGAGATGTGTCAACTGGGTCATCTGAGTCCTCATCATCCTTAGTCCCCTCACCCTCGGCCTCGGCCTCATCACCTGTAAGAGGCCCTTGGGGAAAAGCCATCTGAAAGGCATGTGGAGATAGAGTTGTCACATGGACAGCCTCGGAAGTAACCATACCCTCGGCCTGTCGGCCTGGGCTTAGGTCAGACGCCTCTCCTCTCCCAGAAGGTCCAGCGCCAATTGGCGATGACGCTCTCTCATCCATCTCACTCGAATAACTCTCGGCTGGACGACAAGACGACCCACAAGACTCATAGGGTCTTATTGTGGCAAGAGTAATGGGAAAAATGGGTCGTACCCAATTAGGGTCGGCCCCTCATCTCCTCTCCTCCTCTTCCTCTATTCGCCTAATCTCTACGAAGAGCTTCTCTCTCAAGGATGGGAACTCCTCGGCTAAACTGTAAAGCCTCCTAAGCATTAAGGGGGAGACCCTACACTTGGATGAATTTCTAAGCTAACTACAAACAAGTTTGCAATTGACCAAGCTGGACTTTTGGATTGAAACAAAAGAAACCAAGTGTTTTAATCAATAACTCTCAAGAACCAGTCGCCGGAGAAGACGCCAGAAAAGTTATGAAACACCCTAAGGAAAATCCTACCCTACAAGCCTAAAACAAAAAGCAGGCAAGAAATGAAGGAAAAGAGGACACTAGGGTAGAGGAATTACCTAAGATGGAAGAGCGAGACTACCAAACTCGAAATGTTGAAATTTGTAGAAATGGTGGTTTGTCTGCTGGAAATCTAGAGAGAAAGAGAGCTTGGGCGCGAAAAAGAAGAGAATGAAAGGTTTCAAAAGTTGCTTATATACCTTAGTGATGAGTGGGCCCATTACCCAAGGCAAAGCACAGCCCACGAGGAGGACATCATTAGGGCACAAAGCCCCAAGCAGCATGCAGCCGCCAGGCCTTGAAAACTGGAACGACATTGGATAAAAATTTGACAGGTGTCACATCAGCTTAATAGGTGTCATACATCAAATAGACCATACACTTAATCTCAAAAGCAACATTATCCCTCAGCCATCTCAGCATCATCTATGGCTAAGGGCTGGGGGTGATTGATATACCCGTATATACCCTCGACCATGCCGAGGGTGCCCTGCGCCTCATCAGGCCCAGGCGACCCCTAGGGGGTCGACCCTTCATCAGGCTCCAGACGACCCCTCAAGGGGCTGACCCTTCATCAGGCTCCGGACGACCCCCCGAGGGTACGACAGTATGAGGCCCAAATTAGGCTAGACTCATTGTCGGAAGGAACTTCGCCCTCGGCCGCATATCAAAGGTCGAGGGTGACAATATCACAGCGCGTGATTTGGGAGACGCGTGGAACAGTGCGCGTGAGGCTCACATGGCACATGGGATACCGTTATAACAAAATCACACCCTCACGTGAGGAAATATTATATCATCATTTGGCATCTACAGGTGTCAACAGGGGATTGGCTAGATCATCATTCACATGCACCATGCATACTTGGGGGGTACACTACACCTCCCAAGACCTATATATACTTGTCACCTACAACCCTACAGGGGAGATCGATCAATAATTGTAACCCTTGCAAAAACTTTGCTTATACACACAGTAAAGAGAGAGAAAGTGAGCTTATGTGCATTGTATCCAAGGCCATTAGTGCCCATACTTAGTGGATCACACACTCACAGTGGATGTAGGCCTAATTGGTTGAACCACTATACATCACTATCTTATTCCTCTTATAATCATCTCCTTCTACACACTTACACACTTATACACTTGCATCTCTATGGCTGCCATGGTTACTATTGTTTGAGCTCATCATCACTTATCTGGTGGTGCTGAATCTCAGCATCATCATTCATGATATTTCAGTGTGCCCCTATAAAAAAAATCAACTGAAAATAACAATTTTTGTTATTTTTAAAAAATAGGTCAAAAAACAGGCAGTTTTTACACTTTAAAACTGTCAATTTCTTTACCTATTTTTAAAAATAACAAAACACATTATTTTGAGCTGAATATTTTTACAAGGTGACGCGACTTAGAATTTGTCAAAAATGCGTTTTATCTAGGCTCAAGTGCAAGCCTGTCACGTTAGTAATAATCCGATAAGTCGGGATCGTATCCACAGGGAATAAAAATTGATACATTTTCAGGAGTAGTTATTTAACCTTAAAATGATTCCTCTAAAGAAATAAAAAGATGAATGATGATTTCCAATTGTGATAAAATAAAGTGTGCACAAAAACAATAAGATTTGCAAAGAAATTGGATTTGAAAATGAAAGAAAATAGGGTGGGGTACAATCCCTCAAACCTTAACGAATTACCGTATAGAATACTAGAATTGCAAATTAAAATTTTGACTAAATCCAATCTTTATAGATCCTAAGTATTACATATATGAGGGAACTAGCCCGCATCATTTGTAATCAAAGGTAAATACAAAGAGGTGAATAGACAATTATGCTTGCATGGTCTTCTTAAACATCCCAAGTACCTAAGGCAAAAGAGATTAAAAGATCGGCTATGTTTGTATAATTTCCATACACGATTTGATCAATATTTAATTTACCCTCTATTTTCTACATGGATAATTCACCCCGGAATGAGTTCATGTACCCCAGCCCTTAAGAATTTAGCTAGACATGATTTGATTAGAAAACAATTTCATAAATGGAATTATGGATCTAACAAACATTGGAAACAATTTACAGAATAATTGATATTTAAGCAGAAAACAAATAAGAGAATGGAAATTTTATACTTGTATTCAGCAACAGGAAAAGCAAATGACTTTGAAACCAGAAAACTTATTCTTTATCAACCTTACAAACTAGGGTTTATGAAAACTTCTACCAAAGAAACTACAGATTTCCTAACTTCTGAATTTCTCTCTCTAATTCGACTCCCTTGGAAAGAGGTAGGGCTTGGTCTTTTATAGCACCAAGTAGCACGAATTTGACAGCTAGAATCGCTTGTTGCGCAAGATTTCACCAGCAATGCACTTCTAAATCTTCATAATAAATGTCATGATTTCGCATACCCGAACCGGTCCGGATATCCCTCGGATCGATCCGTTTAGTAGCCACTGGATCGGTTCTTTTTTTAGCTCACCGGATCGGTTCTGCTATCATCGGTTCGACATCCATCCGGGGTCTACTGGAATTGGGACATTTCGGATCGGTCCGCTTTATACCGGATCTGTCCGATTTCTTCCATGTTGACTTTTTCCTTTTCATCTTTGACTGGCCATAACATTTGCTCTCGAGCTCTAATTTGAGTGTTGTTTCTTCCGATGCTCTTGTAAAATCAAGATCTTCAACTTCCCTTTAGGCGTCGATATCAAACTTTGGGTATAAATTTACGATTTTGCCCTTTGACTTTTCTTCCTTTCTTTTGTTCCTTTCTTTCGGTTTCTTTCTTTCTTTTCTTGCACTCCATTCCTGTAAAATCCATCAAAAATACACGAAACTCGGGGTACTTGTTAGAAATAGTCAATGGCCATGATATGAAATAAAAATGGTTCAATTACCTTGTTCGAGATATCAAAATCACTAACTTAAGGGGCTAAATTCAGAAGAATTTATGCTGGGTCAAATCCCCCTAACTTAGGATTTTTCACGTCCCGGGCAATGTAACTGAAGCTACCCATTGTTTATTTTTGAGAATTCCTTTAAAATTCAACTTTCGCAGGCATGCGGTTGCATTGAGCATATGCAATAAGCCTTTAAACCCCTAGGTTACCCTAGTAGGATGAGTTTTGTCTCGTGAGGGTTTGCAGTGAATACACCCACAAAATTCTTTATTGACTCAAATAAATATCAAAATACTTAAAAATTGTACAATTTAAACTTTTCGAAAAATAATCACCATAAATTCATATTCAAATATCTCAAACGATAGTGTGTGTGTGTGTGTGTGCAAAGCCAGAAATTAAACCTCAAATTTCCACCGATTGAGCATTACGTTACTTTTCGAAAATTCGTTTTGATTCAAATTCTTACGGATGCACTCACAAACGAATCACTCGGATTGTGGTTATTTTCTCTTGGTATGCATGATATAAGGAGTAAATATAATGGACACAAATTCATGCATACAAAATTGAAAAGAAGGAAATATATGGTGAAAAGATCTCATCATCGGAATACGGTTATTAGGAAACGGGAAACATCATCTCTTAATCACACCATTTTAATTTCATTTACTATCTTTTCATATCTTTTCTCTCCATGCAGTAATTAATTTCGCCGTTCAGACTCGGTTAGGACTTTATCGGGTTATAAGGTGTAAAGGGTAAAATTGGGAATGGATGGAAAGTTCGGAATTGAAAAATGTCCTGATGACGTCCATTTGTGCTTTTTTTTCGAGCATTTGCTCATTTTTCTCTTTCTTTTTCAATTTTCTTTTTTTTTCTTTTTTTTTCACTATTTTTTTTTTTTTGTTGAGCATTTTTTTTGTGTTTTTCTCTTGCCCCTTTTTATTGCACAATTTGGACTTACTTGATGAATTTTCTTAATTTTCACAATTCCGGGCTATTTGGGTTTTTCGGGTTATCAAACGAAAGGGAAACATTTTATTAGGCTCAATTTGGGTTGCAAAGGGATAATTTTTCACAACGTTTTTTTATGGCTAATATTTTTGGGTTAAACAAACGAGGGCCTACTTCATTGTCCAAATTGCTCATCACATTACCATATACATCTCGAGATAAATAAAGCTTAGAGATATATTTAGCATGAATTTCAAGACAACATTTCACACATTTCCATTAACCGATCAAAACAAAGGATTGAGATCATCAACGACCTATTAAAATACTGAAAAGAACTTTGAGTTAATCATAAACTTGGATTGATTTAAAAACTCAAAAAGATCGATAGGCTCGAAATCTCACCGGGTTTGATCAATCTCCACACTTATTCGTAAAGTCGTCAATTTTCTTTTAATTTCCATCTTTAGTCAATTTTGGCTTAGTGCAATTGAGATTTAACAATTTGAGACTTCAAATAGAATAAAGGTGACAATTTTGATAAATTTAAATTCCAATTTTTATTTATTTTGAAGAAAAATATTTTTGGCTTTTTTTTTTCAAAATTTTTCAATTTTTTTTTATATATATGCGAAGTTTTATGAATACGGTGCCTAACTCCGTGATTTGCATTACGCTCAATCAAATGGGCGAGAGAGTAAAATATGATGAAATAAGGAGTGCGATATATAAAACAAGCAAGTACCATACTAAAATTGTATATTACAACACACTGTGTAAGCAAAGGATAACAAACATAATTAATAAAGCATAAAGAAAGAGCGGGGCATCCTAAGGGCGGGTGGGGAGGTCCGGGAGCAGCTGGGTCATAGGAATTATAGTAATAGGGAGGAAGGGGGGCCTCGGGTCCCAACTGGAGACGGTACAAATCGGCCTACATACGCAGAACCAAATTCATGTCCCGCTCGTAGGATGTCATAAACCCGCAAGAGAAAGAACGCGCTCAGTCAAACCCGTACTAACCGGAACATAATCCGGATCAGCAGCTTCATCATACTCTTCCTCCTCACCTTCTTCCATCTCCACATCTTCATCAGCAATGTCCTCTTGTTCAGTAGCCTCCTCATCACTTGAGGTATCTTGGTCGTCTCGCCGCGCACGGATCAGCTGAATTTTCTTTTCACTTCGAGTGCGGGATTCTTGTCCTATTGGCTTGGGCAAGTTGATAAGATCTTGCGATGGAACAATTCATGCATCCTTGAGAAAGGAAGTAATGAGATGGACATAAGGAAGAGGGGCCTTACCTTTTTTGTCGTATGCCGCAAAGATGATATCATTGTAAAATGTGCGGGCCAAATTGATAACAATTTCATAGTCAAACAAATGATACATCATAGTAGCTTGACGCGGCCGCATTGCCGAATCATTGGAAGTTTGCAAAATGTTGGAACAAACAATGTGAAAAGTGAATCGTGCCTTGTCGGATAACCGACCAACAGGAAATGTTTTGGTAGTCCAAACCGCTCCGGGCTCGATTCTTGAGATGCAAATAGCTTTGGATAGAACTGGATCAGGGCTTGGATAAGCAAATTGGGCTGGAGTGACCACACCTTGAGACTCGAGTTTTTGGGCCAAAATGGCAAAAGAAAATGGTATCGGTGTGGAATCGACAAAAGCTTGAGATTCGAAGTCTTCGGTACGGACGAGCGAACCGTAAAACTGACGAACTTCATTCTCCCATACAGCTTCATATGGCTCATTGAAAAATCTGCACCAGCCTTGTGACATGAACATGCCTGTGACAGAATTGGGCAGCTGATCCCAAAGCACCTGTCGTTCAATATGGATTTTTTGTGTTGGACTAAAAAAATGACGGCACCAATTTGCTTCACGGCGAGAACGATATCCGCCATTGCCGTCGAGTAGGACTTCAATGGAGTTATATTTCTGGGGAGCAGCCATGGGTATGGAAGAATTAGACAGAAAGTGAGAGGGAAGAGAGGATATGGAGGTGTGAAGGAAAATGGGGTGGGGGATGTGGGTATTTATAGTTGGGATGATTGAAAAGGGAGGAATGGATGGGGGGGAAAATAAATGGACGAAATTTTTGGGAATAGAAGTGGATTGGGGGAATGAATTTGGTATGGATTGAAGAGGTGTGAACCTCGGGAAGGGGCACTCTACAGTTTACCGGACCGATCCGACTGAATCGGATCGGTTCTTTTTATTCAGGACCGGACCGATCCGGTCTACTGAATTTCCAGAATTTCCTTTTTTTTCTTTTCTTCTCACTGTTATGCTGCTTTTCTCCATTCCAATGATTCTTTTACAACTCATCGCACTTCAAAACTCCCACGATGCTTATCGAGACATTAACACCCCTCAAAACATTGGATTCCCTACCCCGGTCCTAACACATATTTATGACTCCTAAATCCTAAGACTATTATGCACAACCTTCACCCCATACACGTCGGGGGTGCGACGACCTCACCTTTCTTTTTCAGTCAATCCCCATAAATGGGGTCGGACAACCAGATTATGTCGGCTTCCTTGACGACCGCTTCCAAATATGGCTTGAGACGATGCCCGTTGACCTTAAATATGTTTCCCCCTTTCGGATCTTCTAGTTCAACGGCTCCATGGGGAAATACTTCTTTCACAATGAATGGACCTGACCATCGTGACCGCAATTTTCCGGGAAACAAGTGCAACCTCGAGTTGTAGAGAAGTACTTTTTGTCCCGAATGAAACTCCTTTCGTCGAATGATTCTGTCGTGAGCTCGTTTCATTCGTTCTTTGGAGATTTTAGCACTTTCGTACGCATCGTTGCGTATTTCTTCCAACTCATTCAACTGAAGTTTACGTGTTTCACCGGCTTTTTCCATGTTGAAGTTCACCCTTTTAATAGCCCAATACGCTTTGTGTTCAATTTCAACCGGAAGATGACAAGGCTTTCCATATACAAAACGAAATGGGGACATCCCAAGGGGATTCTTGTATGCAGTTCTATACGCCCAGAGCGCATCATTCAATATGAGAGACCAGTCTTTCCTATTAGGTTTGACTGCCTTTTCCAATATAATTTTGATTTCCCGATTGCCGAGCTCGGCCTGGCCATTCGATTGGGGGTGATAAGTTGTTCCAACTTTATGGACAACTCCATACTTTCGCATTAGCTTCTCCATAAGCCTATTGCAAAAATGAGTACCATTATCACTAATTATAGCCTTAGGCATTTCAAAAAGAGAAAGTATATTTTCTTGAATGAATTTTATCACCACCTTATTGTCATTCGTCCTTGTAGCTATGGCCTCTACCCATTTTGAGACGTAGTCTATAGCGACGAGGATGTATAGAAAAGAAAAAGAAGGTGGAAAGGGCCCCATGAAGTCAATACCCCAACAATCAAACAACTCCAAGACTAGAATTGGGGTCAATGGCATCATGTCACTGCGAGTAATAGCTCCCATTCTTTGGCATCTATCGCATGATTTACAAAAAGTATTCACATCCCGGTAGATTGTGGGCTAGTAGAGACCGCTTTGAAGGATTTTCACAGTAGTTTTACTTTTGGAAAAATGACCTCCACATGCTTCCGTATGAAAAAATCGAATTACCCCTTGGACTTCTTCATCAGGTACACATTTTTGGATGATTTGATCAGCACAATACTTAAACAAATATGGATCATCGTAAAAGAACATGTGTGACCATGTAATGAACTTCTTTCTCTCTTTCGGACTCCAATTGGAGGGAACAACTCCAGTGACGAGGTAATTGACTATATCCGCAAACCAGGGGAGAGAAGAAGTAGCAAATAGATTTTCATCCGAAAAATACTCATCTATGGGAATGGGATCAATAGGTACGTCGGACGAGAGGCATGACAAGTAGTTAGAAACGACGTTTTCTACTCCTTTCTTATCTTGAATCGAGAGATTAAATTCCTGTAAGAGTAGGATCCACCTTATGAGACGTGGTTTGGCATCTTTCTTGGTCAAAAGATATTTGAGGGCCGAGTGATCAGTGAAGCAAATGATAGGCGATCCAACAATGTAAAAGCGGAATTTGTCAAGAGAAAAAATGACTGCTAGTAATTATTTCTCTACAATAGAGTAGTTAAGTTGAGGGCCAGATAATGTTCTGCTAGCATAATAGATAACATGAGCTTTCTTGTCTTTTCTTTGTCCAAGAACGGCCCCAATCGCGTAATCACTTGCATCACACATAAGCTTAAATGGGAGTGACCAATCAGGAGCTTGCATGATAGGAGCAGAAATTAACATGCTTTTAAGTTTATCAAAAGCTTCTTGACATGCTTTATTCCATTCAAATGGAGTGTCCTTCATGAGAAGAGTACTCAAAGGTCTAGCGATGGCGCTAAAGTATTTGATAAATCTCCTATAAAATCAAGCATGACTTAGAAAGGACCTCACATCTTTAAGCGATTTTGGCGGGGGTAACTCAGCTATTACTTCTATTTTTGCTTGATCAACTTCAACCCCCCTAGATGAGACTATGTGGCCTAAAACTACGCCCTCGGTGACCATAAAATGGCATTTTTCCCAATTGAGGACTAAGTCTTTTTCCACACACCGGAATAGAACTCTTTCAAGATTAGCTAAACATTGGTCGAAAGATGGACCGAAAATGCTGAAATCGTCCATGAACACCTCAAGACCTTTTTCTATCATGTCGCTAAAGAGACTTAGCATGCACCTTTAAAAAGTTACTGGTACATTACATAACCCAAATGGCATGCGTTTGTAGGAAAACGTACCAAATGGACATGTAAAAGCCGTCTTTTCTTGATAAGTACATCCACCTCAATCTGATTATAGCCAGAGTACCCATCTAGGAAATAGTAGTAAGGATGGCCCGCCACTCGTTCAATCACTTGATCGATGAACGGTAAGGGAAAATGGTCTTTTCTGGTTCCGGTATTGAGCTTTCGGTAGTCAATGCAAACACGCCACCTGGTGGTGGTGCGTTGAGGTATTAATTCTCCCTTAGCGTTTTCAACCACGGTCATACCAGACTTTTTTGAAACGACTTGAATTGGGCTCACCCATTTACTATTAGAAATGGGATATATAATCCCAATATCTAGCAATTTGATGATTTCCACTCTTACTACATCTTTCATGGTTGGGTTTAATCGCCTTTGCATCTCACGCGAGGGCTTCACCTCTTCCACAAGATGGATTTTATGGGTACAAATCAATGGACTTATACCTTTCAAATCTGCTGTAGTCCAACCAAACGCACTTCTATGCTTCCGTAACACATCCACCAACATGCCCTCTTGCTCTTTTTTTAAACTGGAAGAAACAACAACAGGGAATGTATCATTATCTCCCAGAAAATCATATTTGACAAGCGAGGGTAGTTTCTTTAACTCAAGACTAGGAAATTTATTTTCATAGGGAATCATGGTTGACTCCCTTGGAGGTAATTCTTTAAATCTAGAAATCCAGTCAACATCTCTTAAATTCTCAAAACTCGCGTCTTCTTGTAACCAAGTTTCCAACTCTTCCACCTCACGCTCAAACTTAGTATAAGGACTCTTTTTCTCACCACTTTGCACTAAACACACTTCCGGTTTATCTCCTCCTATGATCTTCTCGATGTGCTCATCCACCACTTCTTCAATAAGATCAACCTCGAGAATTTCATCCTCATCACCCATTTGGTTAGCGACATTGAAAATATTGGTTTCGAGAGTCATGTTTCCAAAAGTGAGTTGCATTTGGTCATTCCGTGTATTGATCAAAGCATTATCAGTAGCTAAAAATGGACGGCCCAATATTATTGGAACATGATTTCTCACATGGGGAGAAGGTTCAGTGTCCCAAATGACGAAATCAACAGGGAAGTAAAACGTGTCCACTTGAACTATCACGTCCTCCACAACCCCATGAGGCACTTTCACTGTTCGATCAGCTAACTGTAGAGTGATTCGGGTAGGTTTTAAATCACCTAAATCAAGCTGCTTATAGATAGAGTATGGAAGGATGTTCACACTCGCACCTAAGTCCAGCAATGCTTTTTCCACTCTATTTTCTCCTATGACGCACGAAATTTTAGGTGCACCAGGATCCTTGAATTTTGGTGGAAGATCATTAAGAAGGACCGAGCTCACATTTTGTGCCAAGAAAACGTTCTTCTTCACCTTGAGCCATCGTTTGACAGTAAAAAGATCTTTGATAACCTTAGCATATGCTGGAATTTGTTGAATAGCATCGAGAAACGGCAAGTTCAACTTTACTTGCTTCAAAACATCTAACACTTTCGTACGCGAAGCCCCTTTTTTGGGTGGTGCTAAGCGTTGAGGAAATGGAGCAGCAGTGGGCAGTTTGACTTCAATTTCAGGTTCAACTCCCTCATCTTTGTCTTTCGTATGCAATGGAGTCTCAGCAGACTCTGAAGCTTCTTTATCTTTAGATTTCTTGGGAAGTGTTGGTGCTAGATCAATTACGAGACCACTACGAAGAGTAGTGACAGCTTGACATTGTTCTGGCAAATCCGATGATGTGGAGCTAACCATGGGTTGTCCTTGAAGAGGAGGTCTTTGGCCTTGAGCTGGGAATTTACCCTTCTCCTGAGTATTCACCGCATATTGCAACCTAGAGATGCTAGTATGAATTTCAGTGAACATTCGATCATATTTAGCATTGCTCTCCTTTTGAGATTGGATGAATTGATTCAGATTATCTTCAAGAGATCGCCTAGGTGGAGCGACATACGGACCAGGAGGTGGTACCTACATAGGAGCATGCATAGGAGGAGCCACTTGCTGAAATTGAAGGGGGGGGTAGAGTCACATGTGGGTTAGGATCCATCCCCCCTTGTGGTTGTCCATAGTTGAAACCAGGATGATTCCTCCACGATTGATTGTATGCATTCCCTTGCTGTGCATTATAATTTCCGCGAAACCCCCCTATTGCCTCAACTTGTTCAGTGTACATTGCCTTGTATGCAGGGATAGTAGGACATCCTTTGGTAGAATGACTAGCAGCACAAATGGCACACACTTTCTCCTTCCCGGCTTGCACGGGTCCAACTACCTCCCTTAATCGTACTTCAATCATGTCGATGAAATTCTTGTCCAATTGGTCAAATTTTTTATCTAACAAAGTGTCCTTGTCCAAGTGATAGATACCGGACGCAGTAGGCATGTTGGACACTTGTCGATTTCTATTTTGACTATTGGGATCAGAAACATCCCATGCTTGGGTAGTTTCTGCTACATATTTCAGATGAGCCTTAGCATCGCTTGAGTCTAACTCCCAAAAAGGTCTTTCGCACAATGTCTGAACAAGTTGTTTAGATGCTAAAGTAAGTCCTTGATGGAAAAATGAAATCAGATGTTGTTTTTCGAATCCATGATGTAGGCAAGAACTAACTAACTCATGAAATCTCTCCCAACACTTGTCGAAAGCCTCATTCTCATTTTGTCGAAAAGCTTGTATTTGTGCCTTGACAGAATTGGTTTTGTGTTGTAGAAAGAACTTGGAGAGAAACTTGGTTTGCATATCTTGCCAGGATAACACAGAATTCGGGGGTAGCGACCATAACCAAGTTTTAGCTTTATCCTTTAAGGAAAAAGGGGAAAGCTTTAACCGAATAACATCTTATGGGAAAGCTTGCTCACCAAACGTCTCACATGCTTCCTTGAACTCTCTAATATGGAGATATGGTTTTTTCGAATCCATCCCGTGAAATGTGGGAAGAATTTGGATCATACCATTTCGAAAGTGGAACTGACCGGCATTATACGGGAGTAAAATGCAACCAGGGGTAATAGTTCGCTCCGAAAATAACAGATCTTTCATGGGAAGATATGGTATCTCTTCCTCTCCAGCACCAACACCAACACTACCGTGCACAGACATATTGCTACCGAAAGATTCAGAATTCTCACTTAGTGTTTGACTCAATGAACGACTTGTGATTGAATTATTAGGCGAAGGAGGTGGAACCCAAAAATGAGGAGACTCAGTGGTATGAGAATTTTCAGAATTTGCTTCGGCAATAGGATTTTCGTGAACTTGGGTGGAAGATGAATTCTGCATGTAAGCGCATAAGAGATGAGATGTAAATTTTTTTTTTTATGGAATTCACATTAGGATTAAAATCACTTTCCTAAATCATACCAATTGATCATTCCCCGGCAACGGCGCCAACAACTTGACGCGACTTAGAATTTGTCAAAAATGCGTTTTATCTAGGCTCAAGTGCAAGCCTGTCGCGTTAGTAATAATCCGACAAGTCGGGATCGTATCCACAGGGAATAAAAATTGATACGTTTTTAGGAGTAGTTATTTAACCTTAAAATGATTCCTCTAAAGAAATAAAAAGATGAATGATGATTTCAAATTGTGACAAAATAAAGTGTGCACAAAAACAATAAGATTTGCAAAGAAATTGGATTTGAAAATGAGAGAAAATAGGGTGGGGTACAATCCCTCAAACCTTAACGAATTACCGTATAGAATACTAGAATTGCAAATTAAAATTTTGACTAAATCCAATCTTTATAGATTCTAAGTATTACATATATGAGGGAACTATCCCGCATCATTTGTAATCAAAGGTAAATACAAAGCGGTGAATAGACAATTATGCTTGCATAGTCTTCTTAAACATCCCAAGTACCTAAGGCAAAAGAGATTAAAAGATCGGCTATGTTTGTATAATTTCCATACACGATTTGATCAATATTTAATTTACCCTATATTTTCTACATGGATATTTCACCCCGGAATGAGCTCATGTACCCCAGCCCTTAAGAATTTAGCTATACATGATTTGATTAGAAAACAAATTCATAAATGGAATTATGGATCTAACAAACATTGGAAACAATTTACAGAACAATTGATATTTAAGCAGAAAACAAATAAGAGAATGGAAATTTTATACTTGTATTCAGCAACAGGAAAAGCAAATGACTTTGAAACCAGAAAACTTATTCTTTCTCAACCTTACAAACTAGGGTTTATGAAAACTTCTACCAAAGAAACTACAGATTTCCTAACTTCTGAATTTCTCTCTCTAATTCGACTCCCTTGGAAAGAGGTAGGGCTTGGTCTTTTATAGCACCAAGTGGCACGAATTTGACAGCTAGAATCGCTTGTTGCGCAAGATTTCACCAGCTATGCACTTCTAAATCTTCATAACAAATGTCAGGATTTCGCATACCCGGATCGGTCCAGATATCCCTCGGATCGATCTGTTTAGTAGCCACCGGATCGGTTCTTTTTTTATCCCACTGGATCGGTCTGAATCCCACCGGATCGGTTCTTCTATCATCGGTTCGGCATCCATCCGGGGTCTACTGGAATTGGGACATTTCGGATCGGTCCGTTTTATACCGAATCTGTCCGATTTCTTCCATGTTGACTTTTTCCTTTTCATCTTTGACTGGCCATAACATTTGCTCTCGAGCTCTGATTTGAGTGTCGTTTCTTCCGATGCTCTTGTAAAATCAAGATCTTCAACTTCGCTTTAGGCGTCGATTTCGAACTCTGGGTATAAATTTATGATTTCGCCCTTTGACTTTTCTTCCTTTCTTATGTTCCTTTCTTCCGGTTTCTTCCTCTCTTTTCTTGCACTCCATTCCTGTAAAATCCATCAAAAATACACGAAACTTGGGGTACTTGTTAGAAATAGTCAATGGCCATGATATGGAATAAAAATGGTTTAATTACCTTGTTCGAGATATCAAAATCACTAACTTAAGGGCCTAAATTCAGAAGAATTTATGCTGGGTCCGAAGGACACACTGAAATATCATGAACCCATATTAAAAATATCAACTCAAAATTATTTTTTTACTATTTTAAAAAAACAGGTATGTTCATAGGTATGTTTAATGAGGTATGTTGGAGAGACTGACTCTCTCTCTCTCTCTCTCTCTCTCTCTCTCTCTCTCTCTCTCTCTCTCTCTATATATATATATATATATATATATATATATATATATATATATATATATATATATATATATATATATATATATATATATATTATCCCATAACATACATATAACATCCCAAAAGTTCTACCAAAGACATTCAAACCCGAACCATACCACAAAAGCCCCTATTATCAAACCTACATGGACTTAATCGATTATATCCTAACTCAAATCGATTCGGGTCAGAGAAGGCCGACTCTTCCCCTTCCAAATTTTTCCAACAATATATACAAACAACCCTAACCGCCATTAATGACAACCCAAGCTTAAAAAGTCATTCTAAAACCCATCTCCATCTGTATAAACTATATAATCATGATCCTAATTCAATTCCACAACAAATAACATCAGTATAACACAAATTAAGGTTCAAATCTGTTAAAGCCCAATTTAAACCTAACTTCATTCTCAAACTTCAATAAATCCAAATAACATGCAATTTCAGATTTCAAAGCATTAAATTAACATAGGACAACCATGCTTACAATTGATTCAGCCCTAAATATGCATTCTAACAACATGATCATAACTCAAAAAGATTTAATTAAAGGTCTTCAATAAAATCCACAATTAAGTCAGATTATCAAAATGCTCCAATGATTTAATCTCAAAACCTAGTTAAACCCAACATGAACATGATTAAGTTAGGAGATTTGAATCAGTAAACATGCTTATAAATCCCAAATAAAAAAGACAATACATTGAAATCATAAGACAGTTACAGATTAATACAGTGATAAAGGATGAGATTTCTTGCCTGAATGATACGAATGAGTGATTCCTCCACTTTATCCCTTATTCTTCCTCTACAAATCTCTTTCCATGTTCTCCTAAATCTCGAGGGAAACCAGGGTTTGTGTTTGTGTATAAAATGTTCAACTAATGAGGGTTAGCACCCTTCAAATAATTCTAAATCCGTAGGTCACTAAAAGGCCTCATTTTGGGTCTCTAAATGAGCCCAAAATACTACCCAAACTATTTCAAAACTTAACCAAAAGGTATACATACCCCATGGGTCTAATCCTAACTACTAAAAACACATATCTGGGCCTCCGCGAAATTCAGATTCTAATACAAATGGTAAAACCTCAACACACACTGTAATACCTCACAACATAAATAAAATATACATACAGTATAATTTTATGCGTAACACATAATCCAATATCATATAATTACCATCACCAATTGATTATTCATAACACACAACACAAAATCACATCACGTGCAGAATTTAATTATCATCTAAACTATTCATTTTATTATTACCAAATCACACAAGTAATAATTAGTCCCATTAATTAATTTATTTCTTAATTAATAAATCATAAAAAAAATCCACAAAAATACGTGGTATTAAAGTCTTCCCCACTAATACAGGAATTTCGTCCTCAAAATTCTACAAAGCATAACGTCACCATTTAAACTGCACAATATTTATAGGTTCGTACATAATTGACATTCACCCGTATCACCACGAGAAAAAAAAACAAGACTCAATTGATATATATAAAATAAAAAAGATAAAAATATGTCCTAATACTCTGCTAATCGCGACTCGACTCTTTATAAGATTTCCCAACCCATGACACCAGTGGTGTGCGTGTTACTAGGTGTTCTCGACATTACACTCCTTGGCCATACTGGACCTAAACCTTGGAATATCTCTCCACTCGATGCGTTATCTCCCCACATAAGCCACGTCCGACGTAATAAAAAATTGTCTTAGCGCCGAACTGTCCCTCAACTATCGACCTTACTACGTTTCTTGCGTGAGACAACTTGCAAGTAAAATCGAAACAAGGAACCTTCCTGATACACTACTACCTAGCTCAATCTGTTATTAAGATTCATTTTCCTAAGACCAACACGGAACAATTCACTATCCACACAAATTAAATATCCATCATGAGGTAAATTCCAACTTGTAACTATCCTAATAAAAAGGTTCACCCCTTCCAAGAGTGATACTCAAACCCCTTAAGTTAATCGATCAAAAAATGCTCAAAAAGCATCACAAATTTTCTCACACGCTCTATGGACAATAATCTTCCCATTTTAAATCTAGTAGAGTGTTTCAACCACTCACTTATGTCCGAACATCTGACCCGTCCAATAAGGGTCTAAAAGCACCTGACACACTAACAATGTCATCATGCTAACACCATGCATAACCATAAACCACTTCCTATAATCGAGGCCATACCTAGCCACGTAGTTCTCAAAATAACTCAATTGTTCACAATAAAAATGTTTCCCGTCACGTGTATCCTTATACACTAAGAGAAATCCATCATCGGCTAACTAGCCCATGTAGCCATCCTATGAAGTATGACACAACTAACATATAACTCATATAAGTCACATACCATAAGACTATCATGCCAAAAATCAAAATCTCATTATCACATTCACTTTGTGAATTCATAATAGGGCCTTGCCACTGACCAAGAAAAACGAAAAAAAATACATAAGGCGCTCACGGAACCCATCAATCACTAGGGCCCTCTTATAACTCGTAAATAAGTAACACGACATAGGGGGCTCTCACGTGTCCATAGCAATCAAATATAGGGGAAATACACATATAGTCTACTCATACACAATAAATCGCTTAGTCACTTCCATATGGGGTGGTATCTCTTACCCCCAAAGTCATATCCTAGTGAACACCAAAATGTAATCCACGGGATTTCATCAACAGTTAATCCACACATAAATAGATAACTCTCAGCAAAACAACTATGCCCAAAAAAGTGCATTAGCATACAACATATAGATATTATGAATCACGTGCTTCATTATATCCTAGATAAAAATGTTTGTGTTAATAGCCAGCCTAGATTCCGCATATGCCATAGGTGATCACTCGACCCATGCAGCCACAAACAACCCAATAAAAAAAAGGCATACATTAAGCCCATATCTCCACATAATAGTTACACATGTTAAGAAATATACCCCCCAAAACTATATATCATCAATTTATGACTCAACCTGCGTAACAGTTTATTGGAGCCCACTACCGATAATCCTTTATTTCTCCTTGAGGTTGAAACCCCAGTTTGAAAAAAAAGTTATCTTATTCTTCCATTTAAATCATGTCATATATTATCGTGTTTATATTTTATTTCACAGCTTTGTTAGTATATGTCTGATTACTAACATTGGCAGGTGCTGAAAACATTTGAGTTAACCCATATTGGGATATTTGAGCTCATCCCTTTATTTCTTGACTTCCTTAGGTTAAGAGGTCATAAAGAGGATGTAGAGTCCACGAATAAGAAAGGTCTAGAGAGTAGTAGTTTTTTATTAAGCTTGTCACGGTTTTATTCTTAAACCCATGCATAAAGTTTAGTTTTTAGTAAAGGTGTGGAAGTCTATTTGAAAAATTAATAATGTTTGTGAATATGCCTTTATATTTAGGGTTATTTATATATAAGTCCCATTAGAACAAGGTTTCTCCATATAAGTCCTATTGACTTTTCAACCATTAAATAGGTCATATTCCAAATTTTTGGGGACTTTTTTCACAATTTTACCCTTTTTAAAACCAATGATCCGTAACTTCCTTGAGGAAGTTACATAAGTGGTTAGACTTTTTTTTTAATCTTAAAATGATCATAACTTTTGATTGACAAATCCATTTTTTGCAAAATTACTATTTTTTAAATATGCTCGATGAGATTTATCAAACAAAATCCATGAAGCCTATAAAATTTCAAAGAAAAAAAAATTACACAGACAATAAACTTTACTGTATGCACTAGAATATGAAATAGTTTTATATATGTGACATTTTCATAAAAGACAGTAACATTTACTGTGTTAATATTACATACATATATATATAGATAGATAGATCCAAACCCCCTTTTCTAAAATTACCTTATATTTAAAGGTCTGTGCTAGCGGCATCCAATTCTCACCCCCATTGTTGGAGCTTCAACCACCTTCATGAGACATCCGATTTGGGGTGAGTACGGGTGGCATGCGGTGCCGCTGGCGTGGATCTTTGAAAATAAGAGACTATTGGATAAATGAGATTTGGAACCACCGGAGTGGCATGGGGTGTCGTTGGCGCGGACCTTTGGAAATAAGAGATTATTGGATAAATAGGATTTGGATCCACCGCAACTCCGATTTGGGGTGAGTAGGGATCACATTAGGTGGATAGATCCAAACCCCCTTTTCTAAAATTACCTTATATTTAAAGGTCCGTGCTAGCGGCATCCAATCCTCACCCCCATTGTTGAAGCTTCAACGACCTTCATAAGAGCTCCGATTTGGGGTGAGTACAGGTGGCATGCGGTGCCGTTGGCGCGGACCTTTGAAAATAAGAGACTATTGGATAAATGAGATTTGGAACCACCGGAGTGGCATGGGGTGTCGTTGGCGCGGACCTTTGAAAATAAGAGATTATTGGATAAATATGATTTGGATCCACCGCAACTCCGATTTGGGGTGAGTAGGGATCGCATTAGGTGCCGGTGGCGCATACCTTTAAAAATAAGAGCATATTGGATAAATAAGTGTGTTTGAACGACTAAATGGGTTAAACTAAAAATAGGTGTCTTTTCTCTCTCTCTCTCTCTCTCTCTCTCTCTCTATATATATATATATATATATATATATATATATATATATATATATATATATATATATATATATATATATACTATGTAATATTAACACAGTAAATGTTATTGTTTGTGAAACTATCACAAATATTAAACTTTACTGTATATACCGAAAAATGAAATAGTTTTATATCTGTGACACTTTCACAAACAATAACATTTACTGTGTTAATATATTTATGAAATGGTTTTATATATATAACAATTTCACAAACAGTAATATTTACTGTGTTAATATTACACAATATATATATACACACACACACACATACACGCTAGATCCAAACATCTATTTTTTCCAAATTATCATATTTTTAAAGGTTTGCGCTAGCGGCATTCAATCCCCAACACTACCCACCCCCATTGTCGGAGCTTCAACGACCTTCATCAGAGTTACGATTTGGGGAGGGTAGGGGTGGCATAGGTGTCACTGGCGTGGACTTTTGAAATTAAGAGAATATTGGATAAACGGGGTTTGGATCCACCGAAGCTCCGGTTCGGGGTGAGTAGGGTTGGCATTGGGTTAGGTTTATATCTGTAACATTTTCACAAACAGTAACAGTTACTGTGTTAATCTAACACGGTATATATATATATATATATATATATATATATATATATATATATATATATATATATATACGGTTGATCCAAACCCCTTTTTTTCCGATATTACATTATTTTTAACAGTCTGCGCTAGCGACATCCAATCCCCACCACCACCCACCACCATTGTTGGAGCTCCAACAACCTTCATCAGAGCTCTAATTTGGGGTGGCATGGGGTGCTGCTGGCGCGGACCTTAAAAAATAAGAGAATATTTGATAAATGGGGTTTGGATCCACCGGAGCTCCGATTTGGGGTGAGTAGGATTAGCATTGGGTTAGGTTTATATCTGTAATATTTTCACAAACAGTAACATTTACTGTATTAATATGACATGATATATATATATATATATATATATATATATATATATATATATATATATATATATATATACGGTGTGGATCCAAAATATTTTTTTTTTCGAAATTATCATATTTTTAAATGTTCGCTCTAGCGGCATTCAATCCCCACCACCACCCATCCCCATTGTCAGAGCTTCAATGACCTTCATCAGAGCTAAGATTTGGTGTGGGTAGGGGTTGTATAGGGTGCCGTTGGTGCAGACTTTTAAAATTAAGAGAATATTAGATAAATGGGGTTTGGATCCACCGAAGCTTAGGTTTGGGGTGAGTACGGGTGGCATAGGGTGCCACTGGCGAAGACCTTTGAAAAGCATATACATATTGTGTTATATTATCACAGTAAATATTATTGTTTGTGAAAATGTTACAAATATAAACCTAACCTAATGCTACCCCTACTTACCCCAAACCGGAGCTCCGACGGATCCAAGCCCCATTTATCCAATATTCTCTTATTTTCTAAGGTCCATGCCAGTAGCACCCCTATATATTGTGTTATAAACCTAACCCAATGCCACCCATACTCACCCCAAGTAGGAGCTCCGGTGGATTCAAACTCCATTTATCCAATATTCCTTATTTTCTAAGTTTCGCGCCAGTGGATCCCCATGCCACCCCAAATCAGAGCTCTGATGAAGGTTGTTAGAGCTTCGAAAATGGGGGTAGGTGGTGGTGGGGATTGAATGCCGCTAGCACGGACGGTTTAAAATAAGGTAATATCGAAAAAAAAGGGGGTTGGATCCACCGTATATATATATATATATATATATATATATATATATATATATATAAACCTAACCCAATGCCAATCCTACTCACCCCAAACCGGAGCTCCGGTGGATCCAAACCCATTTATCCAATATTCTCTTATTTTCTAGGGTCGGCGCCAGGGGCACCCCATGTCACCCCTACCCACCCCAAATCGGAGCTCTGATGCAGGTTGTTGGATAACATAGACCTTTAAAAATAAGATAATTTCGAAAAAAAAGGGTTTCGGTCTATTATGTGTGTGTGTGTGTATATATATATATTGTGTAATATTTACACAGTAAATGTTACTATTTGTGAAAATATTACAGATATAAACCTAGTTCTTTTTTTGGTGCATACAGTAAAGTTTACTGTCTTTGTAATTTTTTTTCTTTGAAATTTTATAGGTTTCATGGATCTTGTTTGATAGATTTCGTCGAGGAGATTTCAAAAATAGTAATTTTGCAAAAAATGAATATGTCAATTAAAAGTTATGATCATTTGAAAATTAAAAAAAAAAAGTCCAACCACTTATGTAACCTCCTCAAGGAAGTTATAGATGGTTGGTTTTAAAAGGGTAAAATTGTGAAAAAAAAAGTTTCAAAAAATTCGGAGTAGGACCTATATGTAAGGGGAAAACATGGTGGGACTAGAATGTATGAAAAAGGTCTAATAGGACTTATATGCGAATGCCCCTTATATTTATGATTAAATATTTTGTATTTCATGTCAGTCAATTGGACATAGTGGGAATTCAGGTGAGTTGGATTCGGTCTGAACATAAGGTAACAGAATTCTAGTGCTAGTATAATTGAACATTTCACAACCTAAATAGGGAGTTGACGTCCTATCAGTAAAGTTGATTATGTAATTCTAATAGTTTATCTTGAACTATTAGAGTTCGTCTGATGGCTAGGTCACCAAATCCCCTTTTCAAGGTCGATGCCTCGTAAAAGCATTTGCTAATTGTAATACCCCGTATTTTTATGCTATATTAATTTGGGAATTTATTAATATTAATGTGAATTAATTATTTAATAAAAATCCAAAAATTAATTATGTTATAATTATTAACGTGATGAGAGTTAGTAATTATGGGAAAATTTGTTGAATATTACTAATGAGCAAAGTAATATATAATAGTGGCCATATTAAATGTCACGAGTGAATAAAATGACAATTTTAGAAATTTGAGTCGGGACGCACCCGTGTCGCGTCGGGACTAAATATTGATAAATAAAAGTAAATATTTTATAAGTTGTTCGTATGGTCATTTTGAGTGCGCCAACGCGTCCGAAAGGGTCGAGATAGTCAGAAAAGTATACTCGGGAATTTGATTTGGGTCTCGGGGCGTTTTTAGGCCTAATTAGTACCCCGGGAGGGCATTTTAGTCATTTTGTATTTTTGGGTAATTAAACCCACGAAAATTAAAGGGGTTATATCAGATGTTTAGGTTATCTCCTAGGGTTAGATAACTCAAAACACTAGAACGGCCATTGGAGAGGAGAGGAGAGGAGAGAGCTCTCAAGGCATTCCAAGCCTCAAAACTCACCTGTTTGCACCGCCGCCACCATCAACGCGTAGATCGCGAGACGGGGAACGCAACCACACCAAATTCAACATCAAACCAGATTTCTAAAAATCCCAGGCAAGTGTTTATCTTGCTTATTTCGTTGATGCATCATCCATATTAGTTTAGGAGTTATTAGGAAGAGATTTATGGAAGAAAAACCTAATTTGAGATGGGAAATTTTCATGTAGTGATGATTTATATGATATTTTGGAAACCCTTTGTCATGTAAAGGATTAAGAGTTTGATTAAGAAAAGAGTTCTAATCAGATATAACACTAAAAAAAATTATTCCGGACGATCGGACCGTTGGAATTGGATGAAATTTTACAGAGAATTAGTTGAAGACGAAAGGAAACTACAGAAAAAAATTTAGCTCGATCGGACCGTTCAATATTTTTTTTGCTAGACAGTTTTATGTTTTGAGGACTCTTAGAGATAATAAAAATTCAATTAAAACTCCATTTTAGTTCCGATTTCGAAACCGTTTGAAATTCTCATCTTTGAAAATAAAATTCAAAATCCTTTAATGTAAGGCGAAATCTATATTTTTGGGATTTTTGCATAAGGGATAATGTAAGTATATATTAAAGGAGAGAGACACGTAAGAGAGAGTTACGTTGGAACATAAATGGATATCTACTGAATTATACATTTGGAAGAATAGAGTCCACGAGGGTTACGTAGTAAGTTGGAAAAACCCTTCGAATTAAAGTTAGAAACGAACCATTATACTTGATAAATAATAATGGGAAAATAAGGATAAATGTTGTGAATGTGGGTTATTGGATAAACCTAAATTGATATAATAAAAGTGGTATATTTATATGATTGTGTATGCATATATTATATACTTGTGAAAATCATGTCCGCGCTACTTTTTATCCCTGAGGTTACCGCGCTGGGACGATCTTATCTCGTGTGCCTTATGGGGGATATTGACTCGTACCCTAGAAGATAGAAATCCTAGGTACAGGCTATCAAATCGGTAGTCACGGTCCTAAGAGATGTGAGGGTATGTACTGACCTCTTGGACTTGGAAACTATGCTTCGCCTCAATAATGTTTGTGTATGTATTTATATAGTTCGAGAGTGATTCCGAACTTGTATTCCCTTTAGTACGATTGATACGGGGATTGGATAGCAGAGTATGCCCGCACCATAATTTTTATGTGGGGTGCTATTAGAATATATATATTATACGGGTATTTAATATATATATGAACTTCTGAAATTTGGGAAACTGCCTACTGTGTTATGGTAAGTGAGACATGTATAATGACTCAAATTGGAAATACTTGTTTTGAAAAGTATAGTATGATATTGAAAAACTTTTTGAATCAATAAAGTTAAAATGAGCGTTTTATACTAAATGAAATTTTCCTTTTAAACCATGATGTTGTTAAATCTTAAATCTTGAGAGTCACCTAAGATAAGTTAAATCCTTGGGGAAAGATAGTGTGATATATGATGAGATAGACCATTGGGAAGGTTAGTGCGATAGGAGTGCACATTAGAAGAGAGGTGAGAATTTCTCACGAGAGTGTCGCACTAATATGTTGTTGGATTGGCCTGTATCAATTTAAATACTTGCTAAATGAATTTTTAAATCATATACACTATCGGACTTTGACCCATTTCTATTCCTCTTTCTCTCTTGTATATATATGTATATATTACAGGTGCCCAACCACAGGGGCGTCTTGTTTAGGATCCCTTGGAAGGAACGTGCTGCAACTTAGGTGGGAGTTGCAGGCCTGTTGTTTAGACGACTTCATCCATTTGACTCTACTCCTAGCATGTTCATTATTGGGGCATATGTCTCCCTTTCCATTATTCAGTTGTTATTTGGATATTGTACTTCATCTATTTCTAGTATTGTCACTTTGGAATTTATTATATTCTGGATGGTTTACTTTAAGTTTTATTGTTAGTAGCCAGTTGTTAAATGTTAAATTATTGGATTGATTGTTTAATAAAATATAAATAAGATTTGAAAGGAATGTTAAAAATGGTTTTGACACTTAGCTTAATTAATTAGGGTGTTTAAATTGGAAATTTATTTTTACGACAGTGATGCTAAGAATGATCTAACTGTTCACCTTGATTTTAATTTAATAAAGGAGTGATCGCCCGGTATTTAATTAGGCGGGGTATTACAGGTGGTATCATAGCATCAGGTTCTAGTGTCCATAGGATCTGTACGGCTTATTTTCGCTTTCAGCTTAACGTTTTTGCTATAGAGCCCTATTTTTAGGATTGTTGTATTCCTGCTTTTACGTTTACATCTCCAGCCATTTGGGATTTGATAATGACTGGAGACTAATAAACTTCTTCACGTTTCAGATGCCTCCGAGACGTGCACCGAAGGATAGGCGTGCCCATGCCGAGCAGCCAGCAGCTCCGGCACAAGGCACTATGAATGCTAATGAAGTAGTTGCCATTGTTGCTCAGGCGGTGAATGTCGCGCTAGCGGTGGTTCAGTAGGCTCCACCCCAGATTCAGGCAGTGGCGCCAGTACCAGCACAACTTCCATCTATATGGGAGAGGGTTAGGGATGCTTTTCAGAAGGCACATCCCCCTGAGTTCTCTGGTAGCTCAGATATCATCACAGTCAGCTAATGGAAGAAAGACATCCAGCGGCATCTTCGTATGTATGAGTGCACTGACGTGCAAAGGCAGTTGTTGTCTTCCTTTAAGCTGGTGGGGGACGCTTTGCAGTGGTGGGAGTCCACTACCACCTTGGAGGAGAGGGATACGGTCCCTATTCAGTCGTTTTGGGAGCGGTTTGACCGCAAGTACTTTCCACCCGCCGTGCAGACTGAGATGAGGCAGAAATTACTGAATTTGAAACAGGAGAACTCTACCGTTGCTGAGTATGAGGAGGACTTCACGAGACTTCTCACCATAGTGCCAGATGAGGCACCTACTGATAGTAAGAAGATAATGTTGTTTGTGGACGGGTTAGCTTGGAGGATCCGTCAGCATCTTATAGGGAATCTATCTCTGAGTACTTTCACTGATGTACTCAATGCTGCGTTACTACATTGCCAGGATCACCGCTTCCATCTGTAGGGAAGCAGGAGAGCAGGAGAGTCCAGCCAGCAGGGCAGGACCGAGGGTAGTAGTGCTAGTGGGGCACCATCTCATAGACAGACTCGTCAATACGAGCAGAGTTCCCATCAGGGGGACCCTGCTAAGCGATTCCATTCAGGTGATTCCAGGCAGCGATTTGGGGGTTATAGGCAGGGCCAGCAGGGCCAGCCTAATCAACAGGGCCAACAGCGTGCTAATCGGGGCCAACAGGGCCGGTGGCGGGGAGGTAACGGCCAGTAGGGCCGTGGTCAGTAGGGTCAGAGGGGAGGTAACTTCAGAGGCCGGTGTTTTGTATGCGGCAAGCATGGTCATAAGCGCCAGGATTGCCCAGAGGGTAATAGGGCCCCACAGCAGCAGGGTGCCCATAATGAGCCACAGAGACCACTTTTTCCAGCTTCCCTCCCAGCTCCAGCCCAGGTGCCATCCCTACCAGCCATTCCAGCAGCTCCAGTGCAGCAGGGGCAGTTACAGTACGAACGTGTCTATAACGTCCACCAGGTAGCAGCTCCACAGGCACCACCCGCGATTGAGGGTATGTTCCCTATTCATAGTACTATGGGACGGGTTTTTTTTTATACTGGGGCGACGCATTGTTTTATAGATACGCATTTTGCGAAGGCCTTAGGGTTGTTAGCCATAGTAGAGAGCACAGTGACGTGTGTAGACTCACCACTGGGGAGTGGGTCACTTATCTTCTTTATATGGCGGGGAGTGGGGGGTAGAGATTGGTAGTTTGGTATTACCTGCAGACATGTTAGTCTTAGATATGAATGAGCAGGATGTTATTATCGGTATGGATTGGCTCGCAACTTATAGAGCCATGATTGATTGCTTCGGTGGGAGCATTATTTTTGCCATTCCGGGGCAAGAGATGTTTGTAGTGGCGATGCCTCGCCCAGAGGGAGGTTCGACCGCTCATTTGTATTATATAGAGGAGGATGCCTCTAAGGAGGTTGTGATTCCTTTAGACTCGATCCCAGTCGTTCATGAGTATTCCGATGTATTCCAGGAGATACCAGGTTTACCCCCCAGTCGAGAGATAGACTTTGTCATAGATTTATTACCAGATACGAGACCAATAGCACGCGCTCCATACAGTATGGATCCGGCGGAGATGCGAGAGTTACGAGATCAGATAAAGCAGCTGTTAGGTCAGGGCTTCATTCGTAGGAGTACCTCACCTTGGGGCGCTCCAGTCTTGTTTGTGAAGAAGAGAGATGGTTCACTGAGGTTATGTGTGGACTACCGGGAGTTGAACAAGGTCACGATATGGAATAAGTATCCTTTGACTCGAATCGATGATCTGTTCGACCAGCTGAGGGGAGCAACTTTCTTTTCGGAGATAGATCTGAGGTCGAGGTACCATCAGCTACGTATTAGAGAGCAGGATGTTTCAAAGACTGCCTTCTTGACGAGATATGGGTTTTACGAGTTCAGAGTGATGCCATTTGGTCTCACAAATGCTCCATCTGTGTTCATGGACTTAATGAACCGAGTATTCAGAGAGTTCTTGGATCAGTTTGTCATCGTCTTCATAGATGACATTTTGATATATTCACACTCCGAGGAGGAGCATGCCGAGCACTTGAGGCAGGTTCTTCAGACTTTACGAGATCATCAGTTGTATTCTAAGTACGAGAAGTGTGGATTCTGGTTGCGAGAGGTACAGTTCTTGGGGATTGTTGTTTCTGAACAGGGGATAGCAGTTGACCCGAGTAAAGTGTCAGTGGTGAGGGAGTGGGGACAGCCCACAACACCGACGGAAGTGCGTAGTTTTTTGGGGTTAGCCGGATACTACAGGAGATTCATTCGGGGATTCTCCAAAATAGCGGGTCCATTGACGAACCTGACTCGCAAAGGGGTACCATATGTTTGGGATGATTCTTGTCAATTGGCTTTCGACGAGCTGAAAGACAAGCTTACTTCAGCACCAGTCCTTGCTTTACCGAAGCCGGGTGTGGAGTACCTGGCTTACACCGATGCCTCTTTACGGGGACTTGGGGGATTACTTTAGCAGGAAGAGAAGGCTATAGCTTTTGCCTCCCGCAAGCTTAAGCTGCATGAGAAGAATTACCCCACCCACGACCTGGAGTTAGCAGTGGTCATTTTTGCACTGCGGATATGGAGACACTATTTATTGGGGGAGAAGTTCCGTTTGTTCACAGACCACAAGTCACTGCAGTATCTGTTCACTCAGCGAGAGATGAATATACGTCAGCGCGGATGGTTAGAGTTTGTGAAGGACTATCAGTTCAACATACAGTATCATCCGGGGAAAGCCAACGTAGTTGCTGATGCGTTGAGTCGTAGACCGGTAAATGAGGTAGCGGACGTCTGGAAAGCGAAGTGGAAGGAGTTGGGTCACCAGGACGCAGTAGCCCGTTCATATCTGTTATGACAGTCACACTCGAGATTGTTACGAGGGTAATACAGGCCTAAACCACAGACCCGTTTTGCCAGGAACAGATTGTACGACTTTTAGCCGAGGGTGCTGAGTCCTATTTTGTTAGTTCTGATGGGGGTTTGAGATTTAATGGGAGGTTAGTGGTTCCAGAAGGGGCAGAATTGCGTCATGCAGTGATGACCCAATCTCACGGGTCCCTATTTGCGGTACATCCTGGAGGAGATAAGATGTACCAGGATATGAGGAGGCAATACTGGTGGAGTGGGATGAAGAAGGACATTGCTGAGTTCGTGTCCAAGTGTTCTACCTGCCAGCTGGTGAAGGTGGACCATCAGAAACCGTCAGGATTGCTTCAGCCATTGGAAGTACCCGCGTGGAAGTGGGAGAGTATTTCCATGGATTTTATTACAGGGTTGCCTACATCACAGCGGGGCCACGACTCTATCTGGGTGATTGTAGACCGTTTGACCAAGGTGGATCATTTTCTGCCGGTGCGGACAGATTATACCACAGGTTAGTATGCTCAGTTGTTCATTGCTGAGATTGTCAGATTACATGGGGTGCCCCTAAATATTGTGTCAGATAGAGATAAGATTTTCGTATCACGTTTTTGGGAAAGCTTTCAGGAGGCTATGGGTACTGAGTTGAGGTTGAGTTCAGCTTATCACCCACAGACAAATGGACAGACAGAGCGTACTAATCAGATGTTAGAGGATATGCTACGCATGTGTGTTCTTGATTTTGGAGGAGGTTGGGAACCACATCTTCCACTGATAGAGTTTGCTTATAATAACTCTTATCAGTTTACGATTAGTATGTCTCCATTTGAGGCTTTGTATGGCCGACCTTGTCGTTCTCCAACTTGTTGGCTCGAGGTGGGGGATAACAAGTTGCTAGGACCAGAGGTGATTCAGGAAACCTCCGCGAGGATTGAGATGATCAGGAGTCGCATTCGAGTAGCCCAGGACAGGCAAAAGAGCTACGCCGATGCGAAACAGTTCTTCCGGGAGTTTAATGTGGGGGACCAAGTGTTACTGCGTGTATCTCCTATGAAGGGAGTGATGAGGTTCGGGAAGAAAGGGAAATTGGCCCCGAGGTACGCGAGACCATTTCCCATTATCGAGAGGATTGGGCCGGTAGCATACAGATTGGGACTACCAGAGCATTTACATCGCATTCACGATGTATTCCACATCTCGTCGTTGAGACGGTATCTTCGGGATGATATGGCCCATACTCACATCGCGATAGATGAGATAGACTTGCAGCCTGGCAGCTCTTACGAGGAGAGACCGGTGGCTATCCTAGACTATAGTGAGAGGATATTGAGGTCGAAGATATTTCCACTTGTACGGGTCCAGTGGGAGCATCATAATGTGGAGGAATCCACTTGGGAGCGCGAGGCCGATATGCGCGAGAGATATCCATATTTGTTCTTACCAGGTATGCCTTATTTTCCGAATTTCGGGACGAAATTCCGTTATTATGGGGGGAGTATGTAATACCCCGTATTTTTATGCTATATTAATTTGGGGATTTATTAATATTAATGTGAATTAATTATTTAATAAAAATCCGGAAATTAATTATGTTATAATTATTAACGTGATGAGAGTTAGTAATTATGGGAAAATTTGTTGAATATTACTAATGAGCAAAGTAATATATAATAGTGGCCATATTAAATGTCACGAGTGAATAAAATGACAATTTTAGAAATTTGAGTCGGGACGCGCCCGTGCCGCGTCGGGACTAAATATTGATAAATAAAAGTAAATATTTTATAAGTTGTTCGTATGGTCATTTTGAGTGCGCCAACGCGTCCGGAAGGGTCGAGATAGTCAGAAAAGTATACCCGGGAGTTTGATTTGGGTCTCGGGGCGTTTTTAGGCCTAATTAGTACCCCGGGAGGGCATTTTAGTCATTTTGTATTTTTGGGTAATTAAACCCACGAAAATTAAAGGGGTTATATCAGATGTTTAGGTTATCTCCTAGGGTTAGATAACTCAAAACACTAGAACGGCCATTGGAGAGGAGAGGAGAGAGCTCTCAAGGCATTCCAAGGCTCAAAACTCACCCGTTTGCACCGCCGCCACCGCCAACGCGTAGATCGCGAGACGGGGAACGCAACCACACCAAATTCAACACCAAACCAGATTTCTGAAAATCCCAGGCAAGTGTTTATCTTGCTTATTTCGTTGATGCATCATCCATATTAGTTTAGGAGTTATTAGGATGAGATTTATGGAAGAAAAACCCAATTTGAGATGGGAAATTTTCATGTAGTGATGATTTATATGATATTTTGGAAACCCTTTGTCATGTAAAGGATTAAGAGTTTGATTAAGAAAAGAGTTCTAATCAGGTACAAACACTAAAAAAAATTATTCCAGACGATCGGACCGTTGGAATTGGATGAAATTTTACAGAGAATTAGCTGAAGACGAGAGGAAGCTACAGAAAAAAATTTAGCTCGATCGGACCGTTCAATATTTTTTAATATTTTTTTTGCTAGACAGTTTTATGCTTTGAGGACTCTTAGAGATAATAAAAATTCAATTAAAACTCCATTTTAGTTCCGATTTCGAAACCGTTTGAAATTCTCATCTTTGAAAATAAAATTCAAAATCCTTTAATGTAAGGCGAAATCTATATTTTTGGGATATTTTGCATAAGGGATAATGTAAGTATATATAAAAGGGGAGAGACACGTAAGAGAGAGTTACGTTGGAACATAAATGGATATCTACTGAATTGTACATTTGGAAGAATAGAGTCCACGAGGGTTACGTAGTAAGTTGGAAAAACCCTTCAAATTAAAGTTAGAAAAGAACCATTATACTTGATAAATAATAATGGGAAAATAAGGATAAATGTTGTGAATGTGGGTTATTGGATAAACCTAAATTGATATAATAAAAGTGGTATATTTATATGATTGTGTATGCATATATTATATACTTGTGAAAATCATGCCCGCGCTACTTTTTATCCCTGAGGTTACCGCGCTGGGACGATCTTATCTCGTGTGCCTTATGGGGGATATTGACTCGTACCCTAGAAGATAGAAATCCTAGGTACAGGCTATCGAATCGGTAGTCACGGTCCTAAGAGACGTGAGGGTATGTACTGACCTCTTGGACTTGGAAACTATGCTTCGCCTCAATATTATTTGTGTATGTATTTATACAGTTAGAGAGTGATTCCGATATTGTATTCCCTTTAGTACGATTGATACGGGGATTGGATAGCAGAGTATGCCCGCACCATAATTTTTATGTGGGGTGCTGTTAGAATATATATATTATACGAGTATTTAATATATATATGAACTTCTGAAATTTGGGAAACTGCCTACTGTGTTATGGTAAGTGAGACATGTATAATGACTCAAATTGGAAATACTTGTTTTGAAAAGTATAGTATGATATTATAAAATTTATGAATCAATAAAGTTAAAATGAGCGTTTTGTACTAAATGAAATTTTCCTTTTAAACCATGATGTTGTTAAATCTTAAATCTTGAGAGTCACCTAAGATAAGTTAAATCCTTGGGGAAAGATAGGGTGATATATGATGAGATAGACCATTGGGAAGGTTAGTTCGATAGGAGTGAACATTAGAAGAGAGGTGAGAATTTCTCACGAGAGTGTCGCACTAATATGTTGTTGCATTGGCGTGTATCAATTTAAATACTTGCTAAACGAATTTTTAAATCATATACACTATCGGGCTCTGACCCGTTTCTATTCCTCTTTCTCTCTTGTATATATATGTATATATTACAGGTGCCCAGCCACAGGGGCGTCTTGTTTAGAATCCCTTGGAAGGAACGTGCTCCAGCTTAGGTGGGAGTTGCAGGCCTGTTGTTTAGACAACTTCATCCATTTGACTCTACTCCTAGCATGTTCATTATTGGGGCATGTGTCGCCCTTTCCATTATTCAGTTGTTATTTGGATATTGTACTTCATCTATTTCTAATATTGTCACTTTGGGATTTATTATATTCTGGATGGTTTACTTTAAGTTTTATTGTTAGTAGCCAGTTGTTAAATGTTAAATTATTGGATTGATTATTTAATAAAATATAAATAAGATTTGAAAGGAATGTTAAAAATGGTTTTGACAGTTAGTTTAATTAATTAGGGTGTTTAAATTGGAAATTTATTTTTACGACAGTGATGCTAAGAATGATCCAACTGTTCACCTTGATTTTAATTTAATAAAGGAGTGATCGCCCGGTATTTAATTAGGCGGGGTGTCACACTAATGTCCAACAAAGCCTCTTTCAGGCATAATCTACCTCGATCGCCTCCTCCAAATCAAATCAGAAGTTAGGATCTCATATGTATGTCAAAATGTCCTCAGCACTCCATACCCTCAACCTCAAGCTCGGTAAACAAGCAAGCAATGGGGCAAAGCTTCTTAAGCCGATCTGACAGGTTGGTAAAAAGTACGCTCACTATTCTACCAACCCTGACTCACTCATAATAATTTGTCCTAGAGCATTAATGTTATTTAATGCACTTATAACCCACCACTACCCTTCTACAACTCCTTTCACCAATAGTTTACCTCCCCAGTGTAGCGACAGGGTTCATCCATGGTCACTTATCCTACAAATGTCACTTCTTACTAGCTATAGTAAGTTGCCTATATAAAAAAACCACTTAGGAAAGGTTAAAAGGATCCAGATTCAAGTTATTTTGGTGTATTATTAAGTAGAGCATTGGTACTTAACATTTATATAAGAGTTAAGACCACTTTTATCTCGTATATTGTATTTAGAGCGCCATACTTGGGTGGCCTTGCTTTATTTCAATCTTGCGAATCCTAAGAAAGTAATAAGTACTTAGAGAATTCATTTAGTTACTTCCTAAGGGCTCTTTACTCATTACGCGGACCTTAGACATTTCCTCATAACATTAGCTAAAGCCTAATGTTCGATATATTTGTATTATTCATAATTACATTGAATATACGAAAGAGAAAGACCTTAATAGTGGATGTAATTACCTCGACAATGGTACTGAACTACTATACATCCTTATGTCTTTGTTATTTTAACCTACACACATTTCCTCTTACCCTTAGGAGGCATATTTGGTGAGTTTGAGGTCTAAAATGATTTCAGCACCATCAAATACAATTGATATGCATTTGCAAAAATAAGAGTAGATTATAGCACTATAAAAATCCTATACCCACGTATAATTCAAAATCATAACTAATGAATCCACAGTTCTTCACATACAACACAAACACCTTAAACTCCAATCCATATATTAAAGTAATAACTCAATTCATAGTTCTTCACATATTAGTAATATGTGATAACGATTTTATACACGAATCATCCACTCTCCTTTTTTCTCTTTTTCATTTAATAAGTAAATTTGACTCTTGTTACACGATCATGCCCAATAACTTAATAATTGCATATCAACTTTTTTATGTATGTGGTGTTTATAACTTTGTGGTTTTAATATGAGCTCAGTAACTTTTTAATTGAGAGGAATAATCATTAAAAGTAGGAGTGACAAATGGGCAGGTTGTGCAGGTTATGGGTCATGTGTGGTCCTTAAATGAGGACCTCCCATGTAGACCTATTTTTTCAAATAGTGAAAAAAAAATTCAATTGATTTTTGCATTGGGTATTTAAGCATTTGGGAAAACCCCAATAAAAAATCAACCAAAAATAATTTTTTTTGATATTTTACAAAAATCGATCAACATATGTCAGTTTTTAATCTGCTTAAATCTAACATATTTGATTGGTTTTTTTCAAATAGTGAAAAAATTCATTTTGAGTGAATTTTTTTATGGGAGTTTCCCAAAATGTTTAAATATAAATACTTCACAAAAAAATCAACTCAAAAATATTTTTTTACTATTTCAAAAAAAAAATCACACGACAGGTTTGTACCAAAACTTGAGTGATATATGGATTATAAGTTGAGAGGTTCTAGGTGAACCGCCTAACAGCCCGCCTGGGGACCGCATTGTCTTTTTCATTTTTTTTTCTTCTAGTTTTTCATTCTTTTGTTGATATAAAAACTGTTTTTTATACAAAAAAAAACAGTTTTTATATTAAAAAAAAATAATTTCCCTATTAATATAAAATTAAACATCTTTTAATTAAAATTAAAAAAAAATATTTTTTCATAAAAAAAAAAACTATGTTTATTAATAAAAAAAATCTATAAACAGTGTTTTTAATTATTGAAAAAAATATCGCGATTAATTAGTGTCGCTGGCGCGGACTCACATCATTTGTTGAATGTGGGTCCACGTCAGCGGCACTAATTAATCGCGATATTTTTTCAATAAAATATCGAAATTAATTAGTGCGGCTGGCGAGGACCCACATTTAACAAATGATGTGGCTCCGGAAATGTGGGTCAGCGCCAGCTGCACTAATTAATCGCGATATTTTTTATTGATAAAATATCGCGATTAATTAGTGTCGCTTGCGCGGACCCACATTCAACAAATGATGTGGGTCCTGGATTGAAAAAATATCGTGATTAATTAGTGCCGCTGGTGCGGATCCACATTGAACAAATGATGTGGGTCCTGGAATGTGGGTTCCCACTAGAGGCACTAATTAATCGCAATATTTTTTATTAAAAAAACATTGCGATTAATTAGTGCCACTGGCGATGATCCACATTCAACAAATGATGTGGGACCTAGAATGCGGATTCGCGCCAGCGACATTAATCAATCGCGATATCACCATGTCAATAAACATAGTTTATTTTTATTTATGAAAAACAATTAATAAAAAACTGTTAAGTTTTAATTAAAAAAGCTTTTTTTTATTTAATAGAAAAACTATTTCTTTTTAATTAAAAAAAACTTTTTTTTATAATAATAGAAAAACTGTTTTTTTTTATATATATAAAAACTGTTTCTATATAAAAACAAAAGTATAAGAAACATTAAAAAAAAAAAAAGGAAAGAAAAAAAGAATGCGGTCCCAAGGCGGTGAAAATTTGCTGGTCATTTAGAATTAGTCTGATAAGTTTAGCAATTTTGACGAAAGTAAAAATAGTTGGGGTGAAATTACCTATTTACTACTCATGTCATTTGACGACTATCTTGGGTTTGTGGGTTGTTGAGTGATAGGGCACCCACTCCACCTTTGTAATTATGTAGGGTAGAGTATGATTTCTTTTGACCAAAATAAAATCTTGAACAATGTGATTTTGTACATAAACAAAAATCGTCATAAGATGCTATTTGTATTGTATAAAAAAATATTATGGATTTAGCATACATTTTTGCGTAATACATAGCACTGCCATGTATAGTGATGGCAACCTAAGTTCTATAATGGAGAAGTCAACTTGGACCAAACTTATCCAGTTCTGTTTAATTTTGGTTTGATTCTTCAACATGACGAGAAGGGGTATTAATTCCAACTGTTGAAATTGATTTGAAACAGTTCAATTATGAAATGAAACTAATATCATATAATCAAAGCCATGTTCATGTGGCTGAATAAATAATAATAAACAAATTTACATATACACCTCCACTAAAGAATTTAAACATTAACCATGTACGAACTAGCCTACCTACATGTGTACAATTTAAACCCGTTAAGTCGAAGATATTAAACAAAGCAAGAGGTGAGCAATTTGATATTGAGTCCCTCAAAGACGAATAACAAAGACTAGTACAGAAAAAACACGAAAAAGTAATTTACACGAGGACGTTTTTTATTTAAACTTTACTTTTTAATGCATCATTTCATATATTTTTCATTTTTTTTAATCTTTTTGACATCATATCTATTTTTTTTAAGACTAGTTAAAAATTCGTGCGATGCACGAATTATATGTTAAAGTGTACAAAAAATATTTGTGGAATTGTCAACACATGAAAAGATGTTAAGCGAAAATAGAAAATTAATTAAAAACTTCCGAATATCTGTGCTCACAAGTCATGAAAAAGAAATATAATTATAAAATAACCTACAAAAATATAGAAAAGGTTTTATTTTTACTAAAAAAAACAATTTTTTTTATAAAATAGTTATAACATTTTTTAAATAAAAAGAACAATTTTTAAAAAAATAAAAAACTATTTTTATATAAGATATATTGTACTTAATTTATTAAAAAGGAACAGTAAAACAATTTTTACATTATTTGATTTTTTTTATATTAAACAGTGAAATATTTTTTTTAACTTTAAAATAGTTTCTCAATTTCATAAAACATTTAAAAAAGTAAAAAAAAAAAGTTATTTTAAAACTTTTTGTTGGTTCAAAAGTTAAAAAATCACTAAAACCATTTCTTTTATGTATAAAAAAACCTTAAATAATTTCTTATTGAAAAAATAGTTTTTAAACAGGTAAAAACATTTTTTAACAGTATAAAACAGTTTATTTTCATGGTTAACATTTTTTATTTTTGTTAAAAACATATTTTTTATAAAACACTTAAAAATATTTTTTTTAAATTAAGAGAAATCTTTTTTAAAAATTAAAAAATAGTTTTTTATTTAAAAAAATATTTTACATAATTTATAGAAACAATAAAACAATTATGTATATGTTATTAAAAATACTCTACGTAATTTTAAAAAATACTTTACGTAAGTTATTTTAAAAAATATTGTACATAATTTATAAAAAAAAACTGTAGTTTTAAAGAGGAAATAAATGGGTGGAGAAACCAAAGCGGTAGAAAAGAAGGAGAAAAGCCTCCTACCCAAGCTTACACGTGATAAATATGATGCAAGTGAAATAAGATGTCACGTGGCATAATATAGTAAAATGACATTAAAGCTACCTCTAGAGCATTTTATAATATATAAAAATAAAAATAAAGATAGTCAATCTTATGTTAAAAAAAATATTATTTAATGATTTGACTTAACCCCTAACAACTTTTGTGACTTAAATACCCTTACATATAATTCAAACAAATCTTACCCTTCATCATCATTTTCTATGCATCTAAAATCGTCTACAACAATTCCATAACAACCTCTAACCTTTCTTCATCATTTTCGTAGAGAATGACGTGAGTCTTATTTTTATTAATAGAGGACCAACAATTAAAAAACTATGAGATTAATTATAAATGTATTTTTAAAAGTAGGGGATAAGTGAAAAAAATACTTAAAAAGTTTTTATTGACCACTAATGCATTTTCCCCAAATAAAATGTCATGAGAACTAAGTGTTATATATGAATAGTATGAATAGTTATACACGCCGCATTTGTAAACCAAATGCAAACCGCATGTACATGTGGATGCATTGGGTTCAATTTTTGTTTTACCTATTTTATCTCAAATGTTGGAGCCGCCCAGTGTAAATAATGGCCACACACTAATGAGAATTGCATTTAATTCATAAATGCGGTATGAAAATAATTATACGTTATATATATAGTCCCCTCTGCTAATGTTATGAAATAATCTTACCATGTAAAATTGTCAAGAGGTAGAGTGTTGGAACAAGACAAACATATAAACTAACTTAGAGATTCGCTAAGCTTATGCAGTAAAGTCTTTGAATCTTTCACAGTAAACGATGCAGTCCTGCACCATTCCATAACAAGCATCTCTTACCTCGGTATCCACCAATTAGCCTCATAAATCTTTATTTCTTTCTTCTTCAGTAGTAGAGACTTAACTCTACAAAACCAGCAGAAGATATTCCACTATACAAGGGTTTCAATATGAATGATGTTCTTCTAGGGTTTGACAAAACTCAACAAATCATTCAGGGGATTTGATTTGTAAAAGAAAAATTATTTTCTCAAACTAGGGTTGAGAGACTTTTGGGACAGTTACAGAAAATCAATTCTCGCCAAAAGTTGTGATGAAAATAATCCACAAGACCCTTTTTTATAAAAATCATAAAATTTGAGGAGGCGAAACTCGTTCGTACGAAAACATTAGATTCGTTTTCGAACGAAAACCTTGTTTCGTTCAAATGAACTTTAATCTCATTCGAAAGAATAAGAGATCTCATTCGAACGTACTTCGAACGAGCTTCTAACGGCTGGGCTTATGTTTATAGAGAAATCCCGTTGGATGTTCGTTTGAAGTTCGTTCTAACGAACTCAACTTCTCATTCAAACAACTATTTCGTTTGAACGAAAATGAAATCTCTTTCAAACAAAAAACAACTATCATTCAAATGAAAAAATAAATAAAAAATATTTGTATTTCGAAAATCGTTTTAAAAACTTGGCTCGAACAATTTATTAAAGCATCCCCGAAAAAAAATGTTAAAGAACAATTCAAAATGATATACCATATACCTCCTCGAACAGTGTAGCAATGATTTCAACTTATTCGATTTTCAATTGTTACTCAGTAACTTGTCTTCACTTTGAAGTTCTTGAAAAGTACATGGTGATGTAGTCGTAATGAAATACACCAAAATAAATAAAAAGATGAGCAATCATAAAACTTGCTCTTACATATACATAATATAAGAAAGATGAACAATTATTATAATGGAATAGAGAATTCACAAAGATTGTTATATTTTCTTTCTTTTAATTTTTTGTCAATTTTCTATTGTTTCACATTTATTTGGAAAATTTCCCTGAAAATTTTCATCGAGATTGATAATTTCTCAGCGTTATATTCTAGTGCAAGTGAAATTTATCACCGTGTGAAAATTCACTAAAAATGTTCAAAACTTCACTTTTGCCTTTAAGCACAAACAATATCATTGAAGATATTATCGATATTCCCTATATTTTCAATTTTAAAGATATTTACATATTTTATATTGTAGAAAGTACAAATTTTCTTGTGAGACATTAAATTTATGAGAAAATTTTGCATTAGTGAAATTTCATAATTTTATAAATAATATTATTTAATATTAAATACGGATCATTATATATATGATCCTTATAATAATATTATTCTTATTTATGATGATCTTATTTATATGATCCTTATAATAATATTTACACCTATGACAATGTCACATTATTATTTTTTGCAGACCTCGTAAAAAAAGGTTATTGAAATATGTTGACGTGGTATTGTAATGAACATTTTGTTAAATTTAAAAATAAGTTAAATTAAATATCAAATTGACCAATTTTGTAAGTAACTTAAATATCAATATCTATATTATACCTCTAATACAATAGTATTAGAAGTATTAATACATTTAATGCACAGCTATGTAGACCAAACTCTCCCTACTCTCTTTTACACTTTCGATCAGCTCTCTTCATCTTCCAAACCTTTTATCTATAATAATCTCTCAAAACTCTCTTCCATCTCTTCTATATATATATATATATATATATATATACTAGTGTATGTCCGTACCTGAAGGCACACCAAAAATTTTCAAAGTATGTAATCGCAAGACGACAAAATTTTCGTTCCCTGACAAAATAAAGTGTAATTTTAAAAAAAAGCGACCATAATCTCGTTTGTTTATAAGATTATCCACCCTATATAAGAAATAAAAAATACTCCAACAACAACAATCCCAATAGTCCATATGAAAATGTCACTTATCATTAACAAATTAACAAATTAATGGGGGTACATAGTTCCATATGAGATTTTTTAGGACAACAATTCACATGTTCCGCATTTATGTTCTATTTCAATCCATATGCCAAGACACGACAATCACAATGGTTGCTTACAAGCAAATGAGTTTTAATCTCATCAGATCAGCTCTTAGAGTTGTATGAGGCCTCGTCTGATGATGAGCTATCTCGTTGAATGCATTTCAGCTCATCATATGCCCAAAAGTGGATGGCCCACCCCGCAACTCTTCCTACATCAATCCTGTGATCATATAAATAAACATTATTAATCTCATCTAAATCACCTCAGAATCTTTTGATGAAGTGAAACAATTCAACATGTATTATCACAAAACCAATAAAAGAGGAAAAAATGGGACAGAGGGGACAACACATGTAGCTGAACTATGTGTTGTACTTGTATTTAATTCTTTTATTGAAGAGAGAAAATAAAGTCAATTTATCATATTTTAAAGATACATTAGAAATTGTTAAAACAAAGCTACGATCGAAACACCAAACATGCCATTTTAACGTAAAAAGTAATCAATAAAAATATATATGATTAATCTTTTGAGTCTTAACAAAAAAATATATCTTTTAGACTTCATAAAGACACTGAATGATAGATATGTACCAACATAATAGTAACATACCTGATCAAAGTTACACTTAACATTTTTGGATCATGGAAATTTCAATCTCCCACTTGGTCTAAGAAATCGCCTTATAAGGAGTCATGCCCTGTAGATGTCGGTAGCTGAGTTCCAATCAATCATCCATAGAGAGGGTGAATTGTAATGACAGATTGCAGGTTGAGAGAAACATAAATAGTATCAGATGATGAATTGCAATAACAGTTTGTACATTTTTAATCTAGTAAAAATGGTGAGATACTTTTATTACTATCTACACCAGAATATCTAAAAACAAAGGAGAAGAAACACATAAGATGATTTTAAGAGCCGATATTTTGATATTAAGAGGTTAGGAGAGGCTACTGAAACTATCACTGTAATTATTAACAAACTTATTGATCTAAATTAATACTCGATTAAAAATGCAAGAAAGTAAAATTTGCCATATAGGTCGATTGGTATTGATGTTACAGTCTTGTTGATACTTTTATCATGCTAGGGATGACATTTTATATCCCATAGCCCAACAATTAAACAAAGTTAGCGATTTGATGAAAGAACTCGTTTGCATTTTGATAAATAACTCAAACCTATAAGAACTCATTTGCATCAGACATAGGTTTCTTTAGTTTCCACCATTTCTACTCCTAAGTAATGAAGTTAGTACCTACAAAAACACACTCTGAAAAAAATAAGAAAACACACACACCTCACCACATAAGGAGGGATGATGTACCCATGTCTTGTAGCAATTGGATGCATACATTACCCTTTCACAGCAATTTGACTCACTTTGATAAAAAACTCAAACTTTATAGTAACTCCTAAACTTTATAGTATTAAAACTAATTATTAATGGAATCAAAACTTTTTTTAATTCACATATGAATGAAGAAAAAACTATGGAGATGAATGAAATAAAAAAAACTCCATGAAATAGATTGCAAACTGACCAAATATCTGAAGAGATGGGAATGACCTTAATGATGTCAGACCACCTGATGCCACGTTCTTGCTGAGTCCACTAAATACAAAGTCGACGTCCCTTCGAATTGCATCCTCAGAAGCTCATTCATCCTGACAAATATTAGAGAAAGCTCATTCTGGAAGTTGAAGTGGAAGTTGGGAAGGGGGAGCAAGTCTTTGTTAAAGTTAGAGGGTTTTTTGGAGCTCTTACGCATCTCTTCTTCGACCAAGCGATCCAGCTCTACATTCACTTTTGGGGTCCCCGTATTCATCGTCTATGTATGGAAATGAATCAATCACTTTCTACGCCTGCACCCGTAGCTATTTTGAACCAAAATGAACTAAAACTAAATAAAAAAATATTATATCTTAGAATCAAAACCGAGAATTCAATAAAATCAATAAGATCATTCATTTCTTATAATCAATAAGATCATTTATTTCCTATAATCATATTGTAATCTATAAGATCATTTATTTCTTATCGTCCGAGGTACCAAACCTCTCATTTTCGAAGCACTTGGACTAAACAAACTAACAAAAAATATATGAAATGTATAATTCAGCCCCTCCCAGCACAGATAATTAGAACACATGAATCCTTTAGCACCTCCCAGCTTATGCCTACACCTTTTCTAACATATTTTTCAATTTCCACCAAATTAATACATCATTCAATAAACTGTTCAATTTAGAGTGGACACATGGAAGTCAGTATCCCAGTAATCATCAATATCACTAATCTAACCCTAAACAAAAAAGCATACATATAAATTAGAAGTGTCCTATGTTGTATTCTTTCTTTGTTATGTCTTTTATATGAAATTGATATGGGCATACTGATCTCAATAAATGATAATATATGAAAGCTGCACTGGATATGGGCATACATAATAATCAGTTCATCTTGCTTTATCTGTTGATCCATTCGAACTCAATCAAGATCCCTTTTCATCATCATAATACGTGAAAGCTGCACACAAAATTCACAAAAATAAAATCATTACAAATAAGAGTAGAGATAATAATACATGTTTTTGCACATGAAGCTCACAAAGTATATCACTGTTATATCTTTCATAATAAATTACAACTAACGTATGCTATGTGCCGAATCATATAAGTGATGATATATTCTAGTTCCTATACTAAACTGAAATAATAAAGCACATATGGTTATAGAAGTACCAGTTGGCGGGTATCAGCTGCTGCATTTCCTACAGCTGTTGCTGCTGCTGCATTTCCTACCTAAAATGTGATTGCAAATTAAATTATTTTGATGTTGCCGTAAATTAAGGGACCAATTAAAAGTGTTAGTCCATAAATTAGTCCGATATAGCATATTTGGTTCTTATTAGTAAAATATATCTCGAGGCCTCAAGTGGAGAAAATATGAAACAACTGAGTATATATACAAATTATACATACATACATAAATATATCAGACCTTGGTTTTAAATGGTGGTAGCGACCTAAAAGAAGATATCAGATCTGAAAAATGGATATTTATATCTGTTAGATTCCAGAAAAAATAGGATTCGTTTAGAGATATTGAAGAGGAAATTGACAGAATAAAAAAAAAAATATAGAGAAGCTGAATTCAGAATATAAAAATATTCAGCGACTGAATAAAATGATGAAATGAATGTAGGTGAACAGATAAACCTTTTAATTTGATTTCGCTAACGGTCATGATTCGGTTATTGATTCGGTGGTCTTGGAGTCCTTATTAGACCGGATTACTATATATAGGGCTCCGATTGAAGCTCCTGTTCACCTGGACAGTGCCTTTGGGGGTCGACACTCTCATACTTTGGCTATCATATAATGGCACTATTGGCTTCTCTAGTCCGATTGAAGAATACATTGATTTCCCTAACCAAATAAACAAACGCCATTTTAAACTTTCATAATGATTGCTTAGTTTTAATATACCCTGCTGTGAAGTTCAAATTCTGAATACATTTCATAGTTTCAATATATATTCTGAATCATTTATACAAATACAATATATGACTAACTCTGCTCTAACTAATTCTAGATTTATAAATGTAACCAACTCTACTCTACTCTACTCAACATATTATAACTAATTCTGAATAAACACATCTAAAACATGTTTACATATAATATTATAACATGTTATAACTGTAAACAAACGGTGACAATATGTTTACATATAATATGTAAACCGTGATAATATTTTGTGAATAAACATATCCAAAACATTTTTTTTCTATTAAAGCAAAGAAAAAATGGTATAAAATATCACAGGTTTGATACCATCTTGACAAAAAAAAATTCTTGTGACAATATTTTGTGATAATATCTAAGAGAGCAGAAAATGTTTTGGAAACATCTATCTAGATATTATATGGAACCTGATTGAATCTAATGCTTATGTGACAATAACATTTTAATATTGTTTCCAATCTTTATTCATTTTTATGTGGACCAAAAGAAACTTGACTGATACATAAGCATTACTTGCAATTATCTCCCAATGGCCAATTATGTAGAACTACTCAAAAAAATTCCGTACAAAAAGGGATAAAAATGTTTTCAAACACTATCAAAAGTTGTAACATATATTTTGTCCAGTGTTAGAAGTGTAAATGAATTTGGAAATATTACAGGTAAATATCTATTGCCAAGCAAAGATCTTGAGTGGTATTTCTTTAGCCCTAGAGATCGAAAATACCCCAACGGATCAAGAACTAATCGTGCAACAAAAGCTGGATATTGGAAGGCCACCGGGAAGGATAGAAAAGTAAATTCGCAAATGAGGGTTGTGGGGATGAAGAAAACCCTGTTTTACTACCGAGGGAGAGCACCCCATTGTGCTCGAAGTGATTGGGTAATGCATGAATACAGGTTGGAGGAGAGAGAATGTGAAACTGCCTCAGGCTTGCAGGTGCAACATTAACTCTGTCTAACTATTCTTTTCTTTTCATTAGATTTTTACCAATTGTGATTTTATATACATTAAAGTTACCCCTAAAATGAAAAAGAAATAAATAAAAATCTGAGTTAAAGTAAAACTCATTTGGTGATTGATTGATTAACATGCTACCTTTGAACAAAATAAAGTTGCAGGATGCTTATGCAACGTGTCGCATTTTCAAGAAGAGTTTGAATGGCACAAAGATTGTAGATCAAAATAATTACGGGACCACAACTTCAGTTAGTGATCATTCATCTAGTATGGACCTTTATTTTGAGGGGAGAAGTGAAGATATGGAGAGCTCTGATTATCCAATGCCATTAGCAGTAACTTCTTCACCCAATATCAGTACTTCCACTTTTTGAAAGACCCATTTAGCTTTACAAATCCTTCACTTCCCAATAAAATATATAAAAAATTATGCTCAATTTTTAATTTCAAAACTTCAGATTCCAAAATAGATAAAATACAAATGCAATATAGAGGCAATTTGTTATTAGTGGCGCCATTTAAATATAATGTTTAAATTATTTTTCTTCTCTTCCACGTAAAAAGAGAACTGTTACTGTTGGATTTGAGGTTGGCTTTAAAGGGCTAGCTTAGAATTGTTACCTCATTAGTTGATTAGGTTATCAGACTTTAAGATGTCTTTGTAGATAGCAAATAGAGGCAAGTCGTTGATGCGAAGGGCGCTGGGAGTGGTCTTTCTCCATTTAAGGATGACACAAGAACTACTCGATCAAGTGTGTTCTTAAAGACCTTCTCAATCAGACCTGATCGATCCATAAATAAATAGATCAAATATGTGTAAGTTCATAATAGACCTACTCCAAGCAAAAAAAAAGGAAACACTGCTGCTGGCATTTCAGATCTGCTATACCTCAAATAAAGAAGATTTTGTAGAAAACAACAATAAATGTCTTCAAAACTAATTGAACATATAAAACTCGACTTAACAAATTTCAAATGTCACCCTATAGCTTATGTTTAATGCTGATTACATCTTCATCAATCACAAACTAATAGTGGAGAATTGAAAAAATAACACGGGATTATTTGATCCCCTGCCTATCATGAGGAATTTATATCATTAAAAGTGGTTCAAATAACATAGTAAATAACTGCTGAACTCAGAGTGAGCATATATCTAAAAAAGAACGAATCAGTGTAATCATAATCAATGTTTCAATAAATAAATGACAAAGAACTAATCAAACTAATCGCAAAAGCTCGGATCTAATTGATATCTAACAAAATTATAAGTCTGGGATATGAGCTCAGAAATATAGAACTAATCAAACTAATGGAAAAAGTTTGGTTCTAATGATATGAGCTAAAAAATATATACTGATGATACACAATTTGACCGCCTGAGATGAGAATTATATCATCGAATAAGTCATCAAACTAATGGAAAAAGTTTCGGGTGCAGAATGGAGGAGTGAGTTCACAGCTATCCCTTTAAGAAAGTTACACCAAGCGGCCAAGTAAATGTTAGCAACCATTAAGAAAGTTACGCCAAGCGGAGAAAAATATCATTTCACCTCAAGGCGAAGACACTCCCCCCATGTCACGGTAAACAAAATTGTCACTCACAATTATCACACATTTTTTAGAAAATTCCCAACAATACAAATGCTTGGAAAAGGCGATAATAAACTGTGATACTGTAAATAGAGAAACCTATTGGGTTTTATAAAACAAATTATAATACCATAAATAAAATGAGTTATGACAACAAAACAAACAAATAAGCCACAACAGGGAATGTGGCATCTCCCAAAACATACCTTGTATACCGAATGTTCGCCTTAAGAGATGTCATTTCTTTTCGAATGTGCTTCACTCTTTAGCAAAAGATTTTATCCATTTGTCAAATTGGCATTGCATAGCATGCTTATGGATACCATTGGTGTAATAGGATTCCATCTGAAAATAAAGACACGTGTCAACACATGATCAAAGAATCATCACAATCAGCGCTCATGTTTCAACCAAGTAATGAAGTCATATCAAACAAATTTATTGGAACCCAATATGAGAAACACAAAGCCCTGTCAATATGTTAATGCGTTGATACATAGCCTTGAAACAGAAAAACTATAAAGATAATGGAAAGGCAACTCAACAATATATACTGTAAAACATCCCCAATATCTAATTGATTAATAGAATAAGTGAATAAATGGAACAACAAAGAATTTCACAAACATGTAACTCACAACTTTAAACTCGGGATTGAGTCTCTGATTATATCTAATAAAAAATGATAAAATGATAAAATCAAACAAACTAAAGTAAGCATTGGTGCATCATCCTTCCAAATTATGCTCAAAGACCCCTGTGACCCCCAGATTTTCTTCATGAGAATGGCCTTAATATTGCGTGCAACATCTTGTGTTCGAATCTTGCACTGCCCTCTAATACATATATTAATTCCCGTGAGAAGGAAAAAAATCACAGTAGAAGAAAAATAAAGAAATCCAGAAATAATAATCATTCACGTGTCATATACTGTCCTTGTGAAGTATATTAGTTGTTAGTCCCAAAACCAAACACTGATATAAAGTAATTTGTACCCTAAAACCAAACTTATTTTTCCCAAACAAATTTTCCCTAAACTAATTTGCACCCTAAAACCAAACCAAACAATTTTTATTGGAGTTATAAAAATGAATCAAAAACTAATGAAGTTAGAAATCGTAAATCAAACCCCAGAAGTAAAAAAAAAGGTGTTAATACCGTAGAATTAAAATCCATGAAGTCTAGCAGTCTCCATTCTGCATAAGATAAAATGCAAAAAGTCCACATGTTAAATTCCCATCTTTGTATGCATATTCACAAATTAATGTCGAAACCGCATTGATATATACATAAAAGAAACAAAGAACCCAAAATCGGAAAAAAGCCCTAATTTTGAAACAAACCAAAAGCCCCTTTGAATCCTAAATCAAAACCACACACATATATATTCATAAATGCAGAGAAAGCTTTAATACATATTATTGATACCAAATTTAGTCTGCTGACATGGCTCAATTAAGTAGAGACACGTGTCAATCTGCATGGCACTAACAAACATTTCTGAACAATACCTTGACTTCGAGGAACTCAATTTCCCCGACTAACTCAGATACTCCGAGCAATAGGTGCTCACCGAGGAACTTTATTGCATCGAGCAACTCATGGATACTGAGATACTTAGGCGGTCCGAGCTGCACCTCGATCAGAGCATTTATTCTCAGGCAATTAAGAGGATTAAATGCGCATTAAATGCTGATTATTATCATACGGATGTATACGCTTATTGAACAGCTATGTATTACCCATTCACATGTACAGCCTCATGGCTATAAATACATTGTATCATCCTCATTGTAAGGGGACTGGGAACTTCTTGGTAAAAATCTGTTATCGAGAATTCTCAAACACTCAGCAATAACAAAATAGTGGACGTAGGCCATTCTTTTAAGCCTGAAACAGTTTAAAAATTCTTGTCTTATTTATTTTATCTGTGATTAAATAATTAGAGATAATCTAATTTTTTACATCAACAAATTGGCATCGTCTGTGGGAAACGACTGTAATTTTTGTTTTTCATCAAAAATAATTGATCGCCAATGGCTGACAATACTGAATCCAACAATCGAAACGCTCGAAACCCTACAAATCCATCCGCTCCTCCAAATATCCAAGATCTGGCTGGAATCATGGCCAGTTTGGCTCAAGGTCAGACAGCCATGCAAGAAAAAATGCGACAACTTATGAAAACTATCCAGAGTGGAGTATCAACCTATTCAGGACAACGAAGTGTTCAAAGAAATACTCATTTACCTTCTTCACGCATTAGACAAAGCGATTTATATCGCTCTGAGAAATCTGAAGATTTTTCTTACCAACCGGGTCGAACTTCGTCAGTACGAGCCACAGATACTGAGCAACACATCACTCTCTCTCCAGAAAGGACCAGTGTACTGGAAAGATTAAGTAGGGTCTCTCCTTTTGATCGATTTGGCCCTAGGAAGAATAAAAGTCCTCCTAAGGCTGTGTCGAGAAACTTTCGACGACCATTTGATCTAAGAGAAGGTTCTGCCCAATCATAACCAGTTGCTCGATAAGATAGATCCCAGGAAGCGACTTCAACACGATCAATTGCTCGAACCAATAGGCCCGAAGAGGGAAATGATGCGTGGAAAGGCTCTATTCAGAGGTTGGAGGATAGATTTGGGGAAATGGCTAAGGCCAAGAATCCTCTATAAAGAACTTTTGTCCAAGGGAAACCTTTTGTCCAAGCAATTGTGGATTTTCCCACACCACAAAGTTCAAAGCACCTGTTGTGACTCCTAAATATGATGGAAAAACTGATCCCATCCTTTATATAGAGCAATATCAAGCTGCTGCCGATATCTATGTTGTGCCAGATGAGATGAGATGCAGGGCATTCTCGGGAACTCTTACAGGATCTGCTCAAATATGGTACAATAATCTTCCTCGGGGTAAGATTTCCACTTTCTTTCAACTGGCCGAGCTCTTCATTGGAAACTTATATTTTGGAGCAAAACCTGTTAAATGAGTAGAACACTTATTAAGTGTTAGACAAAAGGCAGGTGAGCGCACCAGGGATTATATAACTCGTTTCAATAATGAGAAACTCGAAGTTATTGATTATGAGGAAAAAACAACGATTACTGCTCTGATGAGTGGGTTGTTGCTCAACAAGTTGTACTACACTTTGGCTAAAGATCCACCCAGAACTATGTCAGAATTGATGGCAAAAGCGGCCAAGATCATAAACGCCGAGGAGGCAATGGCTGCAAAGAAGAATATGAATACCAAAGAGACCAAGGTGGAGGTTTATAAGGCCAAAAAGAAAGAGCATAAGAACAATGGTGGTGACATTCACTCAAAGACAAAGCCATCATGGGAGGTATTAAAGAAATTTGAAAATTATACTCCTTTGAAGGTAGATATCTACCATGTTCTAGAAGAAATCAAGAACAGCGAGGAGTTAAAATGGCCAGAGAAAATGAAGTCAGATCCCGACAAGAGGACTAAGGCCAAATATTGCGAGTTTCACAAGGATCATGGCCACACGACCAAAAATTGCATAGCTTTTCAGAACGAGATCAAAGCACTCATTAGACGAGAAAAACTGGCAAAGTATGTTAATCGTAGAAATGAAAGAAGAAACAACGACCGAGCAAGAGAGAGGTCTAGATCTCCTCGTCGAGCAGAGGAGAATAAGAAAAGAGACCATGAAGATGATCCAGAAGACGACCCCGATCTTCCCAAAAGACCAAGGCAGCCAGAACGTGAGGTATTTTTAATACGTTTTGGATCATTTGATTGTAATGTTATTACAGGTGGAGAAGCAGGAGATGGAGACCTTACTGCAGAAAGAAAAGCTCACCTCAATGAGGCTCAAGCCTGTTCATATATTCAACGAATAAATTTGGCTGAAGATGATCGCCCGAAGAAGGTCAACAAAGAAAAACTGGTCATCGGTTTCTCAAAGAACGACCTCGCAGGTGTGCTGTATCCTCGTGATGACCCATTGGTGATAAAAATGAGAATGAAGGAAGTGATGATCTTGAGAGTACTAGTTGATAATGGTAGCTCGGCTGATATTATGTTCTACTCGTGCTTCAACAGCTTAAATCTAAAGTTGTCTCAGTTGGAGCCTTATCATAGGCCCCTCCTCAGTTTTGCTGGCGAGAAAGTTTTTCCACTTGGGACGATCAAGTTGGATATGTTCATTGGTACATGTCCTGCTTGTAAAACAGAAAGAGTACGCTTTTTCATAATGGATAAAAATGTCCAGTCAGCCTACAATATAATCATAGGAAGAGTAGGATTAAAGAAGTTCAAAGTAGTACCATCTACGGTACATCAATGCCTAAAATTTCTAACCAATTTTGGAGTAGGAGTTGTGAAGGGTGATCAAAAAGTAGCTCAGGAATGCTATTATTAACCTGTCGAGCAGGAGGAACTGGAGGAATCTAGGAAAAAGACTACTACCTATCAGGTGCATGAGGGTGCAAAAATTAAAACATTGGATCTTAGAGATGAGTCGCAACTCGTGAAAGGTCAGGTGGTGGAAGCTACTGAAAACATCATTCTGGACGATGAGCACCCTGAACGAACAACTCAGATAGGTTCATCATTAGATGCCTCACTAAAACAGGAATTGATAAGTTTCTTAAAAAGAAGAAAATAAACTTTTGCTTGGAGTCATGAGGATATGCCCGGAATAGACCCAAATTTCTTAAATCACGAGCTCAATGTGAATAAGGAGATCAAGCCAGTGAAGCAAAAAAGAAGAGTGTTCAGCCCCGAGAAGAACCAAGCTATACAGGAGGAGGTCGAGAAGCTCTAGAAAGTTGGCTTTATTGAAGATGTTAAATATCCAGACTGGCTAGCAAATGTAGTGATTGTGAAAAAGAAGAACAACAAATAGAGGATGTGTGTAGACTTCACCGACCTCAACAAGGCATGTCCAAAGGATCATTTTCCCTTGCCCCGAATTGATCAATTAGTGGATGCTACCTCGGGACACGAGATGCTGAGCTTCATGTATGCTTATTCTGGATACAACCAGATTAAAATAAAACCTTAAGACAGGGAGAGTACCTCTTTCATTACCCCTAAGGGAACTTATTGTTACAATGTTATGCCTTTTGGTTTGAAAAATGCAGGTGTGACATATCAGCGGCTGATGAATAAGGTGTTTGCATAATAAATCAGTTGCAATATGGAAGTCTATATTGATGATGTGCTGACAAAGAGCAAGAGAACTGCTGACCATCTAGTTGACTTAGGCCAGACCTTTGATCAACTAGATAAATACCAAATGAAGTTGAACCCGACCAAGTGCATATTTGGAGTACGAGAAGGCATGTTTCTCAGGTATATTGTCAATCAACGAGGCATTGAAGCAAACCCTGAAAAAATCAAAGCTCTATTGGGACTACGATCTACAACGACGAAGAAAGAAGTGCAAAGTCTTACAGAACGAGTAGAAGCACTTAACAGATTTTTATCGCGAGCAACTCATAGATGCCTCCCATACTTAAAAATGCTCCGAAAGACTTTTGAATGGAATGAAGAATGAGAGAAAGATTTTCAAGAATTGAAGAATATTTGGGAGAACCTCCATTGTTGTCCAAACCAGTGATGGGGGAAAGGTTGTACTTGTATCTAGCAGTTTCGGAAAATGTAGTTAGCTCGGCGTTAATAAGAGTAGAGGATGGAGTACAAAAACCAATTTATTACACCAGTAAGGCCTTCCGAGGAGAAGAGATCAGATATCCAAAACTGGAAAAGTTAGCACTGGCACTGATCGAAGCGAGTAGAAGAATGAATCCATACTTCCAGGCTCATACCATAGTCGTATATACCGATATGCCGTTGAGGAAAGCTCTTCATAAACCAGAAAAATCAGGGAGATTGATGTATTGGGCAATAGAACTCGATGAATATGATATAATTTATGAGCCTAGATCGTCACTAAAAGGGCAAGCAGTAACTGATTTTATAGCAGAGTTCACTTATCCTGATACCCCCGAGGAGCAAAATCTGAACACCGACCAACTTGTGGATGTTACAGGATCATCAAATTTAAACCTCGATCAACTTAAGTTAGTCGGAGAGCCAGAGGAGAAGGTCGACGAGCAGCGAGGTGTGGTAGAAATGGAGATAAAGGAGCAACAAATATTCCATCGAGGAACTTTGTCCAATAAGAAGTTTGAGGACGAAATACATGCATGGAACCTATATGTGGATGGATCATCATGCACCTCAGGTAGTGGAGCTGGGATTGTATTGAAAAGTCCAGACGAGGTCGATATAGAATATGCTCTGCTCTTTTAATTTCAAGCTTCTAATAATGAGGCCGAATATGAAGTGATGATTGTAGGTCTTAGTCTGGCAAAAACCATGAAGGCAGAGCAAGTAATCATATGTAGTGACTCACAGTTGATTATAAACCAAATGCTTGGTGTATATACAATAAAAGGAGAGTTGATGATTAAATACCATGTAAAGGAAATGGAATTGGTATCAGAATTTATTACTGTTCAACTGGTCAGAATACCAAGAATGGAGAATGCAAGAGCAAACGCTTTAGCTCGATTAGCGTCAGCTACTCGTACTGAGCTACGAAGAACAATCCCAATTAAAATTCTAGCTGGTCGGAGCATAGATGAAGATCTGACGATGAATTTTATTGCCCTTGATTTAGGGCCATCTTGGATAGATCCCATCAGGGCATATATTGAGGAGGGAGAATTACCGATTGACAAACTCGCAGCCAAGAAATTGAAGTTTAAAGCTGCTCGTTATGTACTAACTAATGGTATTCTATACAGACGAGGAATCACAGCTGGCTTGCAGAGGTGTGTACTGTAATACCCCGTAATTTTAAATGACTTTTAAAATGGGTTATATTTTAAATTAATGGATTAATTGGATTTTATTATTAATTAATTCATTCGGGTTTTATCCGGACAGTGGATATTAAAATGGATGATTCTAAATATTACTTAAAGATATTTAGGTAATATATGAATGTGATGTCATTGATATGACGGTGTGACATAATTTCGGTAATTTGGATTTTTAGTCAGACGCGGTATGGGACGTATCGGGACTAGTTTATTAAATTAAAAAGGAAATTTATTGTCTATCGACCTTATAGTCATTTCGATTGCGACGTTGCGTCCGGAAGGTTCGAAATAGTCAGAAAAGTCTATTTGGATGTTAATTTTGAGTCTCGGGTCATTTGAAAATGAATAGACAACCCGAAAGGGCATTTTGGTCATTTTTCTAAGGGGGATGAATAGTGATTTCGGATTTTGTACTATTATAAGTATTGGTAGATTAAGTGTATGGGGGTTATTCATCTCCTCTTCACAAATTAGAGAAGCCATCTTTCTAGAGAGAGTGTAAGGGTGCTTGGGAAGGGAAAAGCCTACTTGGGAAGGAGAAGAACAAGAACCAAGGTTCACCACCACCAACCACCATCGGAGGTTGACCGGAGAAGGGACAACCAACTGAGATATACTACACCAAAGGATTAGACCTTCAGAAAAGGCAAGTGTTTAATAATGGCAATTTAAGTTTGTATATTGTCCATGTTAGAATAGTATGAAAAGAGAAGATTATTCATGTTTGGAAGAAATAATGGAGTATTAAATGGATTTCTGGAAACTGAAATGATATAGGAATTAAACTCATGTTTTAGGTTGATAATAATCCACGAAATAGTCATGAAACTGTTGAAGAAATTATGGAAACCATTGATGTGTTCTTGAAGTTGATATGTTGATAATTTTCTGGAAATAAGGAGATAAACATGCTTTTTAATCCAATCCCTTGATGATTATAGGATGTTTAGAGTATTGGAAATCGTTCATATATGTTGATATATCATGTAGTAAAGATTATAAGTCATTTGGGATGTTTATATGAAGGTTTAAATGATCATAAGTTGCTAAACCCGTAGTTGCAGAAAATGCAGAAAATCAGGCTGTGACCTGAATGATCGATCGATCGACCCCTGCCTTCGATCGATCGACCTCCCCAGAATATGTAAAGTTGTTTCTTTTTAAATGTTGATTCTTATCCCAAACCTTTTGTGGATCTTTGGTGATTATTATTTTGATATTATGGGACTTAGAAAATATCAGTAAACCCTTGATAAGATTTGAATTAATTTGATATGGATTCGAGTGATTAAAATGATGGAAATTATATTGAATGGAATTTCGGTTGCTAGATTCATTTGTTAAATTCCAAATGGGAATGTATGAGGATTTAAGATAGGACCAGTAGGGGTGATATAATATAACACCTGGGTATCCTTAAGTTTACAAGAGGGTTTAATCCTAAGTGAAAGAAGATGTGTTTATAAGATATTTGAAACTATCGATTTTAACCTTAATTAAAAGGAGAACTAAACTCGTAGTAATTCGGGAGAAATGATGTTATGGACCAGTAGGATATTAGTGACTTCTTACTGAATATATGTTGAGGAAAAACATATTTGAATCATGTGTATTGAGTGAGGGTAGCCTTAGGGTTACAATTTGAACATCAAGGACTGAGTTTAAGCTCATTATTGATTTCGCAAGGACGGAGTGTAATACAAGAGCGTAGTGATATGTCTCCTGGATAGAGATGGAAGTTTAGAACACATTTGGTTGAAAGAGGGTATGAGGTTATCCCGATCGCATAGTTGAAGTTGTCGGACCTCCTCGATCGACAAAGTTAAGTAGTAGTGTATTGGAGGGGTTCCTTGTTTGGATTTCGCTTTGCGAGACGCTCCGCGCATGAACCTTAACGACGCCGGGAGTGGAGAAATGTTATAGGATGCGAGGATAATTAAATTATGAAGTAAAGATATGATATTTTAATACATGGAATTTAAAAGAGATATAATGATACGTATGGGAAATATCTTAGGGTAGTGATATTACCTTATTGATATTATATTATAGGTATGATAATACTTATTTGATTGATTGATGATTTATGTGTATGACATACCTAACTTACTTGCTATCGGTGGGAGGTTTGCGCGTGAGGGCAGTCATATCCTGATGAATCCATGGGATCTTTGATTTGTCGCTCGAGAACATAGGTCTATGAAAGACTTATCGGGGAGTTGATAAGTTCGCTGACTGTGGGTACGTAGGTATGTGCGTGACCCATGGATACGAGAACTATGTTCGCCTCAAATTTATTTGTTGTTGTTTGTGGTTCGTGGAATCTTACCGAACCTTTAGTCCCCTATTTGGCGACCTGCGATGATGGGACATGATAGCAGAGTAATGCATTGCACCGCAGCTGTGACTCGGGGTGCAGTATTATATATGAATATATATATAATGGATTAAATGATTGAATGGATATATATATATTATGGTTAAATCTATCTACGGTGATAATTGTAGATAACGGTGAATAGAGAAAGATAATGGAATTAAGTTAATGAATGTTTATTCTTACAGAATTGAAAAGCTTAATTCATATTAATGAGAAATGATTCATGTTAATGAGAAATGATTCATAAATGAGAAATGTAAATGAATAATAATGTGACGTATGGTATGGGACGTACGGGGATTATGATATGGGAATGGAATTATATTATGGAATTGGTAGAGGAACCATTAACTAGGAAGTTAATAGGAAACGTTAAGTGTGCACTCTAGTTGAGAGGTGAGAATAGCAACTGAGAGTTGGATCTAACATGTACATAATAAATGCTTTATTGCACTTGTTAAATACTTGCTGTTTTAAAAATCATATACACATTCGGGCTCTGACCCGTTTCCTTGCATATTTTCTTTTCTATTGTATCTTCTATATCAGGTGTCCAGCAACAGGGACGCCAACCTTAGTGGATGATGTTAAACTATGGAGCTATGGAGTTTTTGCTTAGACGACTTTCATCATTTGATTCACAGTATTCTTAGTTAGGGCATGTCGCCCAAAGGATTTCAGTTATCTTTTCTATCGAGGTCAAATACTATTGTATTCGGGTCTTTTTAATACATTTAACATTGTTGGGATTATTGTAAAGGATTTATATTATTTGGGAATGTTTATTCCAATTGCATTTAAATTCTTTTGAGTTATTTATTGTGTTATCAGTGTTGTAGTATAAAATGTGTAGTGTTATTCTTAAACTAAAAATGGTTTTGTTGAAATTTAAATTTGGAAAGTTTTTAACACCAGCTTAATTGGGTATTGGGTGAGTTGTAAATGTTTTCGACAGTGATGCTAAGAATGAGCCAACTGTATATTCTGTTTTAATTTGGTATGGGACTGGCCACCCGGTATTTAATTAGGCGGGGTGTTACAGGTGGTATCAGAGCATCAGGTTCTAGTGTCCTTTAGGATCTGTACGGCTTACTGTGTTTTCAGCTTAGCGTTCTTTGATGTAGAGCCCTATGCATAGGATTATTGCTTTTCTATTTATGCGTACAAACTTCAGCTATTTTGAGATATCAAATACTGATAGTGTTCTCTCGTTTCAGATGCCTCCTCGACGTGCACCTCAACCCGCCCCAGCTCAGGGTACGATGACTGCGGCCGAAGTAGCTGCAATTGTCGCTCAGGCAGTCAATGCAGCTTTAGCAGCCGTTCAGCAGGCTCCCGCACCGGCACCGATTGTGCCACCCGCGCAAGGGAAAGTGTTTCCTACTGCATGGGAACGAGCGAGGGATGCCTTTCAGAAAGCGCACCCACCTGAGTTTCAGGGAGGATCAGATGTTATGACTGCTAGCCAATGGAAGAAAGATATCCAACGTCACTTGAGAATGATCGAATGCACTGAGGTTCAACGTCAAATACTAGCTACATTCAAGCTAGTAGGGGCAGCTTTGCAATGGTGGGAAGCTACGACCACTATGGAGGAGAGGGACACAATGACTATCCAAGACTTTTGGATACGGTTTGATGGGAAGTATTTTCCTTCCGCCATCCAGACAGAGATGAGGCAGAAACTACTTGATTTAAAGTAGGGAGAGAAAACGGTGGCGGAATATGAGGAAGAGTTTACGAGATTAACTAATTTGGTACCAGCTGAAGTACCTACTGAGGAGAGGAGAATCCTAATGTTCACTGATGGGTTGAACTATAAAATTCATCAACATTTATTTGGGAATCTTTCACTACGTACGTATGCAGATGTTATTAATGCTGCAATGCTCCACTGCCAGGATAACCGCTTACATAATCAGGGTGTCAAGCGGGGGTTTGGGTCAAGTCTGCAAGGCAAGACTACTGGGGGGAGTTCTAGTGGGACTCAGCCAGGGCAGAGTCATCAACATTAGAGTGAGCAGGGTTCCCAGATAGGGGACTATGCTAAGCGTTTGCGATCTGGAGATTCTCGATTTGAGGATAGAGGTATTGGGCAAGGACAACAGGGCCATCAGGGCCAGAGACAGGCTCATTAGGGCCAAGGGAAGGGAGGTAATGGCCAGCAGGTTCGGGGTCAACAGGGGCAAGGTGGTGGAAAGTTTGCGGGAAAATGTTTCGTGTGTGGCAAGTATGGCCATAAACGTCAAGATTGTCCTGAGAAAGATAAATTTCCTCAGCAACAACATGCTCGACAGGAGCCGCAGGTACCAGTGTTTCCACCAGCTGCTCTTCCAGCTCCAGCTCCGGTGCTAGCACTACCTCCCATTCCAGCAGCACCCGCGCAGCAGGGTCAGTACGGGCGTGTATATAACGTCCGTCAGGCAGCGAATCAACAACCACCACCCGCGAATGAGGGTATGTTTTCTATCTAAGGGATTATGAAGCGTATATTGATTTTTGTAGTGATTGATATTGTGTGGGCTAAAGGGTTGCTAAATTTAGCCTATAGCACTGTTATTTACGTAAACTCACTGAGGGGTGTGGGACACCTTTATATTACATGTTATCATGTGGGTTTGATTTTTATCATGGGATTACTTACCTTGGGCATGTCCGAGCGTGATTTGACTATCGACGTGCATTGACTTGTGGTATATGAGAGCGTATGTCTGCATCTTGTCTTCTATAAGAGAGTAGATGCGTAGACTCTATTTGAAATCGATAAAACCTAATTTTTGTTTTAAATTGATAAATCTGATATTTTTTAAAAACCAAATTTTTATATATTATTAACTAAGGACCTTAGGAGTTTCGATGACCGACTACTTTAGGAAGTAGTGTATCGGGGTGGTTCCTTGTTTGGATTTCACTTGCGAGACACCCCACGCATGAAACTACTAACCGTTGGGAGTCGAAATAAGTTAGATCTTTGGGAAGCGAGTTTAAAACCTTTGCGAAAATTTTAATATTGAAAGCGGTACGAGAGGGTGTATGGGCGCCCTGGATGATTGGATTGTAGTATTTTTCATAATTGTGAAAAAGGTAAGTAGTTAAGGCTTCAGGATTTATTTTTTCACTACGAGAGGATCATTTATTTTTACCAAAGTTTGTCACGAGGACGGTATAGGGAAGATTGGGTAAAGTTTAAATTCGATTTAGTTGAAACTATATGGTGAGGCTTGGTGTATAACATCGATAGGGATTTTTGTTAATGTACTGTATGGGCGGTACGTCTTAGATTCCTTGCGATGAGAGATTTATACTTGGAGTTGACCTTACCGGTATGACTTATATTCCTGAATTTCGGGATGAAATTCTGTTATAAGGGGGAAGTATGTAATACCCCGTAATTTTAAATGACTTTTAAAATGGGTTATATTCTAAATTAATGGATTAATTGGATTTTATTATTAATTAATTCATTCGGGTTTTATCCGGACGATGGATATTAAAATGGATGATTCTAAATATTACTTAAAGATATTTAGGTAATATATGAATGTGATGTCATTGATATGACGGTGTGATATAATTTCGGTAATTTGGATTTTTAGTCAGACGCGGTATGGGACGTGTTGGGACTAGTTTATTAAATTAAAAAGGAAATTTATTTTCTATCGACCTTATAGTCATTTCGACTGCGTCGTTGCGTCCGGAAGGTTCGAAATAGTCAGAAAAGTCTATTTGGATGTTAATTTTGAGTCTCGGGTCATTTGGAAATGAATAGACAACCCGAAAGGGCATTTTGGTCATTTTTCTAAGTGGGATGAATAGTGATTTCGGATTTTGTACTATTATAAGTGTTGGTAGATTAAGTGTATGGGGGTTATTCATCTCTTCTTCACAAATTAGAGAAGCCATCTTCCTAGAGAGAGTGTAAGGGTGCTTGGGAAGGGAAAAGCCTACTTGGGAAGGAGAAGAACAAGAACTAAGGTTCACCACCACCAACCACCACCGGAGGTTGACCGGAGAAGGGACAACCAACTGAGATATACTACACCAAAGGATCAGACCTTCAGAAAAGGAAAGTGTTTAATAATGGCAATTTAAGTTTGTATATTGTCCATGTTAGAATAGTATGAAAATAGAAGATTATTCATGTTTGGAAGAAATAATGGAGTATTAAATGGATTTCTAGAAACTGAAATGATATAGGAATTAAACTCATGTTTTAGGTTGATAATAATCCACGAAATAGTCATGAAACTGTTGAAGAAATTGTGAAAACCATTGATGTGTTCTTGAAGTTGATATGTTGATAATTTTCTGGAAATAAGGAGATAAACATGCTTTTTAATCCAATCCCTTGATGATTCTAGGATGTTTAGAGTATTGGAAATCGTTCATATATGTTGATATATCATGTAGTAAAGATTATAAGTCATTTGGGATGTTTATATGAAGGTTTAAATGATCATAAGTTGCTAAACCCGTAGTTGCAGAAAATACAGAAAACCAGGCTGTGACCTGAGGGATCGATCGATCGACCTCCCCAGATATGTAAAGTTGTTTCTTTTTAAATATTGATTCTTATCCCAAACCTTTTGTGGATCTTTGGTGATTATTATTTGGATATTATGGGACTTAGAAAATATCAGTAAACCCTTGATAAGATTTGAATTAATTTGATTTGGATTCGAGTGATTAAAATGATGGAAATTATATTGAATGGAATTTCGATTGCTAGATTCATTTGTTAAATTCCAAATGGGGAAGTATGAGGATTTAAGATAGGACCAGTAGGGGTGATTTAATATAACACCTGGGTATCCTTAAGTTTACAAGAGGGTTTAATCCTAAGTGAAAGAAGATGTGTTTATAAGATATTTGAAACTATCGATTTTAACCTTAATTAAAAGGAGAACTAAACTCGTAGTAATTCGGGAGAAATGATGTTATGGACCAGTGGGATATTAGTGACTTCTTACTGAATATATGTTGAGGAAAAACCTATTTGAATCATGTGTATTGAGTGAGGGTAGCCTTAGGGTTACAATTTGAACATCAAGGACTGAGTTTAAGCTCATTATTGATTTCGCAAGGACGGAGTGTAATACAAGAGCGTAGTGATATGTCTCCTGGATAGAGATGGGAGTTTAGAACACATTTGGTTGAAAGAGGGTATGAGGTTATCCCGATCGTAAAGTTGAAGTTATCGGACCTCCTCGATCGACAAAGTTAAGTAGTAGTGTATTGGAAGGGTTCCTTGTTTGGATTTCGCTTTGCGAGACGCTCCGCGCATGAACCTTAACGACGTCGGGAGTGGAGAGATGTTATAGGATGCGAGGATAACTAAATTATGAAGTAAAGATATGATATTTTAATACGTGGAATTTAAAAGAGATATAATGATACGTATGGGAAATATCTTAGGGTAGTGATATTACCTTATTGATATTATATTATAGGTATGATAATACCTATTTGATTGATTGATGATTTATGTGTATGACATACCTTGATTACTTGCTATCGGTGGGAGGTTTGCACGTGAGGGCAGTCATATCCTGATGAATCCATGGGATCTTTGATTTGTCGCTCGAGAACATAGGTCTATGAAAGACTTATCGGGGAGTTGATAAGTCCGCTGACTGTGGGTACGTAGGTATGTGCGTGACCCATGGATACGAGAACTATGTTCGCCTCCAATTTGTTTGTTGTTGTTTGTGGTTCGTGGAATCTTACCGAACCTTTAGTCCCCTATTCGGCGACCTGCGATGATGGGACATGATAGCAGAGTAATGCATTGCACTGCAGCTGTGACTCGGGGTGCCGTATTATATATGAATATATATATAATGGATTAAATGATTAAATGGATATATATATTATGGTTAAATCTATCTACGGTGATAATTGTAGATAACGGTGAATAGAGAAAGATAATGGAATTAAGTTAATGAATGTTTATTCTTACAGAATTGAAAAGCTTAATTCATATTAATGAGAAATGATTCATGTTAATGAGAAATGATTCATAAATGAGAAATGTAAATGAATAATAATGTGACGTATGGTATGGGACGTACGGGGATTATGATATGGGAATGGAATTATATTATGGAATTGGTAGAGGAACCATTAACTAGGAAGTTAATAGGAAACGTTAAGTGTGCACTCTAGTTGAGAGGTGAGAATAGCAAGTGGGAGTTGGATCGAACATGTACATAATAAATGCTTTATTGCACTTGTTAAATACTTGTTGTTTTAAAAATCATTTACACATTCGGGCTCTGACCCGTTTCCTTGCATATTTTCTTTTCTATTGTATCTTCTATATCAGGTGTCCAGCAACAGGGACGCCAACCTTAGCGGATGATGTTAAACTATGGAGCTATGGAGTTTTTGCTTAGATGACTTTCATCTTTTGATTCACAGTATTCTTAGTTAGGGCATGTCGCCCAAAGGATTTCAGTTATCTTTTCTATCGAGGTCAAATACTATTTTATTCGGGTCTTTTTAATACATTTAACATTGTTGGGATTATTGTAAAGGATTTATATTATTTGGGAATGTTTATTCCAATTGCATTTAAATTCTTTTGAGTTATTTATTGCGTTATCAGTGTTGTAGTATAAAATGTGTAGTGTTATTCTTAAACTTAAAATGGTTTTATTGAAATTTAAATTTGGAAAGTTTTTAACACCAGCTTAATTGGGTATTGGGTGAGTTGTAAATGTTTTCGACAGTGATGCTAAGAATGAGCCAACTGTATATTCTATTTTAATTTGGTATGGGACTGGCCACCCGGTATTTAATTAGGTGGGGTGTTACATGTACATCCCATCGAGGTAAAGGATTTTATTGAAAAAGTCCATGAAGGGTCTTGTGGAGCCCATGTGGCAGGTCAGACACTTTTGCAAAGAATGATGACGCAAGGATACTACTGGCCAACGGTGAGGGCTGATTGTATAGCCTATGCCACGAAATGTGACAAGTGTCAACGTTTCTCCACTATCCGAAGAACTCCCCAAGCATTATTGACACCCATTACTTCCCCTTGGCCATTTTCCATGTGGTGGATTAACTTGGTCGGGACACTTCCAATGACCAGAGGAAGATTTAAATATCTCGTCGTCGCAGTGGATTACTTTACTAAGTGGGTAGAGTCCGAGCCTCTTGTCGATATGACGTACGAAAAGGTGTACCAATTTGTTTTGGAAAAATATCATTTGTAGATATGGTCTTCCTCATGCACTCATCACCGACCATGGAACACAATTTGACAACGAGGAGTTCGCTGCCTATTGTCATTAGTTAAATATCTTGAAAATCCACTCGGCACCAGGCCATCCTCAAAGCAATGGACAAACTGAAGTGACAAACAAAACGTTGCTAAATGGCTTGAAGAAAAGACTCGATGACGCGAAAGCAAACTGGATCAACGAGCTACATTCAGTACTATGGGCTTATCGTACTACTCCTCGAGCAGCAACTGGAGAATCTCCGTATATGCTGGCATTTGGAAGTGAAGCTGTTATACCAGTCGAGTTGGGCCTCCCAACACACCGAGTGCTGAACTTCAACTCCCCTGTCAGCGATTTAATGAGAAGGTTAGACTTGGACATGCTCGAGGAAGTTAGAGAAGAAGCAGCCATCAGGAATGCTTCTTACCAGCAATGAACAACTTTGTTCTACAGCAAGAGAGTGAAGAAGTGCGACCTGAAAGAAGGAGACTATGTGCTAAAGAAGGTGATTCAAAAGCACAACAAACTGGAAGCGAACTGACATGGACCTTACCGAGTTACAGAAGTTGTTCGACCAGGAACCTACAAAATAGAAACTTTAGAAGGGGAGGAATTTAAGAATGCATGGAATGCAGAGCACCTGCGCAAATATTATCACTAATGTAAACCCTCATGTAATGCAGTTTCATCAGTATGAATAAAATGTGAATATTCTACCCAATTCTCTCCTTTGGTTGAAATTTTTTTTCGCGGAATACTAGTGCTACACACTACTCAGCAAAATCCACCAACTCCGGTTGGTCGGGAATAAAAATATTTCCCAGAAATACCAACTTCGGTTGGTTGGGAAGAAAATCCACCAACTACGGTTGGTCGGGAATACAAAATATTTCCCAAAAATACCAACTCCGGTTGGTTGGGAAGAAAATCCACCAACTCCGGTTGGTCGGGAAGAAAATTATTTCCCAAAAATACCAACTCCGGTTGGTGGGGAAGAAAATCCACCAACTCCGGTTGGTTGGGAAGAAAAATATTTCCCAAAAATACCAACTCTGGTTGGTTGGTAAGAAGATCCACCAACTCCGGTTGGTCGAGAAGAAAAATATTTCCCAGAAATACCAACTCCGGTCTGTTGGGAAGAAAATCCACCAACTCCGGTTGGTCGGGAAGAAAAATATTTTCCAGAAATACCAACTCTGGTTGGTTGGGAAGAAGATTCACCCACTATAGTTGGTCGGGAATAAATTTTTTTACCAACTAAGGTTGGTCGAGGATTAAAAACACCAATTCTCTTTGGTCGGAAATAGTTGGTTAAACAAATAATGGCTTAGAATTAGAAAGTGATTAAGTAAAATTTAAATACTTGAAATATTTCAAATTACCACCAGGTCGAGAAACAAAATATCATCAACTCTGGTTGGTCGACAAATGATTATCATCAACTCAACAATAAGTTTCACCAACTTTAGTTGATCGACAAATAACACAATGTTGTTATCTTTTTAACAGATATACATGCATATTCATTAGTAAATAAGTAAAGTATTTTACAAAATACTTACAAGACAATGGCAATCAAGATTTCAAAGAAAAATATAAATTTTTCATTAAATCCAAAACAAAATACATTGGGAATAAAATACATAAAAATTATTACATCAGGAATCCTATTCTATGGGTTTCTTCCCCTCTGCCTTTGAAACATGTTTTTCACCAGCAGGAGGATCGTCTAAGGCATAGGGGGAGTTTATGAAGTTCAAATCTTTAAGCATCCTGATGTTCATAACTGATGGCCGATCAAGAAGGTGCTGTAATACCCCGTATTTTTATGCTATATTAATTTGGGGATTTATTAAATTTAATGTGAGTGAATTATTTAATAAAAATCCGGAAATTAATTATGTTATAATTATTAACGTGACGAGAGTTAGTAATTATGGGAAATTGGTTGAATATTACTAATGAGCAAAGTAATATATGTTATTGATTATATTGAATGTCATGAGTGAGTTAAATGACAATTTTAGAAATTTGAATCGGGACGCGCCCGTGTCGCGTCGGGACTAAATTTTGTTAAATAAAAAGTGAATATTTTATAAGTTGTTCGTATGGTCGTTTTGAGTGCGCCAACGCGTCCGGAAGGGTCGAGATAGTCATAAAAGTGTACCCGGGGGTTTAGTTTGGGTCTCGGGGCGTTTTTAGGCCTAATTGGTACCCCGGGAGGGCAATTTAGTCATTTCACCTTTTTGGGTAATTAAACCCACGAAATTCAGCAACCTATATCAGCCATTTAGGTTAGTCAGCTAGGGTTAGAAAACAAAAACACAAGTGACGGCCATAGGAGAGGGAAGGAGAAAGCTCCAAGGCAATCCAAGGCCCCAAAAGTGTTCCGTTTGCACCACAACCACCACCACCGCGTAGATCGCGAGACGAGGAACGCAGCCATACCAAAATCAGCCGTGAATCAGAATACCAGAAATCCCAGGCAAGTGTTTAACTTGCTATTTTCGTTGGTGCAATCTTCATATTAGTTTAGGAATGATTAGGGATGAATTATGTAGAAGAAAACCCAATTTGTGTTAGGAAAATGCATGTAGTATTGATGATATGAAAATTTTGGAATCCTTGCCATGTAGAGGAATATAACCCACGAAATTTTGATGATATATTAAAAGGAAATTCTGGTAAAAACATATTAGAACCATGATTAAGAAAAACTCTAGGGTTCTTGATGATTAGATGAGATTTTGGGTTAATTATCCATGTTTAATGTTAGATATACACATGCTTTACGTTGAAAACATCTGGTATATTGATATAATGTTAGTAGTAGGATTTTTGGGACGTTTAGAATGGAAAAACATGGTTTTGGATGAAGAAAATTGGTAGAACCCGTAACTGCAATTCTGCAGATTTTCGCAGACCTGCTTGATCGATCGATCGAAGGTTCGATCGATCGAGCCCCAAACTTCGATCGATCGACCCCTCCTGGCAGACTACTATTTTCCTTTGTTAATGATTTAAAAATTGAATTGTCATGATAAAATTCTTGGGCATTCTTAGTATAATGATTTGGGAGATATAGAGGACCAGTAGGGCGCATAAATAAATGTTGGGATCATTAATACTCGACGAGAATGGTATTTATGAGATGTTTACTTTAGGGTTAGTAAATTGATATGTTAAAGTGTGAGGCGCGTAAGAGAGTTACAATGAAACGTAGATGTGACACCTACTGAATTTTCTACTGGAAAGAATAGAGTCCACGAGTGTCACGAAATAAGTGAGAAAACCCTTCGAGTTAAGGTTAGAGATGAAACCTTATACGTAATACTAATAATGTGAAATTAAGGATAAATGTTGTAATTATGGGTGACGAGAGGAACCTATATTAATATGATAAAAGTGGTATATTTATATGATTGTGTGTACATATATTATATACATGTGAAAATCATGCCCACGCTACTTGCTATCCCTGAGGTTACCGCGTTGGGACAGTCTTATCTCGATGGGACCTTTATGGGGGATATTGACTTGTACCCTAGAAGATAGATGTCCTTGGTACAGGCTATCGATGTGATAGTTCAGACGGTCCTAAGAGACGCAGGCATGTGCCATCCTCTTAGAGACTTGGAATCTATTCTTCGCCTCAATTTTGTAGTGTATTTTGTTAATACAATTCGAGAGTGATTCCGATTGTATTCCCCTTAATATGAGTGATATGGGGTTTTGGATAGTAGAGTATGCACGCACCATAGCTTTATTTGGGGTGCTGTTATTTTATATATATTAGTCGAGTAGTTAATATATATATGAGGTTTGGAATTTGAAACTGCCTACTGTGATTTGATACGTAGGACATGGTTGATGACTCAAATGGTAAATACTTGTTTTAAGAAAGTATAATATGACACTGGAAAACTTTATTGATTTTATAAGGTTAAAATGGAGAATTTTGATTACTACTTGAAATACCCTTTTCGAAATGGAATCGTTAAATATTGAATCTTACGAGTAATCTAAGATAAGTTAAATCATTGGGAATATTTGTGCGATAAATGATAAGATAACCCGTTGGGAAGGTTAGTACGATAGGCGTGCACATTAGAAGAGAGGTGAGAATTTCTCAAGAGAGTGTCGCTCTAATATGTTGTTGCATTGGCCTGTATCAATTTAAATACTTGCTAAACGTATTTTAAATCAAACACACTTTCGGGCTCTGACCCGTTTTTCTCTCTCTCTCTCTCTCTCTCTCTCTCTCTTGTATATATATGTATATATTTCAGGTGCCCAGCCACAGGGGCGTCTTGCTTAGGATCTCTTGAAAGTAATGAGCTGCAGCTTAGGTGGGAGTTGCAGGTCACTTGCGTAGACGGCTTCCTTTATTGACTCCACTTCTAGCATTTTCATTTATTGGGCATGTGTCGCCCTTTCCATTATTTCATTGTTATTGGGACATTTGTATTTCCAGTTATTTCTCGTTTTGTCGCTATGGGATTTATTCAGTTTGAATTGTGTTACTTTATATTTCGCATGTTGACATTCGATTGACGAATGTTTTAAATTAATTGGACTATGTTGCAGATATTTAATGTGGTGTGATTCTTACTTATTGAATGTTGTTAATAAAATAAATATTTTCTTTAAATAAAATTTGGAAAGTTATGTATGAAAATGGTTTTGACACTTAGCTTAATTATTTAGGGTGTTAAATTGGAAAATTATTTTTATCGACAGTGATGCTGAGAATGAACCAACTGTTTACCTTGATTTAATTTAATAAAGGAGTGATCGCCCGGTATTTAATTAGGCGGGGTGTCACAGGTGCTCTGGGCGAGATATCTCAAAGTTGGAGTGAAGACTGTAGTCGCCGAGATACTTGGAAATTAGGCATTGTGGAATGGCCCGAGCAGGAATCCAGCTCATATCAAGTTTGAAAGGAGGCACGGGTAGGTCGAGCAACCCAGGATTGTGGTAATCCCACAAGTAATGACCTTGTTCTAACTTCAGCACGCCCAAAGCATTTAACCATCCTTGCTTATAACCCACATTATTTCCATTCTGGATCCGACCATCTAGATGGTAGAGGGCTTCATTATAACCAGCCATCCAGAACTCCCTAGGCTGTTTGTGAAACTGGTAGGTTAATCTTTCTAACTGCTCGTGGAGATTCTTCACCAAATTCGTTTTATTCTCCAAAGCAGACTTTTGAGCAGAGAGCTGCTCGTCCAGATTCATGATTTTCTTAGACATCTCGTTCAATGCCTGGTTCTTTGCCATCAATTGGAAGGCTTGGTTCTCCAGAGCCGATTGAGTTCTTTGTTCCTCGACAGTAATCTGAGAAGCTCTTGCTCGTCCCCGAGAAGAGGTAGAAGGCCCAATCCTCTTCAAGGTTTCTAATTCATCTCTCAGATTGGCATTTTTGACCTCCAAGAAAGAGAATCCCTCGTCGTTTACAGGGACCAAAGCGTTTAAGGTAGAGGCAGCAGATCTCAGCTGTGATACTTCTACTCTCAAGTTATTATTTTCTTGCTCCAGCAATTTGGCTATCTGCCTGTGCTCCTCGACCTCGGTTTTCAAAGTTCTCTCCCTCACTTAATAAGCAACAAACAATTTATCGTATCCCTTATCAGCATTCAGTTACTGATATTTCTTCTCATATCCTTGGTGAAAGAGGGCTGAAGATTCCTTGTATTATTGTTGAAGCTCTTCGAGAGTGCCCTGGAGGTCTTCAATCATGTCATAATATGTTACATTATTAGCCACTACCCGGTCGAGCAGACACTTTAAGTACTGGTAGGCTTCAATTTCTTTCTCTAAAGCATTTGGACCGAGGACATCAATAATCTGAGCATCAGTCATATCTGTATGACCAGCTTTGAAGTACTCAATTCATTATCTCAATAATTTTGTATCATAAGCAGATAACAATTCCATCCTGGACATAAACTAGTGAAAAGAAGAGATAACAAGAATCAATAAGGAGCAAGAAGAAGAGAATCAACAGTATGAATAGTCGAAACTTCAAATTTTATTATATCGTAAAAGAGAAGTACATAGTTCAAAGATACAATTGGCAAAAATAAATAGAGAGAAAAATCCGAAAAACTCTACACCTTCTCCTTATCTCCCAAAATTTTCTCGAGAAGCTGGGACGAGGAGGTAGGTTGCTCGGATGGCACAGATGGTTTCTCGGTGGGTGCTGGAAGCTGCTCGGTTAAAATAATGGATGGTTGAAGTTGCTCACAGGAGGACTGGACAACTGGGGGATGAGAAATTTGATCTCCCATCACCATGGAGGATTCCTCAGAGGCAGCTTCGTCCTCTTCTTTCTCTTTAGGAGTTGGAGGGTGACCAGGGATGTGTCACTAAAACAGGTCGAAATTTTTGTCAACATTCATCTCTTTTAGAGCAGCGACCCAACCATCCTTAAAGTACTTAAGGCTACCATATTCCACTTGTGACATCATGGCATCCAAACCCTTATTCCATCCTTTATCCCAGCCAGCGCTGAAGGACTTCTTAATAGCCATTTTCCTTTTCACTTTCTCTGAGGAAATCTTCTCAGTCATGAGTTCCTCGGCAGCCTTCAATTTCTTTTCTGCCTCGTCCCTCTGGTGATCCACCTCACGAAGTTTGACTAATTCTTCCTCAGCAGACTTGAGTCTACCTTCAAGCTCCCCAGCATTTTGGAGCTTCCCTTCGAGCTCTTTATTTTTACTTTCCAAATATTTTATTTTCGTCTCCAATCCCTTGGAGACCTCAACAACTTGATCCCTTTCCTACTCGGTGGAATTAAGCTTCTTCTCACAAACAACTTTATCATCAACATACTTCTGATGAGAATCCTTCAGAGACTGCGTCAGACCCACCAAAGCTTCCTCTACACCTGACGAGGAACTTGAAGCTTTAATAGCTTCATCCTTCTTCAAAATTGTATTGAAACAGGTCACCAACCGGGAAAAGAAAACAATAGCAAGTGAGCGCAAAGATATAACAGTGGAAAAATGAAAGTTTAGGATAATAATACTTACGGAAGCAATATGACGAGCAGCCAATGTAGTAACCATATCTCGAGAAAGATTTTCTTCAGTGCCTTAGATCTCGGGGATAATCCAAGATTTCATCGAGCTCATGGCAGAGCTCGGAGCAATGAAAGTAGGAACACCACTTCCAGTAGTTGGAGGCTGAGAGATGGATTCAGCCAAATTAACCGAGGAGCTCTTCTTCAACCTTCTCAGAGGAGCATAAACGGTCTCGACCAAGGATGTAGTCTTAGACAGGGATATGACTATAACCTCGCTTGGAGCAGCGACCTTGCTCGGAGCTACTGGGGGCTTCTCGACAACCTTCACAGTAGCAGCCGGAGGAGGTGCATCGATTTTTCTTATCCCTTGTCCTGGGACATCATGCTTGCTTTTCTTTGCCTCTTCAGTAATAGAGGCAGATTTCTCGAAGAGGGCAGGAGCTCTTCTTTTCTTCATTCTTTCACTCAGAGGAATATGTGACTCATGTGAAGAACTTGCAGAAGCTGGTACTGGTTCTACGTCACTTATCACCAAACGATCAGTAAAAGACGAGGTGTAACTCTTATACTGCAGCAAATATGAAGCTGATCTGATATGCTCGTCGACAACAGTCTGATGCAAACCCCAGATAAGTTTCAGATGTTTTAAGTTAACTTCTGTCTCTTTTGGAGACCTTCTTTTGCTGTCAACTGCAAATAAATGAAAATTAAAATATCAGTGACACATCTTATCAAACACAAAGGAATCATAATTTCAAAAATAAAATAAAATAAAAACAACCTATCCTATTGCCATAGGGAGGGCATCTAGGACCCTGGTACACATCATTTCCAGTTAATGGAGGGTGTTGCCAATTTTTTATAACAATCCCGTGATCGAAGTAGTCCCTATTGGCATCTGGGAAATTGACCACTAAAGCCCTATTTACAAACCTAGTTTTTAAATAAAAAGGATTGTCACCAACAACCCATCTATAACAAAACATAATTTATGGAATTCCTATACAGGTTCCATGAATCTGATTTAATCTATGAACTCCGTTAACTATTCTCCATGTGTTGGGGGCTATTTTGGCAAGGACAACGTCAAAATATTGACAGAATTCCAGACACAAAGGGTTTGGGGGAAAAGAAAAGCCACATTAAGCTACAAAGAGACTAGGGAACCAATGTCCCTCAGCCAAACGAAAATAGTCAGAAGGTTCAGAAAGTTCCTCCAAAATAACCCATGAAGGAATAGAGAAATCGGAACGAAACTTATCAAGCGACTCAACAAGGTAAACCATGGTGAATAAAGGAAATAAAAGAGAAGGAAGAAGATCTTATAGAAAAAGGATGGATCTGTTGACAACGAACGATGAAAAGGATGAATGCACAAGAGAGAGAGAAAATGGAAAACTCAAAGATACAGATTTGAAAAAGTAAAAGACGAAATGATTTTCTGCAACGCTTAAATACCTTACCTTTGGAAAAGGTAAAAATAATGATTACAAAGAGAGACGTTTACGCTACCGGCGGCTAAAAGGACAAAAAGGGCACGGAGATCGAAGCAGTTAGAAAAATTTAAAAAGTCTGATTCTATGAATTCGAAAAGAAAAATAAATGCAAAGAAAACGCTCCTAAAATTCAGGATGACCATTTAATCCCGCCATATTTCGAGAAGAATGTTCCACACTCCTCAGTCTCGAACTGTGAAACATTGGGGGCTTCTGTTGATACCAAATTTAGTCTGCTGACATGGCTCAATTAAGTGGAGACACGTGTCAATCTACATGATACTAACAAACATTTCTGAACAATACCTTGACTTCGAGGAACTCAATTTCCCCGACCAACTCAGATACTCCGAGAAGTAGGTGCTCACCGAGGAACTTTATTGCACCTAACAACTCATGGATACCGAGATACTTAGGCGGTCCGAGCAGCTTAGGTGCTCCGAGCTTCACCCCGATCAGAGCATTTATTCTCAGGCAATTAAGAGGATTAAATGCGCATTAAATGCTAATTATTATCATACGGATGTATACGCTTATTGAATAGCTATGTATTACCCATTCACATGTACAGCCTCATGGCTATAAATACATTGTATCATCCTCATTGTAAGGGGACTGGGAACTTTTTGGTAAAAACCTGTTATCGAGAATTCTCAAACACTCAGCAATAACAAAATAGTGGACATAGGACATTCTTTTAAGGCTGAACCACTTTAAAAATTCTTTTGTCTTATTTATTTTATCTGTGATTAAATAATTAGAGATAATCTAATTTTTTACATCAACACATATCTTACCCATAAAAAAGCCCTAATTTTGAAACAAATCAAAAGCCCCTTTGAATCGTAAATCGAAACCACACACATATATATTCATAAATGCAGAGCATGTACAAAAAACCTTAAAAAACAAATCAACATTAGAAAACTTCAAAATCGAAACCATATATTTTCAGATCGCACCAAAAAATCTACAATATTGAGAATGAGATGCCATACCTGCTAGCTTTGGGTTACACAAATTAGATCCGAAGTCCCCAAAGTTAGATCTGCAAACAAAAAACATATCAGATCTAAACATTAAGACCCCACACTAAAAATTAAAACCCCAAAACACAAATTACTTGAACTCGATAGGATGATGAAGTTAGTGGTAGGGGCTGCAGTGCGTAGGGTGCAGGGGAGGACGTATGGTGAGTGCGGCGCAGGGAGGAGAGGAGGGGATACGCGGAGGAGAGAGGTAGGGTTTGGAAAAGAATCGAATTGAGTGAGGGAGAGAGTGAGCGGCGGTGTAGGGTTTGGGGGTCCATAGCCAATTTTTCTTATTTGCCATGCCTAGTATTGTGAGAAGAGTTCTTTAATCTCAACCCCAGATTTTGTACACATGGCAAAATGTAGACCCTTTGATTACTTTGATAAGATAAGATAAGATAAGATGACACTATTCATTACACCATTGTCCCATATATATATATATATATATATATATATATACCGCAACACTCAGAGTTTACTCATATACCCACCTATATATGCAAACATACTGCATATATATCAACCTCCCGGTTCTTTATCCTTATTTTCCAAACATCAACAAACCCACCATTTTAAATAGTAGCCCCCACATATCTTTGACTAAATGAAAAATTTGTCCCAAACTCTTTGTCCTCTTCTCGCCCATGAAATTGTATAGCTTTTCCCACTCCTTCTCTTTGTGATAAACGTTATGTAGAGAACGGTCAGATTTATGATAACCAATACTACATTACTGCATTCCAACACTCAAAATGAAATTAGGTAATGAATTAGATGTACGGGTGGGACCTTCATATAATGGTTAGGGGTCCTTTAGAATGGAAATTCATTTCTCATAGTCTAGATTATTTTCTCAACGCACTTATTCTTCTTCTTTTAATTGGAGTACAAGTACATATATCTAAAGAGTTATGCTACACTAAAATTATAAAACATGCATTTGTTGGTAATCAACCCGACCTTCACGTGAGGAGGCATAATAAGAATATATATAATTAAGTTGGACCCTTTCTATTTAGTTCTTAGATAAGTTGATTTTTTACACTTCAAAAAGGCGATATAAGTCAAACTCACATTAACCTTCGGCATGTTGACATTGGTCCTTAAGAATAAAATGGTGCATATCCCTCGAGCATCTCATATATAATCACGTGAGGAGGCATATTGAATATTGAATATTCAATATTCACAACCGATATTACGTTGGCCGTCACAAATTTACACATCAAAATATTTTGGTTGTTAGTTTACATAAACTTCAAAATATTGCCTTAAAATTATCGTTTCATTATATCATTCATATGAATTATTTTAGGTTTAAACAATGAAATTTTTTGTTTGGGTGTGAGATAAAAAAAAATATATTAGTTAAACTGCAAATTTTCATGCTCTATGAATGTGTAAATTCTGTATAGGTGAAAAAAATCATCACAAATTAACACATTTAATGTTTAATTTTTTTAGAAGATTATTTGTAAAATTATCTTGATATTATTATCTTTTAACAAGATCAAGACGAATTTAAACTGTGTGGTGCTTAAAAGTATGTGACGAATGTACATACTCTGACATTATTTTATTAAATTAGTTCTTGTCGATGGTTTAAAACTAAAAATATTTCAATTATTAAGGCATGAAATTGGGATTTCAAGAATATTTTAATAGATTTTTTAAAAATATTTTAAAAATATTTCAATTATTAAGGCATAAAATTGGGATTTCAAGAATATTTTAATTTGTCACCTTCCTCTAAAAAAGTCTTAGTAAGCATGAATTTGTTATTTTTAAATGTTGTGTTATAACTATTTGTAGATAATTATAATGCGCTCGCGCATCGCGCGGATTACATACTAATATATAACACATATTTGTAGAATTGAAGTTATTTAACAATAAAATCTAAAAATTAACTACAAAGGTTACTTTCATTCGATTGCGCACCCAACTTCAAATTCTTTAATTTAAGAAGTTAACAAAAAGAACCTACCTAGCAACTACCCTTTTGTGTCAAGGTGACATTACAAAAAATATTAAGAAATATAAAAGAAGGTGACTTAATTTGTAATTTGTAATTTGGCTAAGAAACAAAAGAAAATTGCAGATGAACAAATGAGTGAGTCATAAGACAGACACTTGGAGGCTGTATTATATTCCGTGGAAGATTCTCTCTTCAGATCCCATTATTATTCTATTTTATTCTATTCGCCAATATTGTCTTTCCTCCCTCATACACAAATACAAATACCCATCTCGTAGGAGACAATTCTTTGTAAACAGATCTTCGCAGAATTTGCCCTCATACAATTACACCATGACGGTTTCTTCTGCTGAAAACGCACTAGACAGGTGATTGATAATCTCTATATTTTTAATTCTTCTATTTGTTTTAATCCAACATATGACCTGGGTTTTTCTGTTATTTCATTTATATTTTCTCATGCACGAAGATTAATAAACAATGTACCCGAATTAGTATTTTTCAGAATTCCCATTTTCTTTGATTCTTGAGTTTTGAGGTTGGGGTGGATATTTTGTGTCCATATTCATATTCATATTTTTATTTTATGTGACAGGTTTTGGAGATTTTTTTTTGTATATCTGTTTCGAACCTATAACCGAAATTTGCATTTATTTAGTTACAACTTCACATTGTATAGAGTATTAAATCTTTGATCGCATTCTCTGGAACATTTTTTTTAAACAAGTCTCCTTTCTTATTTTGTTTCAAAAAGTTTCTCGTCACATAAAAACATTAAAAAAAAAGAGCTCCGGCAAGGGTCACCGGAGCTCCGGCAGTGGGGATGGGGTGGGGAGGTGGGGCGAGAATGCCGTTGACGCAAACTTTTAAAAATAAGAGAATATTGATTAAATAGATATTTGAGGGACTTTTCCAAACAAAATAAAAAAGTTTTTCCTAAATGTGTATTAAAAAATATTTAAGGGACTTTTTGATAATTGATCTTTTTTTTTTTAAATTTCATTATTGTTTGATTATTTATATATTCGATATTCTATATCAAAGAGCTTCTTGGAAAATTAGTTGCTTATAATTTATACAGCTAAATGTTTATATATATATTGCACCTTGATTGTCTTTTACATATTCTTTAATATTTTGAACATTGACCTCCCACTAGGCATGTCTCATTGGATTTTATATTAGTATTCTGGTCAACGATTGAATATGTGTCTAAAAGATCCCAAGATCTCGAAATTTCAAGTTAATAAATATAGAACCAAAACTAATTTGTTTAAAACCTTGCCACAATTTTATTTTTTTTAAAAGTAGGAAAAGGAGTTGTGTGTATATGTAAGATGTTCTCTTACATTTTGGGGGTTTTCATGGAATGCATGTTTTATTTTTAATTCAATGTAGCACGTGTCACATTTAAGGCTTTTGTTCTTGTATAATATAGTTGCAGTCAAGCACCAAAATATTGAAAAGAAGAAAAATATATTTTCAGGGGAATAAATGTAATTATGTAAGGGTGGTGTTAAAGAAACTATCAAAATTTATACCTAGCACTAGTGTACAACATTTTTAAATACAATGTACAATCATTTTAAAGCATGTAATGATGCTCACTATAAATTTTGATGGTGCGTTTAGCACCGTCCTAAATGTAATGCCATTCAAATATTCCCTCACTTTGAGATATTATTGATTGTTGAAGGTAAACTTAGAAGCTTATATATATATATATATATATATGATACTAGAATGACTATGTTTATGCTACTTTTTTGTCCGGAAAATTAAAGTTGTTTTCTTTTTCCCTAGAGCTTTATCTTATTTTCACTTTTAATATATATTGAATAAACCGTGAAGGACATTGGCCAGAACAGGGGGAAAAGAGAGACAAAAAATAAAAAACTAATATTTCAGAGAGAGGATACCCCAAAAAATCTATTTATTGTGGCATATACCTTTCCAGGTCCTTTCCAATTATGATTCGTATTTTTTAGTTTCCTTTGCCTAGTCACAAATGAATAAAAATGTAAAGCTTATACTTAATATTAAATTGATGGTAATTATATGTTTTTATGAATAGCTAGCCCAAATAGTTGGGACGATGCCTGATTTAGTTATATATCTCAGTGAATGTGATTGTTAAACTGCTGATCAGAGTAAATTCTGTAATATGATTCTATGCATAATTATCAAACTACACCAATTGTTTGTGAAGTAGTAGCAGATACTAGATCGGTAAGAACCAAAAGTTCTTATTTGAAATTTTCAAAATCAATGGGTCAGCCAACTTGCACATTTTCCTTTTTTCTTTTCTTTTATGGGCGTGTGTAAAATTTCATTGTTCATTCACCTTACATTTACCAAGATGTCGTTGAAATAGATGCTGAAACTTGACTCGTGAGTGCACAGGTCATTATTTGTACATGTAGATGCTTAACTTAGGCATTTTGTACTTTGTACAACACACGTAATTGAAGTGAGTATATCCAATATTTCATATTACTCCAAAGAAAGAAACTGATTGGTGGTTTGATTTTGTGTAAGCAGTGTGTATTCTCTCTCTGGACTTGCTCCTCTTGAAGCAGTACTATTTGATATTGATGGAACTCTCTGTGATTCTGATCCCATTCACTACTATGCTTTCCGGGAAATGCTTCAAGAGGTAGCTTATTCCTTTTCATTATATTTGAAGATGATTATACCTGATACAATACAGACACATGGATACAGAATATCTGAAAAACTAGGATCCCGCATATACTAGCTTTATTAACAACATGACTATAACAGAATTTTCAAGTCAATAACAATTGCGTAAAACATAAAAACAGATCGCAATGACGTTGTGCGTGTGCGCGTGTGTGTGAGAGAGAGAGTCCTTTCAGTTTTAGATTTTATAGACAAAGGACCGATTTGTGTTTAGTTTATGAAGATAAAAACACTTTATATTAGACATGTTTTTAAATTTACAAAATGGCCTGCTTCAAATTTTCCAAAAGAACCCCAAATAGATCCTCCTATGAAGCATTGATACTCATAATGGTCTACGCACGCATATTGGATACTCAGAAACATGCCTGATGCGTATCGGAGGCTTATCAAAGACTTATTAGAAAAAAAAAAAAAAGCACCCGTATCTAGTACATATCTATATATCGTAAGTTATTTTTAATTTTTCAGATACGTCTTGGATACCTGGGAAGATATGGTGAGATACTTGGTAGATACATTTGGTGCACTTTTGCAATATTAAATAAAGTCATTTTTTTCTTTAAAAGAACTTGTCTAACATAAAGTAATTTTTTTTCCATAAACTAAACCAAAATTAATTATTTGTCACACTATAGAAAACTGAGAGTGCGCTTGCAATCTTAATGGATAATTTCTATAATGAAGTGTCCAACACACACAAGTTCAAATTTTATCTTATTACCCTAAGCAAGTAACTAGGTGATAAAGGAGATAAAGTAAAGTATGCAAAGTGACAAGGTATTATGATGAAAAAAACCCTTGCGGGTAACCCCTTTTTCAATCAGCACTATAAAGTTTTACAAGACAACTGACAAAACTTCTATAGAATACGACTCTCTCCTGAGTCGTCCGCAGGTGGCAGTCCACCCTCGATATCTACCGATTAACTTTTGTCTCCTTCAGCAGTGATCCCCGCGAGATCCACAAGGTCAGCAGTGAAGAGAATCCCTTCAAAAGAGTAACTTAGATAGAGAATTATCTAGGGTTTTAAATAGATTCACATATATAGTTGGGAGTGATGATGTGTGAATCAAAATGTGTTTCTGATCTAAAGAAAGTGAGAACTTTTGCACCAGGTATGCAGAAATCGTTTTTCAAAAGTCTCGTTTAAAATCTGTACGAAACAAGTATTTATAAGTAGGCAAAAAAATTCGAGGCAACGGCATTCGTTCGGACAAAAACTATGCTCGTTCGAATGAGAAAAGCATCTTGTTAGAACGACATCAAGGTCGTTAGAACGAAACAACTAATTTCGTTTGAACAAGCTTCAAACGAGCTTCGAACGACGCAAAACAGTACGCCCTCGTTCAATATTCGATCGAAGTAAACTTCAAACGAAAATATTATCTCGTAAGAACGAGATTCCCATCTCGTTTGAACGAGATGAGTGAACTTTGAAAATGTTTTAAATCTAGAAAAATGCCTCGATTTTAAATAAAACAACTCCCAATTATAAACGTAAATAAATTCAAATTTTGAAATTATTTTATATTTCCGTATTGTGAAGATCATCTTGAATTTGGAGACAATGGAAATTCGGTTCTTCGTGACGGCTCAAATCAAACGGTTGCGGGATATGCCAAAAGCTATGAAAACCTAAGCTATTTGAGCAGTGACAGAAAATATGCTGTTACAAATCTCTCCCGTTTGGCTATTCCGGTACAAACATAAAATCCAAATCCAAATTACAATAAAATTCCCCAAGACAATAAAACAATATTCTAATATCCTCCTAAACCGTAAAATGGATAGGTACAAGAATAATGATGTCTTCAAAATGATGTCTTCAAATCTCCACTTCTTCTTTGTCTTCTCTTGGGTACTTTGTCTTCATCGAGTGTAATGTGAATATGATCTTCCAAAAGTACCTACACTCATGAAATAAAGAAAATATCCCGTGATGCATCGAGTTTGACATATTAAATAACATGCATAAATATAAAATTTCCCCCATACATCAAACTCCCCCGTAATTTGTTCTTCCCCTTTTAGTTTGTTCGAAATAGACGAGTAGAAACTAATCATGAAAAATAGGGAACATCACCAATAATAAAAAGATATCGTCACAAAAAAATATGAATGAATAATCATGCAATGATAATCTCAAAGGCTCCACAAACTATTTTGAAAATTTTCAATTTTGTTAAGTAAAAAATTTTTTACAAGTACAACACACCATGGAGAAATACAAAAATACCCGAATCATGATAACGAAATGAAGGGGTGTGAACACATTCTATAAGTTAATCAACATAGACAAATATAACACATGTGCACAAAGGAATGTGACAACACTAATGCAAGATCTCAAAGTCTACCTTAGGTGTAATAAAGGTGAACTCAAGTGAAGTTGACTAACCTAATCAACTAATCAAGATCATTAGTGATTTTTACACATATAACGCTTAAAACTATGTAATGCTTTTACGGGATTTTTAAACGCCGTGCAAACCCATTGATTTTCGACTTAACTCCCTCAAATCTCACATATTGAATTTTTTCTCTCAAATCTTTTTGAATAAATTAATGTTCATATGAAGCCAAACATCAATGTTCTTAGAAATTGGCCTGAAACTTCTATTGTTATGTGCCTTCACTCTTTTTGTCTCTTTTTTTCTTTTTCCAAATGGTGGCTATTTACGCAAAGTCAACATGCCTTTCGCAACCCGATTCCATTACATAAAATATACCAAATATACCGGATAAATAATTTTCTATTTTTTCAATCCGGAAAATAGTTCTTACATGCTCTACTTTTATTTTCTCGTTTTTCACATTTGGTTTGTTTAAAAGTAGGATTGAGATGAAAACACTACAATCGACACGTGAAAGATAAGTGTAATACTCAATTAAGTCCGTGCTCGTGTGCATTAAAGGTGACTAGGAGTCAAACATGTAGAAGTTATCATCATATCACATCTTAATGATTCCGCACATTATAAAGCACTTAAATAAAATGATGTCACATCTCAAACACACAACAAAATAGTCACGTGGATCTGGAATGAATGGTAACTCGGACATCTTTAATGTTCCTCCACATATGGTGTTAAAAAATACAAAATTCTTTTTGGATTTTTTCAAAAATTTTATCAACAATAAAATCTTTTTATCTTTTTCACTTTTTCTTAAAAAGAAATCGAAAATCTTTTTGTATTTTCAAATTTTTTTCAAGAAAGACAACTCTTTGGATTTTCAAAAAATATATTAAAATGCAAAATGCAAATATAATGATAATATAATCTAGCAATAGGCATATAAGATATGAACATGAGAAGCATTCTATGTTAGAAACAAGTCTCAAGCTCAATCATTAGCCCATATGAGATCTCTAAAGAAGACGACATCCTATGAAAAACCCTTATCAAATCTTGTGAAGTCTTGGCTAAATACTCTACTTGCTCCCAAAAACTCTCAATATCTCTCATGTGATGTGGGGGAGTATGCGGAGTAACATGTGTGGGAGTGTGTACGGGAACTCGCGTGGTAGCATATTGTGGAAGATACCTATGAGACACTCTACCCAACTTAAAATAAAATTTCCAAAGGTGACCTCTTTGTTTGCAATGGGAACAAACATACACGGGCTTGGGTTCGCTCTCTCAAAACGTCTAGGACGAGCTCTCCTAGGTGGGTTAGGTTGAGGGCCATATGGATTTAACACGAACCCGGGAACTGACTTGGGTGCAACATGGGAAGTGGACGCACCGTCATAACCTATTCCTAGCCTCTTAACATTATCCAAAGCGGAACCGAGGAGTGTGTTTCCAACCTTCTTAGATGTGTCCTCTAAAGTAACCTTGATCTCCTGGGCACGTTCAAGATTTCTCTCGAGTTAGGATACACGGGCTTCAAGTTTCTCATAAGTCTCCAATGAAGATTGAAGATCGCCCGTAAGACTAGCCACGGTGTTGGTCAAATTACTCTTTTCCCGACCCAAAATGATCAACTGCTCACATAAAAATACCTTCACCTTCTCGAGTTGACTCACCGACGCCTCACACACCCTCAATACTTTCACCTCTCTCCAAATCTAATACCCTAAAAGACAAATCCTTATTAATCTTTTTAGTTTTCAACGTGTCAGTGTAAAGATTACTAAACGTTTTTTGGTGACAACCTTCTCCCTCACTCAAAACACTAACCTCACTCTCACTATCTCCCGAATGAATCGAAACCTCATTGAGGCTTTCATGTTTAGATATGTCCTCATCGGCATGGGACAAACTAGAAGTACTCATGTGACTAGCTATGAGAGCAGCGCAATATTCATGTGATGATTCTCCCACTAAATCAACCGACTCTATGTCACTATCGCTAAGAGTGGCTTTATTTGCAATCTGATTGCCTTTTCTCTTTAGCTAAGTAGGACACTCATGTGCCTTGTGCCCTTTACCCTCTCACTCATGACACCTTTTGTCTTCCTCTTACTCGCCGCTACTCTTGACCTCATCCTTCCTTTTGTTTTTCTCAAAATTCTTTTAATTAGAAGAATTAGGCCGAGTCATCAACATCAAAATCACCCTCATATACAGACTCACAAACTTTCTCTTTCTTCTTTTTCTTAGTTTGAGTCTTTAAAGCTACCCCTATATCCTTAGGTTTAATGGTTTTAGGGAACATATTTATCTCATAAGTCTGAAGGTCTCCTATAAGTTCTTCTAACCTTAGAGTGTCTAAAATCCCTAACGAATTAAGAACAGTAGCCTTAGGAATAAAGCGGTCGGGGAGTGACCTCAAAATCTTTTTCACAACTCTCGTCTCTGGAATTTTCTCACCCAAATTAATACTTGAATTAACAATGTCGGAAAGTCGTGTATAAAACTCGTCGAAGGATTCAAATTCAAGCATGGTAAACATTTCAAATTATGTGGTGAGGTTCTGTAGCTTAGAAACTTTCATAGCATTGGTACCCTCATGAGTGAGATGGTAGGTATCCCAAGATTCTTTAGACATGGCGCACGTCATAATGCGGTGGAACTCGTCCGAAGTGACGGCTCCCGAGATGGCTCTCAAACCGCGGGAATTGAAATTCCGCTGTCCACTGTGAGACAGGTTTATGGTCGACGACATTATCAATTGTGACAGTGGGAGTATGCCACCATCTTTCGCAGACTACCCAAACGCATTCATCTATGGCGTTTAAAGCAGATTTTGTCCTAGCCTTCCCGTATGCATAATTTGTATAATCAAAGATGGACAATCTATTATACAAATTCTCCATTAAAATCAAAATTTTCGAAGATCAACAATTTTAAAAAAGAAATTGATATCAAGAGAAAAATATTTTTGCAGAAAAGATCACACAGTAAATTTGTGCAATAGGCTCTGATGCCAATTTGAGAGTGCACTTGCAATCTTAATGGATAATTTTTATAATTAAGTATCCAGCACACACAAGTCTAAATTTAATCTTATTACCCCAAGCAAGTAACTATGTGATGAAGCACATAAAATAAAGCATGCAAAGTGACAAGGCAATATTAGGAAAAAAAAACCTTGCGGGTAAAACTTTTTTCAATCAGCACTATAGAGTTTTACAAGACACAACTTATAAAACTTCTATTAAACATGATTCTCTCCCGAGTCGTCCATAGGTAGCGGTCCACCCTTAGTATCCACTGATTAGTCTTTATCTTCCTTCAGCAGTGATCCCCTCGAGAACCACAAGGTCAGCAGTGAAGAGAATCTCTCCATAAGAGTAACTTAGATATTAAATTATCTAGGGTTTCAAATATATTCACATATATAGTTAGGAGTGATATGTGAATCAAAAGCTGTTTTTGATCTAAAGAAAGTGAGAATTTTTGCACCAGGTATGCATAAATCGTTTTTGCAAAAGTCTCTTTTAAAATCTATACGAAACAGGTATTTATAAGTTGGCACAAAATTCGAGGCGGCGGCATTCGTTCGAACGAAAACTATGCTCGTTCGAACGAGAAAAGCATCTCGTTAGAACGACAACAAGGTCATTAGAACGAAATAACTAATCTCGTTTGAACAAGCTTCAAACGAGCTACGAACAACGCAAAACAGTACACCCTTGTTCGATGTTCGATCGAAGTAAACTTCAAACGAGATTATGATCTCGTTAGAACGAGATTCTCATCTGGTTTTGAACGAGATGTGCGAACTTTGAAAATGTTTTAAATCCAGAAAAATGCCTCGATTTTAAATAAAACAACTCCCAATTATAAACATAAATAAATTCAAAATCCTAATTTATTTTATACTTTCATATTGTGGAGATCATCTTGGATTTGGAGACGATGGAAATTCGGTTCTTCGCGACGGCTCGAATCAAACGGTAGCGGGATATGCTAAAAACTATGTAAGCCTAAGCTATGTGAGCAACGGTGTAAAATATGCTCTTACAAAAACAAATGGTCATAAACTAAAACAACTCATCTCTCTCCCAACAACATTGCCACTTTGCATGTGCTCAATCAACATATATGAATATTTGTGATGAATATAAATTGTAACTGTTATTTTTGTGTACAATTGTATCAACTTAAATATGTTTTGCAGTTTTTCTGCATATAAATATAATTATATTATTGTTTTATTACCTCACCCTTGCCGTATTGTATCCTAGCTTTTTTTGTAGTTTTTTTGTATCCACATGTGCATATCATATCAGATACGATACTCATATCAGTATTCGTGCTTTTTAGCCACTCGCATATCTAGGCGTATCCAAAAAATAGAAAATAGAAAATAGAAATTAAATTAGGATACATAAATATGTATTGGAGTGTACCCTGTACATATTATGCACGTATCCAATATCTACCTGTGTATCCGATACTGGTATGGAGACCACAAATAAAATGTTGGTGCTTCACATAATTCTGAAATGGTTCATCACATTTACATTTCAATTTGTCATTTTTCATGTAGCGGCAATGTGTTAACTTTGAAAAGGCAAATGTATTTGATATGAAAATGGTCATACTTTTTCTCAAATAACATGCTAACCACTCGTGTAACTGTAACTTGAATTAGATGTGGAGTTGTGAACCGTGAGCCTGTTTTGTGAGACTAACAATGCTAAGTTGTTTAGCAGATAGGGTTTAATGGCGGGGTTCCAATTACCGAGGATTACTTTGTTAAGAATATTGCTGGAAAGCATAATGAAGATATTGCAACTGTCCTTTTCCCTGATGATCACTTAAGGGGCGTAAAGTTCTGTGATGATAAAGAAGCCATGTTTAGGAGGTAAATATCTGTTTATATTTATTTATTTATTTATTTTGATTTTTTATTTTTTGCTGGATTTTGAAGCTCCTATCTTATAACTATTTGATGGTGAATACAGATTGGTCAAGGATCAATTGAAGCCTATAGATGGCCTATACAAATTGAAGAAATGGGTTGAAGATCGTGGTTTGAAACGAGCTGCTGTTACTAATGCTCCTAAACTAAATGCTGAATTGATGATCTCAATTCTCGGCCTTTCTGATTTCTTCGATTGTCTTATTCTTGGGAGCGATTGTGAGCGTGCCAAACCATTTCCGGATCCCTATCTGAAGGCTCTTGAAGTGCTCAAGGTGTCAAAGGAGCACACTTTTGTCTTCGAGGTTCGACTTCTTACAGGATCTTATTTTCAATAGTTAGAACACCCACTTGTAGTTGGATCAAATTGGGTACCATAAATGAAGTTTAGGGGTATTTTGATTTTACCCACCCGTAGTTATCATTATTTGACTTTAGCCACTGTTTTGTTTTCTTCAGACTTTCCCACCATTTTCATTTTAGTGACGTTTTTTTCACTTTTCTGTGACATTTATTTTGGTTGCTAAAATTGAAAATGGTGGCTAAGGTTTAAAGAAAAACAAAATGTGGCTATAGTCAACTAATGATGATTGCATGGGGGGTAAAGTCAAAATAGCCCTTAAATTTATCACAAGGCTTACAGATTCACACAGTGGGAAATTTTGTTGTCGACGGAATTTTTGCCCTTTGAGCTCATGGCAAAGTCATTGTTGCTTCCATATATGCTTCCACAACATGTGTGTGTGTGTGTGTATGTGTGTTGATATAAACTAGGGTTTGTTTTTATGTCAATGATGAAAATGGCAATGGCAATGTCATTCTGTGTTGACACAGAAATCACAATGCCATTTCACTCTGGGACAACATTCCCTTGTGAAAACTTGAACTCGGCCAAACTTCGGCCTCATTTGGTTGGAGTGAAATAATTTTTACAGGGGTAAAAAGTAAAAAATAAACTGGTGAAAAGTATTTTAACTATTAGGAGTTTAAAATTTTATCTGTATAAAATTGTTTTCGAGTATCCACGCTTTCATTATGTGTTTTTGACAAAAAAAGTAGTGAAACTCAACTCCCAACAGGTAAAGTTTTGACAATTTTACTTTTTAACTACATGAAAAATATTTCACCCCAAACCAAACATAATTATTTGATCAAATTGAAGTTCATCTTACTCTCCCAACAATTGCAAAAGAATAAGGATAATTGTTCTACTTATCCTACAAAAACAATCTATTGTGGATGCTTTTTGTCAACTGGACTATCATAACATTTTTACAATGTTCTTCACCTGGTCAGGATTCTGTTTCGGGAATAAAAGCTGGGGTAGCAGCTGGGATGCCCGTTGTCGGGTTAATGACCAGAAATCCCGAAAACTTATTGATGGAAGCAAAACCCGCGTTTCTTATAAGGGATTATGAAGATCCAAAATTGTGGGCAGCTTTAGAGGAGCTTGATAGGAAGGGAGGCACGACAGCAGGTTCTACTTGATACATTTGCTACAGTTGTTCGGCAAGTAAAATCAGAAAATCACTAGAATAATTATGCTGTAGAGGAGCTGTTGGATCCTTTCTTACTAGCAATATCAACTATGAAACCATATGATTTTTCAGTCAATGATGACATCAAATTGTTCTGTAGCAACATACCTATATTCAAGCACTAGATTCCTAAATCCTGATGTTTATCTATTATAAGGAGGTACTACTGTTAGTTAATTAAATGATTTATAGTGTTCAATTTTGAGCACATGTATTCTGAAAGTGCACTCCTGTCAAAGCAGAATTGGCTCCTTCGGAAGCAATGCACAAATGTGAAAGAAAAGAATGATTCATCAAACAACCATGCTTGTTACTATAGCATAAATGATGTGGATAATTGATCCCATTATGTCTATTTCAATTGTGTGTGATCACTATAGTCTATAGAGGCATTATGTCGATAAACAATTGAATCCTGACACCTCAATTGTCATTTGAGGAAATAACCGGCTATATTATAACACCCTGATTTGGCTCCTTGAGAACCAAATGTTTCTCATCTCCCATTAATGGTCCATATATGAGAAGGATAGAGAAGTGATCGGAGAAAAATGTGGAGTAATAATTTTTTTACCCACAAAGGAAAGAAACAACTCTCTCTCAAGAAACAGTCAATTGTTCCATGTTTGGTAGAATGGAAAGAAAGTAAAATATACGTGTTTATTCAATAATATGCTGAACAGAAACACTATAGCTTTTTTCCATGTGTTAACTAAAAATATAATTAATAATCTACGCATCCTCTTTCCTCCCCCTTTTGGAGTTGTAAGAGAGTAGCGAAATATGTTGGATAAATTTCAACATTTATTATAATATAATATTTAATTGTTAATTTTATTATGTTAATTGGTATTTTAATTTTAAACTTAGCTTGGATGTTATTTTAGAAGGAAGAAACATGAGTAAATGGGGGTGAAAAGACATGGGAGTGCTCAAGTCCCACATTGGAAGATTACCACAAAAAGTGGTGGTATATCAACTAAAGGACAACTAAGCGTCTTATTTGACAAGTCAAATGAGGGGCTATGATCTCACGTATTGCGATGGTGCTTAAATACCTCCAATCGCGACACGCGACGCGTGAAAGGGCGATTAGGGGACTTATGGTGCATTGCGTGCTTTAACGCGCACTTAACACTTCGCACATGCGCATCGTCGCCATTAGATGAACTCCTAGCGTTTCGTGTAGGGGGATTCCATTCACTTATGATGGGACGCCTAATCTGAACTGTTAGATCGAAGCTATTCCAAATAGGCATGATCCAACCGCTGCTGAGTCTCTACGTGAAGAGTTGTGACTCTTGAAGATAAAATCACAGAAATTGCTATAAAAGGAGTTCCAGGCTTCTGTTTTGAACACCAAAAATTGTTAATTTCTCCTCTCTCCGTCCTCTACATTTTGGCATTATCAGATTGCTAATTCAGAGTGTTCTCGATTTGATCAAATAGTACATAGTTTGAATTAAACAACGGTTCATATACTACATTGTATTCTGAAGGCAGATTCAATAAACCCATTGTGTACTCGCAATTCATTCTCAACCGGATTGGGAGAAATTTTTTCTAAAAGACTACGTTTTCAGAACGTGCCTTGCAGAAAATAATTAATTTTTTTTGTTCTTTCCATAGTAGAGTTCCAACAAAATATCTGGTGCTTACGATAACCATTCAGGCGTAATCCGTTTTAATGGTAACGGGATGAAATATTCTTGATTTTCCAATTATAAATTGTAAATACAAGAGAGCTGATTTGAAAGGAGAGACAACAAGCACATGAAAACACACCAAATAGGCACAATTGAGCACCTATATATGAGTGAAATATTAAATGAGAGTAATAAATGACAAATTTTCTTAGTAAGAAGTGGAGTAAATGCTCAATAATTTTTCTAAAATTATTCTCACAAAAGTGTTTGAGCTTTCGCCCATTGTTTTAAAAATGATAAATTGATATAAATGTTCATCAAAATCTCTTTTTTATAGTGTAAAAATGTGGAGTAATAACATTTAATGCAAAATAAATCCAGTAATACCTAACATGTCAAAAGCATTAAATGTGATTGAAATCTCTTCCAAGCCTTAATTATGCGTAGCTCCATATCCTCCCTACGATCAGTTAAGACCATGTCGAATAAGGCCCCCAAAGATCTGAAGTCTCCTAAAGAGAAGCAGTTAAAGGATTATAGGACCCACCAATCGTTTAGTCTCCTCATCCTCACTGTCGCTATACTGCCACATCATCCAAAGGTCCACCACCAAGATCCATTACAAAGATCCCTACAGTATCATCACAAGCAACATTGGGGTTGCCCTTATTAGCAATTGGACATCGATCAAGCACCTAGAAACTCATGGTAGCGGATCACCTTTCAAGTTTATCCTATAAAAAACTGAGTCCCCTTTTTTCTTGCCTTATTAATGCTATCTTTCGTTCTTTTGATGGCATAATAAATTGTGATTTTTAGTACTTGCCTTTGTACAGTGTGTGTGACACATGTCGATCCTTAAGTGAATCAAATGACACGCCTAATAACTACAATTGTCTAGATTAAAAATGCTTTAAATATTTACAAAAACTTGATTAAGATCAAAACGACCAAATAACTCTTATTGAGGATAATATGATAACCATAAACTTGGGCACCCCCAAAAGCTCTGCATAAGGTCCTCCTTTAGCGACATTAAAATGGAAGACTTCACTAACTTCGTGGACATATTCGCCTAGTCATATGTATATATATGACTGGGACAGATCCCGACATTGTATTGCATGATATCCCGACTCTCCCCAAAGTCAATCCAGTCAAACAATGATTGCCAAGCTCGTACCGGAAGAGTCTTTGAAGGTTAACAAAAAAAGTCAAAAAGCAACTTAGTGTTAGTTTCATCATAGTTGTGGAGTACCCCACCTAGCTAGCTAACACCATCCATGTGCCCAAAGTCAACGGCAAGGCTAGCATGTGCGTGGACTATAGGGGCCTTAATAAGTCTTATCCAAAGGATGACTTCTCCTTCCTCAACGTCAGTTTGTTATTAGTTAGTACCGTAAAAATGTGCTTAAATTATTTGTAGATAGATTCATCGAGTAAAATTATATAAAAATTCACCCCACCACGAAGATAAAACAATCTTTATCACACCTTAGGGGACGTATTGCTACATTACTACTTCATTCGGGATGAAGATCGCTAAGGCTAACTACCAAAGGGTTGCAATCGCCATCATGCACAATCTTATCCACAAGTAAGTGGAGGTTTATGTCGATGACATAATGATTAAATCCAAGGACCGAGAAGGGAACATACTCGCACTTAGGAAAGTTGTGCATAGACTCCACCAATTCAAGATGATACTCACCCTATAGAATGTATTTCTAGGTCACCAAGGAGATGACTTCGTCATTAACAAAGAAGTAATCTAAGTCGACCGAACCAAAGTCAAATCCATTAAAAACATTCCCCCACCCCTGACAGAAAAAGGAAGTAAGTGGATTATTGGGACAAGTATGGTTCATTGGTCGTTTCGTCAATCAACTACTAACAACATGTAAACCCATCTTTCAGCTATTATAGAAACACTTTATCGAGGTCCGAAATGCCCAATTCTAGGAGGCATTTGATAAAATTTAGTAGTACTTTACTCACCTATCGTGTGACAACCCGTATATAATTATGATAAATTGTATTTAAATTATACTTATCTTATGTGATATGAATAATGTGTTATTAGTATATCTAATGTTAAGTGATTATGGTTAGTATAATTCTACTTTCATAAATCATGAAATGTCGAATTATTTACGAACACAAGATTTGGTTATTTTCGATAGAAATGTTCCTGTTTAAGACTAGTTTTGACCCTTGTAACATTACAATTGACTTGAGGTGAAAACTACATAGTTGTAGATATGTGAGTTAGGGTTGTAACACGACAAACGGTGCATCAAACGGATGTTCGAGTAAGAAGTTAGGTCGAAATTACGAGAAGGGGCGAATCTGTCAATTCCCTTAAGTGGTAAATTGTCTTTTATTGAACCAAATGTTTTAAATTGATTGGTTGTCTTGGGAGGAAGCCTTGGCCGACTTAAAACCCTCCCTCTAACATATTTCTTCAGCAAAACAAACCCTAGGTTCAGTTTCAAGTGTTGTTAGCTTGAGGAAATAGAAAGTTGATGTTTAGGATGAAAAAGTGAGGAGAAAAAGTGTAGAAAAATCTGTGGAAATTATGTAAAAGCCCTGAAGGTAATCCTAATTGAAATTCTAGTTATTTATCTTATATTACTGATTTATATGATATAAATAATCATAGGTTTACGAAAGTTATAGCCCTTTATATGTATGTATGGTTATATGCAAGTTTATGTTAAGTTGAATGTAGAAACCCTTAAAATTGCTTTGTATTGAAACCCCTTGTATTCAAACTTGCATATCTATTTGTGTACTTACTGTAATTGAGAAATTCCAATTGGATATGAAATTAGACTCATATATTCATATCATATCTGAAAATTAGAATTTATCTCCATGTGGTTAGGCCGTAATGATGATTTCAAGTTGGTATATGGTTTCTATTTTTATACTTCATTTCGGTATGCCCTGAGTTTAGTCAAGCTTTTGAGATAGCAAATGAAGTCAAACAATTATGAAACTTTAATTCTATACTATTCAGTATGTGTACGAAAAATGGGTTGAAAATCATGGAAAGTTATGCTGGAGAAAAATTATGAAAATTCTTGGAAGTTGAAGGAACAATAGAGGAGCTTGTAGGGCAGATTTCTTGTGTTGTAGAGAAATGGTCATAACTTGCCCTAGGAAGCTTGAAAAATTACACCGTCACTTGTACTGGATAGTATATTCATATATGTTTTCATATTGATGAGGTTGGACCCCTGTATTTGTACAATTTAGGAATATAGGATGGGTAAGTATGTAAGACCATAATTTCAGGCCATACTGGGTACCCCTTGAATGAATGTTTGTATTTCGTCCTTACAAAGGGTACTTTGTGTACATGTTTCATGTGTATATACATTGAGGAGTATAATTTCAATTTTACTTGACTTTGGTTATAAATTCCTCATAAAGTATTTCCTACGGTTGAATGTCCGTAACTTTATCAACATGTATATCATTGTTTTGCCTTTACCTATGTTTTATGGAATGTGACTTAATTGGAATTATATTGTTGATGTATAGTCATGGAAAGTTACATAATTATGTTTGGATAATATTTATGATTGAGGTTCAGTACTGAATTAGTTGGATTGACAGGTGTAAGGTCTAATCAACCCAGTTCAGCTCCACCAGAAGAAAATGAGAATACATAGTTGTCAACCAAGGTGAGTGTACTCACTGGAAAGAGATATTTGTATCGTGGTATTGATATGATCATAATATAATGAATATGAAATTATTAATTTTGGTTTACCGAAATTAGGGGTTACTCCTCGATCAGGAATGGGGGAGATTTGTCTATTAATGACAAGGGGTTACTCCTCGACCAGGAATGGGGGAGAATTGTCTATTTAGACAGGATATGTGAATCATGATTCGGAAAAGTTGGCCATTCATTATGAATGAGCCGGATAAGTTAATTCATAATTATATGGACATGATATATTGCATGTAAATTTATGCAGTAGTATAGTAGTGATGCATTCACTGGGCTATTTTGCTCATGGTTCCTATGTTCACATTTTTCAGGTAACGCGATGTCACTGCCAAATCTAGGAAGTCGGGCTGGGTTAGCCAAGAATGGGAGAAACAAAGATTTTGTTTAAATGTAAATGATGTAATTAAGTTAAATTATCCTTCAAGCAAGTTTTTATAAGTATGACTACTCTGATGTTGTAAAAAGGTTTTCAGTTATATGGATTTACAATGATGACTCTGAAATTAAAACTCGTGTTTATGGTTTAGTTAGATTAATTATGGTTTGACTCATTTTGACTTTCAGACTTAATTATAAGTAACTGGGTTGGAGTGTGTCAGCTTTTGGTATCAGAGCCTAGGTTTTAGAGGTTCTGGAGTGAGAAGAGTCTAGATTTGGCAGTGTATGTTAAAAGTATATTTTGTTTGATACTAATGATTATGGTAGGAAAAATATGTATATATGCATGTTGTTATATCTTTGATCCATTTCAGATATAAAAGAATGGAAGGAGGGAATGTGAATGTGGAAATAGAAGATGAGGCTTCAAATATGGCAGCAGAGACAGAGGTTGAGCAACCTGTTCATGGAAATGTAGAACCTGACCCAGAACAATTGACAGACATGCAAAAAATGGCACGTGCTATGACTCTAAGGGCAGAGCAGCAAGCTAGATTTATGGCTCAGATGGAAGAACAACAAGCCAGGCAATTAGAGGCACAAGCATTGGTCAGGGCTGAGGAGGTGGTACATCGGGAAGAAATGAGTACTTCACATGAGAAATTTATTAAAATGAATCCACCCTCATTTGAAGGAGAAGTTGATCCAGTAGAGGCAGAAGTATGGGTTAAAGAGATTGAACTTATTTTTGGGGTAATGAGAATGCCTGAAAATCAACGAGTGACCTTGGCGACGTATATGCTGAAAGGAGAAGTTAAGTACTGGTGGGATGCCACAAAACATTTGTTGATTACTCCAGGAGGTGAGAATCTGATCTCATGGGATGCTTTTGTCAAAGCTTTGTATGATAAGTATTTCCCCTCAATGTATCAAAAACAAAAGGAGAAGGAATATTTCCTGTTGAATCAAGGGAGTATGACAGTTAGAGAATACGAAGCTAAACTTACAGCTTTATCTCGGTTTGCTTCGAGGTTTATACGGAATGAGGAAGATATGTGCAGCCGATTTATCGATGGGCTTGAGTTCGTCATTAAATATAGATTGTCGGCTTTAGAGACTTCTAAATATTCCTCCTTGGTGAACAAAGCCATGCTAGTAGAAAGAGACGTGAATGAAGCTAGAGGGAATCGAGAGCGAGGTGTAAAGAGAAGCAGATTTGATCCAAATTATCAAAAGAGTAGTCATACAGAATATTCGAGGTTTGGAGGGCAGAAATTCCAACAGGGTAGAGGTGGAATTAGTCTGCAAAGGGGTGAAGCTAGTGGTGGAAGAGGTTCAGGAGTTTCAGCATAAGGAGATCCGAATGTTTGTTTCTTTTGTGGGGCATCAGGTCATATAAAGAGAAATTGCCCAAAGTTACTGAATATAGAATGTTTTAACTGCCACCAGAAGGGTCATTTGAGAAAGAATTGTCCTATGTTAGCGAGAACAGTTTCAGCCAGTAGTGTGGGGCCTCATAAAGGATCTTCTCCAGGGAGTGCCACCAGGGGGAGAGGTATAGAACAAGCAACTGGATCGAGGGCATGAGGAAGAGTGTTTGCGATGACGCTACAAGATGCCCATGCTACACCTGAAGTGGTTACAGGTAAACTCTCTATTGCAAACAAAGATCTATATGCACTCATTGATCCTGGATCTACGCATTCATTTGTGGCATTACATATTGTTTCATATTTAGGTAGACCATGTTCATTTCTCAATTGTGCCTTATATATTTCTACCCCGATGGAAAGTGTGATTCTGGTTGAGCATGTTTATAAAGATTGTATCTTACGAATGGGGGAACGAGATTTCTATGTTGATTTGATACCGTTGGCCATTCGAGATTTTGATATTATATTGGGGATGGATTGGTTATCATCATACCATGCTTCCATTGATTGTTTTCGCAAAGAAGTTACATTTCATTTGCCTGGTGAACCCGAGTTCCAATTTATAGGAGAAAGGAATGTTGTCCCTAATTGTGTTATCTCAGAAATAAAGAGCACAAAGTTATTGAGTAAGGGTTGTACAGGGTAATTAGCGTATGTGGTAGATGTTAGTAAGGAATCACTTAAAGTTGAAGATATACCAGTGGTTAGAGAGTTTTCTGATGTCTTCCCAGAAGAATTGCCAGGATTGCCACCCGATAGGGAAGTAGAGTTTGATATTGAATTAATTCCAGGTACTGGTCCGATTTCCCTTGCTCCTTATAGAATGGCACCAACAGAGTTGAAGGAATTGAAAGTGCAATTACAAGATCTGATAAGCAGAGGGTTCATTCGGCCTAGTGTTTCGCCATGGGGATCCCCAGTGTTATTTGTGAAAAAGAAAGATGGGACAATGCGATTATGTATTGATTATCGGCAGTTGAATAAGGTGAGCATTAGAAATAAGTACCCTCTACCTCGTATTGATGACTTGTTTGACCAATTACAGGGGGCCACAATATTTTCAAAGATTGATTTGAGATCGGGTTACCACCAACTGAAAGTGAAGGATAACGATATTTCCAAAACATCTTTTCAGACTCGATATGGGCACTATGAGTTTTTGGTGATGCCATTTGGATTAACTAATGCTCCAGCAGTTTTTATGGATTTGATGAATCGGGTATTCCACCCTTTCATTGATTCCTTTGTGATTGTATTCATAGATGATGTGTTGATTTACTCACGTAGCATGGAGGAACATGAGAAGCATTTGAGACTTGTATTGCAAATTTTGAGAGAGAAGAAATTGTTTGCTAAATTCAGCAAGTGTGAATTTTGGTTGAATGAAATTGTGTTTTTAGGGCATGTTGTCTCGGGAAATGGGATATATGTTGATCCAAAGAAGGTGGAAGCAATTGTTGAATGGGAGAGTCCTAAGAATGTGACACAAATTAGGATTTTTCTAGGATTGGCAGGTTACTATCGCAGATTCATTAAGGGATTTTCAGCAATAGCATTACCACTGACAAAGTTGACTCGTAAAGAAGTGAAGTTTGTATGGGATGAAGAATGTGAGAGGAGTTTTAAAGAATTAAAGAATCGGTTGGTTTCAGCCCCTATACTTACTATTCCATGTGGGAATGAGTCTTTTGTGATCTATACAGACGCTTCATTTCAGGGGTCAGGATGTGTTCTTATGCAGAATGGGAAGGTAATAGCATATGCTTACAGACAATTAAAGACGCATGAACGAAATTACCCTACACATGATTTGGAGCTAGCAGCCATTGTTTTTGCTTTAAAGTTATGGAGACATTACTTGTATGGAGAAACGTGTGAGATATTTACGGATCATCAAAGTTTGAAATACTTGTTTACACAGAAAGAACTGAATTTGAGACAGAGGCGTTGGATAGAGCTGATTAAAGACTATGACTGTACCATTCATCATCATCCTGGGAAGGCCAATTTAGTAGCAGATGCTTTGAGTCGAAAATCATCAAGGATGCTTGGTTGCATACAGTGTGCCCGTGTTGGAAATATTCTTGACTTGGCATCGATGGGGATTAAATTGAAGTTTTCAAAAAGTGGAGGATTATTTGCACATGTCATAGTGAGACCCTTATTGGCCGAGCGCATACGAAATTTGCAGACCAGTCATCCATTCCTTGAGAAGAAGAAACAAGATGTCCTGGATGGTAAAGAGAGTGACCTTGAAATTAAGAATGATGAATCGTTGTGTTATAAAAATAGGATTTGTGTACCTAATGATCCACCCTTAAAGAAAGATATATTAGAAGAGGCACATAGTTCAATTTACTCTATGCATCCGGGAAGTACCAAAATGTACAGAGATTTGAAAGAGTATTACTGGTGGAATAATATGAAACGTGAGATTGCAGAGTTTGTAGCTAAATGTTTAGTGTGCCAGCAAGTAAAGGAGGAGCATCAGAAGCCGACAGGATTATTACAGTCATTGCCAATTCCAGAATGGAAGTGGGAGCATATAACGATGGACTTTATTACAGGATTACCCCGATCACCAAAGGGGCATGATTCTATTTGGGTGATTGTAAACCGATTGACGAAGTCAGCTCATTTTCTCCCAGTTAAGACCACCTACACTGTTGACAAGTATGCACGTATGTACGTTGATGAGATTATCCGTTTACATGGGCCACCGGTGTCAATTGTATCAGATAGAGATCCAACGTTCACTTCTAAGTTTTGGCCTCGTCTCCAGAATGCCATGGGCACAAGTTTGAAGTTCAGCACTGCGTTTCATCCACAAACTGATGGGCAATCAGAAAGGACGATTCAAATATTAGAAGACATGTTACGAGCCTATGTATTTGACCTCAAAGGTAGTTGGGATGATCATTTGCCATTGATGGAATTTTCATATAATAATAGTTATCAGTCGACTATTGATATGGCTCCTTATGAAGCTTTATATGGGAGGAGATGTAGAACACCTTTGTGTTGGGATGAAGTGGGTGAAAGGAAAATTTTGGGTCCTGAATTAATAGATATGACAATTGAAAAGATCAAAATGATTCGGGAACGGATAAAGATAGCGCCAAGCAGGCAAAAATTTTATGCAGATAAGAGGAAGCATCCATTGGAATTTCAGAAGGGAGATTTTGTATTCCTGCGTATTTCACCATGGAAAGGTGTTATGAGATTTGGGAAAAAGGGGAAACTAAGTCCAAGATACACTGGACCATTTGAAGTGTTGGAAAGAATTGGGCCCCTGGCTTATAGATTAGCTTTACCTCTAGATTTATCTCGGTTACATGATGTGTTTCATGTATCAATGCTTCGTAAGTATTTGGCAGATCCATCTCATCAACTGAAAACCCAACCTATTGAACTGAAAGAAGACTTGTCGTACATCGAGGAACCGGTGGAAATTCTTGATCGTAAGGAGCAAGTAATGAGGAATAAGGTTATTCCCTTAGTTAAAGTTATGTGTATGAGCCATGGAATGAAAGAAGCAACTTGGGAAACGGAGGATAGCATGAAGAAACAGTATCCCATTTGTTTGGTAAGTGTCATTCGTATTAAATTTTGGGGACGAAATTTTCTAAGGGGGGGGAGGTTGTGACAACCCGTATATAATTATGATAAATTGTATTTAAATTATACTTATCTTATGTGATATGAATAATGTGTTATTAGTATATCTAATGTTAAGTGATTATGGTTAGTATAATTCTACTTTCATAAATCATGAAATGTCAAATTATTTACGAACACAAGATTTGGTTATTTTCGATAGAAATGTTCCTGTTTAAGACTAGTTTTGACCCTTGTAACATTACAATTTACTTGAGGTGAAAACTACATAGTTGTATATATGTGAGTTAGGGTTTTAACACAACAAACGGTGCATCAAACGGATGTTCGAGTAAGAAGTTAGGTCGAAATTACGAGAAGGGGCGAATCTGTCAATTCCCTTAAGTGGTAAATTGTCTTTTATTAAACCAAATGTTTTAAATTGATTGGTTGGATTGGGAGGCAGCCTTGGCCGACTTAAAACCCTCCCTCTAACATATTTCTTCAGCAAATAAAAACCCTAGGTTCAGTTTCAAGTGTTGTTAGCTTGAGGAAATAGAAAGTTGATGTTTAGGATGAAAAAGTGAGGAGATAAAGTGTAGAAAAATCTGTGGAAATTACGTAAAAGCCCTGAAGGTAATCCTAATTGAAATTCTAGTTATTTATCTTATATTACTGATTAATATGATATAAATAATCATAGGTTTACGAAAGTTTCAGCCCTTTATATGTATGTATGGTTATATGCAAGTTTATGTTAAGTTGAATGTAAAAATCCTTAAAATTGCTTTGTATTGAAACCCCTTGTATACAAACTTGCATATCTATTTGTGTACTTACTGTAATTGAGAAATTCTAATTGGATATGAAATTAGACTCATATATTAATATCATATCTGAAAATTAGAATTTATCTCCATGTGGTTAGGCCGTAATGATGATTTCAAGTTGGTACATGGTTTCTATTTTTATACTTCATTTCGATATGCCCTGAGTTGAGTCAAGCTTTTGAGATAGCAAATGAAGTCAAAAAATTATGAAACTTTAATTCTGTACTATTCAGTATGTTTACGGAAAATGGGTTGAAAATCATGGAAAGTTATGCTGGAGAAAAATTATGAAAATTCTTGGAAGTTGAAGGAACAATAGAGGAGCTTGTAGGGCAGATTTCTTGTGTTGTAGAGAAATGGTCATAACTTGCCCTAGGAAGCTTGAAAAATTACACCGTCACTTGTACTTGATAGCATATTCATATATGTTTTCATATTGATGAGGTTGGCCCCCTGTATTTTGTACAATTTAGGAATATATAATGGGTAAGTATGTAAGACCATAATTTCAGGCCATACTGGGTACCCCTTGAATGAATGTTTGTATTTCGTCCTTACAAAGGGTACTTTGAGTACATGTTTCATGTGTATATACATTGAGGAGTATAATTTCAAGTTTACTTGACTTTGGTTATAAATTCCTCATAAAGTATTTCCTACGGTTGAATGTCCGTAACTTTATCAACATGTATATCATTGTTTTGCCTTTACCTATGTTTTATGGAATGTGACTTAATTGGAATTATATTGTTGATGTATAGTCATGGAAAGTTACATAATTATGTTTAGATAATATTTATGATTGAGGTTCAGTACTGAATTAGTTGGATTGACAGGTGTAAGGTCTAATCAACCCAGTTCAGCTCCACCAGAAGAAAATGAGAATACATAGTTGTCAACCAAGGTGAGTGTACTCACTGGAAAGAGATATTTGTATCGTGGTATTGATATGATCATAATATAATGAATATGAAATTATTCATTTTGGTTTACCGAAATGAGGGGTTACTCCTCAATCAGGAATGGGGGAGATTTGTCTATTAATGACAAGGGGTTACTCCTCGACCAGGAATGGGGGAGAATTGTCTATTTAGACAGGATATGTGAATCATGATTCGAAAAAGTTGGCCATTCATTATGAATGAGCCGGATAAGTTAATTCATAATTATATGTACATGATATATTTCATGTAAATTTATGCAGTAGTATAGTAGTGATGTATTCACTGGGCTATTTTGCTCATGGTTCCTATGTTCACATTTTTCAGGTAACGCGATGTCACTGCCAAATCTAGGAAGTCGGGCTGGGTTAGCCAGGAATGGGAGAAACAAAGATTTTGTTGAAATGTAAATGATGTAATTAAGTTAAATTATCCTTCAAGCAAGTTTTTATAAGTATGACTACTCTGATGTTGTAAAAAGGTTTTCAGTTATATGGATTTACAATGATGACTCTGAAATTAAAACTTGTGTTTATGGTTTGGTTAGATTAATTATGGTTCGACTCATTTTGACTTTCAGACTTAATTATAAGTAACTGGGTTGGAGTGTGTCAGCTTTTGGTATCAGAGCCTAGGTTTTAGAAGTTCTGGAGTGAGAAGAGTCTAGATTTGGCAGTGTATGTTAAAAGTATATTTTGTTTGATACTAATGATTATGGTAGGAAAAATATGTATATATGCATGTTGTTATATCTTTGATCCATTTCAGATATAAAAGAATGGAAGGAGGGAATGTGAATGTGGAAATAGAAGATGAGGCTTCAAATATGGCAGCAGAGGCAGAGGTTGAGCAACCTGTTCATGGAAATGTAGAACCTGACCCAGAATAATTGACAGACATGCAAAAAATGGCACGTGCTATGACTCTGAAGGCAGAGCAGCAAGCTAGATTTATGGCTCAGATGGAAGAACAACAAGCCAGACAATTAGAGGCACAAGCATTGGTCAGGGCTGAGGAGGTGGTACATCGGGAAGAAATGAGTACTTCACATGAGAAATTTATTAAAATGAATCCACCCTCATTTGAAGGAGCAGTTGATCCAGTAGAGGCAGAAGTATGGGTTAAAGAGATTGAACTTATTTTTGGGGTAATGAGAATGCCTGAAAATCAACGAGTGACCTTGGCGACGTATATGCTGAAAGGAGAAGCTAAGTACTGGTGGGATGCCACAAAACATTTGTTGATTACTCCAGGAGGTGAGAATATGATCTCATGGGATGCTTTTGTCAAAGCTTTGTATGATAAGTATTTCCCCTCAATGTATCAAAAGGAAAAGGAGAAGGAATATTTCCTGTTGAATCAAGGGAGTATGACAGTTAGAGAATACAAAGCTAAACTTACAGCTTTATCTCGGTTTGCTTCGAGGTTTATACAGAATGAGGAAGATATGTGCAGCCGATTTCTCGATGGGCTTGAGTTAGTCATTAAATATAGATTGTCGGATTTAGAGACTTCTAAATATTCCTCCTTGGTGAACAAAGCCATGCTAGTAGAAAGGGACGTGAATGAAGCTAGAGGGAATCGAGAGCGAGGTGTAAAGAGAAGCAGATTTGATCCAAATTATCAAAAGAGTAGTCATACAGAATATTCGAGGTTTGGAGGGCAGAAATTCCAACAGGGTAGAGGTGGAAGTAGTCCGCAAAGGGGTGAAGCTAGTGGTGGAAGAGGTTCAGGAGTTTCAGCACAAGGAGATCCGAATGTTTGTTTCTTTTGTGGGGCATCAGGTTATATAAAGAGAAATTGCCCAAAGTTACTGAATATAGAATGTTTTAACTGCCACCAGAAGGGTCATTTGAGAAAGAATTGTCCTATGTTAGCGAGAACAGTTTCAGCCAGTAGTGTGGGGCCTCATAAAGGATCTTCTCCAGGGAGTGCCACCAGGGGGAGAGGTATAGAACAAGCAACTGGATCGAGGGCAGGAGGAAGAGTGTTTGCGATGACGCTACAAGATGCCCATGCTACACCTGAAGTGGTTACAGGTAAACTCTCTATTGCAAACAAAGATCTATATGCACTCATTGATCCTGGATCTACGCATTCATTTGTGGCATTACATATTGTTTCATATTTAGGTAGACCATGTTCATTTCTCAATTGTGCCTTATATATTTCTACCCCGATGGAAAGTGTGATTCTGGTTGAGCATGTTTATAAAGATTGTATCTTACGAATGGGGGAACGAGATTTCTATGTTGATTTGATACCGTTGGCCATTCGAGATTTTGATATTATATTGGGGATGGATTGGTTATCATCATACCATGCTTCCATTGATTGTTTTTGCAAAGAAGTTACATTTCATTTGCCTGGTGAACCCGAGTTCCAATTTATAGGAGAAAGGAATGTTGTCCCTAATTGTCTTATCTCAGCAATAAAGAGCAGAAAGTTATTGAGTAAGGGTTGTACAGGGTAATTAGCGTATGTGGTAGATGTTAGTAAGGAATCACTTAAAGTTGAAGATATACCAGTGGTTAGAGAGTTTTCTGATGTCTTCCCAGAAGAATTGCCAGGATTGCCACCCGATAGGGAAGTAGAGTTTGATATTGAATTAATTCCAGGTACTAGTCCGATTTCCCTTGCTCCTTATAGTATGGCACCAACAGAGTTGAAGGAATTGAAAGTGCAATTACAAGATCTGATAAGCAGAGGGTTCATTCGGCCTAGTGTTTCGCCATGGGGATCCCCAGTGTTATTTGTGAAAAAGAAAGATGGGACAATGCGATTATGTATTGATTATCGGCAGTTGAATAAGGTGAGCATTAGAAATAAGTACCCTCTACCTCGTATTGATGACTTATTTGACCAATTACAGGGGGCCACAGTATTTTCAAAGATTGATTTGAGATCGGGTTACCACCAACTGAAAGTGAAGGATAACGATATTTCCAAAACAGCTTTTCAGACTCGATATGGGCACTATGAGTTTTTGGTGATGCCATTTGGATTAACTAATGCTCCAGCAGTTTTTATGGATTTGATGAATCGGGTATTCCACCCTTTCATTGATTCCTTTGTGATTGTATTCATAGATGATGTGTTGATTTACTCACGTAGCATGGAGGAACATGAGAAGCATTTGAGACTTGTATTGCAGATTTTGAGAGAGAAGAAATTGTTTGCTAAATTCAGCAAGTGTGAATTTTGGTTGAATGAAATTATGTTTTTAGGGCATGTTGTCTAGGGAAATGGGATATATGTTGATCCAAAGAAGGTGGAAGCAATTGTTGAATGGGAGAGTCCTAAGAATGTGACAGAAATTAGGAGTTTTCAAGGATTGGCAGGTTACTATCGCAGATTCATTAAGGGATTTTCAGCAATAGCATTACCACTGACAAAGTTGACTCGTAAAGAAGTGAAGTTTGTATGGGATGAAGAATGTGAGAGGAGTTTTAAAGAATTAAAGAATCGGTTGGTTTCAGCCCCTATACTTACTATTCCATGTGGGAATGAGTCTTTTGTGATCTATACAGACGCTTCATTTCAGGGGTTAGGATGTGTTCTTATGCAGAATGGGAAGGTAATAGCATATGCTTCCAGACAATTAAAGACGTATGAACGAAATTACCCTACACATGATTTGGAGCTAGCAGCCATTATTTTTGCTTTAAAGTTGTGGAGACATTACTTGTATGGAGAAACGTGTGAGATATTTACGGATCATCAAAGTTTGAAATACTTGTTTACACAGAAAGAACTGAATTTGAGACAGAGGCGTTGGATAGAGCTGATTAAAGACTATGACTGTACCATTCATCATCATCCTGGGAAGGCCAATGTAGTAGCAGATGCTTTGAGTCGAAAATCATCAAGGATGCTTGGTTGCATACAGTGTGCCCGTGTTGGAAATATTCTTGACTTGGCATCGATGGGGATTAAATTGAAGTTTTCAAAAAGTGGAGGATTATTTGAACATATCACAGTGAGACCCTTATTGGCCGAGCGCATACGAAATTTGCAGACCAGTGATCCATTCCTTGAGAAGAAGAAACAAGATGTCCTGGATGGTAAAGAGAGTGACCTTGAAATTAAGAATGATGAATCGTTGTGTTATAAAAATAGAATTTGTGTACCTAATGATCCACCCTTAAAGAAAGATATATTAGAAGAGGCACATAGTTCAATTTACTCTATGCATCCGGGAAGTACCAAAATGTACAGAGATTTGAAAGAGTATTACTGGTGGAATAATATGAAACGTGAGATTGCAGAGTTTGTAGCTAAATGTTTAGTGTGCCAGCAAGTAAAGGCGTAGCATCAGAAGCCGACAGGATTATTACAGTCATTGCCAATTCCAGAATGGAAGTGGGAGCATATAACGATGGACTTTATTACAGGATTACCCCGATCACCAAAGGGGCATGATTTCATTTGGGTGATTGTAAACCGATTGACGAAGTCAGCTCATTTTCTCCCAGTTAAGACCACCTACACTGTTGACAAGTATGCACGTATGTACGTTGATGAGATTATCTGTTTACATGGGCCACCGGTGTCAATTGTATCAGATAGAGATCCAACGTTCACTTCTAAGTTTTGGCCTCGTCTCCAGAATGCCATGGGCACAAGTTTGAAGTTCAGCACTGCGTTTCATCCACAAACTGATGGGCAATCAGAAAGGACGATTCAAATATTGGAAGACATGTTACTAGCCTGTGTATTTGACCTCAAAGGTAGTTGGGATGATCATTTGCCATTGATGGAATTTTCATATAATAAGATTATGAGTCGACTATTGATATGGCTCCTTATGAAGCTTTATATGGGAGGAGATGTAGAACACCTTTGTGTTGGGATGAAGTGGGTGAAAGGAAAATTTTGGGTCCTGAATTGATAGATATGACAATTGAAAAGATCAAAATGATTCGGGAACGGATAAAGATAGCGCCAAGCAGGCAAAAATTTTATGCAGATAAGAGGAAGCATCCATTGGAATTTCAGAAGGGAGATTTTGTATTCCTGCGTATTTCACCATGGAAAGGTGTTATGAGATTTGGGAAAAAGGGGAAACTAAGTCCAAGATACATTGGACCATTTGAAGTGTTGGAAAGAATTGGGCCCCTGGCTTATAGATTAGCTTTACCTCTAGATTTATCTTGGTTACATGATGTGTTTCATGTATCAATGCTTCGTAAGTATTTGGCAGATCCATCTCATCAACTGAAAACCCAACCTATTGAACTGAAAGAAGACTTGTCGTACATCGAGGAACCGGTGGAAATTCTTTATCGTAAGGAGCAAGTATTGAGGAATAAGGTTATTCCCTTAGTTAAAGTTATGTGGATGAGCCATGGATTGAAAGAAGCAACTTGGGAAACGGAGGATAGCATGAAGAAACAGTATCCCCATTTGTTTGGTAAGTGTCATTCGTATTAAATTTCGGGGACGAAATTTTCTAAGGGGGGGAGGTTGTGACAACCCGTATATAATTATGATAAATTGTATTTAAATTATACTTATCTTATGTGATATGAATAATGTGTTATTAGTATATCTAATGTTAAGTGATTATGGTTAGTATAATTCTACTTTCATAAATCATGAAATGTCGAATTATTTACGAACACAAGATTTGGTTATTTTCGATAGAAATGTTTCTGTTTAAGACTAGTTTTGACCCTTGTAACATTACAATTGACTTGAGGTGAAAACTACATAGTTGTAGATATGTGAGTTAGGGTTGTAACATAACAAACGGTGCATCAAATGGATGTTCGAGTAAGAAGTTAGGTCGAAATTACGAGAAGGGGCGAATCCGTCAATTCTCTTAAGTGGTAAATTGTCTTTTATTAAACCAAATGTTTTAAATTGATTGGTTGGCTTGGGAGGCAGCCTTGGCCGACTTAAAACCCTCCCTCTAACATATTTCTTCAGCAAAACAAACCCTAGGTTCAGTTTCAAGTGTTGTTAGCTTGAGGAAATAGAAAGTTGATGTTTAGGATGAAAAAGTGAGGAGAAAAAGTGTAGAAAAATCTGTGGAAATTACGTAAAAGCCCTGAAGGTAATCCTAATTGAAATTTTAGTTATTTATCTTATATTAATGATTTATATGACATAAATAATCATAGGTTTACAAAAGTTTCTTCCCTTTATATGTATGTATGGTTATATGCAAGTTTATGTTAAGTTGAATGTAGAAACCCTTAAAATTGCTTTGTATTGAAACCCCTTGTATTCAAACTTGCATATCTATTTGTGTACTTACTGTAATTGAGAAATTCCAATTGGATATGAAATTAGACTCATATATTCATATCATATCTGAAAATTAGAATTTATCTCCATGTGGTTAGGCCGTAATGATGATTTCAAGTTGGTACATGGTTTCTATTTTTATACTTCATTTCGGTATGCCCTGAGTTTAGTCATGCTTTTGAGATAGCAAATGAAGTCAAACAATTATGGAACTTTAATTCTGTACTATTCAGTATGTGTACGAAAAATGGGTTGAAAATCATGGAAAGTTATGCTGGAGAAAAATTATGAAAATTCTTGGAAGTTGAAGGAACAATAGAGGAGCTTGTAGGGAAGATTTCTTGTGTTGTAGAGAAATGGTCGTAACTTGCCCTAGGAAGCTTGAAAAATTACACCGTCACTTGTACTTGATAGCATATTCATATATGTTTTCATATTGATGAGGTTGGACCCCTGTATTTGTACAATTTAGGAATATAGGATGGGTAAGTATGTAAAACCATAATTTCAGGCCATACTGGGTACCCCTTGAATGAATGTTTGTATTTCGTCCTTACAAAGGGTACTTTGAGTACATGTTTCATGTGTATATACATTGAGGAGTATAATTTCAATTTTACTTGACTTTGGTTATAAATTCCTCATAAAGTATTTCCTACGGTTGAATGTCCGTAACTTTATCAACATGTATATCATTGTTTTGCCTTTACCTATGTTTTATGGAATGTGACTTAATTGGAATTATATTGTTGATGTATAGTCATGGAAAGTTACATAATTATGTTTGGATAATATTTATGATTGAGGTTCAGTACTGAATTAGTTGGATTGACAGGTGTAAGGTCTAATCAACCCAGTTCAGCTCCACCAGAAGAAAATGAGAATACATAGTTGTCAACCAAGGTGAGTGTACTCACTGGAAAGAGATATTTGTATCGTGGTATTGATATGATCATAATATAATGAATATGAAATTATTCATTTTGGTTTACCGAAATGAGGGGTTACTCCTCGACCAGGAATGGGGGAGATTTGTCTATTAATGACAAGGGGTTACTCCTCGACCAGGAATGGGGGAGAATTGTCTATTTAGACAGGATATGTGAATCATGATTCGGAAAAGTTGGCCATTCATTATGAATGAGCCGGATAAATTAATTCATAATTATATGGACATGATATATTGCATGTAAATTTATGCAGTAGTATAGTAGTGATGCATTCACTGGGCTATTTTGCTCGTGGTTCCTATGTTCACATTTTTCAGGTAACGCGATGTCACTGCCAAATCTAGGAAGTCGGGCTGGGTTAGCCAGGAATGGGAGAAACAAAGATTTTGTTTAAATGTAAATGATGTAATTAAGTTAAATTATCCTTCAAGCAAGTTTTTATAAGTATGACTACTCTGATGTTGTAAAAAGATTTTCAGTTATATGGATTTACAATGATGACTCTGAAATTAAAACTCGTGTTTATGGTTTAGTTAGATTAATTATGGTTTGACTCACTTTGACTTTCAGACTTAATTATAAGTAACTGGGTTGGGGTGTGTCATATCGGTCCTTGTGCAATACCTCGTATGTTTTGGAATTAAATAAAAGAATATTTAATTATGAGTTAATGTTTACTCAGGTGAATTAACGGATAATTTATTTGTCAGAATTGAAAATGATAATATTAAATAATATATGAACTACTCGTAAATTAAATTTAAACAGTTGTAATTAATTTGATGTTTCAAGTTGGTTTGGTTGGACTGGACTCTAGGGGAGTACAGAGGCTCGGAATAGTATTTTGAATGTGGAAAATTAGGCCCCATGTGTAAGTACACCTTTGAACCAAGTTTTAAGATTATTGGATTAGTGTTTTGTGCTTATTTGGAGGTCCAAAAGTGGACCCATAGTGGGTTTGTATGATTAGGGTTTAAATAGGTTAATAATCATCATTAAACATCATAATACATCTTGATATTAAAATCTAGCAACATAGGCTAACTTTGGGAGAAGAAAAAGAACTCTCAAGAAGGATTAATCATTAATTGAAGATCAAGTTTCATTTAAGGTAAAAAATACTATCTTGCTTATCGTATTAATGTAATCGATTTATGACTTTCATCGTTGCGTATGAATCAATTGGTTAGGAGCATGTTAGTAGGGTTTCATTTTAATTTTAAGTTATAAAATTTGATATTTAATCTTGACTATTTTATCTTTTATTTGGTTAGTTGATTATACCCATGTACATGTTAAGAATCATGTTTAACTTAGAACTATATGGATTATATGGTTGAAAACCCTTAATTTATATGTTTTAAATCATTAGATTTTATGAATTTGATTCACTATATAGTTTAAATTGTTGATTAATACATAATCACATGTTTAATGAAAGTATCAATGTTAATTTGATACAATTGAATGAAGAAGATAAAGTTAGGATTAAAATATCAATATATGAATATGAACCCTTAATTGTGTTGGAATCACGTTAAATCTTGTAAAAACTTGTTATAAACATTAATCCAGTAGCTTATGTGTGTGGAGGAAGGATTGGGTTGTGATTTAGAGGTTGTAGGATAAATTTTGTGGGTTTTACATCCTCCATTAAAGGACCTTGGGGCGAACTCTTCATATTGGAATCATCCCTCCCGGTTGACTGATTTTCGGGATCTTTTATTTGATGAAGTTTTTGGTTGGTTTCTCTTTGGTTAAATTCTACATGTTCTATTGAGTATATTTCTAAAAGAGAATTAATTAATTTACCATCTATGAATTATTATTATTAAAGAGTAATTACGATACAGGAAATCCAAGAGTATTATAATTAGGGTTTAGGTGTATTAAACCAATAATTATTATTATGATCTGGATTAGAGATTTGGACATGCATTGGGTATACTATTGTTATGATATATCCTATATGTGCATTATCTTATGTATTATTATGTATTACAATCGGTGGGTTAGCACTCATGGGACCACACGATTAAAGTGGGGTAAATTAAAGTTTGTTTATTTGTATTGGGGTGAAGTACCACAAGCTTTGGTTTATATTTGCATACCTAGATGTTGGGGTATGTTTATTAGACTATGGGATTAGTCATGGGTGTATATTATGTAGGAGAGTATATATATATATATGTGTGTGTGTGTGTGTGTGTGTGTGAATATTTAATTTGGTTGTGGGGACAATGTAATTATGATAATGTTAAATATATATGTGTTGGGTTTAAGGATAGTTTAACATATGGACTCGTGTCTTTTGGTGATTATGGGTAGGTTGGTATAATTATTTATATATGTGTATAGGTATACATGAGACTTGGTTATTTCTATAAGAATAATTCGGAAATACATTGGCATATGTATAATCTAATTCGGGAGTTGTACATAACAAGTGACAATATTAAAATACATCGAGGATGGGTTGGCCATAACGAATGAATAATGATTAACAACATATGGTTATGGTATATTCTTAATGATGAATTTATTTAGAGTAGTTTATTCAGTAGTTTAAAGGTGGGGTCTCGAGTTATTTATCACTTTGCCCTAGGATAGTTTTGGTTTGGTCTATCTATGCGAACGATAGAACGATATGAGTTAGGCGAATACTATTTGTTGGGTCGGTCCAGGGTTGGTTGATTGATCGGGGCCGACATAATATATGTGTATTGGATGTATACTCTCTGGTGTAGGGTAGTTATGATCTAAGTTATTGATCATTAGAAATTAATATGAATATATGAGTTGGGTCAATGCTCCGTGGTTAGGAATGGCAACAGAGCGGGTTTTTGCGGGTGCCTGCCCCGACCTTAACGGGGTTAATTTTTGCTTCATATATAGGGTGGGGTCGAGTTCGAGTTCGAGGTTGAGATTAAAAAACCTTGTCGGGGTCAGGTTTGGTGTACAAAAATCCCAACCGTGCCCCGTTTAAGTGTATTATTACAAAAATACCCTTGTATATGTACATTTTCTCTCTTTCAACATTGGGGTTATTATGCTTCTACTGTTATTCTTTCTCTCTCTCCTACTCCACTAGGGTAAGATATTTTTCTCCACCCTTATACCACATCTCTCATTAAATCTCTAACTGATATTTTCTCTCAGGAATTGAAGCCAGTTGTCTAGACGGTTTATTGAGTTGGGTTTTCAAGATATTAGAATATTGATATGTTTTAATATTGTAGTTTAGAAAACACTTAGCACTGACTAAGAAGAGCATAGTTCATTTTATAATTGATGCACCAATCATTTTGGTGTTTAAAATTTCAAAGTCATTTCGAAATTGTTGTGTCAATCACTTTTGATTTTATAATAGCGATAGGTTTTGTTATTGGAGTTTTGTAGAGTTAATTTATCAATATTCACTCATTCTTAGTTATTATTGCTCGACATTTTGTATGCTATTATGATTTAAGCACATTTGTTGTCATTGGTTAGTCAATAAAGAAGTTCATAAAATTGTTGTATTGATCATTCTTAATTTTGAATACTAATATGTTTTAATATTGGAGTTTATTGAGTAAGTTTTTCATGACATCTCTAACTGATATTGGATAAGTAATTTTTGCCCTTAACTAATTGATTAGACAAAACATGTAATTTTCTCCCTAATGATATTTAATGAAATTTGTGTTTATTATTTGCTAAAATTTATGCCCTAACTAATTGATTGAACAAAACAAGTCATTTTTTCCCCTAATGATATTTGTTGAAATTTGTGTTTTTAGAGGGTTCAGGTCGGGCTCCAGGCCCCTTCGAGTTTTTTAAATGGGGGCAGGGGTGGTAGAAACAAGGTTGGGGTTTGGTTGGGGGATGGGAGGGGAGGGTACGACCGACTCAAACCCGCCCCATTTCTATCCCTGTCCCTGGTTATTTCGATGATACATGAGCTGGAGTAATGCTCTAGGGTATCGTACATGTGATGTTATTTGAGATTATCAGTATTTGGCTAGGAGTCTCTTACCATTGTCTCAGACAACGATTCATCTAGACATATGTAAATCAGGGGGTTCCTTGTTTGGATTTCATTCAAACGTCCCACACATGGAATCTAGTTCAGTCATGAGTTGGGAGAATTTGGGGTTTGAGATCCTTAGTACCTACTTGATGATAGATCATTTGTCTATGATATGATTATTATTGTAATATGTTAAGTCTTAGTCCAACGGATCTTAATGACCTGTTAAGCTAAGCAAAAATGTATCGGGGAGGGGGGGTCTTATTTGGATTTCATTTATGAGGCATCCCTCGTATGGATCTTGGTATGGTTAGGAGCTGAGAAACAATGGGGCACTGGGACTATTGTTTTTAATTTATATTAAACTTATGTGGAAAGGCAACCTTAGTACGGTAAGGTATGGTTTGGGTATAGTTAGTTATAATTGTATCGAGTTAGAGAAGAGGTGATGTGTGGTTTGTATGAGTGTCGGCGAGTGATGGCATTGGGCGTAGATGGGTCGCATGTAATAATATTAAGTAATATAGATATTTCTAGCAAATTTCGAGATCTTACCCAAATCTATAAAACTTTTTTCCCCAGATTTTATATTTGTTGTACAGGGACAATAGGGTTGAGCAATCAAACTTGCAGTGATTGGAGTTCCAGTTCATCTTTCTTAGAGTAGAAGTTACTATTTCATTTCAGTTGGTATTCTAATATTTGTATTCATGAATTTATTTATGAACTGGGTGGTTTCAGTTTATTTACATTTCAGTTTAAGACTATTGTATTATGGGGATTTATTATAGTGATGGATTCAGTTTTATTAGAGAGTTTTATTCTATTACCGTTCATTATTTATCTTGTTGCCCATTATTATTATATCCTGGATGGTTTTTACTTACTGTCATTTTTATTAATCGTTGATGCTGAGAATGATATAAATTACATAGCACGGCCTATTTTCGGCGTGTTGGTTTAATCAACTACACAAGAAAAAATATGGGGTGTTACACATAGTGCCATCCTAACTATGACAACCGTTACTCCTCTACTTGACTATCACTAACATCGTTGTAAGGGCAATGTTAGATTAGTATGTAGAGACGTCCAGGAAAGAGTATTCCATCTATTATGTCATCCGAAAGTTGGTCACCTACGAGCTCAACTACTTGAAAATAATATGATAATACATTTTATAAAAAATAATTCACAAAAAGATTTTGCAATGTATTATCTCGATATCCTGTGTGAACGATCCCTTTAATTGATTGATTGAATATTATAGAAATTGCACACTTAAAATTACACAAGATGTGTATTTGATTGTCTTATGTCTAAAGAGTATTTTAAATTGGGACATATACCAAATAGTCCCTCAGACATTTTTTAATACCCATTTAGTCCAAACTTTTTTATTTTGCTTCAAAAAGTCCTTTGCCACATATTTTGGAAAGGGAGTGCCGCTGGCGCGGACCTCTAAAAATAAGAGGATATTAAGTGGTTGAGGGACTAAATGAGTTAAACTAAAAATATGTGTCATTTTTAAAAAATATATATTTATAGTAGAGACTATTTAATAATTGACCCTTTTAAATTCTAAGATACTTATAGTAGTTTATAAAGTTTAATCCACTTTTAGAAAAAAATAGATAATGCGATTATTTAAACCACGCAAGTAGAGTGAGGAAAAAACTAAGAACGCCAAATTTAATGTGATAAAACTCTGATATACTTGGGAAACATCCACGACTTGGGGAAAAATCCATTAAGAATAAGAATCAATATTATAAGTTGCAATCATACAAAGTAACAAACAAATTACTTACAAAAGAAACTTGAATCTGACGAGAAAGTGGAACTGTACACCCCTCTGATGATATACACAAACTGATCATTCCACACCTCTAAGACTTGTTACATTACCCATGCAACAAGAAGGTAACAATGGTTTTAGTGTAAAGAGTGTAGTGTAGAAAAAGAAAATGACTTAAGTTTTTTAGAAAAATTATAAAAATAAATTTTATATTAAGATTTTCATCATTTATTTTTCTTTTCTAGAAATTCAGAATTCCAAAATTAGTTGAAACTTTTTTAAACTTTTAGATCTGAAAATAACATATGATATTTATTTAAAAAATATTTTGAGTTTTTACTGCAAGTAATAAAGGGAGATTTGATCTACAACATATACAATCTAAACCCTAGATCGTGATAGACGAACTAACGTAGTTAGATCAACACATTTTGTTTCCATAAAAATCAGATCTACAAAATAATTTTCAACAAAGAATTTAGATCTAAAGAGAGATTTTAGTTTGAAAGTATTAAGTAAAGTGATTCATTTCTCTTTAGTCTAAAACATTACACCAATCTAAGAAAATAAATATGATGTTCTTAAGATCCTTGGGAGGTTTTCAAACTTATAATAAGGTGAGAACACAAATAACCAAACAAAGTGTTTGATATGAACCGCAAAAATGCTCTCACTCTCTCTAAATATTCTTCTATTTTTCTCTCTTTTTTCTCTATATAAATTTTCTAGAGTTGAAAGTGTATGAGCGTGAATGGCAAAATTTCTTATGCTTATGAATAGAAGATTCAAAACTCTTGACTACACTCTCAAAGAAATAACGGTGGAGATTAAAAATTAAAAATAACATATAAAGTTTATAATTAAAAAATGTTTTGTTCTCGGTACGCTTTACTTAATAGAAAAGGTAAAGCTAGCTGGTCAAACAAGCTTAGGATCAAACATACCAGTCGTTGGATTTGTCTTGATTAAAAACTCCTATAAATCATCACTTTCTCCTCACATAGAAAGCACAAAAGAATACAACACCTATAAACTTTCAGTTATACCCAATTAATTATCATCTAATGTTTAGGCCAAGGATTGTTTTCATATCTTATAGTAAAAAACATTATCAAAAAGTCACTCACACAAAAAGATCATTAGTTATGCCCTACATCGAGATTGGTTAAGATAAAAGGTAATGACGAATGAGAACTCGGTAGATGAACATGAAAAATCTAGGTTGATGTAAACAGTAATTAAAGAGAGAAAAGTTAAAAAGAATATGAAAGACCAGAATATAAGTGGTTCAACCTGGTTGTCTTACATTCATTGCAAAGAAAATTATCTATCAGTATGAATATGGACAAACCATCATTTTAACAAAGTTAGGCGAGCTCTCTCTCTCTCTCTCTCTCTCTCTCTCTCTCTCTCCGTCTCCCCCTAAAAATTTATGTATAAAACATTATAATAGTGAGTTACTTAGGTTACAAATGAAGATGCCCTTTAATTTGATACTATGTTTGGGGTGTAATGTGTTCCATTAGTCATATGACATATGCTTTCTACTTAGATACTTTAGGATGGTGATATGTTTCCTTCTAGAATGAGGAGGGAGTATATGATAATTATCTTTATGTTCCTTTATGGTCCTAAACTTTATTAGTTAGGAAAAATAATGACTAAATTTCCTTTTTTGGACTTTTACATAATTTGGATTGTCTTATACATATGGTCGACCCAAACTGGATGAAGTTGGCCTAAAATGGTTGGTGTCGAACCTGAAAGGCCAACCCATGATAGATGAGGACGATACTAGAATCATCAATTACCTATGGGCATCAAGCTTTTGAATATTTTTTAGCCGAGGTAGAATATTAGTGTATATGTGTATATATGCATTCAATTTTTCGAAGGTATAAGGAGTAGTGGTCGAACCAGTCTGGTCGATCCTTAGATGAATCTTAAGAAATGTGTAGGCTGAACTATTAAAGTTGGCCCTTGGATGAGGCCTAGTAATTTAATATGCCAAATCACGAGAGAGGGCATGTAATTGTGTAGACTTAACCATTAGAGTTAATTCTTAGATGATCCTTAAAATTGGGTAGGTCGGACCATGAGAGACCTTGGAATTGTGTACGCCAAGCTATTATAGTCAATTCTTAGATATGGCCTTAGAATTAGGTAAATCAAACCATGAGAGAGGCCTTAGGATTTTCTATGTCAAACCAATGGATTTTATTCTTATATGAGGCCTTGTAATTAAATAAGTTGAACCATGAGAGAGGCCTTGGAATTGCGTAGGTCAAATCTTAAAGGGGACATGGAAATGGGAAGGATGAACCTTGAGAGAGACCTTAGAATTTTATTGGTAGAAGTTTGAGAGAGTCTTTATAATTGTATATGTCGAGCCTTAGAAGAGGCCTTAAAATATGTAGGTCAAACCTTAGAAGAGGCCTTGAAATGTGTAAGTCAAACCTTAAGAGAGGTCTTGGAATTGTGTAGATAGAATCATTAGAGCCGATTCTTGGATGGGGACTTAAAATTGGCTATTCCAAACCATGGAAGTTGTCCTTTTAAGGATGAACTATGAGGGAGACTTTGTAATTGATGAAAATTAAGTATTTTCACCAGCAAGATGTGATACCCGCACCTAATATTTTATTATTATTCCCATGTAATTTGTGACCATATGAAATTCTTAAGGTTTGGATCATTAATGCATGGAATTTTATCTTTATATTTGATTATCCTTGGGCCTTAATGGTAATTGTGGAAGCTATTAGGAGAAATTGAAGATTTAGGAAAAACTTTTGTGGCTCAAACGAAATAGAACTCGTTCAAACGAGAATAGAGTGATTCAAACGAAAATCCCACTTCATTTGAAGTGGACATCTAACGACGATCAAACGAACCATAGTATTGTCAGAAGGTCATTTTAAGGGTCGATCGAACGAGATCTCAATCTCATTCGAATAAGGACCCATTCTCGTTCAAATAACCCGCCCAAATTTTTTTAAATCGGGTTGCCTTTGTGTGTTGCTGCATTTTGGAGCGTTAGATTGATGAGGTGTCAAGTTCAAGTGAACCCAGATTGGTTAAAAATAGGATTTGGAGGTTTGACGTTGTTTTCATAAGGGTTTTATGGGTTTTATTTGGGGTTATAAGATGAGAGAAGGGGGTGGGTCTCCTACCTCACATTTTCAGCATCTCTCTCTCTTTCTCCCATTTCTAGAATGTTTCATCTTCACCAAGCCCCTCCCACCATTTTTACACCATATCTCCACCTTATGCCACCATACTCTACTAGTATTCCACCATATTTAAGCCCAATACACCCATTTCCACCATTATTGTGTAGAGCTACGAAATTTGGTGTGATTTTTTTTTTTTTTGGGGGGGGGGGGTTAGGAAGAAGAATAGAAGATTTATGGAACTTGAAGGGGGTTTTCTTGGAGATTTTATAGAGATAAGCTTTGTGGATCTTGGCAACTCGCTGAAGCCACCTTAGGAGGTGGGGGGTTGACATCACCTTCTTCTTCATCCACCATTTTCGGGGCTTCATTTGAGGTGGAAAAAACACTACTCTTTAGTACAAAAACTCTATTTCCCCATAGTGTTGGTCATGTGGTTAGAGTTTGTAAGAGTAGGATGCATTCATGAGTTAAGAATGACATTTCTTATGATTTGTGAAAATGGATTTTCAAAATAAAAGGTTTCAATGGTTTTGAGCAAAATGATATTTCAAGAAAACTTAGTGTTTATACTTTTTTATGGAGTAAAAATGTTGAAGGAATTTTTATTTTGTTGGGAATATTTTGTGAACAAATGCTTTAATGTTTTCTTGTGAAAAATTGGGAATTTTGTATAAATAGACATTTACTCAAGTTTTGGAAAAATAAAAATGTCTCCTAGCTTGAAAAATATGCTTATGCTAATATTGTAAAGTTTCTATAATAAATTATATGTTAGACCCATTTAATAGGATTTTTGAACTTAAAATTCATATTCCCAGGAATATAAACTTATAGTATTTTGTTATTGAATATATAAATAAGTTGAATGAGGGTTCTAATGGGTTTAAACATGAGATAAATGAAAATAAAAATTTCAGCCTTTAAGGTGTGTAAAAAGGGTGTAATACCCCGTATTTTTAATGACTTTAAAATGGATTAATTATAATTAATTGTGATATAATTGGAAATTGATCCGGACTTAAATATTACTTGAGAATAAAGCAATACGTGATTTATGTTGAATATTAATTAGTGATTAAAGTAGTATTTATGATTATGATTTTATAATTGATTATGACTTTATAAAATAGTCACGAATTAGATGTACGACAATTATGGAAATTAAGCCGGGACGCGCATTTCAGTCGTGTCGGGATTATAATTTAATGAAATAAAAGTGAACTATTTTTATGTCATCTGAATAGTCATTTTGACTGTGCCAAAGTATCCAGCAGGGTTTAAATAGTTGAAAAAGTCTACTTGGGTGTTTGATTTGGGTCTCGGGGCACTTTGGAACCGAAAAGACACCCCAGAGGGGTATTTCGGTCATTTTACAAGGGAGGTGAATAGTATGCATGAATTTGGGAGATTATTTATAAGTCTAAAGGGTTTAGATTATTGATTCATTCTACAAACTTAGAGAAAAAGAAATTTAGAGAGAGTGACAAGTTTCTCTGGGGAAAAGGAAGAGTCATTGTGGGAGAAGAAGAGACTTTTCTAGGAAACCAAAGGACAACCACCTTGCACCACCAAGAGCCACCAACACCACTGCCAGAAGTTGATCGAAAAAAGAGAGGACCACCAGTAGAGTATCATCCCCAATGGATCAGACCTACAATCTAAAGGGAAGTAATTAATTATTGCAATCTTAGCTTATATATTGTTCATATTAGGATAGTTAGGAAAATTCTGAAAAGTTGCATGAACAAAGATAAATGGTAATAATTTTTAAATGGATCTTTGAAATAGGTATTATCTAGGAGTAGTCTCTTTTGATTATAGAATAAACTCTATGAATTTTATATTATCTTGTGAAGAAATCTGGGATTTACACTCTTATTGATGATAAAGTAAAAAATGAGAGTTCTTGAGAATAAAATGGAATTTGAGTAAATTGATTCATGTTAATGATGTTTAAATGATTTTGGTTACGTTAGAACTTATCCATATATAATGGCATATGATTTGAATTTCATGAGATTAAATTTGGAATCATTTGGTGAAGAAAAATGGGAGTTTATATGATGTTCATTGATAATTATACAAATATGGGTTTTCTGGAAATAATATGTTTTAAACCCAATCTTCTTGATGATTTTAGGTGGTTTGATTATTAGAAATCATTTATATATCTTGTTATATCATATGGAATGAATATTGGGGAGTTTGGGATTATTTGATAAAGGTTTTCATGATTAAAAAGTATGAAACTCGTAGGAAAAATAATGCAAAATTTGGGCTGATATTTGGGTGATCGATCGATCGACCCAGGACCATCGATCGATCGACCTCCCCAGAAAAGATGAAGTTGTTTCTTTTTAATTCTTGATTTAATCCCAATATTTTTAGGAATCTTTTGTGATGATTATTTGAACCAAATGGGACTTAGGGAAGGGCAGTAGGGTATATATAAGACCCAAAAATGTATTATTAATATGGGATTTAAATGGGGAGATTTACGTATGTTAATCGAATGAATTGCGGTAGAGAAATATAAGATTTTGATTTTAAATCGTATACTTGACGATTTAAGGTTAGGACCAGTAAGAAGATGATCATTTAAATACCGGGACAACCTTAAGTTAATGGAACTAATCCTAGAAGATGGAATAAAGGATTATAATGGGAATAGGAATTATCGAAGAATAACCCTAATTAAAGTGAATTTAATTCGTAGAGACTAGGAAGTCATGATGACATGGATTATTAGGAAGTGATGTTTACCTACTGAATTTATTTGAGGATAAATGATACCCTTAAAGTGATGAGAAAATATCGAAAATACAATATTAAGGATTAAAGTCATAATCGACAAATACGTAGGATATTCGGGATATAATTATACTACTTATGGGATTTATTATATGGTTGTGCGTATACGTATGGATATATATAGGTGAGATAAATACCTATTGTTATTATACATATAAGTGAGATGAATACCTATTGTTATCATATGGTTGTATGAAAAGCTTATTGATATTATATTTATATAGGTGTGATGAATACCTATATTATTATTTGTATGTATGACATACCTACGCTGCTTGCTATCGGGGTGGAGGTTTCGTGTTGTGGACGATCTTATCCTTGTGCTCCCAATTGGGAGGAATTTTAGATTCGTACCTTGAGCATAGGAACTTGGACACGTGTTATCAGTGTATATGATAGTTTCGACGGTTGAATGGGAGCATAGGTATGTGCGTGACCCATTTGGCTGGGGAGTATGATCGCCTCCAATATATTTGTGTTATGATATGATTCGTTATAGATGCCTAATCAATATTCCTCTATACAGTGACATTTCGTATCAGGACATGATAGCAGAGTATGCTTGCACCGCAGCTGTGACCGAGGAGGTGCTGTATTAGTATATATATAATTTGTTTGATATTATATATATAAACGGTGATGTAATCTCCTATGTGACATTGTATATATAGAGATGTAATCTTCTGTATGAAATTGTAGATTAAAAATATAAACTGTGATTTAATCTACTGTGTAATGTTGTAGATTGAAGTAAATAATGAAATCTGAATTTAATTAAGTAAGGGAACACTTAATTCCAAGGTTGTAACAAGACTAGTTCATATTAAAGAGAAATGAATATGAATAATTGTATTACGTATGGTATGGGACATACGGGGTTATGACATGGGTTAGAATTATGTTGTGGGAACAAGTTAGGAGGGAATCTTAACTAGGAAGTTACTGAGATACAATAGCTGTGCACTCTAGATAAGAGGTGAGAATTCTCAAGATAGAGCACGAGAAACTAACATGTACATAATAAATGCTTGATTGTAATTGTTAAGCACTTGATATTTTTAAAATCTTTTACAATCAGGCTCTGACCCATTTCCTTGCATATCCTCTTCCTTACTATATCTTGTACATCAGTCATCCAGCAGCAGGGATGCCCAACATAGATTATGGATATTCTAAGGGATTATAACAACTAGCAGAGATGCGAATTTTGTTTAGACGCTTCCTTTCTGTTAATTCACTCATCTGTAGCGTCTACTACATTTAGAGTATGTCGCCTAGGATTCTAGAGGTTGTAATTATTTTTGTAAGCATTGTGGATATCACTTTTATTTAGTGTAAAAGTTATAATTTAACTAGAGAGTTATTCCAGTCACATTCATTCTTGTTATAGTTAATTCAGTTGTGCTGCATTGTTGCATATTATTATTCAGTTTCGTGGAATGGTTTTAATTAACTTAAAAATGGAAAAAGTTTTTGACACTTAACTTAATTAACTATTAGGTGATTAATAAAGAAAATATTTTCGACAGTGATGCTAAGAATGAACCAACTGTATATTCTGATTTAATTGGGTATGGGACTGATCAACCGGTATTTAATTAGGTGAGGTGTTACCGGTGGTATCAGAGCATCGGGTTTTAGTGTCTTTAGGATCTGTGCAGCTTACTACGTTTCAGCGTAGCATTCTTTGATGTAGAGCCCTATTATTTGGATGTTGATTTTTTTTGCGTATTTTGACTTACGTGATATGTAATTCTTATACAAGTTCAGTCGGGCATCATGCGCCAAACACATTGGGACGACTAGCAAGAGCCGTTAGAAGGATAGTAGGAGGAGGAATCAGCCAAAGATATAAAGTATTTTGGAAAATGGTGTTGGATATAGAAACCATCATAGTTAATAGTTGTGTCGTTCTTAACTCACCCAACACTGTATGTGAAAGGTGAGGGAGTCGGAAGGACTCTTGTGAAGGAAGAAATTCAAAGACAATTATGAAGGGTGAAGTGTAGTAACACCTAAGATTTGAAAAGTTTCTAGTAAAAATTTTTTAAGAAGAGCAAACTTAAGTGATGAGAGTTAGACATCACATATAAGAACACGTGTGAAGCGGGAATAAGAATTTTAGGTATGGTTCGATAGTGAAATCGTTCATTTGATGTTTTACTCGGGATATGAAAGGAATTTCGAAACTTATTTCTTATGGACTAAAAAGAGAGAAGTAACTTGTTTAACGAACTCCTTACCCTAGGAAGAATGGGGTGCTTAGAAGATAACTAGAGTTCATTATGTGAAAGGACTCGTGAGTGAAATACTCTAGTGTGAGTGGAAATCTGATGAAGACGACTAGGATTAACGTCACCAAGAAATTTAATGATGCTTCCAAATGAAAGGGAGCTAGAAGGGGTAGGAAACCTAGCCGAAGTGCAAGATTGAATTCAATATTGTTAAGGAAACATCGTCGGAAGGTGTACCCAGTATGGGACCCATTTAAAGTGACATGATTAAACCCCTACTTAGTGGCGATGAAATCAGCCAAGACTAGTGTAGTTGACGATGTATCCCATAGGACCCGTAGAACCAAAAGAATAATGGGAATAGCAATTGAGAGTTAAGATTGATAGGTCCAAGAGAAGGACGTTCAAAAGGTCAGTAACGAGGATATAGTAAGGGAAATTACCCTATGTGTAGAGAGAGAAATTACTAAGTGTTAAATGAGTCCACATTGAGTAGTGATACCGATAAATTTTAAGAATAGTAAACCATACCAATTAGACATAACAACTGGAGGAGTGAGACTTCTAGGGGAGTAATTGGGTTAAGAGAATTAGGCCCAGGAAATTTATGACCCTAAGAGTGGTTGGTTTAAATAGGACCAGTGGAGTCCTTGGTAATTATGGCATACCGCATTTCAAGGTCGACGGGGTCCAAGAAAAAAAGGGAGGTCGGTAAGACCATAATTGAGGCCTAGATATATTGGGCCAACGTTTCAATAATGGCTGTGTAAACCGCATGAGTGAATAATTTGTCCATAATGGGTGGGTACAACTATAGGACGAAAACCTAGATGTATAATGGGTGCATGTGATTGTGGGTTGTTTTTACTGTGAGAGATGCATGTAAGGACCCTACGTGATCAAGAGAGACTGTTGAAGTTTTAATTCATCCTTGTGAATAAAGGATTAATTCTAGTGGCCCGGCGTGTCACAACAGACATGTATAAATTGAAAACCCTAAATTTACGTGCGAGTCGAGGTTAGTGGGAACGATAAATTTTAACAGTCTGGTTACAAAAGTATTTCTCGTTGATAGCGGGACTTTTGGTATTGCCCGTGAGTGAACCGAGTGGGTCCTAAGAGTATATTTTGGGTTATTATAATTTTCTATTGCTTTGAGTTGCATAATAGAACTCATTATGGTACTAGGTAGTGATAAATTACCAAATGTTTAAACAATTGTAGAGTGAGTGATAGGACTATCGTGTTGGATACTCCGGGGAGAGTAAACTTAATTTTGTGCAGCGCCAACTGAAATAGGGTTGGGCCTACATATCATGATATCATAGACCTCAGTGAAAATGTTGTCTAGTTATATGTGTACGTAGACATTTATTTTACTGATGTGACTCAGGTTATATATTATGTTTTTGTCGAACAGTGAGAAATAGCTCATTATATATAGCACCGAGAATTTGGGATAGTAAGAGCATCATGGTTTATGTTATTTTTATGGTTATATAAGCATGGACTAGTAGACTTTTTGTTAACATTCAGAAATTATGGGAAGGTACAGATTATGGACTGAGGGCGATTATGGATCTCTACGACCGACTATGTTAAGTAGTAGTGTATCGGGGGTTTCCTTGTTTGGATTTCGCTTTGCGAGACATCCCACGCATGAAACTAGCGAACGTCGAGAGTGGGAGAGAAGTTTGGTCGATAGTGCATAAGTTCGTACCTTAGTCATTTTATATATACAAACATAAATTTATAGTTGATAATTCTATTATGACTTGAGAGTCGCGTAGTCCTAGTAACATTATGAATAAAACAATGATGCCATTGTCAGAGTGATTAAGTTATGACTAGTGGGGTGATTGAGTACACCCACACTATCAGTATACCAAGTGAGCGAAAATTGATTTAAGAAGAGTATATGTTATTTTTGCAACAATGTGAGATATATAGGGTGTATGGGTGCCCTAGGTAATTGAAACTGACATTCTTCCCCATTTTGGAGATATATAGGGTGTATGGGTGCCCTAGGCGGACCTTGATTTGCTTTTCTTGGTCGAACTCTCCTTCAAGGTTTTTGACGATGGTCATAAGGAGTCGTACTAAACTCAGGAACTGGTCCAGGTGAAATTTGGGACGTGGATGCACCATCATAACCTATTACCTACCTATCACCAAAACTTAAAGCGGGGCCAAGGAGCATCTTTCCCATCTTCCTATATCTGTCCTCGATTTGAACCTTAACTTCCCGTGCTCTCTCAAGATAATGAGTCAACTGGGCTACAAGGGCTTCAACTTTATTCCGAGTCTCCACGGAGGAATGGAGCTCACTTGTTTAGTCAAGTCCCCTCTCCCTTTCTCAAAACAACTCTTTTTCTCTCTAAACAAACTCTCTCTCTCTCGCTTTTCTTAAGTCTTCCTCTAAAGTGGTGATCTTAAGAACTAACGCTTTGTTACTCTTTTTAGTTTTAAAGACTCAGAATAAAGCTCGGCATAGGCGCGTTGAAGATCACTCTCGGTCTCACTTGTGTCATCCTCCCCCTAACTCACATCGATCTCACTGTCGATGTGTCCCTGTGAAGTAGCATCCTCATCGTCGTGAGGAGCACTAGAAGTACACACATGACTAGCCATGAATGCGGTGAAGTTAAACTCATGCGGTGACTCATCTCCAGAATCCATCGACTCGACCTCACTGTCATCACTAAGGGTAGCATTAAGGATAACTTTGCCCTTTTCTCTGTTCATCCTAGTAGCACACTCAAAAGCTCTATGACCCCTACCGTCGCACGCAAAGCATCTCTCACTTTCCTTGTTAGGAGTATCTTTAAAATCTTTTTCATTTTTCTTTTCAAACTTATTTTTCTCAAACTGCTTTTTATCTTTAAAATTACCATTTTTCTTAAATTTGAGAATTCTCTTGAAAGTTTTAGCAAAAAGGGTCAACTCTTCTACGTCAAAATCACACTCAGAATCTGATGTATTTGTCTCTGTTTTTCTAGATGACTCTCCCCTCTTTCTTGTCGACCCCTTACCTTTTATCTCCTAGGAATTAAGTGTTATTCCCTTATCTTTAGACTTGACAGATTTAGGAAACATATCAATCTCATAAGTTTACAAATCTCCTACAAGTTCCTCCAATTTTAGCGTATTTAAATTACCCATAGAATTTAGCACAGTGACTTTAGGGATAAAACTCTTAGGGAGAGAACGGAGAATATTTTTAACAACTCTAGCATTAGGAATGTGTTCACCAAGATTAAAGCTAGTGTTAACAATATCAGACAGTCTAGCATAAAATTCAACAAAACATTCCGATTCAAGCATGGTGATTGTTTCAAATTGAGTTGTCAAATTTTGCAGTTTTGACTCTTTCACAGCATTAGTACCTTCATGGGTAAGTTGTAAAACATCCCATGCTTCTTTTGACGTGGTGCACGTCATTATGCGTTTGAACTCATCAGGAGTAACAGATCCAGAAATAGCACTTAAACCCTTCGAATTAAAAGACGACCATTTAAACTCTTCTTCAGTCCATGTAGTGACAGGTTATAAATTGGTCACGTTTTCAACAGTGACGGAGGGAGGTGTCCACCCTCTTTCAACCAAAATCTAGACACGTTCATCAATGGCTTTTAATGCAGATCTCATGCGGGCTTTCCAATATGCATAGTTTGTCCCGTAAAAAACTGGCATTTTGTTATATAGCTTCTCCATTATGAACACACTCGTTTTCAAAAATCAATTTTTCAGAAAATTGATATCATAGAAAATTTTTGCGGAAAATTAGGAATACGCGATAGATTAGCGTGACCTGCTCTGATACCAATTTGAGAGGAGTGCGCTTGCGTTCAAATAGAGAAGTTATTTAATTAAACTCAGTTTTAACCCAATTAAATCCTAAACATGCATCTAGGTGTGATTGAAGAAGATGTAAAACATGCGAGAACATCCAAACACACATAAATGAGGAAAAATCCCCCAAAGGGGCAAAACCTTTTATTTTTACTATAATATTGTAAGGAACGGTTACACGGATTACAGTAAAAATACAGTGACACAGAAATACCCGCGGGTGTCGGTTTTGTAGTCGATGGATGGAACTTTCCCTTCCCAGGAAGGTAGCAATGAAAAAGAAGGACGGTCTTCTCCACAAGAGTTGAACAAACACAAGTTTGTGTTCTTGGGTAACAAAGGATTTATAAAAGTATGAACAGTTGTGTGAATCAAAACATGAGTCTTGGGACTAAAAAAGGTGAAGACTTAGAGTATTTAGGACTCTTAAAATCGTTTATGAAAGTCTTAGAAAACAACTCCCCGAAGTTGGTTTAAATAAGGGAACCTGGGCCAAAAAAATCTCAACACGATCTGTTTGATTTTATCTCAGGCGGATCGGTCTGGCTTAGAGGCGAATCGGTCCGATCTCGGATCGGTTCTTTTTTGAAAGAGGCTTCTTCGATTTGCCTGTGATCTAGGGTGTACTAGTTTGAAGCAATAATGAATCGGTCTGACTTAAGGCGGACCGGTCCGGAGGCGGATTGGTTCCTTTTTGAAATAAGCGGATCGGTCTAGTTTACCAGAAATCTGATTCCAAGATGAAGATGCTTTGATATTCGGATCCGTTGATGTAGATGCGATCTTGAATTTCTTCAACGGTGTAACGGCTTACGACTAGATAAGGGACCAAAATGTCCTTACACGACTCGACTCCCTTCAAGCCCCTAACGTGTCTTCTTGTATCAACCTCTGCTTAGTCGACAATCTCGGACTCCATCGAAACCTTGGAATCCACCAATAAAGCTTTTGGGAACAACCGTCAACCACACATGGTGCCTTTCACCATGTGAGAATGCTGCAGCAAAAATAAGTCTTCTTCTTTTAGGGATGTAGAAGTAAACCCAAACTTCTCTTCTTTGAGGTCTAGAGAAAAATCCGATGCCAATCACTCCAAGTAAAGATATATATGAAGAAACTTGGAATAAACAAACTATGGGTGTATAAACCTTGATTTTGTTTTAAGGATTAAAACATTTTAACAAAAATCAAGGGGACTTTTTCTTGGAAGAATTTTCTCTCTAAAACTATCTTATATGTGTGAAAAATTCTTCTCAAAAATATTGTTCCCACACTAGTTAGATCTATCAAAAAGTTAGTGGGGAAAAAGTAGTGGGAACATGGAAAAAACTGCTAAAACTGCCAAAAAACTGTTTCCGCCAAAGTCGTTCGAACGAATTTACTAATGATGCTTCAGTGATAAAAAAGAAATCTCGTTAAAAGTCTCGTTCGAACAACCTGGGAATCTCATTCAAACGAGATTCCAATTCATTCGAACGACTTACTAGAGAATGGAAAATTCTTTGAAAGCCCAAAAACTTTTATGAAAAGTTTAAAAAAATATTTTTCGAGTAAAACAAAGTCGTTAAAACTATTTATAAAAAAATTATAAAATACACCCAATAAAGTTCCAAGCTCCTATATATATATATATATATATATATATATATATATATATAATGCATTCATACCTTAGGAGCATTGAAACCAATGTTGTTGACGTAGAAACGAGGCACAATAAACCCGGCATATGATGAAGCTTCATAATCTTGGCTGCTACGTCTTCAACTAACACGTCTTAGGCTTGGATGGATACACTTGAACACTAACCTATGACTCAAATATTTTTGTCCGGAATTGAGCCAACACTACATTAAGACTCAATCGGAGACTTGTGTCCTTACACCTAAATACCCATCCTTTTCATACCCAATTTGGCAAATATCATTCTCTCTCATCAACATTCAAAGCAGTTCATCCAAGATCAAAGCTCAAGCTCCAAGGAAGGTCCAATTACTTATCTTTCTGTTTTAAATCTCCTGTTTTTGCATAAGTTACATTAGATTCATAATCTAGTTTCACTTTAGTTCATACGCATTAACATCTACGCTTTTATTAGTATATTGCACATACTTTATTTTTCATAGAACCTAAAAACAAATAAAAGAGGGTTGCACCTGTAAATTCCGAACGAAATTATCCTTCACACTTTTTCCAAAATCAAAAACATATTTTCTTCACGTATACACATAATAAAATTTCGTTTGAATCTATGGCATAAACCCCACCCCTATTCTACATTCGAACAACGTGGACTTTGATACTTTTATAGGCTACGTAGGCGTTTTGGATTAAAATATGAGACTCGAGTTCAACTTTTCGATTTTCTAATTTCTCTTATTTTCTAAATTTCTCAAAATTCCTCATTTTCATCATACATATACATATAATATGCTTGTTCGTATTTCATCTCACTCATATTATCGTTTCCCAATAACGATTAATATCACGATGAACGCTCATATTCTATCTTCTACATTTATTATTATTTTTGGAATATTCCTGTGGATGACCTCACCCTACCTTTTTCATGGTATGGGTCGAACGATTCCAATCTCCATTATATAAACACATACACACACTTCACGGGGATAAAGGAGAATATTAAAATTTTCCCATGAGAGACCGAAAGGGCGGTATAGGTGTTTAACACCTTTCCATTCCATAACTTATTCCCCGAACCTCCGATCTATTGGTTTCGTATGCATCAGTTTGTCCTTGATGTCGCTCTCTTGAAGTGGCAGCATGTTCTTTTGCCTGTTTTGTGCAAAATAGGCTGGCGACTCCATCTCTTTATAGACACCCCACTCTGACGACGGCCGAATAACTTTTCTAAGGGAAGGGTGTGAGACCACGACGCAGTTCTTTCTCGAGGGATCCTCCCCCTTCCCCCAGGAATTAATGTCGTGCGCCCTTCGAGATGGCCACAGTGGCGACTCTACTGGGGACTAGTTTTAAGAGGGATAGACTCTATTTACATGGGTGTTTTATTCTCTTATATATCCCCTTATTTGTATGTCTTCCTTTATTATTCATATGTACCTCATGCTTACGGTACTATTCACACACTTGTAGAAGATTCTCCATGTACACTTCAGACCACGTGCACCTAGTATCACGTATATTGACATGTTGCACACATCACTTGTAAATAATTACACATCACCCACACATCACTTATCCATGATTAGTATAGCTCTACTATTGGTACTTGTACCTCGCTCCTTGTTTGGCATGATCAAGAAGAAGATACTCTCTCCATAAGATACTAATAAAATAATCATGCATGATTCACACGACATCTTCGAAGAGCATTGTTATTAACCAAATTTTGTCCCGTAACTGGGGAGTCACTTCGTGATGGGCGCTAGTCCGGCAGGTCACGGTTAGCCTAAGCAATGCGACTCTCGCCTTCCATTGTCCAAGTACCTTCGGCGTATATCGAATGGTTCCCCCACATCGTACCGCTTGACCGAAGTCACAACGGGAGGTATGTCACAGGGAACTCGTTCATGTACATCGAGTATATCGAAGTTGCTTTCACACATACTGTCCCAATGAGGTATATAGTGAGGCAATTCACGTACACTCAGGTATATCAAATGTCTTGTCCACACGTACCGATTGCCCTCAAAAGCAAGACGTGTATCATGGAAGTCACGACAAAGGGGGGAACCCTTTCCAATTCACCCAACCGACTGCATATCCGCATATAGGTGTCAAGCCTAGGACACAATTGTTAGATTGCCGATTTTGACCCAAAACTCTGTCGAAATTTCGAGTCGGCCTACCGCCCAAAATTTTGCACAATTTTTAAAAATGAAACCCTGCTCCTGAGCCTGGTGAGCCTGGAAAAATAAAATCGTCCTCATCTTTTCCAAAAATATCAAAAATATTTTCCTCCTTTTTCCAAAAATAATAAATTTTCCTTTTTTTCAAAAATAAATTCCAAATTTTCTCCTTCTCAGGTCGATCACATACCCTTGGCCTGGCTCCTTATTGGCTTTGGTGTTCAGTCGAACCGCCCCGAAGTTCTGTCAGTCCCCTTACTTACTCCGAGTTCGAGATTCACCCGCCTTCCATGGAGAACATGGATCAAGTACCCAATGTACAGTTGGATTTATTGACGGTTCTGGCTCAGCTCACTGCCAAAAATGACAACCTTCAAATCGAGGTTCATGAGATGCAAAGAAATTGGGTCCCTGTCCCCGAAGATCCTGAGGTTATTTTCCCTCGCGCCATGGGTCCGCCTGCACCCGGGCCTATTTAGGTTCCTTAAGAATACCATCATGTTCCACGTGCTCCTCCTGCTAATGGGCCGCCACCAGCCCAGCTTCCTATGACAAACCTTGCTCAGATCGGGGCTAATTTACCCGTAACTGTTGATCCAAAAGAGGAAGAACTGAACAAGGTTAAGGAAGACCTCAAGATGCTAACCAAGAAATTCGACCAGGTCAGAATCTCTGGGAACTACATGGACTACACCCACATGTCTCCCTATCCTAAAGTCAGGTTACCGAAAAAATTGAAGATGCCCAATATCGAGAAGTTAGAGGCAGTGGACCCCCGATAGTTCATCTTCGTAGCTATTACTGAGTCGTGACTCTCCTAGGGGCTTCCGAAGAAATAATGGCTCAGATGTTCTAGTAGACTTTGAAAGATAGTGCCCTCCGTTGGTCCCTATCCCTTAAAGAATCCAGAATCCATAGTTGGGAAGACGTTGCCCACGAGTTCATGTCACAGTAAAAGTACAACGAGAAGCTATAAGTTACCCACCGTGACTTAGAGTTACTTAAATAGAACCCTGGAAAATCAGTCAGCAACTTCATAGAAAGACCGAGCAACTCTTCGCAGACTAGACGCCCAATACATTATATGTGATAAAGCACTGTTTAAGAGAAACTACGATGGAACCCATTTACACTGCATCGCAGGGGTCAACATTGAAGAAATGATGCATAAAATCCACAATGGGGAATGCGGAATCCACATGAACGATCATATACTCTCCAAAAAGATCATTTTACTGGGGTACTACTGGACTACCATGGTTCAGTACTGCACAACCTACATTCGAATATGTCTCAAATGCCAACAGTTCTCCAACCTATAACATTTGCCTCCGTGAGAATTATACAACATGACCTCTCCCTGGCCGTTTTCCACATGGGGCATCGACATCATAGGGAAAGTTACACAAAAAGCATCCAATGGGCATAAATTCATACTAGCCTCTATTGACTGCTTCACCAAATGGATTGAAGCCGAGTCATACGTAGATCTGAATTCGAACAAAGTGGACAAGTTCATTAGGAAAAACATTATCTATCGATATGGGGTCCCGCACGAGCTGTTATTAGACAACGGGCTACATTTTGAGGTAGAAGTTACGAAAGTGGTCGACGAGTATGGAATTTAAAGACAAAAATCCTCTCTACACTGATCTCAAACTAACGGGGTGATCGAGGTAGACAATAAGAATGTCAAAGCTTTCAATAGCAAGATGACTGAGACTTATCGAGATTGGGCCGACAGGTTCCCTTATGACCTCTGGGGCTACCACACTTCAGTTTGAACTCCTACTGGGGATACCCCTTACTCTCTAGTCTATGACATGGAAGCAGTCCTACCCGTTGAGTTAGAAATACCTTTTCTATGCGTCATGCTTGAAAGCAAGGTCAGCGAAGAAGACTGGTACCAAAGCCATCTTGACGAGCTATCCTTCATAGACGAAAAGAGCCTGAAGGATCTATATCACATACAAGGCTACCATCGCCATATAGCGCGATCATTCAACAAGAGAGTCAAGGGTCGCAATGTCCGAGAAGTGGACTTAGCCCTCAAAGAAATAGTAGAGCCCATCTGGGACCCCAGAGGGAAATTCAAGCCCAATTGGAGCGGCCCCTACATTGTGAAGAAGATCCTATCGGGCAACACGTCTCTAATCATCGACCTCGACGGAGAAGAAATGGCACGTTCAGTCAACCTGGACCGTCTCAAGAAATTTTACCCCTAGTCTGAAATCTCAACGTGCTACGACTCTTCTCATCTCTATTATATTCTAAAAAACATCTCTCTCCATTTCCCCTACCCAGAACTATGTGGGCTTGATCCTCTAAAAACATTTTCAAAAAATGAATCTCAAATTTTTTTAAAAAACCCTCCGAGGTATGTAGGCAGCTCATCACTTCAGATGAGCACGACCCCCTTCTTTTTACAAAATGTTATTCTTTTCTTATCCCCGAGAACGATAGTTCATTTTAAAATGTATATGAATAAAAGGATTATGTATGCCTTAGCGATAAGTATAGATAGTTCAAAATGAAAAAAGTCATCAAGAGGCACAACTAGATGATTAAAAAATTATTTATTTCATTATCTGAATTTTTGTACGGCTACATCAGCGTAAGGAGTCAAATGACTTCCCTTGCCAGCTCTACACCTACCTCCCTAAAAAACCCAAATAATAACAAGCACCACTAATCTTGAAAATCACCCTCCAATTATTCCCATAAAGCCACACCTATTACAAAGAGCTTCCCAAATCCCTACCCGCAACTGCCAGAGGAGCCATCACCATCATCACCTGTATCCTGGGCTCCCCAAACCTCCCCTACCTGAATAGAGTATCGCAGACGCTCCATAGAGCGATAAGACCGGACTAGCTTAGGGAAGACCACAAGGCCTCCCTCCATGGTGTCAGATATGGAAAACTACCTTTGACTAGTCTTCATAGCCAGCATCCTGCCCATAACCTTATTCCACAACACTTCATGTAGTCCCCGAAAATATGTTAGACTCGCCCAGTAGACTGAGAAGGACGGGTCGACGGAGGACGATTATTCCACAAAGAGCCCAGTCTCATGCGTATACGCTACGTCAGGTCTTCCATAGGAAAGAAATCTAGTGTCTGCGGTGGCATAATTTTCTCCCAACCATATTGACGCAGAAGTCGCCAGGGAAAATAGAAAGAGGTATGCCTAAGGCCAACCAGTCTAACGTACTGATACACTCCAAGCTCCAGAATGGGCAACAATTATCCCTACCATAGCATAGACCAGTGCAGGACTAGAGCCCCGTGCTTTACAAACCAGTTCCCCCAACTCTTAATATCCAGGCCTACGTTATTGAAATAGCACGAGAATAAGTTTGGCACCGCTGACAAAGGATAATCAGGTGGGACTGCCATACGAAACCTCTCTGACATCCACATGAACAACATTACAGGGCTACGCCTCAGAAAGTCAAAACGACCCTCTTTCCAGGCATCCAGGCCATTCAAGATCTCCACCGATATCACCGCCGTAGGATTGTGATGGTATGACATCCAAGAAATGATAGCATCCAGTTGGGGGTCCACCAACGTCTCCCCAGTCACCAACAGGACTTTGGAAACATTGCCTAGGATGACGGCACCGACATATCCAGCATCACCCACATCTCGTGAATGCACGGACTGCAAAACCGTCAGAAGGGAAATCATTCCCCCCGTAACCAATGGCCTGGCTATCGAAGGTGAAATAGAAGAAGTCCAACCAGCAATTCCCTGAGAGAACGAGAAAGCTCAGGCAGAGTCGCAACAACACTGGGATTTATCTCCATCAGGAAGAAAATTCCTCGTAGGTAGGACAAATCTCATCCAACCCAAAGCGAAATACATGATCCTCGGGATACCAAAACTTAACAGCCGCCATTAGCATGTTCCACTCAATGGGTCGGTTGCGCCACAAAGAGACTCGCCGCATGTGAAAGGCGTCATTATCTACATTATAAGAACACATTACTTCCAAGTCTTCGAGGTAGTTGGCGAACTCAATGCTACTAGGGAGATCCATCTTGCAAGACTAAGAGACAATAAGCAAGTAATAATATGAAAAAGAAATAAAGTGAAAAGGGTGAGGTGGAAATCCCCATTCACACTCCTACTAATACTTGGAAACTCTTAAGCAAGGACAGGAAACAAAAATAGGAGTAAAACTTGCCCCACTAAGTACCAAGCAATTGAAGAAAGGGAAATCAAAGCCTTGAATTGATTGGACTGGATTGGTATGCCGATTGGCAGGACAGGGGTCATGCCGATCGCCAACCCCCTATTTTGGGAAAATTCCCTCTTTCTTCTTTTGTAAAAAAAAAAACTCAATAAAATAATTTTTATCTTAAGGAAATTCTAAATTTCCTTTATACTTATGCCTTTACTAATATCATTTTAAATAAATTCCTTCTCAAATCAATTTTTAAAATTCTTTTTACGGTCTCAGCAGCAAAATAAAAAGAGCATGTGCATTAATCACTAAACAAGAAAATTAACAAAAACGTCATTCTTCATTTGCGTGTATTTTGCTGTATTACATTGATATTTTGCAGTAAAAGAAAAAATAGAAAAAACAACGGGACTCAGACCGAACCCAATCTCTTTCTCTCTATTTTCTCTCTCTCTAATATCCCCCATCCCTACTGTACACCCTCTTCCCCTTGCGACGAGACGATGTGCCCCCACTTCCAGAGCCAGGCCCTTCCTCGGACGAGGCAGACGACACCAATCAAGAAGGGACCGGAACCGCCTCACGAATATAAGAAGTCGCTGAAGATATCCAGTCCCTGATGTCCTTCTCCTAAGTGGTCGAAACACTAATATGTTGCGAGGAAGAATAGAAAATATAAAATCAGTCAAGCATGAGGAATAAGAAAGAAATTAAGGAAATCAAAAAAGGCATATCGAAGGCCGAAGGACCTCCTCCATCAGGCCATACTCCTCCAGATCCATCGCATGAGCACGATGATATAAACCCACCAACCCCTTATCAGCTCGTCGAAGGTTGTAACTAGAGGAATGCAGCCGCACAAAAAAAGGCCCTGACGTCGTCGCTGATGTAGCCGCACCACCCGCTCTATGAGAGGACCCCACCTGCTGACTCTAGTCCACCCTAGGGAGAGGCATCACATCATATATGCTAGGGGGCATCGGCCAACTCGAGAAAAAGTCCAAATAATCGTACATCACCGCTATGTCAGTGTATAGAGAGTATGGCTCTCCTATCATCGTAGCCATCGGTGCATCATCACATATCTCCCGCACGCACTTCATGAACATAGAGGGCCTCGCTGGCATCACTGCAACCTCATCCTCAACAATCTGCTGGACTACCCTCTCCCCAAGATACTAGGAGTAGCCGAACTCATGAGCCAGCAGGCGCTGCATTTGCGCATGTCCACCCGTCACCCCAATGTGCTGAATGGTCATCCCCCAAGGATAAAAGGTCACCTGTAAATCCCAGCAAAAGTAAAGGATCAGTATAAATAAAAGATCATGAAAGGAAATAAACAGTCTCAACGGCAAAAGAATCCTTACCCGGTCACTCGTCAGGCCATTCAAGACTTGACGCACAGTCTTCAGAGAAGGTTATTCTTCGATTCCCGATTAGACCTTTGCCACAGAAACATCCGGCAGAAGTCCCCCACAGAGTCATCCTTCAAAAAAATCAGTTGGATGTTCAACCCAATCACCTTATAGAACCACGTCTGTAAAGGACAAGGATCAACATTTAAGAAATAAAAAAGAAGTGCATGAATGGAAAATGGGAATGCATAAAGGAAAATGCACAAAATAAAGAATACCTCTAGAAGATACGTAGCCCCAGTAAAAGTTGGCCGAAAGAACTGAATGAATGCATCCAAAGAATAATAAAGGGTCGCCAAAGTTTAGCTCCCCCAATCATAGGAGCAGATGTTCGAAAACACCCTCAAAAAGGGCAAAACCCACAATTGGATGACGTCATCACTTGTCGCCACCAGAAAACCTCCCAACACCACCAAGATAAACAAGCGGCCATCTGACGCATCTACTTCCCGTCATTCTCATCAACCCTCCTCCTCAGCAAAAGCTCCCTCAAAGAAGACAAGCGGAGAGAGTCTCCTGAAACCACCCTCTCCACATCACCTAAAGTCGTTGTCACCGCCTTCGGCGTCACCCTCAACGTCCTGTCCACCTCAATCTGGGCACCCACGTAGTCCACCCCCAATAACTATTGCACATTAATGGGAGTCACCATCATCTCCTCGAAGACAAAAAGGAAGTTGCGGGTAGTGTCCCACCACCTCTCTCCCAAAGAACATAGAACCACAGTGGATCGGGGTGTCTCATCTAAACCTGACGCTAGCCTCCTAAAACCCATAGAGGACACCTTAAGCCCTATCCTACCACGGGCATGAATGTTCGACATGGAGACGTCAGACTGTCAAGAAATGAAGAAAATCCTTGTCAAATTCCAGACGTTAGACCTCCGATGCGAGATTTATAAGTCGTTTGAGCGATTGCTCTATCTCGCGCGAAGTTGCTTCTCGCGACATGCCCTTGTCGTTCGAGGGATAAAGTGAGATCGTTTGAGCGAACTGTCTGGAATTTATTTTTTGCTTCCCTTCTGATTTAGTACCCTGTGTTCATATGCTTATGTTTGGTACTAGTGGGTTGTTTTTGGACAGTCTACATGTAGTCATTCTTGGTTTTCTTGCTTAATTGCTACCACTGCATTATTCATTTAATCACACATGCTTTGACTGATGGATTCATTTATGTTATTACTTTTACTAGCACAGGAATATTCTCACATCAATATTATATGCTTATTGCTCGTTGTATCATCTTGTACTTATGTTTTTTATATAACTTTTGAAAAATTCAAAAAGATTTTATTTTGATAAAGTTTTATAAAATCCAAAAATATTTTTGTATTTTGTTTAAACCGTTTACGGATGGACACTTGGGAGGACCGAGTCACAACATCATTCCATTTTTCATGTGACTATTTGATAGTGTTTTGATACAATATATCAATTCATCCATGTCCTTTATAATGTTTGGAGTCATTGAGATGTAATTAGTTATTACTTACTACATGTTTGACTCATGATATCCTTTATTGCACACGCACACGGATTTGTTTAATTATCATTCTTTAATTATCACATGTTGATTGAGTGTTTTCATCTCAATTATGTCCTTAAAACGAACCAAGTGAAATAATATGAGTGTAATAAAAGTAGTGCATGTAAAATCCATTGCCCGTGAGGAATTTGTTTAAGATAAAAAATGTTGAGTGAACACGGGAAAGGGCTGCTAGTGAATAATAATCACGTCGTGAAATTCACCATTTGAGATGAGCCCGCACAAAAAATAAAGGCAATAAAAAATGAAATATGCCAAAATTTTGGGCCAATAGGTTTTCTCTAAGTTGAGAATTTAGAACCTCGGTAGAAAAATAAAATTGCATTATTATATATTAGGGAGTTTTGGATGGATATATCAATGGGTTTGCACGTCCTTTGAAAAGATCTCGAAATGGCACTAAATAGTTTGGACATTATTGGTGTGGAAATCATTTAAACTTTGATTTGTTGATTTGATTAAGACGATGTCATCTGAATTAAATAATTTTACACCTAAGGATATTTTTTATGTTCATTCGTAAGGGGTACACGTATTCATCGTGAACATATGATTGATTGAGTTCATTTACCTATCGAATGTGTCCAAACACATACATTCCATTTCCATGACTTGGTTGTTTTAGTATAAATCCATGGTGTATGATTTTTGCAACATTATTTTTGCTTTGAAAAAATTGAAAAATCAAAAATAGTTTGTGGAATCTTTTAAGTTACAGCTTTGCATATGCATAGTTTGATTCATATTTGCTATGAACTTTTGTCAAGACACTCCATGTTTAGTTTGTTTCTTCTAATCGGTCTATTTGGGGACGTAATAAAAAGGGGCGGAACGAATGATGATTTTATGGAAGTTTACATTATGGGGGAGATTTGATTATATTGATTGATTTATTATTATATGATTTCAAACTAGATGTGTCACAAAGGTATTTGACTTATCTCATGTGTGTAGGTACCAAAGTGATGATCATATGTTGCACACCCCGATGAGAAAAGCTTAAAGGTTTGAAGATTTGAACTTGAAGATTTTTGAAGAAAATTGGAAGACTTGCAAATTTTAGTATTTTCCGTTTTTGGGTTCATGGGGGATATTAGATTTGTATAGGCACTTTGATTTGATAATTCAGAGTTTTTATTTTGTACCGGCATAGACATAGGGGGAGATTTTTAAGGACATTATTTTATAAGTCTGTTATCAATTTAGTATATCGTATACCGCTACACCGTCGAAGAGCATTCAAGAACATTCAAGCATCAAAGATGGATCCGAATATCAAGATCTTCAACATTCAAGCCTCCGTGAGGTTAATTTGGTAAGGTTCAGTTATAATTCCATAGCATTTCACTTATTGTGTTGGGATATTTTTATCAAATATTTTTCTAAAGATTTTGTTCTCGGACACCTTTCCGTAGAAAAATCATATATAGTCAAAGAAAAATCAGAAAAATACGAAACTGGCGGCCATGCATTCGTATCGAAATTATCTACAATCATAGCCTGAGATCTCATTTGATAGTTCATTCGATTGACCTGCCTACATCGTTCAAATGGCATAGCTATCTCGCGAGAAGTTGTCGCGCGATGTCGTTCAAACGACAATGCCTTTTCGTTTGAGCGACTTAGCTATCTTGTTCGAGCAACGCTCCGCCTTAAGTTTTTTTATAAATAGGCTTTTCCAAGTCCATTTTTCATAAGAAGACCTGTATATTTTAAATAGACGAAACTGCTACTGCAGAAACGATTTATGTCTTCTTATTTTAGGTTTTAAACCTTTTATTTTCAATTCACAAAACATCCCAATCTTTTAGTGAATTGTTTTGGAACCCTAGATTCAAGTTTATTGAAACTCTACCTTTGTGGGGAGAACTCTACAACCGAGGAGCTGCGTGCTGTTGTGGAGGGAGTTTCTATGAAGTTACTCTTATGGTGAGGATAACCTACACCGTGAAGACTGTGCATCTAGGACTGCGTGTCCTGGTGGTATAGCTGTGTGTGAATCACTACTGATTTCTAGCCGACACTTTGAAGGTTTGATGAAGGCACCGTACGTTACCCTTGTAGGAGATCAAGTTGTATGTAAGTCAATGGCCTTGTAAACTTTTCAAAGTTCTAGAAATAAAAGGTTTTGCCCTTCGAGAATTTTTCCTAAAATTATTTGTTTTATCCTGCATGCTTTATTTTATTTGATAAATCATCTAGTTGCATGTTTTAGGGTTTAACTAAAATTTAGGAATAATTAAAATTTATTTTATTTGAGAGGTCGCAATATTTCCGCTGTAGCGATTCTTCAAATTGGTATCAGATCAGGTTATGTTAATTTATCGCGTGGTCCTGTTTTTTCATGGATTTATTTATTTTTCATACAATTTGACATCTCGTGTCTATAAATTGGTATAAGAGCTTATTTAAGCGATCACAACTTTTACAAATTGGTATCAGAGCCTATTGCACTAAGTTATTGTGATTTGATCCTGATTTTTCACAAAAATGGCTTTGGTGGTTTTGATGATTTTCGATGTCAACTTTTTGACAAGGTTAATTGGAAAATTTACTTGAACTCTTGTTGTAAATTTTCTATTGAAAACAACATTGAGAGTTGTCCTTGTTGTGAGGGCGTTGGTAACACGTTACATGAGTGTACCTCAAATTTAAAGAAGAAATTGAATAAACCGGTTTCGCACATTTCTACCCTTAGTGATAGTGATTCGGAAGAAGAAGTCTTTTATTATTCTAGGTGAGATCTTCCCATCCGTGTGATTAGTGAGGAGAGTGAGGGTGAAAATATTGAGGAGGAAGAAGAAGAATTGAGTGAGTTGCAAGTTTCTTACAATAATTTGTAATTGGAATATTTAAAGACAAAAAAGGAAAACTTGAAACTTGAAGCTGAATTGAAGAAAAGTGCTTTAGATAATGATAATACTGAAGCGTTGATTAAGGATCTTAGGGCATGTGAGGAGATGTTTAAAGATAAATTAGGATATGTTGAGGGTGAGAGAGATAGTCTTCGAGGTGTGATGGAGGTTATGAAAAAGGAGCTTTTAGAATTTAAAGATTCTAAACGTTTACTCGAGTCTAGGATAGGTGAGCTTGAGAAGAATTTGAGAGAATCAAGTAAGGTGAAATTTGATTTAGAGTCTAGGTTGAAAAAGCTAGATAGGATCTGAGGCACGGTCCAAATTAAGGAGGATAGGGGTGGTATAGCGTCGATGAGAAGGTTACACAAATTCCCAAAGCCAAACCCCCACAAAACCTAGGGTTGTTAAGAGAGAACCTTCGAACATTCTTAGAAGAGTGCCACCTAGAAACATCATGAGAGAGCCAGCTAGGATCATTAGGAGAGAGCCACCTAGGCAAATTCAGAGAGAGCAACCGAGAAATTTGAGGAGAAGGTCAACTTTAGGTAACACACACCGCCCAATTTACACTTGCACACATTATGGTAGGCAAGTTCATCTTAGTCGCTTTTGTTACAACCTTTTAAAATAAACTAAGAAGGTTAATAAAAGAATAAATTCGATTTCCCAATCCCCTACGTTTCATTACAAATCTATTTGGGTTAGAAAATCGAATTTAGAGGCTTATTGTCTTTTTGTTCACGACTCTCGCTTTCTTGCACGTGATTCACCTCATGTTAAATATTTTGGTTGACTGTGTTGTATGTTTGTCATATACTAGATATGCATGATGTTATATTCTTTATAGTGTTATGACACACTTTGATATAGTGCACATTGGTTTATTTTTTGCATTTGGGTGTTTCGCTACTGTATTAGCACTGTTTTGCATCTGTCAGCACTTTTTAGGTACTGTTTTCACGTAATTTTTTCACTTGGCAAAACTGCATGACTTTCTGAGACACTGGAATTTTTGATTTTCTCGTTCGAGCGAGATCTATAAGTCGTTTGAGCGACTGCTCTATCTCACGCGAAGTCACTTCTCGTGACATGCCCTTGCCGTTCGAGCGACAAAGCGAGATCGTTTGAGCGACCTGTCTGGAATTTTTTTTGCTTCCCTTACGATTTAGTACCCTCTGTTCATATTCTTATGTTTTGGAACTACTGTGTTGCTTGTGGATAGTCTATATGCAATCATTCTTGGTTTCCATGCTTAATTGCTAACACTGCATTGTTCGTTTAATCACACATACTTTCACTGATGGATTCATTTATGTGATTACTTTTACTAGCACAGGATGATTCTCACATCAATATTATATGCCTATTGCTGGTTGTATCATCTTGTAGTTATGTTTTTGATAAAAATTTTGAAAAATACAAAAAGATTTTATTTTGATAAAAATTTTCAAAATACAAAAATATTTTTGTATTTTGTTTACACCGTTTATGGATGGACACTTAGGATGAACGAGTCACAACATCATTCCATTTTTCATGTGACTATTTGATAGTGTTTTGATAGAATATGCCAATTAATCCATGTTCTTTATAATGTTTAGAGTCATTGAGATGTATTAGTTGTTACTTCCTACATGTTTGACTCATGATATCATTTATTGCACACATGCACAGATTTATTTGATTATTGTTCTTTACTTATGACATGTTGGTTTGGTGCTTTCATCTCAATCATTTCCTTAACACGAACCAAGTGAAATAATATGAGTGTAATAAAAGTAGTGCATGTAAGATCCATTGCCCGTGAGGAATTTATTTAAGATAAAAAAATGTTGAGTGAACATGGGAAAGGTCTGCGAGTGAAAAATAATCACGTCATGAAATCCACCATTTGAGAAGAGCCCGCACAAAAAATAAAGGCAATAAAAAATGAAATATGCCAAAATTTTGGGCCAATAGGTTTTCTCTAAGTTGAGAATTTAGAACCTCGGTAGAAAAATAAAATTGCATTATTATATCCGAGGGAGTTTTGGATGGATATATCAATGGATTTGCACGTCCTTTGAAACGTTTTCTAAATGGCACTAAATAGTTTGGACGTTATGGGTGTGGAAATCATTTAAACTTTGATTTGTTGATTTGATTAAGATGATGTCATCTAAATTCAACAATTTTACACCTAAGGATATTTTTTATGTTCATTCGTTGGGGGTACACGTATTCATCGTGCACATATGATTGATTGAGTTGATTTACCTATCGAATGTGTCCATACACATACATTCCATTTTCATGACCTGGTTGTTGTAGTATAAATCCATGGTGTATGATTTTTGTAATTTTATTTTTTCTTTGAAAAAATTGAAAAATAATAGTTTGTGGAATCTTTTGAGTTACACCTTTGCATATGCGTAGTACGATTCATATTTGCTATGCACTTTTATCGTGACAGTTCATGTTTACTTTGTTTCTTCTTATTTGTCTATTTGAGGACATAATAAAAACGGAGAGAGCGAATTATGATTTTATGGGAGTTTGCATTATGGGGTAGATTTGATTATATTGATTGATTTATTATTATATCATTTCAAACTCTATGCGTCATGAAGGTATTTGCTTTATCTCATGTGTGTAGGTACCAAAGTGATAATCATATAGTGCACACCCTGATAAGAAAAGCTTAAAGGTTTGAAGATTTGAACTTGAATATTTTTGAAGAAAATTTGAAGACTTGCAAATTTTAGTATTTTCCATTTTTGGGTTCATAGGGGATATTAGATTTGTACAGGCACTTTGTTTTGATAATTCAGAATTTTTATTTTGTACCGGCATAGACATAGGGGGAGATTTTTAAGGATATTATTTTATAAGTCCGTTATCAATTTAGTATATCGTATACCGCTACACCGTCGAAGAGCATTCAAGAACATTCAAGCATCAAAGACGGATTCGAATATCAAGATCTTAAACATTCAAGCCTTTGTGAGGTTAATTTTGGCAAGGTTGAGTTTTAATTCCTTAGCATTTCACTTAAAGTGTTGGGATATTTTTATCAAATACTTTTATAAACATTTTATTCTCGGACACCTTTCCGTAGAAAAATCATATCAATTCAAAGAAAAATCAGAAAAATACGAAACTGGCGGCCACGCGTTCGTATCGAAATTATCTACATTCATGGCCTGAGATCTCGTTTGATAGGTTGTTTGAATGACCTTCCCATGTTATTCAAATGACATAGCTATCTCGCGATAAGTTGTCGCGCGATGTCGGTCAAACGACAATTCCTGAAATTGTTTGTTTTATCCTGCATGATTTATTTTATTTCATAAATCATCTAGATGCATATTTTAGGGTTTAACTAAAATTTGGGAATATTTAAAATTTGATTTTATTTAAGAGGTCGCAATATTTCTGCTGTAGAGATTCTTCAAATTGGTATCAGAGCGGGTTATGCTAATTTATCGCGTGATCCTGATTTTTCAAAGATTTATTTATCTTTTATACAATTTGACTTCTCACGTCTACAAATTGGTATCAGAGTTTATTTAAGTGATCACCACTTTTTACAAATTGGTATCACAGCCTGTTGTACAAAGTAATTGTGTTTTGATCATGATTTTTCACAAAAATGGCTTTTGTTGGTTTTGATGATTTTCGATGTCAAATTTTTGAAAAGGTTAATTGGAAAATTCACATGAACCCTTGTTTTAAATCTTACGTTGATAAAGAATCTGAGAGGTGTCCTTGTTGTGAGGGTGTTGGTCACACATTAGATTAGTGTACCACAATTTTAAAGAAGAAATTGAATAAACTGATTTCTCATATTTCTACCCTTAGTGATAGTGATTTAGAAGAAGAAGTCTTTTATGCTTCTAGGCAAGAGCTTCCCATCCGTGTGATTAGTGATGAGAGTGAGGGTGAAAAGATTGAGGAGGAAGAAGAAGAATTGATTGAGTTTCAAGTTGCCTACAATAATTTGTATTTTGAAACTTAAAGCTGAATTGAACAAACGTGCTTTAGATAATGATAATACTGATGCGTTGATTAAGGATCTTAGGGAACGTGAGGAGATGCTTAAAGAGAAATTAGGATATGTTTAGGGTGAGAGAGATAGTCTTCGAGTTGTGATGGAGGTTATGAAAAAGGAGCTTTTAGAATTTGAAGATTCTAGACGTTTACTCGAGTCTAGGATAGATGAGCTTGAGAAGAATTTGAGAGAATAAAGTAACGTGAAATTTGATTTGGAGTCTAGGTCGAAAAATCTAGATAAAATCTTAGGCACGGTCCAAATTAAGGAGGATAGGGGTGGTATAGGCGTCGATGAGAGGGTTACACAAATTCCCAAAGCCAACCCCACACAACCTAGGATTGTTAAGAGAGAGCCTTCGAAGGTTGTTAGGAGAGAGCCACCTAGGCACATCGTGCGACAACCACCTAGGATCATTAGGAGAGATCCACCTAGGAAAATTTAGAGAGAGCAACCGAGAAATTTGAGGAGAGGGCCATCTTTAGGTAACACACACCGTCCGATTTACACTTGCACACATTGTTGTAGGCAAGGTCATCTTAGGCGCTTTTATTACAAGCTTTTAAAAGAACCTAGGAAGGTTAATAAAAGAATAAATTCGATTCCCCAATCACCCACGTGTCATTACAAATCTATTTGGGTTAAAAAATTGGATTTTGAGGCTTATGGTCTTTTTGTTCACGACTCTCGTTTAAATGCACGTGACTTACCTCATGTTAAATCTTTTGGTTGATTGTGTTGGATGTTTTTCATACACTAGCTATGCATCATGTTATATTATTTCTAGTATTATGACTCACTTTGATGTAGCGCACAGTGGTTTATTTGTTGCATTTGTGTGTTTCGCTACTGTTTTAGCACTGTTTTGCATCTGTCAGCACTTTCAAGGTACTATTTTCACGTAATTTTTTCACTGGACAAAACTGCATGGCTTTCTGGGCAAACTGGAATTTTTTATTTTCTCGTTCGAGCGAGATCTACAAGTCCTTTGAGTGACTGCTCTATCTCGCGCGAAGTGACTTCGCGCGACATGCCCTTGTCGTTCGAGCGACAAAGCGAGATCGTTTGAGCGACCTGTTTTGATTTTTTTTTGCTTCCCTTCTGATTTAGTACCCTGTGTTCATATTCTTATGTTTTAGTACTACTGGGTTACTTCTGGATAGTCTATATGCAGTCATTCTTAGTTTCCATGCTTAATTGCTAACACTGCATTGTTCGTTTAATCACACATGCTTTGACTGATGGATTCATTTATGTGATTACTTTTACTAGCATAGGATGATTCTCATATCAATATTATATGCCTATTGTTGGTTGTATCATCTTGTAGTTATCTTTTTGATAAAACTTTTGAAAAATACAAAAAGAACTTATTTTGATAAAATTTTAGAAAATCCAAAAATATTTTTGTATTTTGTTTACACCGTTTATGGATGGACACTTAGGATGACCGAGTCACAACATCATTCCATTTTTCATGTGACTATTTGATAGTGTTTTCAGATAATATGTCAATTCATCCATGTGATTTATAATGTTTGGAGTCACTGAGATGTAATTAGTTGTTACTTCCTACATGTTTGACTCATGATATCCTTTATTGCACACATGCACGGATTTGTTTGATTATTGTTCTTTAATTATCACATGTTGATTGAGTGTTTTTATCTCAATTCTGTCCTTAAAACGAACCAAGTGAAATAATATGAGTGTAATAAAAGTAGTGCATGTAAGATCCATTGCACGTGAGGAATTTGTTTAAGATAAAAAATATTGAGTGAACACAGGAAAGGGCAGCGAGTGAATAATAATTACGTCGTGAAATCCACCGTTTGAGAAGAGCCCACACAAAAAATAATGGCAATAAAAAAGGAAATATGCCAAAATTTTGGGCCAATTGGTTTTCTCTAAATTGTGAATTTAGAAACTTGGTAGAAAAATAAAATTGCATTATTATATATGAGGGAGTTTTGGATGGATATATCAATGGGTTTGCACGTGCTTTGAAAAGTTCTCGAAACGAAACGAAACTAAATAGTTTGGACGTTTGTGGTGTGAAAATCATTTAAACTTTGATTTGTTGATTTGATTAAGACGATGTCATCTAAATTTAACAATTTTACGCCTAAGGATACTTTTGATGTTCATTCGTTAGGGGTGGACGTATTCATCGTTCACATATGATTGATTGAGTTGATTTACCTATCGAATGTGTCCACACACAGACATTCCTTTTCCATGACTTGATTGTTTTAGTATAAATCCATGGTGTATGATTTTTGTAACATTATTTTTGCTTTGAAAAAATTAAATAATAAAAAATAGTTTGAGGAATATTTTCAATTACACCTTTGCATACGCATAGTTTAATTCATATTTTCTATGCACTTTTATCATGACACTCCATGTTTAGTTTGTTTCTTCTTATCTGTCTAATTGGGGACATAATAAAAAGGGGGGGAACGAATTATGATTTTATGGGAGTTTGCATTATGGGGGAGATTTGATTATATTGATTGATTTATTATTATATCATTTCAAACTCGATGCGTCAAGAAGGTATTAGCTTTATCTCATGTGTGTAGGTACCAAAGTGATGGTCATATGTTGCACACCCCAATGAGAAAAGCTTAAAGGTTTGGAGATTTGAACTTGAAGATTTTTGAAGAAAATTTGAAGACTTGCAAATTTTAGAATTTTCCATTTTTGGGTTCATGGGGGATATTAGATTTGTATAGGCACTTTGATTTGATAATTCAGAGTTTTTATTTTGTACCGGCATAGACATAGGGGGAGATTTTTAAGGACATTATTTTATAAGTCCGTTATCAATTTAGTATATCGTATACCTCTACACCGTCGAAGAGCATTCAAGAACATTTAAGCATCAAAGACGGATCCGAATATCAAGATATTCAACATTCAAGCCTCTGTGAGATTAATTTTGGTAAGGTTGAGTTTTAATTCCTTAGCATTTCACTTAAAGTGTTGGGATATTTTTATCAAATACTTTTATAAACATTTTATTCTCGGACACCTTTTCGTAGAAAAATCATATCAATTCAAAGAAAAATCAGAAAAATACGAAACTGGCGACCACGCGTTCGTATCGAAATTATCTACATTCATGGCCTAAGATCTCGTTTGATAAGTTGTTCGAACGACATGCCCATGTCGTTCAAATGACATAGCTATCTCGCGATAAGTTGTCGCACGAAGTCAGTCAAATGACAATGCTTTTTCATTCGAGCGACATAGCTATCTCGCGAGAAGTTGTCCCGCGATGTCAGTCAAATGAAAATGCCTTTTCATTCGAGCGACATAGCTATCTCTTCGAGCGACGTGTCGCCTTAAGTTTTTATAAATAGGCTTTTCCAACACCGTTTTTCATAAGAAGATGTGCATATTTTCAATAGACGGAACTTTTACGGCAAAAACGATTTTTGTCTTTTTCTTTTAGGTTTTAAACCTTTTGTTTTCAATTCACAAAACATCCCAATCTTTTAATGAATTATTTTGGAACCCTAGATTCAAGTTTGTTGAAATTTTACCTTTGTGGGGAGAACTCTACAAACGGAGAGCTGCGTGCTATTGTGATGGGAGTCTCTATGAAGTTACTGTAGTGGGGAGGATAACCTACACTGTGAAGACTGCATGTCTAGGACTACGTGTCCTTGGGGTATAGCTGCGTGTGAACCACTGCTGATTTCTAGCCGACGCTTTGAAGGTTTGTCGAAGGCACCGTGCGTGACTCTTGTAGGCGATCAAGTTGTATGTAAGTCAATAGTCTTGTAAACTTTTCAAAGTTCTAGAAATAAAAGGTTTTTACCTTCGGGTTTTTTTCCTGAAATTTTTTGTTTTATCCTGCATGATTTATTTTATTTTATAAATCATCTAGATGCATCTTTTAGGGCTTAAACTAAAATTTGGGAAAAATTAAAATTGGATTTTATTTGAGAGGTTGCAATATTTTCGCTGTAGTGATTCTTTAACGTTTGAACCAAATCTTGGTTTCACCTATTCTTGGCTAACCTAACCCAGCCTCCTAGATTTGGCAGTGACACCGCGTTTCATGAAAAATATAAATGTTGGAACCGTGAGCAAAACATCTCAGTGAATGCATTACTACAACACTATTGCATAAAATTAAATACAATAAATCATATACCTATGATAATAGGTATATATTTATCCCGATCATTCATAAAGAATGACCAAATTCCGACTCATTCATAAGAATGACCCAACTTTTCGGCTCATTCATAATGAATGACCAACTTTCTAAATCATGATTCATATATCCTGTCTGAAATAGACAATTCTCCACCATTTCGGATCGAGGATTAACCTCCCATTTCGGTAAACCAAAATGAACAGTTTCATATTCATAACATTCTGATCATATTCGTAATAGTATAAAAATACATCTTTCTAGTGAGTACACTCACCTTGGGTTATCAACTATGTATTTACATTTCCTTCGGGTTGAGCTGAACTGGGTTGATTAGACCTTACACCTATCAATCCAAATAAATCACTACTGAAACTCAATCATAAGTTTTATATTAATATATTTGTTTAACTTTCAATGATTATACAACAATAATATAATTCCACTGAAGTCAAATTCCACGAAACACAAGTAAAGATGAAATAATGGTATATATCTTGATAAAGTTATGAACATTGAACCGTAGAAAATACCTCAAAAGGAATTTATAACTAAAACCAAGTAAACATATAATTATACTTGTCAAGTTATATAAATATTAAACATGTACTCAAAATACCCTTTGGAAGGAGGAAATAAAAACATTCTTTCATGGGGTATCCAGTATAGCCTCAAATTATTGTCATTCATACTTAACCATCATATACTCATTAATTGTCTAAATGCCGGTGTCCAAGCTCATTAATATGGAAATATATATGAATATACTTTCCATTACAAGTGATAGTGTTATTTTTCAAGCTTCCTAGAGCAAGCTATGACCATTTATTTACAACATAATAAATGTGACCTACAAGCTCCTCTATTGTTCCTTCAATTTCCAAGAATTTAAATAATTTTTCTACATCATAAATTTCCATGATTTTCTACCCATTTTCAATACACATACTGAATAGTATATAATTAAAGTTTCATAATATTTTGAGTTCATTTTCCATGTCAAAAGTGTTACCAAACTCAGGACATATTGAAATGAAATATACAAGAACCAACTATATACCAACTTGCAACCATCACTAAGGCCTAACCACAAGGAGTTAAATTCTAATTTTCGGATATGATATGAATATATGAGTATAGTTTTATATCCAATTGGATTATCTCAATTCTAGTAATCACACAAAGATATATGCAAGTTTGAATTCAAGGGGTTTTATTACAAAGCAATATGGCCTACGACACCACTTATCTCCCATATGAACCAATACTTATTATCACAAATGAGGATAGAATTTTAATCACTAATTCATGATGTATATACTTTGAAATAAGTATAATACCATATTACAGAAATATTAACACATAATTATACCTTGAAAATACCTTAAGGATTTTCTTGGAATTCTTCCTTCCTTAAACTTCTACTTTCTCTTTCCTCAAGCTAAAAACCCTCAAAACTGAACCAAAGGATAAATTTGCTAAAGAAATAGGTTAAATGGAGAGGCTTGAGTCATAAAATTCATCCCTCCTTTCCAACCAATAAAATTAAATCATTTGGTTTACAAAAAGATAAATTACCACTTAAGGGGAATGGACAGATTTGCCCTTCTTCGTAAATTTGGCATACCAGCTCACTGGGGCATCCATTTGATGCTCCGTTTGTTGTGTCACAAATATAACTCATATACCTACAAATATATAGTTTTGACCTTGAGTCAATTACTATCTTATGAGGGTCAAAACTAGTCTCCAACATGAACTTTCCTACTAAAAACTTCAAAATTTTATGTTTGTACCCAATTCGATATTTCACTATTTTTGAAGGTAGGATTAGACCAAATATAATATCCTAACATTATATATATATATATATATATATATATATATATATATATATATATATTAATAACACATTATCCATATCACATAAGTTAAGCATGATTCAAATAGAATTTATTATCATATATCCGGGTTGTCACATAAATGGTTTCCTAAGGACACCAAACATACTCCACATAAAAGTCCTCAATACCCAACAAGATTTCCTTATCCATGACTTTATCATGATAGGTACATCCTAAAAACTTCTTAATACCCACGTAGCGATTACTGGGTGCTCACAAAGACACTAGTCTACAAGCCTCTGGATATGGTGCACATTAACCATTGAACACCTTAAGACGTCACAACAAGTTGATTTCCATTCCCAATGACGCCACACACAATTAGTCCTACGGACACTCCAAGATTTCCTTAAATCACACCCACACTAGGATTACCTCGCATCTAGACATGTAGCTAATAATCTTATCTCTCTTCCAAACGTCTGTGACTAAAAGCTACGTACCAAATCACAAACTAACACTACTAAGAATTCTGGCAGGATACATGACGTCACCTACAACCCATAAACCTATAGGTCTGCATCACCGACATCACTAAAGGTCATATCCTTCAAGTTGAATCATATTTTCTAGAACCCCGACATGGAAAACTATCTAGAGTTCAATCCTAAGTCTCCTCAACCATCATTGTTGTATACGTAACATGCTTACCGCAATTGGCCCATCACTCTCATCATACCTTACGAGGCACAACTTTAAATCATCAACCACCAAGATACTTACTTACAACAATAGTATTTTACCGACTCGGAATGAGTACACATCCCCAAGTCTTGAACAACACGGTTCATCGTGTCTACTGAATCATCAAATGTCTTACACATGAAACTACCCCAAGGATCGAATTTGCCTAATTACATCGTGATTATCTATTCGAAAGTGCCGCACCCCATAACTCAATGCATTATTATCATAGCCAATATTTCTTGGGCATGACACTCTAGTCACCTAGTCTCCACGGTTGGCTTTAAAAAATTCATGTTTCTAATTCAATGGACACCATATACCATTTTTAGCATCTTAATTGTCCTCTCACGTCATCAAGGATTGACACACAAGCATCTCACACTAAAAATCGTGATGTCACCACTATCAACTCACGCATGCATTCATAAATCACTACCATGTCTAATCAGAAGCGTGAAAGCGATTAATGATAACTAATAATTGGTCGCATTCCACTTGGTAATGAATTACCCATCGTGCTAATCTCTTTCACTCCACCATCGAGAACACGAACTAAAACCATCACCAATCTAGTGTAACCGGCCCAAAACTAACACCGACGTCAAAAAATCCATGACCGACCTCACCATGTCAATACCGAAAGGAACCTTTAACTTAGAGCTCTGATAACATTTGTAACCCCCCATCCCAAATTTATGGGTTGTCCGTAGACAACTCAGTCCGACCTGAGCATTAGGTGTGAAGTGCAATGAAACAACCTTCATAATGTTGCTAGTCTAGTTTTATTTATTTAACATTTCACCGGTTTATCATGAGATTTCCATTTAAATCAAGCTATGTGAAGGACCCGTAAGAAGCATCCCCGGAATCCAAGCGCACAGAGCTACTCACGTAAAAAGAAAAAGAGTTTACCTATATAAATGTTTCAAAATATGAGATCGCACCCAACATATTGTAATAAAGCGGGAATAAGCAGAATGCCCAGTGGGAAAATACAAGAATTCAATGTAGAATTGCATGACAGAAAAAAGACTTTAACCTGTACATCAATGTGCACATGCAACTATTATATATATATATTATATATATATGTATGTGTGAAATCATTTTTATTCCAAAAACGTTACTTACCCTGATTAATTAACCTTAATCTTGTAAAAGAATTGTCTTTTTACCTGAATTGATATTTGTGGTCATCCCGGGGGGCGCGCGACGTTCGTTCCTGGGTAAGGGGGAGGATCCTTCGAGAAAGAACTGCGCCGTGGTCTCACACCCTTCTCTTAGAAAAGTGCTTCGCCCGTCATCGGTGTGGAGTGTATGTAAAGAGATGGAGTCACCGACCTATTTTTCACAATACAGGCAAAGACAAAATGATGCATACGAAACCAATAGATTGAGGTTCGGGGGCTAAGTTACGGAATGGGAAGGTGTTAGGCACCCGTCTCGCCTTTTTGGTCTCTCATGGGAAAATGTTAATATTCTCCTCTATCCCCGTGAACTGTGAGTATGTGTTTATATAATGGAGATTGGAAATGTTCGACCCATACCATGAAAAAGGTAGGGTGAGGTCATCCACAAGAATATTCCCAAAATAATAATAAATGTAGAAGATAGAATATGAGCGTTCATCGTGATATTGATCGTTATTAGGAAACGGTAATATGTGTGAGATGAAACATGAACAAGCATATTATATGTATATATATGATAAGAATGAGGGATTTTGAGAAATTTAGAAAATAAGAGAAATTGGAAAATTAAAAAGTTGGACTCGAGTCTCGAATTTTAATCCGAAACGCCTATGTAGCCTATAAAGGCATCAAAGTCCATGTAGTTTGAATATAGAATTGGGGTGGGGTTTATCCCATATATTCGAACGGAATTTTATTATGTGTATGCATGTAGAAAATGTGTTTTTGATTTTGAAAAAAGTGTGATGGATAATTATGTTCAGAATTTACAGGTGTAACCCTCTTTTATTTGTTTTTGGTTTTTTTATGAAAAATAAAGTATGTGCAATGTATGAACTAAAGTGAAACTAGATTATGAATCTAATGTAACTTGTGCAAAAATAAGAGATTTAAAAGAGAAGGAGGAGAAATTGGACCTTCCTTGGATCTTGAGCTTTGATCTTGGATGAAGTCCTTCGAATGTTGATGAGAAAGAAGGATATTTGCCAAATTGGGTGTGAAAAGGATGGGTATTTAGGCTTGAATGGAACTTCTCATATGGAACTTTGTTGATTTCGAGAGAATGTTGTTGAGATCACTGATGCTGATGGATTTTCTATGTCTCCTAGGAATGAGATCATGGCCCCTATTTATAGGGTAAAAGGTGGGTTCCATTCAGCATACCCCAGTGGGTGCCTATCGATAGGTCACCCTTGACACTGTGCCGGTAGGCTGTCAATTGGCATTCCCGTGCGAACTTTTTTGAAAAAATGATCATAGCGCATAAACTGTTGATCGGAATTGCGCACGGGGCATACCGGTAGAAAATTATTTCAGATGCCTTCAATAATCCTTTGGATCGCTCCAGGGTCCAGGAGTTGACTTTGGGTCAAATGTGGCTCGAAAGCGCACGTCGATCTTTTGGACGGGAGATCGTCGGACGAAAATGGATCGTTCGTCCGTATAGTAAGTTAGAATCACACACGGGGTAGACCGTTGGAAATTTTAGGAGATGTACTTCGACATTCTAAAGAGTTCAACTCGGTTCAGAAAGTTGACCTTGGTCAACCGGGGCCCGAAAGTGTCCGGTGATTGCTCGGAGTAAAACGAATTGTTCGTCCGTACCATAGGCTAAAATCATACACGGGGTGGATCGTTAGAAAGGTTATTCAGTACCCTTCAGATATTCATTCAGTCCCGTTCGAGCTAAAGAGTTGACTCTGGTCAAACGGAATCCGGAAACGCCGGGTGGCCTCCAAATCGATTTTTGGGGGAAAACTGATCATTCGTCTGAACGGTTATGTTATTTCATGCACGGGGTGAACCGTTGGAAAGGAGTTTCAGTGACCTTATAAGATTAAAAGAGCTTTCACTCTGAAGATGGAGTTATTTGGGGTCAATTCGGAGCACGGGAGCCCCCGATGGCCTCTGAATCAGTTTTCGGTAGTGAAATGGTCCGTTCATCCGAACTATTATGCCAATTTGCGCACGGGGAGGATTGTTGGAAAGGGTATTCAGAGCCCTTCAATGATTAAAATATCTTTCACTCTGATAAAAGAGTTAATCAAAGTCAAATGGGGCCCGGGGGCACCCAATGGTCTGTAGATCGGTATTCGGAGTGTGACCTAGGTTTGTGGTGGAAAGGGGAATTTTTAGGGGTCTAAGGAGAGACTTAGAGGGTCCTAGAATGTGGTGTCTACAAAGCCCCTCGACAGGTGATCTTGGAACAAGTGATGTCCATCGAATAGACACCACATGATGGAAGGAGGTCAATTTTGCGGACCTAAGGCGTGTGGATGACCAATTCAGAGGGTCGAGGTCAATTCTGACATAAAGGAGGTGACGACCAAGGACCGAGGTTAATTATGATCTAACTGAGGTGATGATCTAAGACGGAGGTCAATTTTGACCTAAGAGAGGTGACAATTGAGGACGGAGGTCAATTCTAACCTAATTAAGGTGATGATCTAAGACCGAGGTCAATTCCAACCTAAGAGAAGTGACGATCGAGGATCGAGATCAATTCTGACCTAACTGAGGTGAAGATCCAAAACCGAGGTTAATTGTGACCTAAAATAGGTGACGACTAAGGAGCAAAGTCAATTCTGACCTAACGAAGGTGACTATCTAAGATCGAGGACAATTCTGACCTAAAATAGGTGACTACCGAGGTTCGAGGTCAATTCTGACCTAATTAAAGTGACGATCCAAGACCGAGGTCAATTCTGATCTAAAAGATGTGACGATCGAGGACTGAGTTCAATTCTGACCTAACTGAAGTGACGATCTAAGACCGAGGTCAATTCTAACCTAACAGAGGTGTACTTACAGGAAATTTGGGGACTCCACTGGGGATGAGGATTGGATATTTAGGTTCCGCTGGGGAATAATGAATGATACGAGGATTTTGTAGCTAGGGGAAAATTTAGAGTGTCCTTTGGGAGACGTTGTTGGGGAGAATGATTCTATGGAATTCCGCTAGGGGTGTAAAAAAATGTTCACCTTGGTGAACAAGGTGCTAAAATGGATTTGGTAATTTTAGTAATTTTTCTCGATTTTGTAGTATTTTTTGGACATTTTGTACGAAATTTTAAAGGGTGTGCCAACCGGCATGGATGGAGGTGTGCCAATCAGCATTGGCACGAACTTTTGGGGTACCTAGAGCAGGTGAAAGTATCAGTGTCGATCGGTGGGTGGAGGGGACTGTCGATCGGTCATGACCCTTAGCCTCTTATAAAAAGGGGGCGGGTTCTCCTCATTTTGTACAGCTTTCTGATTTCTTTTCTTCTGCTATAAACCTCTGCAAATTGTCCTAACTTCCGAAATGGCTGACTTCATAAGCAGTGTGACCCATATGGCATGGCTTAATGTCGATGACTGGGCAGGGTTAGAGTGGAGGGCTAGGGTTCCCCTCGCATTGGGTAACGAGAACTCTTTTGACTCATTTGAGCCGGTAGTAGATGATCAAACTCTTCTGCGTGAGATTTCACATCATCGCTCTTCAAGGGTGGTGAACCCTAGTGGTTATTTTAGTATTGCATGACTTTTGGTATTCTTTTATTCTTTTCTTGGTGATATTGCTTTATTTCTTGAATTTGACAAGGATTTTCTTCATTTCTTGACATCTGTACCTACCGTGTTTGAGGAGGCTCCAAATATCATAGTACCAGCAGTCGATTAATTCATGTTCTTCCTCTGTACTGAGCTCGATATGGTAGAAGTGGGTTGGTTTTTCTTATTTCTGAATAAGGAAAGGGGACATGGTTATTCCTTTGGGCCTGTCAATCATTGAGGCTAAGGTGGCAAGGGCGTCAGCTAGGTTGTTTTTTGCTCGAAGCAGGTAGTGGAAGGTGATTTCTTGCAATTGGGAATCTAGTTCTTCAAGGTGGGCATAAAAGGGTAAGAGTTTCTCATCCTTGACCTTCCATTTCCTGAGTACCAGACCGATAATGAGAGCTAAATCCCCGTAGACATCGAGGTATCAAATTCCTTTCTTGAGGGCAACTTTGAGGCTTACCGTGCACACCTCATATTTAGTCATGTTGTTAGTGCAGAGGAAATTAAATTTGATGGCAATGGGAGTGTGGGAGTCATCAGGGGCAATTAGGAGGATTCCAATCCCATATCCTTTTTTATTGGTAGTTCCATCAAAGAACATTTTCCATCGAAGATCTTCTTAGGAGGCACAAAGGATATTCTCATCTAAGAATTTAGAAATCCAGACATCGGCTTCTTCTATATGGTAGTCAGCAAAGTAGTCAAAGATGGCTCTTCCTTTCATAGCTTTCTGTGTGACATAGGTGATATCAAACTCGGCTAGAAGCATCAACCAATGAGACATTAGGCTGGATAGGGAGGGCTTCTCGAGTAGGTAATTGATGGGATCCATTCGGGAAATGAGTCTGATGGGGAAGGCGAGCTTATAGTGCCATAACTTTTGGGTAACCCAGACAAGAGTGACACATGCCTTTTTCCAAGGCGGTATAGTTAACTTCGTAACCGAACAATTTTTGACTGGCATAGTAGATGGCTTTATCCTTGCGGGTTTCTTTAAGGTATTGGGCTAGAAAATCCCTAACTGTAGTATCGGTCAAGGTTAGGTATATGAGTAAGGGAAGACAAGGTTATGGTGGCATAAGTATCAGAGGTCGTTTGAGCGATACTTTTTCAGAAGGTCGAGCAACCCAATAAAGGTTGCGGTGGCATAAGCATCGGAGGTCGGGTTAGGTATTGCTTAATTCGATTGAAGTCTTATTGGTAAGTTTTGTTCCAGAATTTGGTTGAATCTTTTCGGAGGAGTTTAAAGATGGGTTCACAGATGGAACTCAATTGGTTGATGAATCGACTGATGTACTGTAATTTCCCAAGGAATCCTCGAACTTCTTTCTCCATTCGGGGAGGTGGCATCTCAAGTATGGCTTTCATCTTAGTAGGATCTACTTCTATCCCTTTCTCATTGACCATTAATCCCAAGAGTTTCCCTTTGGTAATACCGAAGACACATTTCTGTTGGTTAAGCCTCATTTGGTATTGTCGCAGTCGTTCAAAGAATTTTAGGAGAGCGGGAACATGACCTTATATATTCTTGGACTTGATGATCATGTTATCTATATAGACCTCGACTTCCTTGTGTATCAGATCATACAGAATGGTTGTGGTATCTCTTTGATAGGTAGCCCATGTGTTTTTTAGACCAAATGGCATGACAGTGTAGCAATAGGTTCCCAAAGGGATGACGAAAGCAATTTTCTCTTAACGATCAGGGTGGGTGCATCTTGATCCGATTATATCCGACAAGCCCATCGACGAATAACTTGAGGGGACAGTTGGTTGTATTGTCCACAATCATATCGATGTTAGGTAGTGGGTAATCATCCTTCGGAGAGGCCTTGTTCAAGTATCTATAGTCAACACAGATGCGGACCTTTCCTCCTAATTTTGGAATGGGTAGGATATTGTCTAGCCATGTGGGATACTAAATTACTCTAATGAAGCCCACATTCAATTGCTTGTCTACTTCTTCTTTTACTTTGAGTGACCATTCGGTGCAGAGCTTTCACAACTTCTGTTTGATTGGTTTACATTTCGAGAGAATTAACATCTCATGCTGGGCTATCTCAGGAATGTCGGGCATATCATTGTGGGACCATGTGAAGACATCCATGAATTCCTTCAGTAGTTCTTCGAGTTGTGTGTGCTCAGGCTCATCAAGGGTATCCCCTATCATAATCTCCTGTATTTGGCTACTAGAATCGAGATTAATAACAACATTTTCATCTTCATTAACTTGAACGCGATTATGTTATTTGTTATTAACCTTATTTAGATCAGTTAAGAATTATTCATTTACAAAGTCATCATCATCAAGAGTTTTATTAGAATCAAGGAAATTATTGTAAGTCACAGCAAGGTACTCAAAATCTTCATTTATTTTATGGATAGGAAAAACAACATTGAGAACCTCATCATATAAGGTCTTGATTACATCAGAGTGAGAGGAAATAACTAAAGGGGAAAGGGGATAAACATCAGGGTTAGGTTAAATATTAGTAGGTGGCATAGGTGCAACATGCCAGTTGAGAAGAGGTGTATAGGCATCTTTGATGAGGTAGGATGGATCGGATGATGTAGTCCCTAAGTGGATCATATAGAGTGCTAGCCCCAGTATCTACAAGTTGAAAGAATCCTCAGAGTCATTGCCCTCATAATAATTGGTATCAGCTATGGTCTCTCCAGTGAGTGATTATACATAGTATTGAGAACTTTTAGCCCCCGGGTAGCTGTATTGACAAAAGATCTCCATTCCTAGTTTCATCCTCTTGTCTAGAGGGTCATACCAAGGTTCAGGGAAGCCGCAGAAGGGGAAATCTTCACCTTCTCTGATGAATCTTCCGTTTAGAAAATCTCCCAAGATGGTTCTGGAGCATTCGAACTTACTCTTCAGTCGAGGCTGACGAATCAATCTGAGTTCTTCTTCTGATGGTTGATAGCTCAAGCCATAGGGAGGAAAGGCCTCCTTCAACACGATAGGTTCATTTATCCCTTGTTGTCTTTTCCATAGCCCCAGCTCGGGCATGAAGTGCATGTTCTTGAACATTTGGATTACATTAACGTTTCAATGGGGATCATATTATGGACAAACCATGTCTTGAAGTCGTCCCCTTCTTGGAGTAGGAGTAGTTCGACCTAGAAGCCTGACAGTACCATATCGTTCACCCCATGTTGTATCTCAAGTACCGGATTACTGGTGCTTGCATTCTCGATGTTGTCACTGTCTCCCAAGATGGTGATAACTTGTCCATTAGTCAAGAACTTAAATTTTTGATGAGGGGAAAAAGACACCCCTTTGATGCTATGATGTCAATGACTTGGAATTCAATAATAGGATTTATAGGGCCAACCCCTATTACAAGCTTGATAGATCCCATTACTTCTCGGTGGGTATTGTGATAGGCACGTACATAAACAGAGGTTGGAGCAAGGTCGCTCACTTTCAATCCCAAACAGTTGAGGGTTTTTAACGGGAAAACAATCAGAGCTAATCCATTATCAATGAGTGAGAGGGGGAAAGTTTTCCCCATGACTTCAACTAAGATATTAATAGAATGGTTGTGGTTAGGACCGATATTAGGTATTTCCTCTTCAGAAAAGGAGAGCATTCGAGTGGAGGTCAAGGATCTAACTAGGTTCACTACTTTTTTTGGTGTGGTTGAGGGAGGAATTGTGGGTCTTGTGAGTAGCTTGATTCGGGCATTTCGGTGTAGTTGGGAAGATATGAAAAGTCCCCATAGAGTGAAGTTAGCTTGGGTTTTCTTCAATTGATCAAGGACCTTACTTTCTTCAAGAGTCATTTCTGGCATAGGGAGATTCTCAACACCTTTCCCTTTATCACTTACTGATGGTTGTAAGTTTGAGTTCTGGTAATGTCTCCCCAGCCTGGTCATGTGGTTCACGGAAGAAGGGAAAAATAGAAACCATATTTCTTCATCGATATCGAGTTTCTCAGCTACTTGGTTGATCTCTTCTAGGAGCTCCTCGAATGATATCACTACGCATAGGTTGGCTATCAAACTAGTCTTTCTTGAATCTGGCTCTTCATCTGAATCCTCATAATCGTCCCCCCATGCGGTGGTAACGATATATTCTTTTCATGTAAAGTTAATACACTCTACAACTTCCATGGCCTTTTTTTATAATTCTTCCCATTCGGTAGGGAAGTGCAAGATTGAAGGGACCAGGTGCCCTTGTAATTTTAAAGCGTTGAGCAACTCAGATATGCTACAAATATCACCAGTCTGTCGAAACAAATCTGCCATGATCTGGACCAGGTCATCTAAACTGACTTCGTCGACTGGCACTACCTAGTTGTCTGACTCTCGAGCCCATTTTTGAGCTTCCAAGAACAACCCCCTGAATCTCTAATAATTGATGGTCATTTGGGAGGGCAATTTCAGAACGAACTCTAAGAGTTGGTTCAGCACTTCGAATAATTCCATATCTTTACCTCTAAAACGGGTACGAACAGCGATGCATGCTCTGGTGAGGAGTGATAAGGTTTGATCGACAAGGCTGGTAGTGTAAGAGGAAATATGGGCATGTTTGGAGAGGTTTTAGAGAGTATATGGGTATGACTGGTGATTTACTTGGCATGATTTGGGTGGATGGGTCAAGTTCTGAGTCTTCTTCTAGGAAGATGGAGTTTGTATGATTCAGGAGTGGATTATGGGTAGTGTTTGGTTTAGGATTAGCTGGTGGGGTGATGATACCCCGATCAATCAGGCTTTGGATTGTGTTTCGAAGATAGAAATTGGTTTGTGGTATAGCCAGCAGTTTGGTGAAAGTCATAATGGGCATCAGGTCTGAAGTTTTTCAGAAGGGGATTTGGTAGCGGATGAGGGTCCAAGGGTTTGATTAGGTTTCAGTTCAAGATATCTTGGTAGACTTAAGATAGAGGAGCATGCAGCTCGGTATATTCCTTCTAGATTGGGTTTGGGTGACTTTTTGGTGCCCACGAAGGGGCAGGCTGAGAGATGTTGTTGATAGTAGAAACTGTGGTACTAGCAGGATTTTTAAACTTTCTAGGAACAAATTGTCCAGAGGTTTTCTTCGGTTCAACTTCTGCCTTGGAAAGACCTTCTTTGATTTCTACTCCTGCTTCTTGGAGGGCTCAGAAGTGAGCATAGTACTATCCTCCCATTGTTGCTCATACATCAGGTAGAAAGTTCTTCTTCACAATACTGACTTATTCTTCTTCAAAAGGACGAATTGTCATGGTAGCATCGGAGGTCGAATGACTTATAGATCTCGCTCGAATGAGAAAATCAAAAATTCCAGTTTGCCCAGAAAGTCATAAAATTTTGCCCAGTGAAAAAATTACGTGAAAACAGTACCTGGAAAGTGCTGACAGATGCAAAACAGTGCTAAAACAGTAGCGAAACACACAAATGCAACAAATAAACCAATGTGCACTACATCAAAGTGAGTAATAACACTAGAAAGAATATAACATGATGCATATCTAGTGTATGGAAAACATCCAACCCAGTCAACTAAAAGATATAACATGAGGTGAATCACATGCAAGCAAATGAAAGTCGTGAACAAAAAGACCATGAGCCTCTAAATTCGATTCTCTAGCACAAATAGATTTTTAATAACACGTGAGGAATTAGGGAATCAAATTTATTCTTTTATTAACCTTTCTAGGTTCTTGTAAAAGCTTGTAACAAAATCGCCTAAGATGACCTTGCCTACCGCAATGTGTGTAAGTGTAAATCGGGCGGTGTTTGTTACCTAAAGCTGGCCCTCTCCTCAAATTTCGAAGTTGCTCTCTCTGAATTTACCTAGGTGGCTCTATCCTAATGATCCTAGGTGGCTCTCTCATGATGTGTCTAGGTGGGATTCTCCTAACAACCTTCAGAGGCTCTCTATTAATAACCCTAGGTTGTGTGCGGTTGGCTTTGGGAATTTGTGTAACCCTCTCATCGAAGCCTATACCACCCCTATCCTCCTTAATTTGGACCGTGACTAAGATCTTATCTAGATTTTCTGACCTAAACTCCAAGTCAAATTTCACCTTACTTGATTCTCTCAAATTCTACTCAAGCTCACATATCCTAGACTCGAGTAAACGTCTAGGATCTTCAAATTCTAAAAGCTCCTTTTTCATAACCTCCATCGCACCTCAAAGACTATCTCTATCACCCTCAACATATCGTAATTTCTCTTTAAGCATCTCCTCACGTGCCCTAAGATCCTTAATCAACGCATTCGTATTATAATTATCTAAAGCACGTTTCTTCAATTCAGCTTCAAGTTTCAAGTTTGCCATTTTTATCTTTAAAGGTTCAAAATACAAATTATTGTAGGCAACTTGCAACTCACTCAATTCTTCTTCTTCCTCCTCACTCTTTTCACCCTCACTCTCATCACTAATCACATGGATGGGAAGCTCCCTCCTAGAAGCATAAAAGACTTCTTTTTCCGAATCACTATCACTAAGGGTAGAAACATAAGAAACGGATTTATTCAATTTCTTCTTTAATTTTTTGGTACACTCATCTAACGTGTGACCAACACCCTCACAACAAGGACACCTCTTAGAGTCGTTTTCAACAGAAGGTTTAAAACAGGATTTCATGTGAATTTTCCAATTAACCTTTTCAAAAAGTTGACATCGAAAATCATCAAAACCACCAAAAGCCATTTTTGTGAGAAACCAGGATCAAAACACATAACTTAGTGCAACAGGCTCTGATACCAATTTGTAAAAGTGGTGATCGCTTAAATAAGCTCTGGTACCAATTTGTAGACGTGAGAAGTCAAATTGTATAAAAAATAAATAAATCCTTGAAAAATCAGGATCACGCGATAAATTAGCGTAACCGGCTCTGATACCAATTTGAAGAATCGCTACAGCGGAAATATTGCGACCTATCAAATAAAATCAAATTTTATTTATTCCCAAATTTTAGTTAAACCCTAAAACATGCATCTAGATGATTTATCAAATAAAATAAATCATACAGGATAAAACAAATAATTTCAGGAAAAATCTCTGAAGGGCAAAACCATTTATTTCTAGAACTTTGAAAAGTTTACAATACCATTGACTTACATACAAATTGATCGCCTACAAGAGTAACGCACGGTGCCTTAGTCAAACCTTCAAAGCATCGTCTATAAATCAGCAGTATACCAGAAGGACACGCAGTCTTCACGGTGTAGGTTATCCTCCCCACAAGAGTAGCTTCATAGAGACTCCCTCCACAATAGCACGCTGCTCTTCGGTTGTATAGTTCTCCACACAAAGATAAAGTTTCAACAAACTTGAATCGATGGTTCCAAAATAATTCACTAAAAGATTAGGATGTTTTATGAACTAAAAACAAAAGGTTTAAAACTTAAAAGAAGAAGACAAAAATCATTTTTGCAGTAGCAGTTTCGCCTATTGAAAATAGGCAGGTCTTTTTATGTAAAATGGAGATGGAAAAGCCTATTTATAAAAAACTTAAGGCGGTGCGTCGCTCGAACGAGATAGCTAAGTCGCTCAAACGAAAAGGCATTGTCGTTTGAACGACATTGCGCGGCAACTTCTCGCTAGATAGCTAAGTCGTTTGAACGACATATGCAGGTCGTTCGAACGACCTATCAAACGAGATCTCAAGCCATGATTGTAGATAATTTTGATACGATCGCGTGGCCGCCAGTTTCGTATTTTTGTGATTTTTCTACAGAAAGGCGTCCGAGATCAAAAACTTTAGAAAAATATTTGATAAAAATATCTCAACACTTTAAGTGAAATGCTAAGGAATTAAACTCAACCTTACCAAAATTAACCTCTCGGAGGCTTGAATGTTGAAGATCTTGATATTCGAATCCGTATTTGATGCTTGAATGTTATTGAATGATCTTCGACGGTGTAGCGGTATACGACATACTAAATTTATAACGGACTTATAAAATAATGTCCTTAAAAATCTACACCTATGTCTATGCCGGTACAAAATAAAAACACCGAATTATCAAATCAAAGTGCCTATAAAATTATAATATCCCCCATGAATCCAAAAATGGAAAATACTAATATTTGCAAGTCTTCCAATTTTCTTCAAAAGTCTTCAAGTTCAAATATTCAAACCTTTAAGATTTTCTCATCGGGGTGTGCAACATATGATCATCACTTTGGTACCTACACATATAAGATAAATCAAATACCTTCGTGATGCATCTAGTTTGAAATGATATAATAATAAATCAATCAATATAATAAAAAATCCCCATAATGCCAACTCCCATAAAATCATCATTTGTTCTCTCCCTTTTTATTATGACCCCAAATAAACCGATAAGAAGAAACAGACTAAACATGGAGTGTCACGATAAAAGTGCATAAAAAATATGAATTAAACTACGCATATGCAAAGGTATAACTCAAAAGATTCCGCAAACTATTTTAGATTTTTCAACTTTTTCAAAGCAAAACTAATGTTACAAAAATCATACACCATTGATTTATACTAAAACAACCAAGTTATGGAAATGGAATGTATGTGTGTGGACACATTCGATAGGTAAATCAACTCAATCAATCATATGTGCACCATGAACACGTGTACCCCTAACGATGAACATAAAAAATATCCTTAGGTGTAAAATTGTTGAATTTAGATCACATTGTCTTAATCAAATCAACAAATCAAAATTTAAATGATTTCCACACCAATAACGTCCAAACTATTTAGTGCCATTTTGAGAACTTTTCAAAGGACGTGCAAACCCATTGATACATCCATCCAAAAATCCCTCGTATATAATAATGCAATTTTATTTTTCTACCGAGGTTTTAAATTCTCAACTTAGAGAAAACCTATTGGCCCAAAATTTTGGCATATTTCATTTTTTCTTGACTTTATTTTTTGTGCATGCTCTTCTCAAATGGTGGATTTCACGACGTGATTATTATTCACTCGCAGCCCTTTCCCGTGTTCACTCAATATTTTTTATCTTAAAAAAATTCCTTATGGGCAATAGATCTTACATGCACTACTTTTATTACACTCGTATTATTGCACTTTGTTCATTTTAAGGACATGAATGAGATGAAAACACCAAACAAATATGTGAGAAGTAAAGAACAATAATCAAACAAATTCGTGCACGTGTGCACTAAAGGATAACATGAGTCAGACATGTAGGAAGTAACAACTAATTACATCTCAATGACTTCAAAAATGATAAAGCACATGGATGAATTGACATTTTGTCTCAAAACACTATCAAATAGTCACATGAAAAATGGAATGATGTTGTGACTCGGTCATCCTAAGTGTCCATCCATAAACGGTGTAAACTAAATACAAAAATATTTTTGGATTTTCTAAAATTTTATCAAAATAAAATATTTTTGTATTTTTCAAAAGTTTTGTCAAAAACATAACTACAAGATGATACAACCAGCAACAGGCATATACTATTGATATGAGAATCAACCTATGTCAGTCAAAGGATGTGTGATTAAATGAACAATGCAGTGTTAGCATTTAAGCATGAAAACCAAGAATGACTGCATATAGAATGCTCAGAAGCAACCCTATAGTACCAAAACATAAGCATATGAACACAGGGTACCAAATCATATGGGAAGCAAAAAAAGAAATCCAAACAGGTCTCTCAAATGATCTCGCTTTGTCGCTCGAACGACAAGGGCATGTCGCGAGAAGTGACTTCGCGCGAGATAGAGCTATCGGTCAAACCACTTATAGATCTCCCTCGAATGAGAAAATCAAAAATTCCAGTTTGCCCAGAAAGTCATAAAATTTTGTCCAGTGAAAAAATTACGTGAAAACAGTACCTGGAAAGTGCTGACAGATGCAAAACAGTGCTAAAACAGTAGCGAAACACACAAATGCAACAAATAAACCAATGTCGGCTACATCAAAGTGAGTCATAACACTAGAAAGAATATAACATGATGCATAGCTAGTGTATGACAAACATCAAATATAATCAACCAAAAGATTTTACATGAGGTGAATCACGTGAAAGTAAACGAGAGTAGTGAACAAAAAGACCATAAGCCTCTAAATCCGATTTTCTAACCCAAATAGATTTTTAATGACACGTGGGGGATTGGGGAATCGAATTTATTCTTTTACTAACCTTCTTAAGGTCTTTTAAAAGTTTGTAACAAACGCGCCTAAGATGACCTTGCCTACCGCAATGTGTGAAAGTGTAAATCGGGCGGTGTGTGTTATCTAAAGATGGCCCTCTCCTCAAATTTTTTGGTTGCTCACTCTGAATTTGCCAAGGTGGATCCCTCCTAATGATCCTATGTGTCTCTCTCATGATGTGCCTAGGTGGCTCTCTCCTAAAAACCTACGGAGGCTCTCTCTTAACAGCCCTAGGTTGTGTGGGGTTAGCTTCGGGAATTTATATAACCCTCTCATCGACGCCTATACCACCCAAATCCTCCTCACTTTGGACCGTGCCTAAGATCTTATCTAGATTTTTCGACCCCAACTCCAAATCAAATTTCACCTTACTTGATTCTCTCACATTCTTCTCAAGCTCACCTATCCTAAACTCGAGTAAACGTCTAGAATCTTCAAATTCTAAAAGCTCCTTTTTCATAACCTCTATCACACCTCGAAGACTATCTCTCTCACCCTCAACATATCCTAATTTATCTTTAAGCATCTCCTCACGTGCCCTAAGATCCTTAATCAACGCATCAGTATTATCATTATCTAAAGCACGTTTCTTCAATTCAGCTTCAAGGTTCAAGTTTACCTTTTCTATCTTTAAAGATTCAAAATACAAATTATTGTAGGTAACTTGCAACTCACTCAATTCTTCTTCTTCCTCCTCGCTCTTTTCACCCTCACTCTCTTCACTAATCACACGGATGGGAAGCTCTCGCCTATAAGCATAAAAGACTTCTTCTTCCGAATCACTATCACTAAGGGTAGAAACATGAGAAACCGGTTTATTCAATTTCTTCTTTAAATTTGTGGTACACACATCTAACGTGTGACCAACACCCTCACAACAAGGACACCTCCCAGAGTCGTTTTCAACAGAAGATTTAAAACAAGAGTTCGTGTGAATTTTCCAATTAACCTTTTTAAAAAGTTAACATCGAAAATCATCAAAACCACCAAAAGCCATTTTTGTGAAAAATCAGGATCAAAACACAATAACTTAGTGCAACAGGCTCTGATACCAATTTGTAAAAGTGGTTATCGCTTAAATAAGCTCTGATACCAATGTTTAGATGTGAGAAGTCAAATTGTATCAAAAATAAATAAATCCTTGAAAAATCAGGATCATGCGATAAATTAACGTAACTCACTCTGATACTTATTTGAAGAATCGCTACAGCGGAAATATATCGACCTCTCAAATAAAATCAAATTTTAATTATTCCCAAATTTTAGTTAAACCTTAAAACATGCATCTAGAAGATTTATCAAATAAAATAAAGAATGCCGGATAAAACAAATAATTTCAGAAAAAAATCTCCGAAGGGAAAAAATCTTTTATTTTTAGAACTTTAAAAAGTTTACAAGACCTTTGACTTACATACAACTTGATCGCCTATAAGAGTAATGCATGGTGCCTTCATCAAACCTTCATAACGTCGGCTAGAAATCAGCAGTGGTTCACACACAGCTATACCACAAGGACACGTAGTCTTCACGGTGTAGGTTATCCTCCCTACAAAAGAAACTTCATAGAGGCTCCCTCCATAATAGCACGCAGCTCTTCGGTTGTAGAGTTCTCCCCACAAAGGTAAAGTTTCAACAAACTTGAATCTAGGGTTCCAAAACAGTTCACTAAAAGATTGGGATGTTTTGTGAATTGAAAACAAAAGGTTTAAAACCTAAAAGAAGAAGACAAGAATCGTTATTACGGTAGTAGTTTCGTGTATTGAAAATATGCAGGCCTTCTTACAAAAAACAGAGTTGAAAAACCCTATTTATAAAAAAAAAAGTAAGGCGCCGCATCGCTCGAATGAGATAGCTAAGTCGCTCGAACGAAAAGGCATTGTCGTTCGAATGACATCGCGCGATAACTTCTCGTGCGATAGCTATATCATTTGAGCTATATAGCAGGTCTTTCGAACAACCTATCAAATGAGATCGCAGTCCATGATTGTAGATAATTTCGATACGAATGCATGGCCACCAGTTTTGTATTTTTCTGATTTTTCTTTGAATTGATATGATTTTTCTACGGAATTGTGTCCAAGAACAAAATCTTTAGAAAAATATTTGATAAAAATATCCCAACAGTTAATGCTAAGGAATTAAAACTCAAACTTACCAAAATTAACCTCGCGGAGGCTTGAATGTTGAAGATCTTGATATTCAGATCCGTCTTTGATGCTTGAATGTTCTTGAATGCTCTTCGACGGTGTAGCGATATACGACATACTAAATTGATAACGGACTTATAAAATAATGTCATTATAAATCTCCCCCTATGTCTATGCCGGTACAAAATAAAAACTTCAAATTATCAAATCAAAGTGCCTATACAAATCTAATATCCCCCATGAACCCAAAAATGGAAAATACTAAAATTTGCAAGTCTTCAAATTTTCTTCAAAAATCTTCAAGTTCAAATCTTCAAACCTTTAAGCTTTTCTCATTAGGGTGTGCAACATATGATCATCACTTTGGTACCTAAACACATGAGATAAAGCAAATACCTTTGTGACGCATCGAGTTTGAAATGATATAATAATAAATCAATCAATAAAATCAAATCTACCCCATACTGTCATTTAGAAAATGTTTCAAAGGACGTGTAAGCCCATTGATATATCCATCCAAAACTCCCTCAGATATAATAATGCAATTTTATTTTTCTACCGAGGTTTTAAATTCTCAACTAAGAGAAAAACTAGTGGCCCAAAATTTTGGCATATTTCATTTTTTATTGCCTTTATTTTTGTCCGGCTCTTCTCAAATGGTGGATTTCACGACGTGATTATTTTTCACTCGCAGCCCTTTCCCGTGTTCACTCAACATTTTTTTATCTTAAACAAATTCTTCACGGGTAATGGATCTTACATGCACTACTTTTATTGCACTCGTATTATTGCACTTGGTTCGTTCTAAGGAAAGGATTGAGATGAAAGAACCCAACCAACATGTGACAAGTAAAGAACAATAATCAAACAAATCCTTGAACGTGTGCAATAAAGGATATCATGAGTCAAAGCTGTAGGAAGTAACAACTAATTACATCTCAATGACTCCAAACATTAAAAAGCATATGGATGAATTGACATATTATCTCAAAACACTATCAAATAGTCACATGAAAAATGTAATGCTGTTGAGACTCGGTCATCCTAAGTGTCCATCCATAAACGGTGTAAACAAAATACAAAAAAAAAAGGATTTTCTAAAATTTTATCAAAATAAAATATTTTAGTATTTTTCAAAAGTTTTATCAAAAACATAATTACAAAATGATACAACCAGCAATAGGCATATAATATTGATGTGAGAATCATCCTCTTCTAGTAAACGTAATCACATAAATGAATCCATCAGTCAAAGCATGTGTGATTTAACGAACACTGCAGTGTTAGCAATTAAGCATGAAAACCAAGGATGATTGCATATAAACTGTCCACAAGCAACCCAGTAGTACCAAAACATAAGAATATGAACACAGGGTACTAAATTAGAAGGGAAGTAAAAAAAAAATTCCAGACAGGTCGCTCAAACGATCTCTCTTTGTCGCTCGAACGACAAGGGCATGTCGCGCGAAGCGACTTCACGCGAGATAGAGCACTCGCTCAAACGACTTATAGATCTCGCTCGAACGAGAAAATTAAAAATTCCAATTCGCCCAGAAATTCATGCAGTTTTGCCCAGCAAAAAAATTACGTGAAAACAGTACCTAGAAAGTGCGGACAGATGCAAAACAGTGGTAAAATAGTAGCGAAACACCCAAATGCAAAAAATAAACCAATGTGCACTACATCAAATTTAGTCATAACACTAGAAAGAATATAACATGATGCATATCTAGTGTATAAAAAGCAACCAAGACAGTCAACTAAAATATTTAACAAGAGGTGAATCACGTGCAAGAAAACAAGAGTCGTGAACAAAAAGACAATAAGCCTCTAAATCCGATTTTCTAACCTAAATAGATTTGTAATGACACGTGGGGGATTGGGGAATCGAATTTATTCTTTTATTAAACTTCTTAGGTTATTTTAAAAGCTTGTAACAAAAGCTCCTAAGATGACCTTGCCTACCGCAATGTGTGCAAGTGTAAATCGGGCGGTGTGTGTTACCTAAAGCTGGCCCTCTCCTTAAATTTCTCGGTTGCTCTCTCTGAATTTTCCTAAGTGGATCTCTCCTAATGATCCTAGCTAGCTCTCTCATGATATGCCTAGGTGTCACTCTCCCAACAACCTTCGGAGGCTCTCTTTTAACAACCCTTGGTTGTGGCGGGGTTTGGCTTTGGGAATTTGTGTTACCCTCTCATCGACGCTATACCACCCCTATCCTCCTTAATTTGGACCGCGCCTAAGATCCTATCTAGATTTCTCGAACTAGACTCCAAATCAAATTTCACCCTACTTGATTCTCTCAATTTCTTCTCAAGCTCACCTATCCTAGACTCGAGTAAACGTCTAGAATCTTCAAATTCTAAAAGCTCCTTTTTCATAACCTCCATCACACCTCGAAGACTATCTCTCTCACCCTCAACATATCCTAATTTCTCTTTAAGCATCTCCTCACGTGCCCTAAGATCCTTAATCAACGCATCAGTATTTATTATCTAAAGCACGCTTCTTCAATTCAGCTTCAAGTTTCAAGTTTGCCTTTTTTGTCTTTAAAGAGTCAAAATACAAATTATTATAGGAAACTTGTAACTCACTGAATTCTTCTTCTTCCTCCTCATTATTTTCACCCCCACTCTCCTCACTAATCAAACAGATGGGAAGCTCTCGCCTAGAATCATAAAAGACTTCTTCTTCCGAATCAATATCACTAAGGGTAGAAACATGAGAAACCAATTTATTCAGTTTCTTCTTTAAATTTGCGGTACACTCATTTAACGTGTGCCAACACCCTCACAACAAGGACACCTCTCATAGACGTTTTCAAGATAAGATTTAAAATAATAGTTCAAGTGAATTTTCCAATTAACCTTTTCAAAAAGTTGACATCGAAAATCATCAAAACCACCAAAAGCCATTTTTGCGAAAAATCAGGATCAAAACGCAATAACTTAGTGCAATAGGCTCTGATACCAATTTGTAAAAGTGGTGATCGCTTAAATAAGCTCTGATACCAATTTGTAGACGTGAGAAGTCAAATTGTATCAAAAATAAGTAAATCCTTGAAAAATCCGGATCATGCGATAAATTAGCGTAACCCGCTCTGATACCAATTTGAAGAATCGCTACAGCGGAAATATTACGACCTCTCAAATAAAATCAAATTTTAATTAATTCCAAATTTTCGTTAAACCCTAAAACATGCATCTAAATGATTTATCAAATAAAATAAAGCATGCAGGATAAAAGAAATAATTTCAGGAAAAATCCCCGAAGGGAAAAACCTTTTATTTCTAGAACTTTATAAAGTTTACAAGACCATTGACTTACATACAACTTGATCGCCTACAAGAGTAACGCACGGTGCCTTCGTCAAACCTTCAAATCTTCGGCTTGAAATCAACAGTATACCACAAGGACACGCAGTCCTAGACACACAGTTTTCATGGTGTAGGTTATCCTCCCCACAATAGTAACTTCTAGAGACCCCCTCCACAATAGCACACTGCTCTTCGATTGTAGAGTTCTCCCCACAAAGGTAAAGTTTCAACAAACTTGAATCTTGGGTTCCAAAATAATTCACTAAAAGATTGGGATGTTTGTGAATTGAAAACAAAAGGTTTAAAACCTAAAAGAAGAAGACCAAAATTGTTTATGTCGTATTAGTGTCGTGTATTGAAAATATAAAGGTCTTATTATGAAAAATAGAGTTGGAAAAGCCTATTTATAAAATACTTAAGGTGCCGCGTCACTCGAACGAGATAGTTAAGTCTCTCGAACGAAAAGGCTTTGTCGTTTGAACGACATCGCGAGACAACTCGTTTGAACGACATAGGCATGTCGTTCAAATGACCTATCAAATGAGATCTTAGGCCATGATTGTAGATAATTTCGATACGAACGCTTGGCTTCCAGTTTCGGATTTTTTTTTATTTTTCTTTGAATAAATATGATTTTTCTACGGAAAGGTGTCCAAGAACAAAATCGTTAGAAAAACATTTGATAAAAATATCCCAACACAATAAGCGAAATGCTAAGGAATTAAAACTCAACCTTAAAAAAATTAACCTCGCGGAGGCTTGAATGTTGAAGATCTTGATATTCGGATCGGTCTTTGATGCTTGAATGTTCTTGAATGCTCTTCGACTGTGTAGCGGTATACGACATACTGAATTGATAACGGACTTATAAATAATGTCCTTACAAATATCCCCCTATGTCTATGCCGGTACAAAATAAAAACTCGGAATTATCAAATCAAAGTGCCTCTACAAATCTAATATCCCCCAAGAACCCAAAAATGGAAAATACTAAAATTTTCAAGTCTTCCAATTTCCTTCAAAAATCTTCAAACCTTTAAGCTTTTCTCATGAGGGTGTGCAACATATTATCATCACTTTGGTACCTACACACATGAGATAAATCAAATACCTTCGTGATGCATCTAGTTTGAAATTATATAATAATAAATCAATCAATATAATCAAATCTCCCCCATAATGCAAACTCCCATAAAATCATCATTCGTTCTTCCCCTTTTTATTGTGTCCCCAAATAGACCGATTACAAGAAACAAACTAAACATGGAGTGTCACGATAAAAGTGCAAAGCAAATATGAATCAAACTACGCGTATGCAAAGGTGTAACTCAAAAGATTCCACAAACTATTTTTGATCTTTTAATTTTTTTCAAAGCAAAAATAATGTTACAAAAATCATACACCATGGATTTATACTAAAACAACCAAGTCATGGAAATGGAATGTATGTGTGTGGACACATTCGATAGGTAAATCAACTCAATCAATCATATGTGCACGATGAATACGTGTACCCCTAACCAATGAACATAAAAAATATCCTTAGGTGTAAAATTGTTGAATTTAGATGACATCGTCTTAATCAAATCAAAAAATCAAAGTTTAAATGATTTCCACACCAATAACGTCCAAACTATTTAGTGTCGTTTCGAGAACTTTTCAAAGGATGTGCAAACCCATTGATATATCCATCCAAAACTCCCTTATATATAATAATTCAATTTTATTTTTCTACCGAGGTTCTAAATTCTCAACTTAATGAAAACCTATTGGCCCAAAATTTTGGCATATTTCATTTTTTATTGCCTTTATTTTTTGTGTGGGCTCTTCACAAACGTTGAATTTCACGACGTGATTATTATTCACTCGCATCCCTTTCCCGTGTGCACTCAACATTTTTTATCTTAAACAAATTCCTTAAGGGCAATTGATCTTACATGCACTACTTTTATTACACTCGTATTATTGCACTTGGTTCGTTTTAAGGACAGGATTGAGATGAAAACACCCAACCAACATGTGATAAGTAAAGAACAATAATCAAACGAATTCATTCACGTGTGCAATATAGGATATCATGAGTTAACCATGTAGGAAGTAACAACTAATTACATCTCAATGACTCCAAACATTATAAATCACATGGATGAATTGACATATTGCCTCAAAACACTATCAAATATTCACATGAAAAAAGGAATGATGTTGTAACTTGGTCTACCCAAGTGTCCATCCATAAACGGTGTAAACAAAATGCAAAAATATTTTTGGATTTTCTAAAACTTTATCAAAATAAAATCTTTTTGTATTTTTCAAAAGTTTTATCAAAAACATAACTACAAGATGATACAACCAGCAATAGGCATATTATATTGATATGAGAATCTTCCTATGCTAGTAAAAGTAATAACATAAATGAATCCATTAGTCAAAGCATGCGTGATTAAACGAACTATGCAGTGGTAGTAATTAATCAAGAAAACCAAGAATGACTGCATGTAGACTGTCCAGAAACAACCCACTAGTACCAAAACATAAGAATATGAACACAGGGTACTAAATCAGAAGGGAAGAAAAAAAAATTCCAGACAGGTCGCTCAAACGATCTCGCTTTGTCGCTCAAACGATAAGAGCATGTCACGAGAAGCGACTTCGCGCGGGATAGAGGAGTCGCTCAAAAGACTTACAGATCTCTCTCGAACGAGAAAATCTAAAATTTCAGTTCGCCCAGAAAGTCATGCAGGTTTTCCCAGTGAAAAAATTACGTGAAAACAGTACCTCGAAAGTGCTGACAGATGCAAAACAGTGCTTAATTAGTAGCGAAACACACAAATGCAACATATAAACCCATGTGCGCTACATCAAAGTGAGTCATAACAATAGAAAGAATATAACATCATGCATATCTAGTGTATGACAAACTTCCAAAACAGTCAACCAAAAGCATTAACATGAGGTGAATCACGTGCAAGCAAACGAAAGTCGCGAACTAAAAAACCATAAGCCTCTAAATTCGATTTTCTAACCCAAATAGATTTTTACTGACACATGGGGAATGGGGGAATCGAATTTATTCTTTTATTAACCTTCCTAGGTTCTTTTAAAAGCTTGTAACAAATGCGCCTAAGTTGACCTTGCCTACCGCAATGTGTGCCAGTGTAAATCGGGCGGTGTGTGTTACCTAAAGCTGGCCCTCTACTCAAATTTCTCAGTTGCTCTCTCTGAATTTGCGTAGGTGGATCTTTCCTAATTATCCTAGGTGGCTCTCACGATGTGCCGAGGTGGAAGGCTCCTAATTACCTTCGGAGGCTCTCTCTTAACAACCCTAGGTTGTGTGGGGTTGGCTTTGGGAATTTGTGTAACCCTTTCATCGACGCCTATACAATCCCTATCCTCCTTAATTTGGTACGTGCCTAAGATCTTATCTAGATTTTACGACCTAGACTCCAAATCAAATTTCACCTTGCTTGATTCTCTCAAATTCTTCTCAAGCTCACCTATCTTAGACTCGAGATAACGTTTAGAATCTTCAAATTCTAGAAACTCCTTTTTCATAACCTCCATCACACCTCAAAGACCATCTCTCTCACCCTCAACATATCCTAATTTCTCTTTAAGCATCTCCTCACGTGCCCTAAGGTCCTTAATCAACGCATAAGTATTATCATTATCTAAAGCACGTTTCTTCAATTCAGCTTCAAGTTTCAAGTTTGCCTTTTTTGTCTCTAAATATTCAAAATACAAATTATTGTAGAAAACTTGCAACTCACTCAATTCTTCTCCTTCCTCCTCACTCTTTTCACCCTCACTCTCATCACTAATCACACGGATGGGAAGCTTCGTCCTAGAAGCATAAAATAATTCTTCTTCTTAATCACTATCACTAAGGGTAGAAACATGAGAAACCAGTTTATTCAATTTCTTCTTTAAATTTGTTGTACACTCATCTAACGTGTGACCAACACCCTCACAACAAGGACACCTCTCATAGACGTTTTCAAGATAAGATTTAAAAGAAGAGTTCAAGTGAATTTTCCAATTAACCTTTTCAAAAAGTTGACATCGAAAATCATCAAAACCACCAAAAGCCATTTTTGCGAAAAATCAGGATCAAAACATAATAACTTACTACAATAGGATCTGATACCAATTTGTAAAAGTGGTGATCGCTTAAATAAGCTCTGATACCAATTTGTAGATGTGAGAAGTCAAATTGTGTCAAAAATAGGCAGGTCGTTCGAACGACCTGCCAAACGATATCTCGGGCCATTATTTTAGATAATTTCGATACGAACGCGTGGCCGACCGTTTCGTATTTTTCTGATTTTTTTTAATATATATGATTTTTCTAAGGAAAGGTGTCCGAGAACAAAATCTTTAGAAAAATATTTGATAAAAATATCCCAACACTTTAAGTGAAATGCTAAGGAATTAAAACTCAACCTTACCAAAATGAACCTCGCGGAGGCTTGAGTGTTGAACATATTGATATTCGGATCCGTCCTTGATGCTTGAATGTTCTTGAATGCTCTTCGACGGTGTAGATGTATACGACATACTAAATTGATAACGGACTTATAAAATAATATCCTTACAAATGTAAATGATGTAATTAAGTTAACTTATCCTTCAAGCAAGTTTGTATAAGTATCACTACCTTAATGTTGTAAAAACTTTTTGGTTATATGGATTTACGTTGATGACTCTATAGTTAAGACTCGTGTTTATGATTTGGTTAAAATTAATTATGGTTTAACTCACTTTGACTTTCAAACTTAATTATAAGTAACTAGTTTGGGGTGTCTCAAGTTAAGTCCATAATGAAGAGGTATTGGCATTCTAGTAATAATTGTGTTGAGGGTCAGGTGATGATCTGAAGTCGTTGGTCAAGGTTTAAAGGAGTCTAATTGTGTACATGTCGGGTGTTGTCATTCGAATTGGCATAGATGGGTGATGTAACCTTATAAGGGAAATTGGAAGTTTGTCTTGTGAGTGGCCGTGATGCTCGGGTGTCATAGAAATACTAATGTGGGCGGTGTGACGCTTGATTTTGAGGAGTACTATAAAATTTATTCGGGACTTAGATTTTTTATGTCATATTAGGGACTTGAAAATGGCACCCGGGGGGGGGGGGGGGGGGTAATATAGAAGAATTATTAGAATATTGGCATGTGTCGACATCATAAGTTAGAATAGCCCTAGCAAGGTAGAGACTAGTTCTTGGACTGTCTTACCAAGACGGTATGTATTAGAAGATGTATCCCTGTATGGTACTTACTACCTGTAGAGTTCCAATGGCGACCGGTGTCGTTTTCACGTATTAGTTTGAGTAGAACTTGAAGATAAGCTCGATGACGACCTAGTGTAGGTAAATGTTACTATAAGGTGAATGTTTCACTTAACGGGGTTCTTCCCAAGGATCTTGGGGTTACGGTCATGATATAACAAGGTAAATAATAAACAAGGTGTAGTAAGTTGGTGACGCCGTCACTGGTAAGATGGAAAAGGTCAATGTCAGCAAGGGAATAAGGCATTCGCCAACCGGAGTGGTTCATGTGTGTCAATGATGTAAGGGGGAAGGCCTTACTCTAAAGCAGGGAAGCCTGGCTTTAACTTTCTAGAGAATAACAGGTTCATATATTACTTTGGTCTTATGAGGATGAATGACTGTGATTCGATTTATCGCGGTTGGTGACTCGAGTCAAGGTGTGTGGCTAGGTTAGTAACCAGTGAGCACGTCTGGGAGAATTTGTAAGACTTAAAAAATTTAGTGTAGGTTATCTTTTCGTAGACCATAATCCGTTGCATATGGGTGGGTGATTCAGGCATTTGATTGAGATTGGGTTTTACCGCAGCGCAAGAGTCACCTACGCGTCGGTCGTTTATCATATTCCACTCGCCAACTTAATAAAAAAAACTAAACTTTGACTACACTCCTTTGAGGGAGTATAACGGCCAGTCGGGTATCGAAAATCCACTGAGAAATTTTGCTAGAATTTAATCGGTTTAATACTTCTAAAATAAAAAATTAAAAGGTGATTGCTAACAAAAAGGAAAAGATAACTAGGCATGTGTATTTAAACTAGATTAGCAAAAGGAATTAAAACTATAGGTTACGACAACTAGTATAAATGGTTACATGGGTCTACAAATTTAGAAAGATCGAGTCTTATTTTAACAATTAATCGAATCTAGAGTTGTCACCCCCTAAATCGTCATAAAAGCCTAATGTGATTTTGGCGTCAACAAATACCCCAAAAATTATGCACACAAGGTCGTAAATATGGAGAATAGATAATATACCCCGTTAAATCTCCTAGGCGTAATAATAAGGACAACCCAATTGAATTAACTGAATAAAAACCATCATCAAAGCAATGCAACCAAATCAACCCTAGGTGAGTTCAATCCAACACAACCTAAATTAAGTTAGACACTAAGCACGATGAAATACATAAATTAAAGCAAACAATAATTAAATAAGCTGCAACAATTTATCTAGGAATGAAAATAAATAATAAAGCATGAAAAATAAAGGAGTATAAAGCTTAAATTAAAGGAAAGAAGATGAATAGTAAAGAAGCTTAGATTAATGGGTATTACACAACAAGAAATAAAGGAGATGGGAGACACCACAAACCCCCCAAATGTTCTCTAACCCAGGGTTCTAAACTAAAAGGAGATCAAATAAAAGATATCATTTACAAAAAAAACAAAGATCCTATTTATATTAAGTTAGAAATAAAATAAATCAAAAAAGAAAAAGAAAAGAAGAAATAAATCGTCGAAAAAGAAGCCAGGGTCAGTCGACCGGTGGCCAAGGGGCGATCAACCAGGAAAAGGGGAGAGAGACCAATCCTTTGGCACTAAGGCAAAATAGGAAAACCATGTCGACCAGTAGGGCAAGGACGGTCGATCGACGACGACAGACTTGCTATTTGTTTCAAGCAAAGACCATGCCCACTACATCATTGATTTGGCACTTGGTTCCTTTTTCAATTTTTGCTACAGAAAACAAAGCCCCATTCGAATGTAACCAAGACCCAACATTATCAATTTAGACTTGCAATTCGGGAAAGAGCACACAAATGGAGTTTGTTTATTTGTTTGCTATTGAAAGATCCAGACCCAATGGTCATTTATTAAATTGTTTTGCAAAATGATTTTCTGATAATTCCTCCCCGATCAAAGACTCGTAACATCTTCGTTTGGACTCGGATTCATACACCGTTCACAACCACATGAAGTATATTCTAAGGGCCACAACTTCCCTGAATACTTTAGGAAAAAATCATGAAGTGTGAAATGACGATGATGCCCCTAAACGTACGATTATCGACGGAGCTTTATCGAAATGCAACAAAACTTCACACTAAGCACCGTAACACATACAAAATCTCAATAATACCTCAAATATCATGTTAACGTGTAAAGTAGTGGTTGTCTAGTTATTGAGAATAATTATAGGAATTAAATTACCCGAGGGGACTAAAATGCATAAGCATGGAGGGTGTATATGTGCATGATTCGAGACGAGTCGCACCCCCTAACTTACACATTTCTAGTACCTAGAAATTAAATTCAAAGCAATAAGAACTATAAGAAAACCATAAGACAGGAGATATATACAAAAGAGATAAAAGCTACTTTCGCGGGCGAACGGTTACATTTAGCGTATTCAATAACCCGTTAAACCCCTAGGTTACCATAGTGGATGAGTGTCGTCTTGTGAGGGTTTTTAGGGATGAAACCCATAAACATCATATGGTTTCCTCAAAATGTATGCCCAATCACATGTGACAAGCCCAACAATAGCGAAAAAGATTTCAAACACGTTATTAGAAAAGTGAATGAATTCACACAAAAGTCTGTATTATTAACATTATATAATGAACTTTATATAATTGAAACCTTAAAATGTGGGAAGGGAGAGCGTACATGCAAAGTATGATTTGACAAAAACTTATATAAATCAAATAATAAACATTAAATCATGCATAAAAGTCAATCCTCACCGGGCATTACGCTCAACAAATGAAATCACTATGAAATGGGAGGTAATACATGATAAATGCGGGCATAAAGAGTAATTTAAATGGAAACTAAGCCGCGCACATGTCAATAATGAAGAATGCTATATATAAAATAAAAATTTGTAATCTCAATGAAAAATATCGTCATTAAAGGAGACAAAATGTAATTTCACAGATTATCACAACTATTTAAACTTTTGAATTGAATCACCTTAGGATCACATAGGACTTTATATTAGGCTCGGGTTATGAAACGAAGGAAATATGTAAGGATTCAAAGTGCTCGGAGATGAAAACTTGGGATAATGGAAAATGCGGGAAATTTCAAAATTGGAATATGATTCCATAACAAGCATTGAATGTAACAATGGAGTGGGTAAATAAATCATATTAAACACAATACACAACATTTATAAATTTCTCTTTCTTTTCTTTTCTTCTTTTTCCCACTTTTTCTTTTGTTTTCTACTTTATCATTTTCTTCTCTTTTTCACTTATTTCTTTTCCTTACTTTTCTCACTATCACATGCTTAATTTCAACCACGTAACATGAACATCATTCAATCCCATGTATCATTCCAAACAAAGGTACAGAAGGTGATGTATAGGGCTTATAACTTCAATGTGGGGTTTCTTATGGGATTTGGGGTTATGAAACGAAAGGTTATATTTAGGCTCAAAGGGGTTGACGAGGGAAAACATTTAAGGTGAGGTCAAGGTCAATATGGGTGATATAACAAAGATGGCCTATGATCATTTTCTAAAGTTTACGCAATTCTCGAGTCAAAACAAACTTTGAAATCATGTTCAACTAACACATTTCAAGTATGAACTCAATTAATGAACGATCAATGAAAGAATAGTGAGATTACCAGTAACTGTAACGCTTTCAAAGAGGAAAGAGAAGTGTATAACACTCACAAACGAAGAAAAGCACAAAGCTCACTGGGTGTAAGTGTACAATGTAACAAAAGATTACTGAGTTATAAAAATCTTAAACAAAATCAGTAAAGCGAGAAAAGTGCATGCGCTCATGGGATTAAAGTTTAATTCACGAAGTTATTCATAATATCAATAATTTTAATAACTTCTAAAATAGAGAACATGCATCATTGAATTGTCAATTGGATCGGGCAATTATTAAAATTTATCATCGGAAACAAAGGCAAAATGCCCAACAAAAGGGGGAAAGAAAGAAAATATTTTTGAATTTTTTACAAGAAAAGCATTCTTGGGAATAATATATAATCAAATCAAAGAAACTACAAATGAATGGATAGAATATCCCACACTCCCTAACTTAAAACCTGACATTGTCCTCAATGTGAATTAAGAACCAAGTTAAAGAGAGGAAAATAGCAATATTACCCACAATTGAGCGATCTTCGAAAAGTACAAGTCCAAATATTCTACAAAACATGTTAGTACCATGCATAAAAAGGAAAAGAAATAAAACTTTAACCAAATACACTAGACAATAAGTAAGAATAAAAATAAAACTAGCTATTTACATCCTACAATTTTAACTTCTAACGAACTATACACTAGAAGTTTAAATTTTTGAAGTTCCACCCAAAATACGATTTGACTTTAGAGGACCAATGGGGGACCCTACCTTTCAAGCATACCTTTCAAAAAATAGGAATTCCATTCAAACAACGAAAGGCGTGTTAAGGCGGAAGAAATGAACCATCACCCATTAAAAAATTTAGAGGGATGATGGGAGATTTGGATAAAACGGGTGACAAATACACAAGGGGGCCAAAAAAATAAATTTCCTCCCAAATATTTTCCAATTGGAATGGGAGGAGGTGCAGAAGGAGGCAAATATGCCTTCATGGAAAACAAATCGATCAAGTACTCCTCGTCGGTGAATGGTTTGGTACTATAAAGTTTTGAAGCGATTCATCGAGTACTTGCATCGATTCGATAATATATAATAAATATGGGAATGAAAGAAATTAAAACTCAAGAGATGACTCATCATCACTTGAAGATTAAGTTTCAAAGGAAATAAGATCATTTTCAATTAAATATTCTTCTTTGGAGACTAAAGAACAAATCATTTAATTGAAAATGGATACTACGTCCATTTCTTCCTCATTTTCATTCTCTATTATACCATGGGCTAAGTCAAAAATGGTTTGTTCCAAAGTAGGCACAAAATCCTCATTTGGTTCAAAACATTCCTTGACTTCGAAGGTGTCGAAAGAAAAATCGTCGTCAGATTCATATAATAAATCCAACTCATGCTCCCAACAACAATTTTCTTCCAGATAAAATTTTCAAATTTTTCATTTTCAATAAGGCGCAAGCCCTCACCAAAAGTCATAGGCCAAGGCGCAGATTCTTGATAATAAAAAGTTTGGAAATCATCCTCAAAGCTACTATCAAAATCAGTATTATAAGAATTTTGAAGGCCATTTCAATTCGTTTCAAAATTATTATCCTAAGGACTTTGAGGCCCAATATCGTAATAATCATTCTCAAAATTCCTATAATTTATCACTTGACTTTGGTAATACTCACCCAAAGACATTTTAGATGTTTCATTTTTTTGAGTTTGTAAGTATTGACCAAAAGTCATTGGTGTAGGGGGATTTTGAGAATTATTATTACGATTATCGAAAAAATTGGAATAAAACCCCACAAAAGGCTTGATATGGTAAATTCCACAAAGTGATGTGCGGACAAAAAAAATTCAAGCGTTTATTGGCTCTCAAATGTACAAGTCCTACAAAAATAGTTATCAAACAATACAAATAGAAAGAAAAATTTTACGAAAAAGTAAATCAATTAAATTCTAAAATGAACAAGTCCCTGACAACGATGCCATTTGATTGAGACTATGTGTTACCGCAGTGCAAGAGTCACCTACGCGCTGGTCGTTTATTATATTCGTCTCACCAACTCAATACAAAAACCTAAACTATGACTACACTCTTTTAAGGGAGTACAACGTCCAGTCGGGTATCAAAAATCCACAGAGAAATGTTGCTAGAATTTAATCGGTTTAATATTTCTAAATAAAAGTGTAGAAGGTGATTGTTAACAAAAAGGAAAAGATAACTAGGCATGTGCATTTAAACTAGATTAACAAAAGGAATAAAAACTATAGGTTGCAACAGATATCCCTTACCTCGAGTTAACTAGTATAAATGGTTACATGCGTCTACAAATTTATTAAGACCGAGTTTCAATTCAATAATTAATCAAATCTAGAGTTGTCACCCCCTAAATTATCATAAAAGCCTAATATGATTTTGGCATCAATAAATACCTTAGAAATTACACACGCAAGGTCGTAAATACGGAGCATACATGATATACCCCATTAAATCGCCTTGGCATAATAACAAGGACAACCCATTCGAATTAAATGAATAAAAATCATCATCAAAGCAAGGCAACTAAATCAACCCTAGGTGAGTTCAATCCAACACAACCTAATTTAAGTTATCCACTAAGCATGATGAAATAAATAAATTAAAACAACTAATTAATTAAAGAAAACAAGAATTAAATAAGATACAACAATTTATCCAGGCATCAAAATAAACGATAAAGCATGAAAAATAAAGAAATACAAAGCTTAAATTAAAAGGAAGAAGATGAATAGTAAAGAAACCTACATTAATGGGTATTACACAACAAGAAATGGAGGAGAGGGGAGACTCCACAAAAAAAAATGTTCTCTAACCCTAGGTTCTAAACTAAAAAAAGAAAAAAAATGAAAATATATCCTTTACAAATAAAACAAAGCTCCTATTTATCTTAAGTTGGAAATAAAATAAATCAAAAAAGAAAAAGAAAAGAAGAAACATATCGCCGAAAAATAAGCGAGGACCGGTCGATCATGGCCAGGGGAGGTCGACCAAGAAAAGGGGAGAGAGCCCACTACTTCAGTGCTAAGGCAAAATAAGAAAACCCGATAGACCGGTGAGGCACGGCCAATCGACCGATGGCAGCAGACCTGTTATTCTTAGTTTCAAGCAAAGACCATGCCCACTACATCATTGATTTCGCACTTAGTTTCTTTTGCAATTTTCGTTGCTGAAAATAAAGCCACATTCGGATGTAGCCAAGACCCGACATTGTCAATTTAGACCTGCAATTTGGGAGAGAGGACATAAATGGAATTTTTTTTATTTGTTTTCTATTGAAAGAGGCAGGACCCAATGGTCATTTATTAAATCGTTTTGCAAAATGATTTTCTTATAATTCCTCCCCGATCAAAGACTCGTAACGTCTTCGTTTGCACTTGGATTCGCGCACCGTTCGTGGACGCATGAAGTATATTCTAAGGGCCACAACTTTTATGAATAATTTGGGCAAAAATACCTAAGTGTGAAATGACGATGATGCCCCTGTACGTACGATAGTCGACGAAGCTTTATCAAAATGCAACAAAACTTCACGCTAAGCAATATAATACCTATGAGAGCTCAATAATATCTCAAATAGAATGTTAACATATAAAATTGAGGTTTTTGGTCATCAAGCATAATTATAGGAATTAAAGTACCCGAGGGGGATAAAATGCAGAAGCATAGAGGGTATATATGTGTATGATTCGGGATGAATCATTGGGATTTTCTCAGAATGGTTATTTGTTCCTTTTGACTCTTATGTGTCCCTTTCGATTTCAGTAATCGAGGATTAGTATTCCCACAATTGTGGTTGCTCAGATTTTTTACATGTCATTGTACAGTGTGGGTTGGCCTAGTAGCGTGAGGGTGGACCTAGCATGGTCAATACGGCTCGGTAATTAGGTGCGCCCTAATTTAAGGTATCCATGCAATTGCAAAGAGTTCTGTGCATGGGTGGTTGTGCTTTCATCCATATAACTTGCTCATAGTATTTGTTTTCCTTAGGATTAGCGACCTTTTGGCTGGAAAACATGACAGTAAGTGGCTCTGGTTATAAAGAGAAGGAAGGTGACTCGAGGACATTATATAGTGTTTGAATTCGAGTAAACTTAGCACTCAGTCTTGTTTTTCCACAGTGATTGGATTGTCATAATACTCAGGTGTGCATTCCAAAGTTGGACGCCTATAATGATCCTAGGTTCATGGAAGGATCTTATGGGAACTGTTAATCGGGCGCACGAATTACGACTTGGTTGATGTGTCACCGACGGAGTGAGTGACTTAGGATATGGGGTTAGTATGAAGATTAAATGAGGTTATGTGGTCATGACGACCCGAAAATTTAACGAAACTCATAATGTGTTGTCTTACGATTAAAAATAGTTATGGGTGATGAAATTTGATGATTGGTTGTATTACGGTTTATACTTGGTTTAATACCGATCACTAGAGAGGGCATCGATATGCTTTGGGTATTATCAAAGGTAGTGTAAGGACTTGATTGCATGTGACCATAAAGTGAGTAGAGACTCAAGGATGATTATGTTATGTTAATGATTAGCATGACGGTAAGCATGAGAGCATGTCGCATGTTGAACTTTTGGTGATAACCCATATGTAAGGGCGCATGATGTGATCTTAGCTATTGAGGACCTCGATAAATTTGTCTTAGATGATTTCTATAACTTAGAATCAGAGTTGGTAAATCCCATGAACTTTAGAAATTGGCAGATCCATAATTTTCAAAATGAAGTTTCCTGAGGAAGGAAGAATGTAATACCCGCACCCAATATTTTATTATTCTTCCCGTGTAATTTGTGACCATTTGAAATTCTTGAGGTTTGAATAATTAATGCATCAGATTTTATCTTTATATATGATTATTGTTGGACCTTGATGTTAAGTGTTGAAGTTATTAGGAGAAACTGGAAACTTAGGAAAAGCTATTGTGTATCAAACAAAACAGAAATCGTTCGAATGAGGTCCCATTTCATTCGAATGAGAATAGAATAGTTTGAAGAAATAGACGACTTCCTTCAAGGTGGACATCTAATGATGATCAAACGAACCACCACTATATGGGTGCACAACCTCGTTAGAATGTCGTTTGAAGGGTCGATCAAACGAGATCTCAATCTCGTTCGAACAAGGCCCCATTCTCGTTCGAATGACCTGTCCATTTTTTTTTAAATCGGGTTGCCCTTGTGTATTGCCGTATTTTGGACCATTAGATCGATGAGGTGTCAAGTTCTGGTGAACCCAGATTGGTCAAAAATGGGATTTGGAGGCTTGGGGTTGTTTTTATAAGGATTTTGTGGGTTTTATTTGGGGTTGTAAGAGGAGAGAAGGGGGTGGGTCTCCTACCTCACAATTTTAGCATCTCTCTCTCTCTATCTATCTACCATACTCAAGGAGTGACGCAGCCTTCCACGATCACAGGGTTGGGGCCCGCCCAGATTGCGCTCCTCATGAGCAAGTTTCACGAGTTTTTACAAACCCCAGTGGCTTCAACTATGTTGGGAGGATTATAGGTTAACTCTTTCGTAACACCAGGAGTAGCCCCAACGGCCCCACTAGGGGTAGGTGCTGCAGGAACCATCCCAACAAGTGTGCCCTCTGTTGTGAACCCGGCAGCGGGTACCTCGGGAGTCTCAGCGGCACCACTGGTAATGCTCGTTTCAGTTGCAACGAACGCCCGACCCTCGGCCCCACTACCGGCGACCCCAATAGCCTCGTCGATGGAAGAAATGAGAAAAGATATGCAGAAAAAAATGCTGAAGTTCATGCAGGCTTCCTCGCAGGCTGCGGGTGAGGTGGCGTCGGTCTACGACGACTTTCGAACACCTTACCCTCAGGAATACAACGACGAGCCTTACCCGAAGGACTATATTCCCCCTACCTTTGAAAAATACTCAGGGAAGGGCGGGAACTCGAAGGAGCACATTAAGCGTTTCGTTGAACATTTAGGAGCGCACTGCAATGATAAAAAGCTTAGATTGAGGGAGTTCTCCAAATCCCTAACTGATAAAGCATACACTTGGTACTCTCATCTGCCTCCTAATAGTGTTCCCACGTGAGAGGAGATGCATGTTTTATTTGTCTGAAAGTTCTTCCTGGCAGAGGATGAGTTCACCCTAACCCAATTTGGCAGGGAGAAGCAGAGACCGGGAGAAGAGGTAGTGGCCTATATTCGAAGGTTTAGGGAAAGGTCCCTTGATGTGAGGGAGGAAGCTAAGGAGGCCAGGTTACCGCAGATTTGTGCTGAGGGACTACTTCCTGAGTATATCTGCCACCTAATCAATGAGACACGCGAGGGAACTTTTTCAGCGTTCTTAAAATCCGCAAGGAACATATCTTTGGTGGTGCGACCTAGCTCAGCGGTGGCTCCCATGGTGTTCAGACAGCCGATACAACCCCTGGGAGGAAGGTCTCAGGCCCCATGTGTGGGATATGTCGAGAGGGAAGATGGGGGCAAGGCGCCGAGGAAGGAAAACAAAAGAAAGTTCGAAAGAGACAGGGAAGACCCGCCACCGTTACCTTGTACGATTGAGGAAGCTGTGAGTTGTTATAACGCAATGGTCCAAGGCGAAACGGTTTATGAACCAAAGGGTGTTCCGGCTGAAGAGCCTGACGCGGTAACGAGGGCTGATCCCAAATACTGTCAGGTTCATCGGAAGGTCTAACATCCAACAGAAAGCTGCTTCACGCTGTGAAGAATCATCGACAAGTGCATGAAGGCAAGGACATTACAAATCCCCCCGCAGAACATTAACAATAACCCACTCCCAGCACACGGGGCCAATCTGGTGACAGCCTATGATAAGGAGGCAGAAAGGGAGGGGGGAAGGTCGACGATGAAGGAGTTCGATGAAGCTCTGGAGCATTGCACCAAGGGAATGGCTAACGTAGTTTTAGCTAACGATGAAGCAAGCGCTAAAGACGTGGAAGACATATACGACGTTGAGGGTGAGGAAACGGACCCAGTCGTAGAATATAGCGCAGTTTCAAAATCTCCAAAGTTCACTTGGTTCTTCGATCAAGTGGGAATCCCAAAAGAAAGCAGAATGGAGATAACTCGGACGATTATAGACATTGCAAGGAGAAATGCAGTATTCTCGCTAAGATGGAGGGGACCCATGGCTAGGCTGGTGAAGAAGTTCCTATCGGAGGTAACTTTCAGCGATGCGGATAGAGCTGTAAGGTTCCCCCATAATAGGCCTATGTATGTAACTGCTAGCGTCAACGGGGTTAGCTTTGTAAGGACTCTTATGGATGGGGGTGCTTCCATCAATATTATGCGAATCAACTCCTTCCATGCGGCTAATATTCCGGAAGAAAGGTTGGTTCCCATGCCCTTGGTAATCTCGGGCTATGACAATCAATCTTCCAAATCCATCGGGCATGTGAACGTTGGGATAGTGATGGAAAATCTGAGTTCCCATATCAAGTTCCATGTAATAGAAAGTGCAACTTCCTATCATTTATTAATAGGGAGAGTGTGGATGCACAACCAAGGGTTAGTTCCTTCAACTTACCATCAATGCGCCAAGGCGAATATTAAGGGGACAGAAGTGACCATTAGGGCTAAGCAGAGGCCTTTCGCTATCGAAGAAGCACACTTAGTGGATGCAGCCTTTTATACAGAGCTCAAAGAGGACGTGCGGGTTCTAACGAGGAGAATGGAGGGAGCATGGGTCCCCTCGATTAGAGAAAGAATGGGGCCTTTGAACGTGCAGAGTAAGGGGATGGGGAGTGGCGAGGGGGAGGGGGAGAGGATCGAGGAAACACATCAGGTGATCCCTCAACCCCAAAACATCTCGAAGAAGCTCAAAGACAGGATGAGGCCTAGAACCGACCCAGCGGAGCATGAGGTCCAACGACAGAGTGTGTTGAGTCGCTTCTCAGGGGAAAAAATTGCTGAGGCTTCCAGAGAAAAGAAGAGGAAGGCCATGGAAATAGCTACCAGCAGGCAATACAAGAAGATTGTCATAGAAGAAGGAAAAGTGGTATATCGCTTATAACGGTGTGAACGGGCGGTCGAAGACACTAAGGATGAGGTTAACTCGGTGTATGAGTGTTTCTTGGTGGATCGATGGGAGCAGTGCATGATGATAGATAACTCCAGCATACAGGAGTTCATAGAAGATGTCGTCGAGGAACCAGACTATATGGCAGATCGACCAAGGCCCCAGGCGTAAGAATTGGATCAGCTTAACTTAGCGAAAAAAGGGGAAGATCTAAGGCTTATCTTTATCTCGAAAGATCTCGGTAAGGAGAAACGGGGAGCCTTAGTTGAACTGATTCAAGAATTCATAGACGTCTTCGCTTGGAAGTACACTGAAATGGAGGGGCTGGATGAGGAAGTGAGCTGCCACAAGCTGGACGTGATGCCTTCAACTATTTCGGTGAAGCAGGCAATGAGGACTTACAAACCTGAACTGGACTTGAAGATTAAGGAGGAGGTCCAACGTTTGTTGGCGAAAGGATTCATCAAACCAATACAACATCCCCTTTGGCTATCTAGCATTGTACCAGTAGGAAAGAAAGATAAGAACCAAATAAGGATTTACGTGGATTTCAGAGATCTGAACAGGGCTTTCCCCAAGGATGAGTTTCCCTTACCCTCCATTGACAGTTTGATAGACGCCACGACCGATCACTAGATGTATAGCTTCATGGATGGATACGTGGGGTACAACCAGATCAAAATGGACCCCACCGACGCAGAGAAAACAGCGTTCAAAACTCCGTTGGGCAACTTCATGTACAAGTTGATGCCATTTGGACTCAAGAACGCTAGAGCTACGTATCAGAGGACAATGATGGCCATTTTTCATGACTTCTTCCACAAATTTGTAGAGTTCTACGTGGACGACCTGGTCATCAAATCAAAGAGGGAGGAGTCCCATCTAAATGATTTAAGAAAGGTGTTTGTTCGGTGCAGGAGGTATAAATTGAGGATGAACCCGTTAAAGTGTGTCTTCGGGGTAACGAGTGGGAAGTTCCTAGGCTTCGTGGTTGATCGACAAGGGGTACAGATGGACCAGGATAAACAGTGGGCAATCTTGGAGATGCCATGTCCAAGAACGGCGAAGGAGCTAAAGAGTTTTCTCGGAAAAGTCTCCTACCTTAGGAGATTTGTGCCTGGATTGGCCGAAATAACACACCCACTGATGCAGCTGTTACGAAAGAACACGAAATTCAGGTGGGAGGAGGTTCACCAAAAGTCTCTTGTTGGGCTGAAGAAACTACTCGTTTCACCTCAAATCATGGTTCCTCCCCAGGCAAGAGTATCGTTGCAGTTATACCTTACATCCACCACGAGGTCCGTTGGAGCTCTGCTAGCACAAGAAGTGGACGGGAAGGAACGGTCGGTTTACTACCTCAGCAGGATCATTCAAGGGCTGGAAGTCAGATACAATAGCTTAGAAAGGCATTGCTTGGCCTTAGTTTTTGTAGCACGAAAACTTAGGCATTATATGCTGTCTTTCACAATTCATATCGTAACTAGATGCGATCCAATTAAGTATTTACTTTCAAGGACTATATTGATTGGTAGGGTAGCTAGATGGTTCCTTATTCTCTCTGAATATGACTTGAAATGTGTGGTTCCTCGTACAATTAAAAGCCAGGCATATGCTGACCTGTTGGCCATCTTCCCTTCAGGAACCTTCGAGCCACCTAGGGAAGATATTACAGGAGATGATTTACAAGCTAATTACCTGCATACAACTGATGAGGAATGGATGATGCAGTTCAATGGATCTTCGGCGAAAAAGAAGGGGGAGCAGGGGTTATTCTTGCAAAAGGGATGGAAGAGATTTGCCTTTCCTATAAACTATATTTCCCTTGCTCCAATAACGAAGCAGAATACGAGGCGTTGGTACTAGGGCTGCTAGAGGCTCTTCGAAGGGGAATTTATTTGCTCTGCATTAAGGGTGACTCAAACTTAGTGATTCAGTAGGTAAACGGAGAATATGCGTTGAAACACATGAGCCTAGCGCCCTATAGAACAATCATTCAAAGGCTCCTCAATCAGTTCCATCGGACCAAGATCAGAAGATATGCTAGAACGATGAACTGCCATCCAGACGCCTATGCCGCTATCGCCCAGAAGATGATAATGAAAACCGATGAGACTATAGTTGTGATCCAACGAAGAATAGATCCTTCGGTAGTACAGTCAATACTACCGATGGAGGAAGAGGCGGGTTGGAGAAGAGATATTAAAAAGCAATTGGAGTCTGGTGAGGGGGCAATGGGGCTAAGAGAGTTGGCCCAATATTTTACAAACCAGGGAAATCTCTATTTCAGAAATACAGGGGGATGGTTGTCAAGATGCGTCGGCCCAGAGGAAGCCGAGCAAAGATTGAGGAAAACGCATGAGGAGCACTGCGAAACGACTGAGATACCTCTATATAGGAGAATTCAAAGGGAGGGGTATTTCTGGACTAGAATGAAACAAGATGCGGCAGAGCTACAACGGAAGTGCGATAAGTGTCAGCTATTCTTCGAGGCAGCTGAGTGCCATTTCATTGAAGCTCAAACGGACTGGAGGCAGTCCTACATCGACTTCATTCAGGAGGGGGTTGTCCCAACGGAGAAAATAGATGCAATGGGTCTGAGGCGAAGGGCTCCAAGGTTCTACGTTCAGGGGGGGCAGCTTTATTGAAAGGGGTACTTTAATAGACCCTTGCGTTGCGTCACGAAGGAAGAAGCAGTGGAGGTCCTCAAATAAGCGCACGATCCAGCACATATAGGAGGGGCCAAATTGTATGACCAGTTGATGACGTTGGGGTATTATTGGCAAACGATGGAGAAAGACTTTGCTGAGTTCGTTCGAAAATGTAAGGCTTGCCAACTTCATGGGAATATGATCCATGCCCCATCGGTAGACTTACACTCCCTATCAACACCCTATCCATTTCATACTTGGGCGTTCGACCTAGTGGGGGCAATACACCCCTCTTCGAGAGGCAAGATATGGATACTAGTAGCAACAGAATGTTTTACAAAATAGGCCGAGGCGATACCACTCATAAGAGCAACGACTGGGGTGGTGAGCAACTTCATCAGAGAATACATCATTTGCCGTTTTAGGATCCCAAAGGTTATCCTCTCAGATAACGGGACCCCCTTCGTCAATTCCGAAGTAACAATGCTCACGGACAAGTAATCTATTGTTCATCACACTTTAACGGTGGCATACCCAAAGGGAAATGGTCATGCCGAAGCAACTAACAAAACCTTGGTTAATATTTTGTCCAAAATAATGGAAGACTTTCCAGGGGCGTGGGATGACAAGATACCAGCTGTCTTGTGGGCCTATCGAACAACTAAGCGAAAACCCACAGGATACACGCCGTTCTCTCTTGTTTATGGGGCCGAGGCAATCCTCCCAGTAGAATTGGAAGTTCCCTCTGCTCGTTATGCTTTGCGAAATAGCATGCTCCCTCAAAGTAGGCATGTACAGCTGGAAGCGTTGGATGAACATAGAAATAATTCGATGCATCACTTCCAAATATATACGAAATAACTCTCCAGGGCATACGATAACTTGGTGAGACCAAGGAAGTTCGCGGAGGGAGACCTCGTATTAAAAGCTGCAGTAAAGCACATCAGGGGGCTTCCTCTACCGAAGTTCACAGCCAACTAGGAGGGACCTTTCATTATGAAGGAAGCACATGACTCAGGTTATTGTTTAATTTCAAAGTTAGAAGAAGATAAGCCATTTAAGATTAACAATAAATGGCTGAAGGTTTATCATGTGTAAACGTTCAAGTTCGAACCGATGTCATGACTGGATATTGTTATAAATATACAAGTTTCGGGTTACAATTTGAACATAATGATAGAATTGCAGAAATATAGAACTCTATAGCATACAACAACAGTCAGAACACACGAAGGGATTACAAAGTATATATTCTTCATTCATAAACAATAGAGCATTACAAACAAATTTGTTTTGGGAACTATCGCCAAAGAATTACATAGATAAAAGAAAATGGAGTATCTATATACAAGAGGCAACTAATCTAAAAGAAACGATAAATCTGAGGCAGAGAAAAAATCTCCAGGAAGGCCCGAAGAAGCTGCTGTGAAAGACCGTTGGGCATTAATAGAAACCTCCAGTCTCGTTTGCACTTGTGTACGTTCGATGAGGAGTCTTTCGCATTTCAGTTTGACCAGACACAAAGCTTCTTCGGCATCCTTTACCTCTTGATCCACTACTTCCAAAAGGGGTGCCAATGCGACCAACCTAGCTTCCTCAGCCTGTTGGTCCTCCTGGTGCTTTCGTAAAACTTCCCTCTGGCCAATCAGTTGCTGGTTCTTTAAAGTCTTCAAGTGTGTTATAAGCCAGTGAAAACGGAAGCCATCACGCTCCAACTCCCTCAGGAAACCCAGAAATTGGTTAAGTAGGGATCGGGTAACGCTTGCCGTAGGAGTACTGGTAATTTCATCAATAACTATCACCATGCCTTGAAGTCTGTGACTCATCACGTGAATATTGGAACGCAGACAATCCAGTGTGAAGGTCTCAGGGTGACGATTCACTAGTCGTTCGATCACCAAACGGTGGTTGACAGGCATTTGAGGGGACTGCCGAAGCACCATCAAGCAGAAGGCGTGAGGAGCCAGGTCAGGAAGAGGGAGTTCGCACCCAGATTCACTCTCCGCTGCAACACCAGATCATCATGACCAGAATTTTCCAAAGAAGCAGGTTCCCGATGGGGGGAGGCCATAGGCGAAAGAACTGGTAGAGAATTTTCCCGAGAAATCTGAAAAGAAATAGAGGGCATGATGAACTTATGGAAAATCTTAACAAGCGTTTCGTTGTTAAGTCACCGTTATAAGGTGGAATTTATGAAAAATCTTAACAAGTGTTTTCGTTGTTAAGTCACCATTATAAGGTGGAGTTTATGAAAAATCATAACAAGCGTTTCGTTGTTAAGTCACCATTATAAGGTGGAGTTTATGAAAAATCTTAAAAAGCGTTTTCGTTGTTAAGTCACCGTTATAAGGTGGGGTTTATGAAAACTCTTAACAAGCATTTTCGTTGTTAAGTCACCGTTATAAGGTGGAGTTTATGGAAAACCTTGACAAGCGTTTTCGTTGTTAAGTCACCGTTATAAGGTGGAGTTTATGAAACAATCTTAACAAGAGTTTACAAAAATACCTCAGTAACTACAGGGGTAAGAACAGAAGCCATAACGGGGTCCCTGAATGCAGAAGCCTCAACGCTTGGCAAAACTCCCTCACCTACATAAGGCACTAGGGCCAGCATAGCGGGTTCATCGAGAGAAGATGACGGGCTCCCAAATAAGGACCCAGCACAAAGGGGTGCAGAAGCACCACTATGCTGGATAGTAGCACCAACATCGGCCTCGACTGAAGTAGAACCACCAGGATAACTAGGTGGTACAAGATCAGGAGAAAACTGTGACATAAGGGCAAGTGTTAGCAAAGAAGAACAAAGCACACAAAACACAAGGTATCTCTACATACTACTTACCTCAGTTATGATGTTAAAGAGGGGAATGGTGGTCAGAGGTCTCATCAGCACCGTTGGAAGAAGAACGTTTGCTAACAACGAAGATATTTCAACCTGGGGCACATAAAAACATCTCACTGTTCAGCAACAAACGTAAGTCAAACGGATGGAACCGAAAAAATGCTATAACAAATAAGTCATAAAGGAAAGCATACCTCAGACTCACTTTCCTCCACAAGAATGATGGGCAGAGGAACCTCAGGTGAAGTGCGTAAGTCAGAGGGGACTGATAGTGTTACCTCGGGTTGTGTTACCTCTGGGGGCGAGGAATCACTCCCAGGCTCAGTGGTATCACCTCCCACAATAACTTCCTTAGCACGTTGAGAGCTTGACCGACGAGAATAAGTGAGCCCCGTCATGGGAGAACGGGGAAGGGTCATCTCGGTACGAGAAGCAGCGAAACGGCCCCCCACAAAAGGGCTCGAGGGAGGACTAGAGGGATCTGGTCTTTCTATTTCAACTCCCTACACCACAGTTGTAAAAAAAATATATAAGTAAAAACAGTCGTCCTTAAGCAAAAAAAAAAGAGATAATAACTAAATCATGCATACATACCTCGGATTCAAAATGAGAATGAGAAGACAGGACCACGGGCGAAGAAGGAGGAGTAACAGCAACAGAAGGGGTAGGAGTGGAATGCACCTCAAGGGTTTGATGCACCTCAAGAGTTCGCTTTTTCTAGGACTTAGTGCCTAGAGTTTTCTTCCTCGATCCCGCTGCACCGGTACTGACCCCTCGAGGAACCCTGGAGCTCTTTCTCCTTCTAGACGTTGGCTCTGCAGGATCAACCACCACCGTGGGGAAAGCAACGAAAGAAGGAACAACGACGGCATGCCGTTGATACTCGGCATTTATTCGATCTATTTTTGCTTGGGCCTCCCTCCTTACACGCTCAGCCATCTCAGTAGGCATGGGAGGTGGAACGGAGGCTATGGGAAGGGCTGCCACGGGAGTTTGGGGCTTCTGGGACTTTGATTTCGACTTTGATGTCCCATTCTTGGCCGTTTTTACCTTCTTGGCAGGTGGTTGAAAAGGCCCCTCGTTGGTAGTAGCTTCGGTAGAGGGGGCAGCCTTCTTCTGAGCAGCTGGAGTTTTGGGTTTTGGCGTGGCAACTGGGACCATGGGACAAAGTGGGGGAAGCTTGGTGGGAGGTTCTTTAAGGGTTAAACTCAGAGGAAATTCTATCCCAAGTACAGAGTTGCCTTTCAGCCCCAACTCTAAGGCAGAAAATGAGGAAACGGGGGGATACACCGGATCCCCCTCAACGAACTCAGCAATTTCAGCTAGTTGCCTCGGCCAGTACTTTGTGGAAAACAAAGGGGTCATATCCCCATGCCTAGTAATACTGGGGATGGTGACACGCCCAGCCATGGCTGAACATATCCCCCACGCAGCGGTTGAAGAAAACAGAGAACATGCCTCGCTAAAGGAGACCTTGGGATTTGATGATTGAAACACTGGACGTGGCGCCCCTTGGTCAAACCCAAACTGGCGGCTACATCGGTTGGGATTATAATGCTCTCTAGTAGGGGTGGCCGTGGGTCGGGCCTGGGCAGGCTCGGTCGGGCTCGGGCCGGGCTTGAAAATTTTAGTGCTATCCCAAGCCCGGTCGGGCCTAGATCGGGCCTTATTATGTAATCCCAAGCCCGCCCATATTTGAAAGCTCTTTAGCCAGGCCCGCCCAATCGGGCCTTGTTATGTTAATTAAAAGATTTTTTAAAAAATTAAAATACCTATTTTTTTATTTAAAGACCAATTTTTTTAATTAAAAATCTGTTTTAAACTCCATGTATTACAAAGTCCATGTATAAAGTTTTCCACTCTACATGAAAAGACTTGATATACGTTTTTATATTTATAAAAGTTCCCCCCCCCCATATATATATATATATATTCTCAGGCCTCGAGCCGGGCCGGGCTGGGCCTCATCGGGCTTAAGAACTCATGCCCAAGCCCGCCCGAAAAAAAATCGGGCCTATAAAATTTTGCCAGGCCCGCTCTTCCGGCCTATTCACCTTACCCAAGCCCTATTTTTTTATTGGGCGGGTTGGGCGGGCTTGGCGGGCCTCGGGCCTATGGCCACCCCTACTCGCTAGTATATCCCCACTTTGTGTAGGAAGGCAGATATCCTGGAAAAACAAAAGGACCACGGCAAGCAAGGGATCCTCAATATCGGGAGAAGGGGCCTGTATCACTCTGGCTTCATGATGAAAAAATTCACAAGTGTGAAAGAAGACCTCCTCCTGATAAGGCCTCATGACGAAGTTCTCAAAATGGTCAATCACAGAAATCAGCTCCTTTTGTCTTTATCTCCTGTGATAAATAAAGGACCGTGGAGGCAGAATTATTTCCCCCGAAGGAGGACTGTTGGTCTTGGCCGCTACGGCAGGAAAGCGAAAGTAAAGGAAGCCGGTTAGAAGGATGCCGTTGGAAAAATTGGCCAAGTTATAACGAACAAGTGACCGTTCCATGTCGAACAAAGTCCTATCCAGCCACGTGTAAAGGGACCCCAAGGCAATTGCAGCCAGTGGAAGTTTTATACCTCGGTTTATACCTCGGGCCAAACGAAGGGACATATTAATAAGGTCCCTTCGTGGTTGGTAATTGGGTTTGCCCGTTAAAAAGAAATGGGAGAGAATCACAAGAATATAGGCAGGAAGCTCCAACGGCGTACCTTGACCAGGGGCACTTGATAAGGAACTGCCTTCACCAGAACCTTTGAAGAAATAATTGATCAAGGGAGAGAAAGTAGCTTTGTTGGAAGAATCGATACAGCTTCGGCATATGCGATCCAACTCCAAACGATCTGCAGTCTCTTGAGCATCAAGAGCCTCATCGGTATAAGGCTCATGGCCTGTTGCATCGAGGCCCAGGAGCTTGCACACGTCCTCCAAAGTTATAGTGAACTCGCCCCACGCAGCGATGAACGTATGAGTAGTCATGTTCCATCGAGAGACCAAGACAAGAAGGGCAACATTATTCTTTGAGAGAGTGAACTCACCAAACCATTTAGCCCGTTGCAGCCTAATCTTGGTGAGGATATCAGCATAGGAACTCTGCATGTGGGAGTTCCAGGCAGCAAAGTGGGCGGGGGATCCCCCCGGGTGCTTCGAAATCAATGTGGGACCATGGAAAGTCTTCTCGCTCCAAGAAAAATCTGAGAGTTCCTTCTGAGGGCAGAAAGCCCCACTTAGACGATTCTTCGCCCTCATCACCCAGCAGTAGGGCGTCAAACTTAGAAGAAAAACAGACAGTCTTACAGGCAACAGCAAAGTCATCACCCTCCCCAAAAATAGGAGAGCGATGATAAAACCTCAGCTATTCCTGGCGGGCAGCATCCAGGGCGGAGGCAGTAGTGGTGGCGGCAGACGGAACACTGGTGGCAGACACGATGGGGTTGCTTGAAGACGCCATGGCAAATAATGACACAGTAACAGAAAAAGCTTTGAGAAAGAAGGGATTGAGAGCGAGAATGGAGAAACACGATCACAAGTGGTGGTATAGAAGGTGAACAAGAAGCTTAGTAACAATAAAGCTTTCGCAACAATGAAGCTTTTGCAACAATGGAGTTTTAGCAACAATGGAGTTTTTCTCTCTCTCTCTCTAAAAAAGAAACGCAAGTCTGAAGAAGATAATAACAGAGTAAGAAAAATAAAAGAGAAGGTTCAAGTGTTTTGGATATGGCTGTTTGAAAATTTTGGGGTTGTCGTTTCAGTCTCCCACCATCACACGTGCAAGGCCGCCTACAATCATTTCCAATGAACATGTGGCACCTTGGGAAGTGCTTTGACAGTTGAGAGGACTGCGCCACGTCATTTACGAAGTGACGTCTGGGGAACACTAACCGTTTCCTTCCTATACAAGCTTGAGTTTTGGCGCCAATGAAATTTCTTATCAGACATATCTAATAAGACCCCCAATGAAGAAGATGTCCCAACGGTTCTGAATAAAGGAGAAAAGGCTTGAATCTTTTCACACAAAGAAAGTTCCATCGGTTTGAGACATTTCGTGCAGACATTTCTTGTTCCAACAAATCTCTCCACGAGGGGGAAAATGTAAAGGGGGCTTGAAGGTAATCCTAAGATTAGGGACCAATCCCCAAATTAGCAACAGGGTTTGAGATTAAGCAACCGAGGCAGCTCAAGCATGGCAACTCAACAAGGCATCTTGGCGAGGCAGCTTATATTTTAGCTTGATTGTATTAGTCATACTGTATTTTCATTATTGATGACTGTAAGCTTTAACGGTTTTAATGGCATAACGATAATAATAAATCAGTTTGTGTGAGGTCAAACGGTACTTATGAGAGACCAGGCTTGGCAGGGCCTGGGAGAGCTTTCATGCTCTATCGAATGACCTCACCGTGGGAACTTTAGAGGGACTTGGTTTGGAGGATTGAGAAGTGAGGCACCGTTGGGGCTTGCCCTGACCATCTTAGATACACCTGGTAAAACACCGAAGGACCCTGACTGTGGAACCTCGGGCGAAGCAGTTTTGAGTTCTATCGGGCGATGAGTCATAAGCCAAACAAACCTCCACTTAATGTCACACCTACTGTATGTGATGTCACTAGCCAAATAAACAATGTCAGACATACACTTGAGTAAACCACCGTGGTATTCGGGGCTGTCAGACAGTTGGTGAGCCACCTCTACGACCATAGTCCCCTGACATACAGTAGTTAGGCAAAAAGTCATGTCTTGGCATTTAATGATTATGACGTAGAAACAACTAGTGCATCAGGAATTTAATGTCGTGACATAAAGTATGAGGGATGTCTTTTCATAGTCTTTAATGACTGAGTTGCCTCGGGGATGGTGTGGGGAGCTATTTAAGGACCCCAACCACCTCTGAGGAGAGGATGATCCTTTTTTAGAGTTGGAGAGAGTTATTACAAACCAGAGAGTTTTACTCACCCACCATTGTCATTTATTACGGAGCTTGAGGGTTTTTGGTGTGTTTTCTACCTGCCTACTAGGGTGTACCTAGGGTGCTTACTTCTCTCTCCCTCTAGCTGAGCTACTTCTATAGCTCATTACTATTTCCTGAGTTAGACACGAGAGCTTTGTGAGTTTAAGATGAGTCTATCTTCAATGGGTTCATGTTTGCATATTCTATCATTAATCCAAAGCTTTAGCCAATTAACTTGTCATTACCATACTCAATAGGGGTTACGCCTCCATATATAATCTAAAGAACCCTCCTACACTATCTATCTATCTATCTATCTATCTATCTCTATCTCTATCTATCTTTATCTATCTATCTCTCTAATTTCTAGAATGTTTCCTCTTCCTCAAGCTCCTCCCACCATTCCACCACCATATCTCCACCTTATGCCACCATATTTTACTAGTATTCCACCATATTTAATCCTAATACACCCATTTCCACCATTATTATGTAGGGCTGTGAAATTTGGTGTGATTATTGGGGGGGTGAGGAAGAAGAATAGAATATTTATGGAGCTTGAAGGGGGTTTTCTTAGAGCTTTCATGGAGACAATCTTTGTGGAGATAGGCAACCTCCTTGAGGCCACCTTACGAGGTGGGGCGTTGTCATCACCTTCTTTTTCTTCTTCCATCATTTTTGGGGCTTCATTTGATACAGGAAAAACTATACACTTTAGTATAAAAACTCTATTTTTCCGTAGTGTTGGTCAGGTGGTTAGAGTTTGTAAGAGCAAGATGCATTCATGAGTTAAGAATGACATTTCTTATGATTTGTGAAAATGGGTTTTAAAAATAAAGGATTTCAATGGTTTTGGGCAAAATGATATTTCAATAAAAACATGGTGTTTAAACATTTTTATGGAATAAAATATTAGAAGAATGTTTATTTTGTTGGGAATAGTTTGTGAACAAATGCTTTAAAGTTTTCTTGTGAAAAAATGGATTTTTTGTAAAGATAGACATTTACTCAAGTTTTGGAGAAATAAAAATGTCTTTTAGCTTGAAAATTATGCTTATGCTAATATTGTGAAGTTTCTATAATACACTATATATTAGACCCATTTAATAGGATTTTTGGACTTAAAAACCATATTTTCATGAGTATAAACTTGTAGTATTTTGATATTGAATATATAAACAAGTTGAATGAGGGTTCTAATGGGCTTAAACATGATTTAAATGAAAATAGAAATTGCATTATTTAAGGTGTGTAAAAAAGGGTGGAAAATGTAATAAGTGTATAGTTTTAAGACTACATGCATTAATGAGGAAACATGATGTTTTTCTTATAAAGTAGTCTTTAAAGGTCTAATGATTTCTTGAAAAAGAAACTAATGAAATAAAGATGTTTTCAACTTGAGAAGAATATTACTCTAAAATGATAAAAAAAAAAAAGTTCTAGTGTTAAAAACACGTGTGGGTAACTTAATGGTGTTTTGAAAAATAGTACTTGTGAAAATAAAGGAAGAGACATGTTTGAAAACAAATGGGTAAAATGATAATTTTACATAAAGTGAACATTTTTATGAAATAAAAAAGTTGGAAATTTTAAAAAATGTGTTACACAAAAAGGGTCCTAGTGAACATGATTTGGGAATAAAATTAATGTTAGAGTAAAAAGGACAAGAAATGATGATTTTAAAGTGTAACACGCTTCGACCGAAAAAAAAAAGAAAAAGAGAAATAATGTGGACATTTGTAAAATATTAAAACACATTAATAAAGACTCGGATGACACCAAAAGTATAAAGGAGGGCCTGGATCCTTGGGGTGAAAGATCAAAAATCACTGGCCAGAACATATGATAGAATAGTCGATGGTGTGGAGCCCGTTAAAGTATGCGGATATTGGAAGATTCTAAGAAAAATAATGAAAATGGAACATGTCAAAAAATACGTTGTATGGTGAATACGTGAAAAGACAGCCTAAATTGAATGAATCAATGAATGTTTCAGTAAAGGATAAAGTGGACAAGTAATGTGAAAATTGATTAATGTCCATAAATTAAAGGAATGGTAAGGTGAAGGAATTAAATGGGTAGCTAAACAACCTAAGGAGGTTTAACCCATAATTAACACAAGGGTTTGCTTGTGAAAGGTTTTCAAAGGAAAAATAAGTGTTTTCTAACACGAGATTTGCGTGTGTTGAAAGGGTGGTTTTTAATGAAAATACTAACGTGGATTGGTACAGTAAAAGTGGGTAATTTCGGTGAAAGAAATTATTTTCCTTAAACAAGGTGTATTTGTTTTAAGTATTTTACCGGGTGTGTTAAATCAAGGAATAAATGTCAACTCATGTAAAAGGAAAATTCTTTTACAAGATTAAGGTAAATTAATCGGGTAAGTAATGGTTTTGGAATAAAAATGGTTTCATACATGTGTGCGTGTGTGTGTGTGTGTGGTAGGTGCATGTGCACATAGATGTAACGTGTTAATGCCTTCTTTCTATCATTCGATTCTATACTACACTCTTGTATTTTTCCATTGGGTATTTGTCTCATTCCCTCATCTTTGTTACTGCAAGTTGGGTACGGTCTCATATTTTGAGAGCATTGTATAGGTAAGTATCTCTTTTTATTTTTACGTTAGTAGCTCTGTATGCTTAGATTCTGGGGATGCTTCCCACCGGTCCCTCACGTAGCTTGATTTTAATGGAAATCGCATGCTAAACAAGTAAAATGTTAAATAAATAAAATTGGACTAGTAACATTATATAGGTTGTTTCATTGCACTTCGTACCTAATGCTCGGATGGGACCGGGTTGACCACGGGTGACCCATAAATTCGGGTCGGATGTTACACAAGGCATATGCATTTAACTTATAACCATATGTAATGGGAAATGGGTCAACTTATTTGATGTTTCAAGAAGTTGGGGGTTTAATGTTTTCAATTATGTTGTTTACGCTTCCCAAAGCATTGATATTTATTTATTAGTTACACTATGTCATTGTATAAGGGTTTCACTTCATCATTTGTGTTTACATTAAATATTATGAGTTTTAAATAACTTTTTCTATCTTGATAAGCATCAAGAGTCCTTTGGTAGGAGTTTATAGTTCTTCATTGTTATTCAACTCTGATTTGTTTTCTGATAAGGTACGTCATTTCATACCTCCTTTTGATCTTTTTCGTGTATTTAACTTTTGACAGATGGTTTTTCTTTTACTATAAAAAACACAAAGTATTTAAGTTGAAATCAATCCTTGTGTTCTTGGTGATTTCCTTCCTCTAATTATTTAGTCAGTCGCTCTTAACTTTTTGAGTAGTTTGTTAATGCCAAAGTATGTTAGAAAATCTTTAAGGAGTTTAGTAGGTATGTGGAGAAAGAAAACTGTAGAATTAGGGAAGAAGTCGGGGACTTTCTAAGGCCGAACCCTATTAGAGTTGTTTACCCCTAGACCTCTTGAACTAAAGGACCATTTAGGGTTTGTAGTTGTCCAACCAAGAGTGTCAAGCCCCTTTTTAGACCAATGGTTAGTCATCGTCCTGATGCTTCTGCCATAGGTAGTAACACTATGAGTTATCATGAGGATTCATTTAAGATTGCTATGAATGCTAAGTTAACATCCAAGAGTAGTTATGACCCCTTACTTGCCGAATATTCCTGTAGAACTAAGACTAGGAATATTCTTTCCGACTTAGAGATTGTGGCTAAAAGTTCTTTATTTTGAAAGATAATCGAAAGTTCGATTGATCAATAAAGTCTTTGTAAGAGGCAATTCAATCATCCTAAGGCCTAGGGAAATATAATCAATGAAATAGATAACTTTGTAACTTGGATTTCTTCATATATTAGACCTTTGGGAATAGTCCATTATGACCAAGGAAGAGTCGAGATTAAGAACCATTGTGAAAAATAATGAAATCTACAACAACCAAATCGGAACACACTGTCAGAGCTAGATCGATCCAGATTAGGTCCGAATTGATCCGAAAAAGGTTGAATCGATTCATCCCTATATCTCATTTTCTTCGCCTCGGTTCCTCCATTAACATTGAAAAAATGGATATAAATTCCTCAAAACTTCACCAAACTCCATGAACTTTGTTAAAGGCTATAACCCATGTAAATACATAATTCTTACTGGTAAAAAATATTACATCCCCTCAAAAACTATTCCATGTACATCAATTAAATAAACAATTAAAAAAACTAATTATTTCAACCAAATCAAATCTATGAAGAAAATAACAACAGGTAAAGCACCGTAGAATCAAATCACACAAAATAGCATTCATGTGACCATGATGGAAAGGATATACATTGGAATCTCTACAAAACCATATTAGTACAATACAATATACAAAGTGTTAGGCTTTACTCATACAACCATTTGTAAAACATTTTACTATTGATTAACAAAGAAATTGTTTTATTCATTTTGATATAAGAATCAAGTTTGTGAGAATGCCTTATATTTTTTTAAATGATTTATTTCATTTAATGTCGGTCAATAGAGCTTAGTAGGAATTATAGTGAGTTGGATTTGGGATGATCACAAGGAGATTGGAATTCCAGTTGGCACTATTGAAATGTTCACAACCTAGATATGGAATTGGAATCCTATAGGAATGGGTGCGACATAATCCTAGTATTTCATATCAAACTACGAGTAACCGATGATGGTTCGGGAACTTACGAGATAGTTCAATAGAGGATTGTGATTGGTACATCCTATGAATGTATTGAACATGACCACTCATGAAATTAGAGTATGTGGGTTATCTTGATTCGATTCAAGAAATCTCACACCATTTACCTTTTTAATCTCAAGAATTATGAGTTTTTTATATAATTAAATTGGAGTGCAGTCATAATTATTTAGTGGAATTAATTATGGTTTGATAAAGAAAGGAAAGAAATTACGATAATTTTAACTGGGTATTTTCAAGTATTTATTTGAAGATAATTTTATTGTCTATCTTGGGTTCTTGGTGTAGTCGTAATTCCCAAGTAGTTAGGCTCAGATGCTCAAGAAATCGAGTTTAGCTCAACCCACCTTTTATACTTGCATATAAAGGTCTGGGAATGGGTGTTAGAACATTATTTAACACATTAGGGTTTAATAAGCGTAAGAAAAGTAATGTTCACGTTTTTGTGAAGAGGCATAGAGAGAGACCACCATATCTCACTCTTAAGGATGAGTTTTCATCTCAAAAGATTCCCACACACTTACATAGATTTGGGGAGGATCATACACTATTAGAATCAATCTTTTTATAAGGTTGATCAAGCTTTTGGATATTCAAAACAAGATAGCCCCGTTATCATCAAATACTTTTCTCCACATCGAATCACAACGAGATTCGCAAAGGTATTGTATTCTAAACCCTAGGTTTGTTCTTCAAACCTTGTTGTCATTTTCCCATTTTTTCATTGATTAATCAAGGTTCCATGGCTAAAAATTTGTATTCTGCATAGATCAATCCTCATCAATTGGTATAAAAGTCCTTGGTTTAGATTATTCATTCATTGGAAAGGTCCATGTTGTCTAAATAAGAAAATTCTAGTTTTTCATGTTGTGGGAATGCTATATCTTCATGTATGATTTTGTAATAACATGGTTTTGTACATGTTATTCGTATATAATCCTTCCATCATGGTTATACATTTATTTTCTCTGTGACCGGACCCTACGGTGGTGTATCTGTAGTTTTTTTCCGTCTCTTGATTTGATATGGTTGTAAAAATTAAAGTTTTCTAAATATTTCATTATCGATATTTGTGGAGGCTATGGAGAGTGTTGTAATGTTTTCAACCACTTAGAATCATGTATTAGGGTTGGTTTTAGTGTTTGGCAAAGTATCGTGAAGTTTCGAGTTGGCTGTGTAGATTTTTTCACGTAAACCTGGGAGGAAGAAGAGCACCAGACTTGGGAGGGTCAATCGATCGACCCCACCCCACCCATCGATCGATCGATACCTCCGTGGTCAACATATTAGCTTGCCTTATGGGGCAATTTTCAGCGGTTGTTTCGTGGTAGTTCTTCTCCAAAATTGCTCTTGACATTAGAGGATGATATTCCAATGATCAAGACCCTCAATAACTCTCTTTTATGAAGAAATCTACTTCAAGTTGGAAATTTTCCCATAAGGAAATCTTTTACAAGAAAAAATCTTATATTTGACGAAGACCACTTCAAGTTGGACTCTTGCCCATAAGGAAATCTTCTTTAATAAGGATTCTTTTGCATGAAGAGTTTTACTTCATGTATAAGTCTAGGCCGTGGTGGAAAGGGCATTTAATGTATTTTCATTATTTATTGCTTTTACTTATTTAATTGCTTATGTCTCATTATTTTATTTTGTTTCATAACTCGTGTGCTAATTAAATGAAAATTTTGGAACACCCGATTTTATGGACAACATCGATTATTATTTTGAGACTAGCCTAGATTATCGATTTTTCTGAAAATTTGTGTTGTGTTTTATTCTTTATTAAATTGAATTAAATCGGGGATGTTAAATTTGAAGGTATGAATTTGGAATTCAGGTCTTAGGAATTTTAATTTTGGAAAATTTAAATTATACTTTAAAAAAAATAGAATCAGATCAAGATATTTAATTCACATAAGTAAATTTTGGAAATTATCATGAATTAAATTCAGTCTTTTAGAATTGAATAAATATTTTCAAAACCTTCAAGATATAAAATACTAAATGGGAGAGGGGTTTCAACAGAAGCCCCGCGGTCTCCGTCGGTGTTTTAATTATTCAAGGATGCAATGAATTCCTCACGTCAGCTAGTCTGGCCTTCCAACAGCACTAAGGATAAAGTAAAACTCTTAAGTGATAATTTTGAGATATAGAATGTGAGTGAGTTCGATCCCCCCAATAAGGAAGTTCATCATAAGCGGAATTTATTTCGAAGAATGAACCGTGGTACACGCTTAGACACTGCTTTTGATATCCTTCCTACGGGAGTCACTGTTATTTGGAGTGAGACCAAAAGTCAATGACTATTCAATTATGTTGGACAGAGGTTCCTGAACTATTCGGGTACATAATTGAAAGACATAGGTTTGTCTAGTTCAAGGTGAGGTTATTTAATCTCTGAACGAGAAATCTTACTCCATAAAGAAACTAGGATGTCAAGTGAGTTTTTACTTTAAAATGGTGGTGAGGGAGCCACTTTAAAATTAAAACAAAGCTAAATTCTCATTTTTAATTTTGAAATTAATTCTCTTCTCCAAATATATGATTCTCGAATTTCAAGATGGGATCTTCATTCAACCCACTTGCTTCAATCTTAAAGGATAACAAACTTACTGGAATGAACAATATTGTCTGGAAAGGAAACCTATACATTGTCCTAGCTGCTGAGGACTTTACGTTTATCTTAATGAAAACCTACCCCGCAAAGAAAAAGGAAGGGTCGCCCTAAAGGGATGTCCCAGCCTACCAGAGGTGGAAAAAAGTTAATCAAAATGGCTCGCTATTACATATTAGCCCTATGTTTAATTTGTTATGAAACCATCATCAGCACAAGTCCACTCCTTATGACATGATTTTGAACCTCGAGGATATGTTTGAGGATCAATATCATGCCAAAAGGTTAGAATTAACAAGGTTAGATGTTATGGCAAGGTTAGATGCTATGAAAAGGTTGGTCAACACTTATATTCCTGAGGGTACTCCCGTACGCAAGCACATCCTAAAGAAGATGTCCATCTTTGAAAAACAAAAAGTACTTGGATCTGACATCGATGGGGAAACCTAAATTGATTTAGTGCTCCAATCACTACCAGAGCCCTTTAAATAGTTTCATATAAACTATTTTATGAACAAGTTTGATTACTCTTTGGCGCAACTACAAGCACAAATTTCTAAATAGCGTCAATTTGTATGTTTTGGCATTATTTCGAATATAAACAACTTTGAGTCATAAGATAGTCTTTTTGTAATGTGATTCCCTTAAGCCTATGACGTTGTGATAAAGATGTAGAGGCCAAGCTTCAAAGATAGATCATGCCGCAGTTTTGGTGCACGTTTTAAGTCTTCACATGGATTTTCAAGATTTTCTCAAGTATGAATGCATAATGGTTTATTGTTCTCAAAATTTTTATAAGGATGTTATTTTTTTTAAAACTGTTTTTGAAATGATTTTTATAAATATTTTCTGAGTTAAAACGAATTTAGAGTCGTATGAACTAAGTCTTACACTCCATCTAGTTCATACGAGTTTTTACCCCATTCAAATGACATTATGCTATCCTTCGAACGACATAGCATTCTCGTTCAAACGAGATGCTAATTTCGTTCAAACGACATGATGTTTTCGTTCGAATGACGTTCAGCCTCAGAAATTGTGTTTTATTATTTAAGGAATCTTTTACTCAAAAAAATGTGTGCATAACAGTACAGAAAAATATATGTTTTCTACAAATTATTTACCAAGGTTTTCCAAAGCTAAAATTATAAACATCCTTCTTTATTTTAAGATCCGAGTTTTCACAATCCATATGTAATAGAGATCTTGGTTTGGATCACTATTTGATTCTTCCATCATTTCAAGAATTGTGTTCGTGCAGTGGACTCCATATGTGTTGATTGCTGTGAAAAAGTGGTGGACTCTGTGTTCTGAATCTTAGATGGTTCTCGAGTTGTATCAGTGGATACCGAGGCATACATGGACTCGTGTATTGTGGACCTGGCTTAGGTGGACTCTACGTTGCACTATGGAGGAGCGGTAACAGAGAATAAGAGGCATCAAATCTTATGGTGATCAAGTCATTGAGTAAGACTGTATTCTTCCTTTGTAATTTTTGTATCATAGTGATTATCTGGCCAGAGTCATCTGAGGTTTTTTTCTAAGTGGTTTCCTCATACATCGGCATTGTGAACTTGCTTTACTTTATCTGTGTAATCTCACTAGATGCATGTTTAGGATTAAGAAGATAAAATTGAGTTAATTAATTTGGTTCACAAAATTAGTGCATAATAAAATTGGAATTTTTTTGAAAAGATTGTATTTGCCTAAAGCACATACACATAAGGCCCTCATTAATAACTACTTAAAGAACTCTAAATTGTGGAGAATATCAATAGGCATAAAAGTGTGGTTCAGGTTGCTGAAAAAGTCCCATTAACTTCTATTCCTAATGGAAAGAAGAAGAACAAAGGCATGTCTCAGGGACAACCTAAAGTTGTCAAGAAAAATTTTAAGTCATAGGGAGGAGGTAAGAAGCTGGTAGGTGGATATTACAACTGCAAATAGAAAGAACACTGGAAGAAGCAATGACCCATCTTCTTCACAAGGAATAATGGAAATGGAAATTTCTCCTATAGCATTGAGATATGTTTTGTAGTAAAATCTACCAGAAGCTGGTGTGTAGATTCGGAATCCACTAATCATGTTTGCAATGGTTCCAAGTAATCAGGGAGCTTAGTGATGGAAAGATGAATCTTCTCACAGGTAACCATCATAAGGCAGCAGTAGTAGCAGTAGAAAATTTAGTTTTAAATTTGGGTGAAGACAGTAAGTTAATATTGGTAGATTATTTTTATGTTCCTGATATTAAAAGAAATTTAAGTTCTTTTTCTAAACTTATGATGGATGGTTATTTGGTTTATTTTAATAAAGGAGTTTTTATCAAAAATGGCAAATCTCTTATCTGTTTTGAAACGTTGGAAAATAATCTTTATATTATAATACATATATCACCACTTCTACTTAATACTGAATTGAATAACTCAAATGGAAATAACCTAAGGAGAAAGTAACATTCAAAGTTGAACCATACATATATTTGTACCTTTTGGTTAGGTCGTATCAATCTAAAAAGATAGAAAGACTGGTTTCAAATGGCCAATTGAACTCAATGGAATTGCAGGCACTTAGAGATTTTGAATCCTACTTAGAGGTGAAAATGAACAAGAGGTCGTTTACGGCTAAAGGGTATAGAGCCAAAGATGTGTTGGAAGGTTCATTCTTATTTATGTTGGCCTATGACTATTCGACAAATAAGTGGTTATAAGTATTTCATCATCTTCATAAATGATTACTTGAGGTATGGATGTGTTTACCTTATGCACCACAAGTCTGAAGCTTTTGATAATTTCAAAGAGTATTAGGCTGAGGTGGAGCATAGGCATAGTAAACTAATCCATACTTTACGATCTAATCGTGAAGAGGAATACCTCTTGGAAGAGTTCAGGAAAAACTTATCATGTATGGGTATTACAACCCAATTTTCTACACCAAGCACTCCTCAGTAAAATAGTGTAGCAAAAAGAAGGAATATGAATCTTTTCGATATGGGTAGTGTTAGGGCTCTAAACTAAAATTAAAGGTTCATTAGAGAATTTTCATATGTTCATTTAATAAGAATCTTCAAAAGTAATTTTGACATCATATTATAAATATATTTATTGATAGTTGTCTTTTATCCTACGTAGTAGATGGTTTGGTGTGTAGAGTTTGGCTTACGCATGGAAGATCAGATCATCAGTTCTTGTAGAATATAAGTATGGTTCAAAATCTTAGATGAGCATGGACAAACCATTAGTAGGATTGTAGCACAATATTTTAATAGGTCTATCTTGATTATAGGAAGCAGTATAGCTTTAACTTATTTTGCTAGTACACTTTATGTATATTGAAGGGAACCAATTTGATATAAACGTCTTTATAATGACTATATAAGATAATACACATCTCATGGTTATTATGAGTCCTTAAAATCTTAATCCGGACATAATTAATGGAAACGTGCATCATATTGGGTGAGATTCATTTATGGATTAATAATCTTTGTAGATTGGGTAATGGTGATTAGTGTATGGTGAAAGTTAATTATGAATGGAATCCATGTCTCGGTATAGAGATTGATGATAACCTCTTGATTTAGCTTATAAGTTTTGATTATGTCAAACACGGTTGGTGGATTTAATTATCCGACATATCGAATAAGTTAAGCGGACGGTCTCAAGGAATTTATAAGAGGTCGATTAAATATAATTCTCAGTAATTTAATTTAATCGACGGATATTTGTAATCTTAACATGGGGAGATTATTACGCATTTAATAACGAGGAGTTCAAAATTAAAATTTTAATATAGTAGACTAGAGTGAAATTATTATTCTTTAGTAGAATTAATAATAACTTATAGAATTATGGAATTAATTATAGAGTTTAAGTAAGATTTTTAATTCTCTAGGAGGCTAGTCTCCTATTTCTCTTGGGGGTCCCCGTGCTAGCCTATATAAACAAACCCTTATCTCCTAATAAGTGTGGGATCATTATAGATCATAAAAATACCTAAAAAGGAGAATTAGGGTGGTGCTCCTTGGTGCCCACACACCAAAGGCATGTATTATCTTAAAGGAATAACATGGAAGATATCAGGGTCTCTTTCAAAGCTCTCATCTTGTAAAATCAATTTTGGATAATTGGAGAGTCCAAGAATTATGAAATTAGAACCACGATTTTCTGGTACATGGAGGAAGAGTAACAAGAAATTTCAAATCATTCTAAGATCATTTGTTTCACCTGCTTTACATATCTTTACAAAATAGTGATTCACGACGCAAATCTGACAACATAGATTAGATCTAGAATCAGATCAATAACGAATCAAGAAGATTGATTCAATATTCAAGAAATTATTCTAATACAAATAAATCCTAACATAATACTTTGAAATTCATCGATATGAAATTTTGGGGATGCAATTAATTCAAGAACATACGATTTCATCTACCCAAACAAATTCGCGACACACCACGGTGTCTACTTGTCAGAGCCATAACTTGAGAACCATTGATCGGATAGGGCTGAATTTTTTTCCCCTGGTTTGAGAGGCCGAATGATATAAATAAATCATGAAAGATCTCTTTTTTATTCTTTTAAGATTTTTGAAACAAAAATCATTTCAATTTCACGGCTGCAACACCGTTAGATTTACGACATGGATCGGTATAGCACAAAAGAGATCAAATATGTACAGTTCAATCTAGATGGAACAGAAAGGTATGAGATCTTGAATATCCTCTATAGATCCACCATAATATTTTTTTATTGAAATCCAATTATCATATAAATCAAATGATCCGGTATTTTCTAAGTCCTACAACAATTGGTATCAGATTTGGATTTGGATTTTGATTTACATGATAATTGAGAAATCCTTGTTATCCATCGAAATCAATTTAAATGATTTATTTTTAATCTTGAATGAATGATATATGTAGGATCTAACTTTTTTTGCAGAGATTCATAAGTTTTATCCCTCCATTATAGTATAATTCATGTTTATTAATTTTATGTGATTGGATATTACGCTTGTTTACGCATAGTTATTTTGTGTCATTGATTGGGTAATAATAATTATATTTTAGTTTTGGATCACTAGATTTGGTTTTAATTATTACATATAATTTTGAGGATTCTTCGAAATCTAAATCGATTGATGAGCGGAACACCGAAGATAATTTTTGGGACGAATGAGATTTGTCGAAAAATATTTTGGGAAGTTTTGGTGGACTCTTATTGTGTCGTAATAGACCATGAAAGTGTCAGTTAATGATTACGACATCACACAAAGGTGTCACGATGCACTTCACAAGCATACTAGGCGCGGTGGTGCAGCTATGTGCTGTTTTGGAATGAGAAACTTCCCAAAGTAATTTGGTGGTGGTGGTGGTGGTGGTGGCACAGTATTAGTAAACTTCGACTAATCTTAGATTTTCTACTTGGCATGGTTCTTTACATGGGAAGGATTCTTGGAGTCCAAGATTGGATGGGATAAAGAATTAGAGATCATAATAGAGAGGGATATAATTTTTAGCTTCCTTATTGTTTATGGAATGTATCTCTTACTTTGCTTATTCTATTGTGATTGTGGTTCTTGTTTAATACTTAGGTTTTATTTAATGACCTACTAAAATTAATTAATTTTTACGAACCCATCAAATTGGAGAAAATGGAAAAATATCATTAGACTCAACCTTAGACCATGCTTTTCTTGGAAAATAAATTTTTTGGTGTTTCCATTTTAAATGTATTAAACTTGTGAATTTATTTATTATTCAAATTAAATTAAACTTTCAGAATTATTTTAGTTTAAAATAATTTAATTATTTTTTTATAATTAAAATAAGAAAATTGGTTATAATTTGAATAAATAAATTAGAAAATTCCATTATTTTAATTGGACAATTTAAAATTGAACGGTCTCCATGGTTATACGTTAATTTTAAATTTTTTAAAATTATGGGCTTTTAATATGTGTAATTAGAAAATATAAATTTAATTCTCGAATTTATTTTGTGATTTTAAGAGAATTTGGAATTTATATTTGTTACATGAGTTTTGGATGCCCAGAAATTTGGGAAACTAGAAATTTTGACACGCGTTAGTTATCCTGTATTTTTAAAATATTAAAATTAAACTTGTCTTTTTGAAAACCCTAACAAAAGTTTTAAATTACTAAGTGGGAGAGAGATTTGGTCACAAAAGAATTCCATGGTCTCTATCAATGGTTTGTAAGTTTTCAATAATAAATAGGTCCTTCAAAGAGGAATACTAATTATTGTGGTAACTAGTGTAAATTTCCTTACGGATAATTTTGGCCTCATATTCATATGGGCGGCCCCCCAAATGAGGACTCTATGTGATATGGGATAGTCTAAAATTAGTTGGAGGTATACACTTTGACATAAAATTATAATAGGTTCTCGAAAGAAGAATGCTATTTTTTGTGGAACCAAAGTACTAGTTATTAATTTTATTTGGCATAATCTTTACCTAGATGCTAAAATTAAAAGCATTGGCCTGCCTAATGTGATTATGGATAATAGGTTCTCCAAAGGGAAATGCTATTTAAATGATAATTGGGACACTGATGAATTCTTATAAAATGGTAGAGGGAATCCACTTTAAATTGAACTCATAGTTAATTGTTTGTCATAATATATATTTTGTATTATGTGATTTTCTAGTTTTAAATGATAACTCCAATATCCGTTTGTTTTATATTCAATTTTATATATATTCTCATAATAATTAAAATGACTGAATTTAAATTGGACATAGTGTTGATGGTGGAAAAAGGCATATGTGTATTTTCTCAGTGTTGTCTTGAATAATCACGTTATAAGATTTTTGTAAGGAAATCTGAAATATAAGTGGACAAGATTAATGAGATGATACATTATGACTTGTTCATTAAGTAGGATATATTATGACATCCGTATGAATCAGTGTCCACTACTTATGATATGATGATTCTCTCACATGTAATATTTGATGATTAGGTTCATATAGTTAGGCAAGTTTTCATGAATGACTTTAAAGGAATATTAATTTGATTGATACAACCCTAGTTATAAGATTATGTTTTGATGGTTATTTCTCACCCGGAGGAACTAGAAATCTAAGGAGGTGAAATCAATGGAGAAATCGACGTCAATATCCTCCCCGATAAAAGGTGTTACCAGGATATCATATAAGTATTCAACTTACTTAAATTACTTAACTTCTTAACCGAAAGGTGGATAGAAGCTAAAGTCAAATCAAAAACTAGTAATCGCGAGTGAATTCACTAAGAGCGGTCAAAACACTACTAGGAGTTAATAAGCTTATGTTTTTTAAAAGAACAAGGTAGATATATTTTATTTTCAAAAAGTTGAATAATATTTAATTGTTTATTCTGCGATAACCTAGATTGTAGACACATGAGCCATCAATCACTGGTTCTTGGAGATCAGTCAACTAGTGGTAGGTGAATTTATCTACTACAGGGAAATTGTAATTACAATGAGAGACGTAAGTCTAAGTTTTGATCATTAGAGATTAATTTCAAAAGATTGTTTATAAGTATGTAAGAATGGAAGGAACTTTGGTTCGGATCCTACTCATTTTATATTCGGGTATTTAATTTATTTTATTTAATAACATATATGTTGTTAATGGTAATAAACAATATATCCATCTTTGGTACTAAAGCGGATAATCATTACAAATAAATCTCATATTTAGTACACTATAGTTTTTTAATAATATCCATGATTACGATTCTTCTTTGTACATCATAATATATCTATAGCACTAAATACCCCGGTGATTTTATCTAAATGAATTCTAAACTGGTAGAAGATGGATTCTTACATTCATCAGAAGAGGAGGCACTTCTAGTTAATAAATATGGTTTAGATGGAAAATGAACAGGAGGTATTATAATTACAGAAATATTAGAAATTTTTATTATGATTTATGTAATATTATAACTACCTATTCTAGAGATTTAGAAGATCGGATTATATTAATGAAGATAATATCACAAGTTACTTTCAGTAACGATGTGTCAAAGAGAGAGGAATTAGGTTTCTTTCACACGTGATAAGGTTCATGATGAATTATTCTTAAGATAAAGATACACATATGTCAGGATTATTTTCCAAATTAGTTTTCTTTACTTCCATTAAAAATAGTGGATTGTTTTCAAACTCAATTCTAGTACTTTCTATAATGGGTAGTGTAACATTTATATTGGGGGAGAACTGGACATGTTAGAACAAGGACAAATGTTTAAATCTATATTCTAGATCACGTTCCTCAAAGCATTTTTCGGAACAAATGAAAGTCTAACAGGCTTATGTGTACTTATTTCATACCACCATTACAGATGGAAACATCATTAAAAAATTAGTATGACATTCTACTACTTTATCGTAGTGGGAGGATTGCAATTATCATAATAGGAAAAACCATATAAATGCATCACGATTTGTACACCCGTAAAGGGGTAACTTTATCATAGTGGGAGAGTTTCTTATTCTTAGGATTGTCAACCATCATGACCTCTGTAGAAGAAGATAACGAACCTGTAACTATAATAAAGTTTTCATTCATAACTATGCAAAACATTTTTGGAAAAGTTATGATATCTGGTATCATATAGATTCAGTAAGATGGAGTCAAACCCATCAGTTGCAAGTGAATCTAGTAAGAGAAGTAATCAAATACATCATTTTGAAAAATGGTCGGATGTGTTCAGTGTGTATAAAAGAGAAGTAAAAGCATGGAGGTGGTTCAAGATACTAGATGTATGGATATATTTATCTTCACACGTGATGTAGGGATATGTCAGACACTTAGAGTGAGGTAGTCCAAGAAATTCAATATAAAAACATTAGAAAATTCTGTTACATTTATTGTATTGAATTATCATTTGATCACTAGAAAGAATGTACTTTGACTTATCTAAGTTATCATATTAATATGGTTCTTTCGAGACTTTGTTATGCAATATTCCAAGAAGACTTCAGCTCTTTCAGATTTGGAATTTGTATAACTTATAATAGAACATTAGTTTTAGTAGAATACATATCCAAGTACCTAAAAAGCATTAATAAATATATATTTTGGTTGCCAAATGAAGAGATAAGTAACTTGTAGTTACAAACTCATGTATTCAGTCACATTTAAGATTCTAGAAAGTGTATCGTACGCCTTGTTTAAGAAATTATATAGAAAGGTTTTTCTAATGGTTGTATATGCATTGATTGACAATCGGTAAGCATTTTACTTTATGTGTGAGGTATGGTAATTAGATGAACGATTCCATGTCTTTAAGTATATGGGGGAGATTGTTGGGGTTCTATAATAAAAGTCATGATTCAGTCAGTAGTGAATTATAGTATGTCCATTTGATGAGAATCTTCACAAGGAATGTTTGCATCATATTATTTATATATTATGAATAGGTGCATTTTATGTACATAGCAGATGATCTGGTGTGTATAATTCGACTTACACATGAAAGATCAGATCATCGGTACTTGTAGAATATATATATGGTTCACAATCTTATTCGAAGATGGATACACTATCAGTAGGATTGTATCACAATATTTTAGTAGGTCTATTTTGATTACAGAAACGGTATAGTTTTTATTTATTGTACTAGTACACTTTTTGTGTATTAAACGGGACCAATTTGAGATAATTGTCTTTATACTGATTATATAAGATAATGCACATCTCATGATTATTATGAGTTCTTAAGCTCCTAATCCGGACATAATTAATGGACGTGTGCATCAATTGTTCATTAATTTAACCTACTGGGTGAGATTCAATTATGGATCAATAAGCTTGGCAGATTGGGTAATGATGATTAGTGTATGGTGAACGTTAATTATGAATGGAATCCACTTCTTGATATAGAGATTGATGATATCATCTTGAAGTAGATTATAAGTTTTGATTATGTCAAACCCAGCCGGTGGATTTAATTATCTAACATATCAAACACGTTAAGCGGACGATCTCAAGGAATTTATAAGAGGTCGATTAAATATAATTATTAGTAATTTAATTTAATCGGCGGTTATCTGTAATCTTAATGTGGGGATATTATCATGTATTTAATAATGAGGAGCTCAAATTTATAATTTTGAGATAGTAGACTGGAGTGCACTTATTATTCTTTAGTGGAATGAATAATACTTTATGGAATTATGGAATTAATTATAGAGTTTAACTAGGATTCCTAATTTTATAGGAAGCTAGTCTCATATTTCTCCTGGGGGTCCCCGTGCTAGCCTATATAGGTAACCCCTTTGTTGTACTATAAGAATTTTGTGCTCGGAAGACCACTTAGGAGGCAAAATAATGCCAAAGGTGACTAAACAATAAGGTCGGCTCAGGTTTCTATTATGGTCGTCCAAGGCATTCTGGTCGGCCCCAACATGACGGGAAGTCAGCCTAACTTTGCCAACTAACAGACCACTAACACTATATTTGTCTACTAGTGGAATGGCATCAGCAGCACTCAAGAGACAAGCATGAGGAATCTAAAGTTAATTATTCCCCCATCATTGATGGGTAGCATGTACCCATCACACCTTTTTATAAAATCATGTAAAAAGGTGTACTGGTATAATCTATAAAGGCAGGCCACCTGTCACCCCATATTCTTTTTGTCTCCACTACCTTCTCTCTCTATCTAGGCTCACACATGTCAGGAATAAATGTTACGCATGATCCTCTAGTAAGGGAGGGGATCGAGAGGTTGACGACCATTATGACGTCGTATAAGAGAGAGAGAGAGAGAGAGAGAGAGAGAGAGAGAGAGAGAGAGAGAAACTTGTAAGAATATACCTTCTATGGTTGTTACCCATTAAATCTAATACAACTGCTACACTGGTGTACGAGGGTGCTGCATTGGACCGAACCACATAAGTCTTGCTTCTATTTTTTTTCCCTTATCCTTTCTCTAGTATTATTACTCTAAAATCCAGGTTATTGTGATTAATCTCACTTTATCTGTTACGCATCTAAGATTAGTGTATCTAGCTAAGATATAAACCCATACACCAATTTTAGGCAGTAACAGATTGGCATCGTCTGTGGGAACGTATTGACAAGCCTATTGTTGCCTTCTACCAATATTTTCCTCTATTAACTCCAAGACTCTCAATACTAGTTTTAACACTATTTCATTGATTCCACTAGTTATCGACACTTATTTTCCCCTGAATTAGGCCTAAAACTGAGAGTGGGTCTTCAACCTCCACCATAACTTTTGTTATTGCATTTTTCTCTACGCTGTGATGTCACACAAATGGGAAAAAATCCAGAAAGTAGCTAGGCTGCAGAAGAAACTTCACATTTTATGCCTGTAGGGATGAACAACCTGTAGGGGATACTGTAAAGCCTAGCCAAAGGCCATGCAAGAAAGTATCTGGCAATTGACATAGAGTATCCCAACCGAACAAGGGAAGTAGGATGATTATCTGACCATGCCAGCATGGGTTGAAAACATCAAACAAAGGCAGGAAATGCCTCCTATGGATCCACACAGAGACAGGAGGCAGATGTACCATGAGAGGGCCATGGAGAATCCTAGGAGATTGGACTGGAGCTCTCGAGGAGAAGCTAACTAATCTAGGGATGATGGATCTAAACATGATTATAGGTCTTATAGGTAGGGATCCACATCTACCATCTGAACAAGTGCGTATGGTGATGACCAGACCTATTCCCCGAAATACAGAAGTGTGTTTAAAAGATTAAGCAGGGGTCTCCATTTGACCGCTTGGGGCTAAGGTAAAAAGGTCCCACCAATGCAGGGGGCTCAAAGAACATAGGGATGAGACTAGAATGCTTGAGCCCTCATACAAGTTAAGATAAAGTGTTCGAGGGATGGATAAAGTTGTTCAGACTTCCATGGAAGAGAGCTCAGCTGAGAGTCGAGGACGAGTAGATAAGATTGTTACGATTAAGGTCGATAAAGACAAACAGCCTTGGAGAAAGTCAATCCAATAGTTAAAAGATCGTTTGGGTAAAATGATAAAGGCTAAGAACCCCCTACCGAGAGGTTTTATACAAGGTTCCACATTCATGTCATCAATCGTGAGCTATCCGACTCCCATGAAATTCGAACCACCAGTCATCATTCCCAAGTATAATGGCATATTTGATCCTATGTTACACATAGAGCAGTATCAGGCAACCCTCCAATGTTTGATTAATTCCAAATGAGATACGTCATCGAGATTTCTCCAGCACAATCATCGGTTCATCCCAAATCTGGTACAATGGGTTGCCATGAGGTTAGATTTATAACTTTCTATAATTGGTCGGTTTCTTTGTCAGTAATTTTTGCTTCGGCACCAAGTCAAGCAATAGGGTCTCACATTTATTAAACATCCATCAGGGGACAAATGAGATGACCAGGGATTTCATTTCCAAGTTCAATACAGAAAAGTTATAAGTTGTGGACTACGAATAGAAGACGGCGATTGCAGCACTAATAAGCGGGTTACGATTAGGGAAGTTGTTCTGAAAACTATCTAAGGAATCGCCGAGCATTATGTACGAACTGTTGGAAAAATATAATAAGATTATGAACGCTGAAGAAGCTATGGAATCAAAGGATTCCATCCACTCTAAGGTGAACACCAGAAGGTCCACATAGAAGAATAAATATTTCACTAATAATAAAAATGCTAATAGACCGGGGAGGTTTGATGAATATACCCCATTAACTGTAGGAGTACACTAATTCCTCGAGAATATTTGTGAAAATAATGACCTGAAATGGATGGGAAATTTGAAATCTCATTTGAACAAGAGAGACAAAACCAAGTACTGCGAGTTCTATAAAGATCACGGTAACAATAGGGACAGCTTCCTAGCATTAAAGAACGGCATTGAAATTCTCATAAGGTGAGGAAAACTGATAAATTTTATTGATAATGGTGGTCGATCTAATGGATAGGACTATTAGAAACTAATGAGACGATCAAATTCCCCTTGCAGGAGAACCGACGAGATGAAAAGAGGTCGAGGCGATAACTCGAAGGATGATCCCGACCTGCCCAAAATCCCAAAGAACCAATACACGAAGTAAAAATGATCTTTTTTGCATGCAACTTCATAGAAGGATGAGGTGGTCCAGTAGAAAGGAAAGCATACCTGAATGAAGCAAAGGCTTGCGCCTACATTAAATAACTTGACCTAACTGACCCCACCACATCTTGTCCTAGGAAAGTAAACAAGGATCACCTCATTGTTATTTTTTCCAAATATGATTTGTCAGGAGTACTTTATCCACGTGATGACCCTTTGGTCATCACTATGGTTGTACACGAGATTAAGGTGGCAAGAATATTGGTTGACAATGGCAGCTCAGCCAATGTCCTCTTTTACAGCTATTTTCAGAACCTCAAGATGAAAGACAAAAAGTTAGAGGCATATTACAAACCTCTTATAGGATTTTCAAGAGAGAATGCATTCCCCTTAGGTAACAGACTTGTAACTCTAAGTTGGCAAATGGCCGACCTACCGAATAATGAAGAAACATTTCTTTATGATGGTTGAGAATGTACATTCTTCGTACAACATAATCTTCAAAAGGGTTGGGTTGAAGAAGTTTGAAGTGTTATGTCCACTGTCCATCAATGCCTAAAATTCCTTACCAATTAAGGAGTTGGTAGGTGAAAAGGAACTAGGTGTAAGCTCACAAATTTTATTACACGTCGACGGAACAGGATGAGAAGAAAAAATTGACTATCACTTATCAAATCGAGACACTTGATCCTCAAGAAGAAGATAAACTAGCCAAAGGGCAAGTGATAAAGGAAACAGAGAAGGTGGTATTAGATGACGAGCACCCTGAAAAATCATCCCAAATTGGCTCCTCATTGGACCTTATCTTCAGGAAAGAATTAGTTGAGTTCTTGAGATAGAGAAGAAATGTATTCTTCTGGAGCCATGAAGATATGCTAAACATATATCCAGGATTCATTTTCCATGAGCTCGACATAATGAGATATGCAAAGTCATTAAAACAGAAATGTCGTATGTTCATCGAGGAGAATAACATGGCAATCCAAGAAGATGAGGAAAAGTTGTAGATAGTAGAGTTCACCATAGACTTGAAATATACATAATGGATTTTGAACATCGCCATGGTCAAAAAGAAGAATTACAACTGGCGCATGTGTGTGGATTTCACTGACCTCAATAAATCTTACCTAAAGGAACATTATTCTCTACCCAAGATTGACCAACTGGTTTACGCTACGATCGGACACAAGCTCTTCGGCTTCATGGATGCTTACTCGGGGTACAATCAGGTACAAATAAAGTCGAAGGATCAGAAGAAGACTTCATTGATCACCAGTTAAGGTATATACTATTACAATGTTATTCCTTTGGGGTTTAAAAATAGAGGAGTAATGTACCAACGGCTGGTAAATAAAGTTTTTGAAGATCAGATCGGCAAGACTATGGAAGGGTATGTGGATGACATGCTGATGAATACCAAAAAAGTTGATGACCATATCAGTGGTCTAGGGAAAATGTTTGATTAGCTAGAAAAAAATCAAATGAAATTAAACCCAGTAAAATGTTTCTTCGGGGTAAAGAACGAAAATTCCTTGGTTTCATAGTCAACTAGAGAGGCACATAAGCAAATCCAGATAAAATTCATGCACTGATCGACATGCAATCCCCCAAAAGAAAGAAAGACATATAGAGGTTAGCTGGACAAACGGATTCTCTAAAGAGATTTATTTTTAGGGCCACAGACAGATGTCTCCCATTCTTTAAAATTTTGAGGAAAACCTTAGAGTGGAATGAGGAGTGTGAGACAACATTCCAAAAATTTAAGAAATATTTGGAATCCGCACCATTGTTGTCTAGATCGATCCAAGGTAAAAGGCTTAATTTATATTTGGCCATTTTATAATTAGTTGTCATCTCAACCTTAGTTAGATAAGTACAAAATATAGTTTACTATACTAGCAAGGTATATCGAGGAGCATAAATCCAGTACCTTAGGCTGGAGAAGTTATCTTTGGCTCTAATTGAGGCGTCAAGAATAATGAAGACGTATTTCCAAGTGCATACGATTATCATCTATACAGACCTCCCTCTACGACAAGTTGTCCATAAACCCAAAAAATCAGGTCGACTAATGGTTTGGGAAGTAGATCTAGAACAGTAATTAAAGGCCAAGTCATGGAAGACTTTATAGCGGAGTTTACCTATGAAGAAAAATCAACAGAGCAGACTTATTTGGAAGAGATCTCAAACCAAAAGAAGATCGAGCAGACTTCTACGGGATAAATCTCAGTGAAAAGATCACATGAGCAGTCTTTTATAAAAGAAAGCTCAACTAGGAAACAGACTAAGAAGAATTCCATGAAAGAGAACTCAATGACCTAGTCAGCAGAGCATACTCTTCTGGGAGAGAGCTATAGGATCCTACCTACCAAGAGACTTCTACAGAAGATAGCCTGGAACGCAATTCCACTGACCAAATTATTGATATGCCAGCCTCCTCATTCAGATAGGAAAAATGAGCACACGAAGCTAAGGACATTGAGGAAATTGTTCCGAAATTGATAGTTAATGGAATGAAGCTTTAAAATTGATCCACCAGTTTGGAAACTGTTCATAGATGGCTCATCATGTTCGAACGGAAGTGGTGCATGCCTAGTTATTATAATGCCAGTTAGGATTGATATGGAATACCAATAAGATTCATCTTCGATGCCTCCAATAAGGAGGAAAAATATGAGGCCCTTACAGCAGGTTCGGGGCTAGCATCATCACTCGGCGCTAAACTTATATCAACGCACAACGACTCCCAGCTCATCGTGAATATGTAGGGAAATCCTTGGAATTTACGAAGCCTGTAAAGGATCGATGGTGAGGTACTTGGCGAAAACAAAAATGTTGCTACCAAAATTTTTAGTTTTTCAAATGATTAGAATACCAAGGATCGAGAATGTCCGAGCAGATGCATTTGTCCGCCTAGCGTCAGCCATAAGAACGGAGTTGCATAAAATAGTTCACGTGGAAGTCTTAACGCGTCACAACACAAACGAAAAAATTGTGTTGGCAATAGTGGAAGACCTAGGATCATCATGGATGGACCCCATTCGAGCTTATTTGTAACAAAAAAAGCCCCGTCCAACTAGAAGAAGGCAAGGAGACTTACGAATAAAGCGAAGAGATATGTTCTAGAAGAAGGAATACTATTTAAAAGATAATTCATAATATCATTGCTCAGATGTGTTCATCCAGCAAAAGTCAACGACTTGATTAAAGAACTGCAAGTATCCACTCAAGGGTATTACTAGCCAATCATGAAAGAAGATGCGAAGAATATGCGAGAAAATGGGACAAATGTGAATGATTTGCAGTGATCCATAAAAGCCCTGGAGTAACACTAGTTACAATCACATCTCCTTGTCCCTTTTCCATTTGGGGAATCGATCAAGTCGGCCCACTACCAAAGACAAAGGTCAGGTTCAAATATCTAGTCATAGCAGTGGACTACTTCATGAAATGGGTTGAGGATGAGCCTTTAGTCGAGATATCGTACGAAAACGTTTTTCATATGGGAGAACATTATATGTTGCTATGGAATGCCATACGCATTCATCACTAACCATGGCACCTAATTCGATAATAAAGATTTAGAAGACTATTGTATATGATCTAAAATCCAAAAACTGCGCTTTGCACCAAGTCATTCGTAGTGCAACGGGAAGACAGAGATAACGAACAAAAACTTGCTTAGTGGAATAAAGAGAATATTGGATAATGCTAAAGGGAATTGGATCAGTGAACTACAAAGCATATGGTGGGCATACAAGACCACACTAAGAACAGCAACAGGTGAAACCCCTTTGATGTTAGCATTTGGCACCAAAGCAGTGGTGCCCACCAATAGTGGGCTACCCAGTAACCGAGTGCTCAATTTTGACTCACCAAAGAGAGATTTGATAAGAAGACTCAATACTTAATTAAAGAAGTCAGGGAATGCACTGCTTTACGGGTTGCTGCTTATCAACAGAAGACTACTTGATTTTATAATAAAATAGGAAAATCGAGAATTTTAAAGGAGGGAGACTACATACTCAAGAAGGTTATTCAAAAGACAAAAAAACTAAAATCTAATTGTCATGGATTATACAAAGTTTCCACTATCGTGTGACCAGGATCCTATAGAATTGAAACCTTAGATGTTAAGCAGTTCGAAAATTTATGGAACTCCGAGCACCTGAGAAGATATTACCAGTAACGGAGACAGCACATGGCTAAAAAATCAAAATGTAATCCTTATTTTGCATTACTTTATAAACTCCCCTCAATGATTAATAAAAAATCTTTGTTTCTTACATATTTTGATTTTCCAAAACATTATTTGTCCGCATTTTCATTGGTGTAAGAGAGGTGCAAACAATCCAAGGCTGAAAACTCATAAAAATCATTGAGGAACAAGTTCACGGATAACTTAGGTTCATCCAAAACTTCATGCACGACCTCGTCTTAAACACGTCGTGAACAATAAGTCTTTTCCAAGAATGGGAAATCCATGGGAGTTTTATGGACGACAATATCCGATCATAATTTACTAATACAAGGATAGATCCTACTAAACTCAACGATGTTGGTAACTCATGCTAACGCATGGTCTGGATGATAAGATCAATTCATACGACCAGTGAGTCATCACAAGCATGAGAAGAACCTAGGTCAGGATAACTTAGGTTCTTCTAAAACTTCATGCACGACCTCGTCTTGGACAGGTGCGAATAATAAGTCTTTTCAATAAAAGGAAATCCAAGGCAATGTTATGGATAACAAGATCTGACTCCATCAAGAAAGGATAGATTATGTTAAAATCAACGACTCTAGCAACTGATGTTATGACTGGATGAAAAGATTCATTTGTACGACCAGTGAGCCGTCACAAGCATAGGTAGAACCTAAGTCACGATAACTTAGGTTCATCCAAAACTTTAGGTATGAGCTCTTCTTGGATAGGTCGAGAACAAGAAGTCTTTTTAAGAATGGGAAATCTAAGGCAGTGTTGTGGACGATAAGATCCAACCACAATCCACCAACATAAGGATAGATTCTATTAAACTCAACGAGTGTGGAAGCCCACACTGACAAATGATCTGGACAACTTAGGTTCGTCCTATTGGTAACTGAAAAGGCCAATCAGGTTTTCAACCACATGATTGCATGCCCATAGTACACTTTTAGCACATCCTGAATACAAGAAGAAGCTAGCAAATTGAAAGCATGATGTGAACATTTTTATGATAGTGGGAATAAACATGCACAAAAATGCAAATTATAAGGTTGATTATTCTCGACGAAAAAATTTATTCGTTAGCGATCACAAAAAGGAGCAAAGTAAACTTCATAAGACAAACTGTTCAGATGAAATACAAATTAAGATTAACAAAAAGGGAGCTTTATAAGAACGAGAATATGAGATTCAATATTTAGGAGTGTGATCGGTTATGGCCTCAAGCATAAGGGCATCCGCAATAACAAAGGAACCAAAATTTAGAGCAACTAGATGACTAGATACCACATAAACCTACTCATTCGAAGCTTTATCCTCAGCCCTTTCCTCTTCAGCAGCCTCCCGTTCAACGACCAGATCCTTGGCCTCCTCATCATCGCCTTCCTAAACTTAGACAGTCTCGACGATCTCGGATAAATGCTTAATGACTCCCTTCTTGATCTCATCATAACCTTCTATAAAGATTATCATGAAGTCTTCTTTATGCTCACCATAGGATTTGTACTTCCTTACTCCCTCCTCCTCAGCTCGCGCTAAAGCATAAGTAAGTCTTCGTATCTGCTCTCCTCCCTTAGCGATGTCCTCCTTAGTAGACTTGAGTTTGGCGGCATCAGTCTCATCTTATCTCCTTATAGTATCTCCGATGAAGGAGATCATACATTTTGGGAAGAAGGGGAAAATGGCACCAAGGTATGTGGGGCCATTTCCTATCATCGACCGAATTGGGCCAGTTGCGTATGGACTTGGATTACCAGAGCACTTGCATAGAATTCATGATGTGTTCCATATTTCCTCGCTAAGGAAATACGTTAGGGATGATTTGGCCCATACCCACATTGCTTTAGAGGACATCGATCTTCAACCTGATAGTTCCTACGAGGAGGGGTCGATTGCTATTTTGGACCAAAGCGAGCGAAAACTGAGGTCAAAGATAGTACCATTAGTACGTGTTCAGTGGCGGCATCATAATGCCGAGGAGTCCATATGGGAGCGCGAGGATGAGATGCGCGAACGTTATCCAGAGTTGTTTTTACCAGGTACTTTTAGTTCCGAATTTCGGGACGAAATTTTGTTATTAGGGGGGAAGTATGTAATACCCCGTAATTTTATTGATTTTTATTTAAGGAATTAATTAAATTAAATGTGAATTAATTGGAAATTAATCCGGGTATAAATACTAACGAGATGTGAGTTGGTATTTGATTATGATGTTAAAAATTAATATTTCCGAGTATGTATGGTAATACATGAGTATTGATGATATCTAAATTGTCACGAGGTAGATATACGGCAATTTGAAAATTTTAATTGGGACGCACGTGTCAGTCGCATCAGGAACGTAATTAATTGAATTAAAAAATGAATTTTATTTTTATCAACCGAATGGTCATTTTAAGTGCACCAACGTGTCCAAAAGGGTCGAAATAGTCAGAAAACACTAGTCGGGGGTTTAGTTTGGGTCTCGGGGCATTTTTAGGCCACACCGCCGGCAACCCAAAAGGGTAGTTTGGTAATTTTAAAAATAGGGGAATTAAAACCCACGAATTTTAGAAGTTATTTTTATATTAGAAAAGAACCCACTAAGGCATTATCTTCATTTGGGAAGTTAGAGGGCTACGGGAGTTATAGGGAAAGCCTTAAGAAGTTCCAAAAGGAAGCCCTAGCCACCATCACCATCTTTGGAAGAAATTTGTAGAGAGAGGGACGAGAATCAACCTTTAATCCTTCACATCAAATCAGAACATCTAAGGCAAGTGGTTTAATTACATTAATTTCAAGCGAATGTTTCTTCCATGCTTAGAATTGAATAATCGTCTTATATTTGAAGTTTGATGAAAACCCATGAAATTGGAGGTAGGATTCATAATATGATATAGGGATTGCATGTAGAATGTTATTGGATGAATGTTATATACAAAATATATCTTTTGGATGATGCGAAAACGGATTTATAAGGAGAAATTGTAGTCATTAAATTATGGGTTCATGATTATAGGGTTTGGGACAAGGTTTGGGAATTTTGATGATTATATGTTAATTTAGGAAGCATTGACCCCAAATATATGTTAAAGAGTGACCTAGGAGGACTTAGAGTAGTTTAATAACGTTAAAATACTATTGGGATGATCTTAGGATGAGTTTAGAGAAGAGAAAAATGGAGAAAAATGAAGTGGATAATTTCTGGGCTGAAACTGCCATCTCGTTAGAAGACCTGCCCAGGTCGTTCGAACGACCTCGTTCGAATGAGCTTCTAACGAGATGATAGTATCCCTTCTAACGAGTTGGTAGTTCGTTCAAACGAACTCGTTCGAACGACCTCGTTCGAACGAGACTTCTAACGAGTTGACAGAATGGCCTTTTTGGCCTGATTTCATTTCAAACGTTCCGTAGACTTATTTAATTGGAGTATTAACATTCCCTTATTGATTAGTGGGTATAATTGTGAGAATTGGGGTACGTGGAGGAGTATAACTTAGAACCTTATAATAAAATCGGATGTCAATTATGGAGTAGGAAACGAGTACCTAATTATGACGTGAGAAGGTTTTATAACGTTAATATACAAATCGGGGACTTGTGATCGTATAACACAATGACGTTATAAGAACGAGAAGTATACCTATATTAATAATACGAGATATCTAAGATGTGCGAATTCTTAGTATATATGGTTTTATGTGTATAACATACCTACCGTACTTGCTATCATGGGAGGTTTGCGTTCGATTAGGGCCATCTAATCTTTGTGTGCCTACGGGGGGATTTAGATTGGTACCTCGAGGGCATAGATCAGAGAAGGACTTATTGAGAAGTTAATAAGTCTGCTGATCATGGGAGAGTAGGCATGTGCGTGACCCATGTGATGTGAACTATGTTCACCTCCATTTTGTGTGAATGTTGTTGTTTGAAAACGATTCCTGAGAGATTCGAAATGCATGGTCCTTATGTACGTGATGTACCGGGATTGGATAGCAGAGTATGTGTGCACCGCAGCTTAGTCTCGGAGTGCTAGTAATTTATATTTATGATGAGGATAATATACTATTAATTGAAATGAACTGTTATGTTTAATTGTGAGTATAATTATAGCAACGTTCTGTAAAGATAAAATGGAAGACCTCTAGTAAATTTGTATTGCTAATAATTTGGGAAATTGAGAATTAATGCAAAGCTCTCTAGTTTATTAATGATGTTGGAATCAAAGCGTGAATCGTATAGAAATGCTAGAATTTATTTTGGACTAAATAGATATGAGAATTACCAGAATGGGTACGGGTACGTTAAGAGTGCACAAATAGTCGAGAGGTGAGTATTTCATATGAGAGCACGTCCTAACATGTATTTTGCATTCATTGTTTCAATGTCATTAAAACACTTGCTATATTTTAAACTGTTTTCCACAATCGGGCTCTGACCCATTTGATTTCAAATATATTTTTGTAAAAACCTTTTAGGTGCCCAGCCACAAGGACACCATGCATAGGAGTTCCATTCAGGTGACGGACTGTAGCCGCCGGGGAAGTTACAGGACTTTGACAGTAGACACCTCCAATTTCGATCTTAACTCTATGTTACTAGACTTTCCTCATCTGTTGGGCATGTCGCCCTATTTACTTTGGAGACACTGTATTTAATTCAGTTATTTCAAGAATTTGGATTGTAATTAATTTAGTGGTACAGACTTAGTACTTCTTTATTTCAGCATTTGGATTGTGTGAGGAGTATTCCTCCAGGCTCATTACTAATTTATGGTTACTCTATTGTCTTTGTGTTGTGGTGCTTATGTTAGCATTTCATAATTTACTTATTGTATGTTAATCGGATTTAATTAAAATTTGACAACTTACTTTTTAAATATTAGGTGGCTAGTAATTAATAAAATGTTTTCGACAGTGATGCTATGAACTGAACCAACTTGGCATTTTGTATTAATTTAATAAAGGAGTAGCTACCCGGTATTTAATTAGTCGGGGTGTCACACCTACCTCTTGGCCTTAACAGCGAACCTCTTCTCTTCCTCTACCTTTTTATTCTCTCTGGCCATAGATGTAAAAGCCTTCTTTTTTTTAGCCTCAACCTCTAATATCTTCTTTCTAATAGCTTCCATAGTTGCACGATCAAGCACTGGAGGAGCCACTAAGTTTGTTGTTTCAGATGATCTAAAAGAAGTAAGTGTATGAGAAAGAATGAGTTCATAAGCACATATAAAATGGTGGGAATAATAAGTAGATATGATCATCATAAGACGATCCAAATGGAGGTTACCTACTGTAATATCCTTAAAAAAGCCTTCTTGAGCCTCGCAACCCGCAGACAAACTAACTTGCTTATCTACCAGAGGTGTACCACCTGGACAGATGTAGTAGCCCAAGGAAATGAATTTCTACACAGAAAAAGTCCTTTAAACTCTATTGGATCAGGTGTGCAGGTAGTTTGAACCAACTCTTTTAATATGGTGGGAAGTTGGGGGGCCTTCTTTACTACAAAAAAAATAGTTAGTAAACAAGTACAAAGAAAAAAGTAATGCAAGTGCATGCTAATAAATGTACTAATACAATTGGGAAAGCTCCAGTCCTGAGGGATACTACACGATATGTCTCTCTCATCAGATCGAAATTCCTAATCACCCCTCAAAAACACAAACTCACCCTTTTCAGTTGTGATTGCTCGTCTGCATTACTTGGACCATTTTCTGCTCGACCTTATGAGGAGAAAAGAACTAATATTCATTGTCCTTAGCATTGTCTTTAATACCATAGATCAATAGAAAGATGTCCCCGATAAGGTCAAACTCGGAATGGTCTTGCCAATAAACTATTGATCCCATAATATATCAGTAAGTGTTCGGTTGGAGTTGAGTAGGAGTCGCACCATAACCCCTAAGAATAGACTGTATGATGGGATGGATGGGTAGATGAACTCCCACCTGAAGATCCCACATAGGAAAAAAATATTTCATCATCATCACGTCGGTCATAAGATCTCTCCTTAGGCCCAGGAAGATGGAGAGAAATACTTATGTGGATATCATACCTATCCCTCAAATTGTCTTAACCATCCTCTGTAATACCACAGGGATGGTTCAAAACTGTAACAACCCGGATTTTTTTTTAAATGGGGATTTTTAAATTAATCGGAGAAAAAAAAATGAAATTTTGGATTTTATAAATTTTATAATTTAAAGTGTTGGTTTTTATATTTGAAAAATAAATTTTCAAACGGAATTGGAATCGGAATTAAAATGGAGATTTAATTGAATTTTTATTATTTAGAAGAGTCCTCAAAACATAAAACTCTCTAAGAGTCCTCGGAACATAAAAATCTCTAGTAAAATTAATATTTGTAGAAATTCGACCGTCCAATCAAGCTGAATTTTTGTGAGAAGTCCTGTCTCGCCGTTCTCTACAACATACTAAAATTTCAAGCGATTCTAATGGTCCGATCGTTCATAATGATTTTTTCAAGTATTTGTATTTGATTAGGACTCTAATTCTTTTTGGTATATAAACATAAAGTGACGAGTTTAGATCTTTTAAAACACATTTTAGCCTTCTCAAAAATCAGAATCCTCTCATCTTCTTCAACCTCAAAACCCTAGCCCCATTCTACATAGCTTTCAACTCAAGTTTTGTCAAGATTAACCTGATTTTCTCAAGACGCGTCAAGAACGAATCTTTGTCAAATTTTTGAGAGGAATACACATTCAAGATCAGATTTCTAAACCAACTTTTATTCAGGCATGTTGACCCTATTCTTTTCCTTTAGTGTTATGTGTCTTGATTGTAACCTCCATTAAACTCATGTTTTCTAAAATAAGATATAAATATAAAGATTGAAGAGATAAATTTCGGGGCTGTTTTACATGAACAAAATTAATGATACCAAATACTTATAACTTGTATTATTTGGGTTGTGTCGGTGTAGTCGACTTTGCTATGGGCATGTGCATGTAGAGGAGCCCTTTTAAAAGTAAATTTTGATATTTCATGTGAAAACCCTAGTTTAATTTAATTTCTTGTGTTGGAAAATAAGGATCATGATAGGACTTGCATGTAGAGATTATTATAAAAATCATAATATTTAGGTGTCTTTGATTTCCACTTTTTAATTTGAATTATTTAAATGGAAATTTAGTATTATTATGAATGTTGTTATAATTTGTAATTGTGTTACTTTACGGAAATATGATAATTTTTCGGGAAGATTGGGTATGGTAGATAATTGGTTTTCACCCTTATTATAGTACACTTGTTAGGTATGGGACTAGTAAGTGGGCCTTAATTACGATTTATGCTAATTAGGTATGGGACAAGTTAGTGTAAGTCTATGCGGGTTATATAATTGGGGTGGGGGCTGATTTTCTATTTTATACCTTTATTGTGATGGCCTAGGATTGATATCTAGGTGGAGTGAAATTTTATAATCATTCTTTGCTTAGGATAGGACGATATTGTGTTTTGGGAACCCTTAGTTGGCACTAAAGGTTATTTTGAGGATTTTCACATCGCTTTTAAGGGTGGGGGAAATTAATGTGATTAACGAAAACAAGGAATGTGGAATTTAATATCGCAGGACTAAAACGGATATTAAAAATTTACTGGCGACATAATGTGTCTAGGGCCGACAGTTTGAACGGGTCAGAGGACGAGTTATGTCGTGTCGTGTGTGGAACCTTGTCATATCGCGAGGGTCGCAAGATAAAAACGGGCTAGACGGCGGACTTGACAAGGAGACGGGTGCGTGTGTGGAACCTTGTCATATCGCGAGGGTCGCAGGATAAAAATGGACCAGACGGCGGACTTGACAAGGGGACGGGTTTTGGTAATAATATTCACGGTTAAATTAATTAAATTTAACATTATGGGAAGGTGGGTTAATTAAAATCATATTGGTGTGGCTTTTATGAAAACCTTGCGGGTAATTGTGAATTTATTTATGGTGATTATTAATCTCGTAATTAAAAGATTTTATTGTTATAGTCGATATATATAGCACTATTGTGTGGGTTCAAGGATCCTATTTGAGGAGAGTAGCCGGTTTACATGCTCGGGGCTTTGGCTCTGACACATGCGTTGACTAATCTTTTTCAGGATTTTTGGGAGTTGCTGCATAGGATTCATTGGAGATCTTTTGGAGGTGCAGCTGGATTTATGTTACTGCTTTAGTAGTTGGATTTTCTCTTTACATTCAGTCGTTTTATTTATGAGACTATTTTGGAGTTATTGGGCCTTTTTGGTTCCAAATTTGTTTAGAGGATTTCTGTTGGGATTATTTAGATTTTATTTAATCATTATTGGAGATTGGATTTTTGGAGTTAGCATGTGATGGATCTTTTATCGCTTAGTTATTTGTGATCATTTGAGATTGAATCAATTGTTTATCTTATGGACTGATTTATTTATGTCTCATAATTGTCTCATGCTAAGAATGGTATTTATTTAGTTCACGCCCGGCTTAGTTTTGGTGGCGGCCGACGTCAGAGTTAGGCGGGGTGTGACAGATGGTATCAGAGCATGGTCTTAGGTCTCGTAGGTTATGAGTCCGTTTAGCTTCCGCGTTGACGTTCTTTGATTCCCTTGTTGATTCGTACTTCTTAAAGTAGAGGGTCTAGCATACGTGTTAGATGTTTTTCTTGGAGAGGTGAAGTTTTGAGTTAAAGACGTTGTAGGCATCGAGTTTAGAATTAGTAAGCTTGATGTGGGGATCCATAGAATGGATTTTGGTGACGATAATTATTTTGGAGATTTTAGTACAGAAGTTAATTATCGTATGTATCGATTTTTGATGTTGAGATTTAATTTGAGGAAGTTAGAATTTTGATGACTTTCGGATATAGGATCGAGTGGGGGATTTTGAGAGCATGTGGTACGCCATTATTTTCATAGTTATGTGTATGTATATAGGCAATATATATTATTTTGTTGCTCGTGGGGTAGGTGCGCATAGAATTGGGTGTATGGGCGCCCATTTATGGCATTCTACAGGTAGGCATATGTGAGCCTTATTTTCTTTTTTTGCGAGATTTAAGTGTTTATGTGTATGCTTCGTTTAATTTCGAGGACGAAATTCTTTGCTAGTGGGGAAGTATGTAACAACCCGGATTTTTTTTTAAATGGGGATTTTTAAATTAATCGGAGAAAAAAAAATGAAATTTTGGATTTTATAAATTTTATAATTTAAAGTGTTGGTTTTTATATTTGAAAAATAAATTTTCAAACGGAATTGGAATCGGAATTAAAATGGAGATTTAATTGAATTTTTATTATTTAGAAGAGTCCTCAAAACATAAAACTCTCTAAGAGTCCTCGGAACATAAAACTCTCTAGTAAAAATAATATTTGTAGAAATTCGACCGTCCGATCAAGCTGAATTTTTGTGAGAAGTCCTGTCTCGCCGTTCTCTACAACATACTAAAATTTCAAGCGATTCTAATGGTCCGATCGTTCATAATGATTTTTTCAAGTATTTGTATTTGATTAGGACTCTAATTCTTTTTGGTATATAAACATAAAGTGACGAGTTTAGATCTTTTAAAACACATTTTAGCCTTCTCAAAAATCAGAATCCTCTCATCTTCTTCAACCTCAAAACCCTAGCCCCATTCTACATAGCTTTCAACTCAAGTTTTGTCAAGATTAACCTGATTTTCTCAAGACGCGTCAAGAACGAATCTTTGTCAAATTTTTGAGAGGAATACACATTCAAGATCAGATTTCTAAACCAACTTTTATTCAGGCATGTTGACCCTATTCTTTTCCTTTAGTGTTATGTGTCTTGATTGTAGCCTCCATTAAACTCATGTTTTCTAAAATAAGATATAAATATAAAGATTGAAGAGATAAATTTCGGGGCTGTTTTACATGAACAAAATTAATGATACCAAATACTTATAACTTGTATTATTTGGGTTGTGTCGGTGTAGTCGACTTTGCTATGGGCATGTGCATGTAGAGGAGCCCTTTTAAAAGTAAATTTTGATATTTCATGTGAAAACCCTAGTTTAATTTAATTTCTTGTGTTGGAAAATAAGGATTATGATAGGACTTGCATGTAGAGATTATTATAAAAATCATAATATTTAGGTGTCTTTGATTTCCACTTTTTAATTTGAATTATTTAAATGGAAATTTAGTATTATTATGAATGTTGTTATAATTTGTAATTGTGTTACTTTACGGAAATATGATAATTTTTCGGGAAGATTGGGTATGGTAGATAATTGGTTTTCACCCTTATTATAGTACACTTGTTAGGTATGGGAGTAGTAAGTGGGCCTTAATTACGATTTATGCTAATTAGGTATGGGACAAGTTAGTGTAAGTCTATGCGGGTTATATAATTGGGGTGGGGGCTGATTTTCTATTTTATACCTTTATTGTGATGGCCTAGGATTGATATCTAGGTGGAGTGAAATTTTATAATCATTCTTTGCTTAGGATAGGACGATATTGTGTTTTGGGAACCCTTAGTTGGCACTAAAGGTTATTTTGAGGATTTTCACATCGCTTTTAAGGGTGGGGGAAATTAATGTGATTAACGAAAACAAGGAATGTGGAATTTAATATCGCAGGACTAAAACGGATATTAAAAATTTATTGGCGACATAATGTGTCTAGGGCCGACAGTTTGAACGGGTCAGAGGACGAGTTATGTCATGTCGTGTGTGGAACCTTGTCATATCGCGAGGGTCGCAAGATAAAAACGGGCCATACGGAGGACTTGACAAGGAGACGGGTGCGTGTGTGGAACCTTGTCATATCGCGAGGGTCGCAGGATAAAAATGGACCAGACGGCGGACTTGACAAGGGGACGGGTTTTGGTAATAATATTCACGGTTAAATTAATTAAATTTAACATTATGGGAAGGTGGGTTAATTAAAATCATATTGGTGTGGCTTTTATGAAAACCTTGCGGGTAATTGTGAATTTATTTATGGTGATTATTAATCTCGTAATTAAAAGATTCTATTGTTATAGTCGATATATATAGCACTATTGTGTGGGTTTAAGGATCCTATTTGAGGAGAGTAGCCGGTTTACATGCTCGGGGCTTTGGCTCTGACACATGCGTTGACTAATCTTTTTCAGGATTTTTGGGAGTTGTTGCATAGGATTCATTGGAGATCTTTTGGAGGTGCAGCTGGATTTATGTTATTGCTTTAGTAGTTGGATTTTCTCTTTCCATTCAATCGTTTTATTTATGAGACTATTTTGGAGTTATTGGGCCTTTTTGGTTCCAAATTTGTTTAGAGGATTTCTGTTGGGATTATTTAGATTTTATTTAAGCATTATTGGAGATTGGATTTTTGGAGTTAGCATGTGATGGATCTTTTATCGCTTAGTTATTTGTGATCATTTGAGATTGAATCAATTGTTTATCTTATGGACTGATTTATTTATGTCTCATAATTGTCTCATGCTAAGAATGGTATTTATTTAGTTCACGCCCGGCTTAGTTTTGGTGGCGGCCGACGCCAGAGTTAGGCGGGGTGTGACAAAAACGTCAATGGATGATGGGTTCCAAGAGTCAGAAGACATATATGTCCCATTATCAGTAAGGGGAACCACCACTGGAGAGGTAGAAGCCCTTTATTTGTCTGGAATAGGACGAGGGGTAGAAGGGTCAAGATCAGCTACTAACAATGAAACATTATTAAAAACCTCTCTTGGTCAAGGGAATAATCATCAATTGGGCTATCAACAGGTACATGAGATTCAACTATTGCTGAAGGAGGGTTTAAAGCAGACCCAATAGAATAAGTAATCTGGGGTATATACCTAAGGTTTTTTAGGTCATCTTCGGGTCGTAAAACTTGGACGGGATGTGGTAATCTCCTAGTAATTATACCAGGGAGGGATGGTTCTAACTTGACTAGAATTTCAAAAAGACATTATACGTGAGGAGGGTAGTTCGTTAAAGATAAAAATAAAAACCTAAGAATTGGGGGCTACACAGGTACAGGAATACCTAACAATAGCAAATGGAAACATTAAAACCATAATCAAAAAGAAAAACCTAGGCCAACCAACTCAGTGGTCATCTAAAGATCCCCTCAATACTCCAGTGATCAATAAACTCCTCAATAACCCAACAATCACAACAAGAAACTGGTAGAAAAAGGGGGGTTTACCATAAAAAAAAATCATAGAAAGGTATTGAAATGGCGTACCTGGAAACACATAACAAGATTTCCAATAGGAACGAAAACACGTTAAAACTTAAACAAGACAAAGGAAAATAGGGATTGCAGAACGACAAGGGCGGGAAGAGGAGAAAATAAGAAAGATTTATTCTCTCCCTCTAAAAAATGAAGACGACGATTGAAATAAAAAAGGAGAGTAACGTTTGAATTTGTATTTTATACTTGAAAAAGAGGCGGTAATGTTTAATCATTATCCTTAACGTCATATATGGAAAAATGTGCAAAAAAGATAGGTTAAGCTCGCATGCACTGCCCAAAGCACGCGTAATGATCACGTTAGGCACAAAAATCTAGTTGCTGACACGTGTCCAAGTCACAAATTCGAGAGAAAAATTGAAACAAGTCAATATCCTCGGCACGCGCTGAGAATATTTTCTTAGGACCATGAAATTCTCTTTGTCTAAACCTTCACTTACTCCTATCAGCTCGATAGACACTCCTAATGCATAACACTTCATAGAGTCAACCTTGCTCCTCAGATCATCAACAAAGTCTTAGGTCCTTTTATTGTACCGTAAGAATGGTGTGCTCAGAACACCACTTAGGAGGCAACACAATGCCACAGGTGACCAAACAATGAGGTTGGTTCAAGTCACTATTGTGGTCATTCAGGCCATTCTGGTCGGCCCCATTATGACGGGAAGTCAGCCTAACTTTGCCAACTCACAAACCACTAACACTATGTTGGGTGTGTGTTTACTAGTGGAATGATGTCAGTAGCACTCAAGAAATAAGCATGAGGAATCTAAGGTTAATTATTCCCTCGGCGTTGATGGGCAGCGTGTACCCATCACACCTTTTTATAAAAAGCATGCAAAAAGGTGTACATGCCTAATCTGTAAAGGCAGGTCACCTCTCACCCAACATTATTTTTATCTCCATTACTTTCTCTCCCTCTAGGCCCCCACATTTTCGGCATAAATGTTACGCATGATCCTCTAGTAAGGGGATCGAGAGGTAGACGACTGTTACGCTACCGTATACTAGAAAGAGAGAGATAAACTGATAAGAATCTATCCTTCCATGATTGTTACCCATTAAATCTAATACAACCGCTACATTGGTGGATGTAGGTGTTGCATTGGTCCGAACCACATAAATCTTACTTTTATTATTTTTTCTCATCATTTCTCTAGCATTATTTCTCTAAAATTCATGTTATTGTGATTATTCTCTCTTTATATGTTGGGAATATAAGATTAGTGTATCTAGCTAAGATATAATACTTTACGGAATTATGGAATTGATGATAGAGTTTAATTAGGATTCCTAATTTTATAAGAAGCTAATCTCATATTTCTCCTCGGGGTTCCCGTACTAGCCTATATAAGCAACCCCCTGTCTCCTACTAAGTGCGGTATCATTATAGATAATAAAAATACCTAAAAATGAGTGGTAGGGTCATACTCCTTGGTTCCCACACACCAATGGAATATATTGGCTTAAAGGAATAGCATGGAAGATCTAGAGGTCTCTTTTAAAGATCTCATATTGTAAGATTGATTTCAAACAATTGGAGAGTCCAAAAATTATGAAATTGGAATCAATGGTTTCTGATTCATAGAAGAAGAGGGAAGATAAATTTTAAACCATTTGTACATCGTTGGTCCACCTGCTTCACACATCTTTACAAAATAGTGATTCATGAAGAAAATCTGACAACAAAGATTAGATTTATAATCAGATCAAGAATGTTGATTCAATATTCAAAAAAGTACTCCAATATACATAAACCTTGATATAATACTTTCAGATTCATGGATATGAAGGTTTGGGATGAAATTAATTCAAGAACGTATGATTTCATATGTCCAAACAAATTCGCAATACATTTCGGTGTCTACTTGTCGGACCCATAAATTGAGAACTGTTGATCAGATGGGGATGAAATTCTTTCTGAGAGTCGCAGAGGCCGAAAGATATAAAAACTGTAGATTGATCTTATTTTGACACTATTAAGATTTTTGAAAAAAAATCATTTCAATTTTTCTACTACCAAGTCGTTAGATTTACGACAGGGATAAATGTAACATGAAAGAGAACAAATCTCTATGGTTTAAGACAAAAGTAACGGCAAAGGTATGAGATCTTGAATATACTTAGTAGATTCACCATAATTTTTTTATTGAAACCCAATTGTCATATAAATCAAATGATTCGATATATTTTTGGTCCTCAAGCATTTAGGTTCATAATGAGTTATTCATATCTGCCAGATTCTTTTTGGGGATTTGCATTAGACATGGTTGCGTACATGTTGAACTTGGTTCCTTTTAAAAATATCTCAATGACTCCCTCCTAATTATGGGATAGGTGAAGCACAATTTAGGGAATTTTTAGATATGGGGTTACCCGCCACATGTTTAACGGAAGGATCCAGGGAAGTTAGAATCAAGGAAAGATGTATGTCTCTTTATGGATTACCCAAAAGGAACAAAGGGTAGTCAATTCGATGATTCTAATGAACAAAAAATGTTTGTTAGCACAAATTCTCAGTACTTGGAGGAGGATTATGCGATTGACCACGAGCCAAAGAGAAAGATTATCTTGTAAGAGTTAAGAGGACAACAATAGAAAAGTGCTTCGGGACCACCCATATAGGAATAAATACAAGTTGAACACGATAGTACACTGTCTAATGATAGTGGGATCATTATTAATGATAAGGATGCACATATCACTTATACTGGAACACAAGTGGAGCCACGTCGTAGTGGGAGGAATAGGTGTCAGCCTGTTAGGTTAGTGTATTTGGGAGAGCACTTCGGTGAAGTCTCGAGGGAACATGAATTGAATCCCTAAACCTACGATGAGGTTCTTTAAGATAAGGATGTCGAGCTTTGGCTAAGGGATATGGATACAAAGATGGATTCAATGTATTCAAATCAAATTTGTAGACTTATCGTATGGGATAAGACCAAAAGGGTGAAATAGCATCTACAAGAGGAAGAGGTGAGTAGTCGGGAAGGTGGAAACCTTCAAGGCGTGACTTGTTACGAAAGGGTTTAGTCAAAAAAGGGTATCAATTGTGAGGAGATATTTTCGTTGGTAGCCACGATTAAGTATATTTAGATTCTTTATCCATTGTTGCACATCTTGATTTTAAGATTTGGAAAATGGATATCAAGACTGCATTCTTGAATGGGAATCTTAATGAATGAATCTATATGATGCAACCCACGGGATTCATAATAAAGGGCTAAAAAAAGTAGGGTGTGCAAGATTAGGAAATCCATTTATGGACTTAAGCAAGCATCAAGGTCTTGGAATATCCAATTTGATTAGACAATCAATTCTTTTTCTTTTGATTAATGTTTGGATTAAACTTTTGTGTACAAGAAAAATGACGAATGTGTGGTGGAATTTATAGTAGTGTACATGTATGATGTTCTTCATCGGGAAAGATGTGGGTGTATTGACTTTTATGGCCACATAGGTTTAAGACTAAGTGGGAGATTTTTGGGGTTCGTTCATGAAACCACGTGTAAAATATTTTATTATTCATTAATAAAAAGAATTGTTTTATTCATTTTGATATGAAAATCAAGTTTGTGAGAACCCTTTATATTTGTTTAAAGTATTTTGTTTCATTTAATGTTAGATAATAAAGATACATAGTAATTCCAATGAGTTGGCTTTGAGTTGATCTTAAGGAGATTGGAATTTTGATTCTTGTAATATTGAAATGTTCACATCCTAAATAGGTACTTGACATCCTATCAAAATGACTTTAATCCTTGTAATTAATCTCAAATTACGGGGAATAGTTTATGGTTCAGAAACTTGTGAGATAGTTTAACAGAGGATTATAATTGGTACATTTTACAAATGTATTGAAGGAGACCACCAATAAGATTAGAGTCTTAAGGTTGTATTGATTAGACTAAAAAAATCTCACACCATTTACAAAGGGTGCATAGATTCTTAATTCGAGAATTATGAAGACTGGGATGCATATGTAATTGTTATTTTGAATGCTATGGGGTTGAATCAAATGATCCACGCATATTGGATGATAATTATATAAGAAGGTCTGAGATCTTAATTCAGAGGAATCCACATATGGGGATACCAAGGATTGTGATACTCCATTGAGTGACTTATTAGATTATGTTTTCACTAGTAACCATAATCAGTGGATTATTTATAATTCGGTGTAGTTAGCAAAATAAGTTAAGCCTGAGAGTTAAGAAAAATGATTAGATATTGGTCAAATTCTATTAATAGAAAATCAACTTAACCAATAAGGTATCGAAATCTTAACGTGGGGAATCACATTATGCTCCATTATCAATTTTGTAAATAAGACCTCATTATATCCGAGAATTTTTTAGATAATTAAATTGGAGTGAAGTCATAATTATTTAATTGAATTAATTATGATTAAATAATAAAATGCAATAAATTGCGGTAATTATAATTAGGTATTTCTACGTATTTATTTGCAGCCTATTAAATTATTTATCTTGAGTCCCTAATGTAGTCATAATGTATAAATAGTTAGATCCGAATTCTCAAGAAACCCAGTTTAGCCCAAGTACACCTTTTATAATTGTATATAAAGGTGTGGGAAGGGACTTTAGCTCGTTATTTATCACATTAAGGTTTAAGAGGGGTGAGAGAAAAATACTATTCACATTTTTATGAAGAGGCTTAGAGATAAACTACCATATCTCACTCATAAGGAGGAGTTTTCATCTCAAAAGGTGCCCACACACCTGCCTATATTTGGGAAGATCATACAATAGAAGATTCAAGATTTTCAGAAGGTTGAGCAAGGTTTTGGAGTTCCAAAACAGGGCATCCCCATCATCATTAAATAATTTTCTTTACATCGATTCACAACCGGATCCGCAAAGGTATTGTATTCCAAACCCTAGGTTTGTTCTTTAAACCTAGTTTTAATTTTCCCACTTTCTCATAGTTGATTAATAGAAGTTCTATGGATTAAAACTTTTATTACACGTATATAGATCCTCATCACAAAGATGTATATTCTGATAACATGCAAAACTAGGTTTTCAAGTTAGATAACATGGACCTTTCCAACACATGATCAGTCAATAATCGGGGCTCTGATACCAATTATTGGGAAATGGGATTGACATAAGCGTTGAAAAAAATCAACCCAAATAACTTCGATCGATCATGAATTGGAAAGTAAAAAAATAAGAACTAGGTTTAAAGCATAAACATGTAGCTTCAATTAAATGCTTTGCGGGTCTTGTTGTGATCCATATGAGGATAAATGTATTGATCAAGATAATAATATTACTTCCCTACTAAGGTCTCCAAAACCTTATTATCATCCTCTGAATGTCTCGAATCTTGTAGTATATGATCTACTTAAAGTAAACCTCGTGTGTGGGCACTCTTGGAGATGAAATTTTGGTGAAAATGAGATAAATCACTTTCTCTCGCCTCACCCCTTCACAAAAACATGAATAGTATTTTACATCCGCATACCTAGCCCTCCATAATGGATCATTACCCTAAATACCTTAATTACACCCATATATATGGGTATAAGTCATGGGCTTTAGCTTAACTAGGCTTTCAAAGAGTTTCATGCCTATTACTTACACAATGGACTGTTTTAGGGACTCAAGACTAAATAATTAAATTGGCTTCCAAATAAGTACTCAGAAATCCCGAATTACAACCCCATAATTTATTTCATTTCTTTACTTAATCGTAATAAATTCTATTGAATAATCATGACTGCACTCTAAATTAATTATTTATAAATCATTCAAAATAAAGAGGTCCCATTTTGAAAGTTGATTTAGTACATAATATGATTCCCCGCGTTAAGTGACCAATCCCTGCTTGGTTAAATCAATTTTTCGCTAATGGATTTAAATCAAAATCTAATCAATTACTTGACTCTCAGACTTAACTTATTTTATACTTTACCAAATTATAAAATAATTCATTGTCAGGGTTTAACTAGTAGAAACCAAACACATAAGTTCATCAAAGGGATATCACAATCCATGATATTTCTTGGATGCGAATTCCTCTGAATTATCATCTCATTCCTACTCACACAATGATTACCTAACTTGTGGGGATATATTGATCCAATATATAATTGAATCACACCCAAATAAATGCAACAATTGTGTAAGCATTGTAATCCTCAAAACCCTCGAAATTAAGAATTTGTGCACCCTTTGCAAATGATGTAAGATTTACCAAGTCTAATTTAGACAGCCCTTATACTTGAATCTCATGGGTGGTCATATTCAATACATTTTTGAATGTACTAGTCACAATCGCCTATTGAACTATCAAACAAGTGCTCTAACCATCAGATAGGTTATCGTAGTTTGAGATAAAGTAGCAAGATTGCACATGAAGCTATACTGATAGGATGGCACTTCCCATCTAGGCTGTGACCTATTCAATTGAACTAGAACCAAAACTTTGATATCCTGTGATCAAGTCGAACGCAACTCACTGAAATTCTCATTATGTCCAATTGACTGATATATGTACAATATAATTACGACATATATAAGGAATTATCACAAACATGATTCTTATTTCAAAATGAACTGACACACATTTACCAAAATGTAAACGTTATACATGATTTTAAGAATAAATCCCCAATAGACCTCACTATCAACAAGGCCTTTTGGGTATATTTTTTTATTTCCATAGTATTTCCCTTTATATTTGAAGTATGCCTCATCTTACTGAGATGTTTTGCAGAGTTTGTTGATGATGGTCAATTTGAAGTAATGGACCATCAATAAAAATAACGCTTTAAAAGTTTCCACTGACACCAAGATAGCTTATGAGGAGCTCAAAGTTGAACATGACAACCTCAGTGAGACCTATGAATAGTAAATCAAGCATCTAAAGAGGTAAAAGAAGGAGGATATTCAAAGTCTTGAGTCGAATCATGTCAAGGCGATCAAGGCCCTTAAAATCGCAAAGATATAAAGGTTATTGTGAATAAGGTCGAGAGTGAGACAATTAACGCACCCCATTTCTTCAAGGTTGTTTTGGTCCTCGGCATAAATATCATTTGTCAAGTTATTTTGAGCTAATGACTAGGTTGAATCATTACTACTCGGACTTAACAAATTAATCAAATTCAACGTTGATCACTAATGTCGTGGGAATAAAAATATCGGCTGAATTTGACTTTGAGGAAGACAAATTGAGTCAATATCAAGAGGTCAAACAAATTGAAACCTTATAAAAGGAGTATAGTGAAGATGATGATGAATCAACTAGCTAGGATAAGGATGATTATTGAGGTGCTAAGTCAATTGAGAAGGATTGTCTTCCTATTAATGACACTCCTCCAGCTAATAAGGATTTTAAACAAAAGGAAGTTCTTTGAGTTTTATTTTATTCCATCTTTCCCTTGACCCAACATGGCCTTTAATTGAAATAATATATTTTCTGTAGTTAACATTCATGCCCCCTATTGATGGGTTTTAATACTTTTTGTATGCTTGGATGCTTAATGATAGAATGTACTGGTTTCGTTTCTCTTTATATTATATCCATATCTACTTCTCTCCATTATGAATGTTTTAGCTAGGGGTGCAACCGGTACAATATGGTCGGTAACGACCCCTTATCAATACCAAAACTACAATCTAAATGGTAAAATCATTTTTACCAATTTATCGTCTGATACATCAAAACAAAAACCAAAACAAAACAAGGTGATTTTTCAGTTTTTTCGGTATTTTTTGAATTTTTTGTTTTTGGTAATTCGGTTTCAATTCATTTTTTTCTCAATAAATATCAGAATTACAAATCGGTTTATGCATTCGGTAAATCTGGTATATCTTTTGATATTATACAACCTAATAAAAAAATTTAATGACATATATAGAAAAGATAAAGCAAAAGAAAATGATTCAGATATTAAACTCGAGTCCAAAAAACATAACACCCATTCAAAGTTGAGTCAACTCAATAAAATATTATTCCAAATTTGCATCTAAATCTCACTACCTTATCAAATTGAAATTTATTTGACCCATTCATAAACTCTTATTCCCAAATCTGGATTGCAAAAAAAATGGACTCGTAAAAACTGAGTACATGGCATAAAAAATTTCTCCAACTCAAAAAATTAAAAAAAAAAACTCAGTTATTACAATAAGCTGATCTTTACAAAAAAAATTACTCTAGAATGAGCAAACTTCCCTTTTTCTATTTTTGGTGTCTAAACTATTGTACATCACTCGTGATACATTCATACATCCAAAAGGCATATTACATATACAATAAACAAATGAAGTAAAGGCATGCAGAGATATAAACCATCCCGTTAAAACCGAAACAGACACCTAATGATCAGATCAGCTACTGAACATAATTAGGGTTTGTTCATGGTATAGTTAAAACACCTCTCTAAATATGACTTACGCCTCGAACATCTTTCGTCAATCTGAAACTAATCATTTTTATACGAAAATATCATTTTCATGTATTATACTTTCGGGTCTTAAATATTATGGTCTATTAGAATTGACTGTTGGTAATTATCACTAATATTTGGTCTTTAATTGAGTTTATCTTTTCAAATCTAGGAACCTTATTGAAATTTGAAATGACTCGCACAGTAACAGACTAACATGTAACACCCCACTCTTCCATCACCAATTTTGTCCCAAATTTAACCATCGCACCCAGCGGTATGGTGTTTTTATTAGCTCTATATCCACAAACTGGTGTCAGTGGGGTTTGAACCCATGACATGTGCATCATCAATCACATGCCTTACCAGTGGAGCTAAAGGCCTCGATGTTAGAAGAGCGTAAATCTACATATTTGTAACACCCCACTCTTCCACCACCAATATTGTCAACACTTTAACCACCGCACCCAGCTGTATGGGGTTTTTATTAGCTCTATATCCACAAACTGGTGTCAGTGGGGTTCGAACCCCTGACATATGCATCATCAATCACATGTCAGGGGTTCGAACCCCACTGACACTAGTTTGTGGATATAAAGCAAATAAAAATCCCATACCATTGGGTGCGATGGTTAAAGTGGGGACAATATTGGTGGTGAAAGAGTGGGGTGTTACAAAATGGTATCAGACCTAGTACCTGGCCGGAATAAGTGTGTCAACATATTGGGTGATGGTTGATTTCATCCCAACGAGGACGTTGGGCTCCGTAAGGGGGTGGATTGTAACAGACAGGGCCATGGTTGATTTGGTAGCCATAGAGTTACATCCCACATCGCCTGGGTGAGGGAAAGTTATAGTTCATATATGTAGATTTACACTTTTCTAACATCGAGGCCTTTTAACTCTGTAAAATGCAATTTTTCAAAAAAAACTGATTTTTAAAAAATCAATATCACACAATTTTGCGAAAAATAGGAATACGCGATAAATTAGCGCAACCGGCTCTGATACCAATTTGACGACGTGAAAAGTCAAATTGTATCAAAAAAATAAATCCTTGAAAAAATAGGATCACGCGATAAATTAGCGTAACCCGCTCTGATACCAATTTGAGAAAACGAGATTGTGTGATAATTGGTTAAATTTATTCGCAAGTTTCCAATTCAGCACACTTATTTAATTAGACTCTACTTTTAAACCAAAATAAATCAGCCCCAAATCATTCAACTGCGTGTGTGCGTGTGTCAAACCATAAAATAAATAAAGCATGCGACACAAGCTTAAGGAAAAATCCCCGCAGGGCAAAACCTTTTATTTTTAGAACTTTGAAAAGTTTACAAGACCATTGACTTACATATCATCTTGCTTTCGCCCACAAGAGTAACGCACGGTGCCTTCGTCAAACCTTCAAAGCAACGGCTAGAAATCTACAGTGGTTCACGCGCAGCTATACCACAGGGACCACAATCCTAGACACGCAGTCTGAAATCTTCACAAGGACTCCCTCCACAATAGCACGCAGCTGTCGGTTGTAGAGCTCTCCCCACAAAGAATAAACAAGGGAAAAAGTTGTGTTCTTGAACACCAAAATAATTCACTAAAGCATATGGGAGTTTTGTGAATTGAAAACAAAAAGGATTAAAACCCTAAAGGAAGAAGCCAAAAAGGATTATGCTTTCGCAGTTTTACTGTTCGTCAAAACGCTGTTACTTCTTAATGAAAACTTTACCATTTAATAAGTATTTATACAAAAACGCACCGCCTCAAAATCCGAGCTCGTTCGAACGAGAAGCATATGTCGCTCGAACAAAGGACGCGTGTCGTTCAAACGACATCACGCGACTTCCAATCTCATTCGAACGAGATGCTTATCTCGCGCGAACGACCTGGGCGTTAAAATCGAGGTCCTCTTCAAAACTTAGAAAAAATACTCCTTCTCAATATTTGACAAAAAAGTCCGCTCCAACACTTAGAAAATATTTTGTAAAAATCTCCCAAAAGCTCTAAGTGAAAAGTTAAGGTATTTAAAACATAACCTTACCAAAGTAAACTTCGTGAAGTCTTGAATGATGAAGAACTTGAGTAATTCGGTTCCGTCTTTGATGTAGATGTCTCTTGAATGCTCTTTGACGGTGTAGCAGTATATGACATAATAAATTGATAACGGACCTATGAAAATATGTCCTTACAAGCTCCACTGGTAAGGCATGTTATTGATGATTCACGTGTGAGGGGTTCAACCCCACTGACACTAGTTTGTGGATATAGAGCTAATGAAAACCCCATATCACTGGGTGCGGTGGTTAAAGTGGGGACAATATTGGTGGTGGAAAAGTGGGGTGTTACATAACAGAGTTAAAAAAGTTGTTATTCATATGTACATGTATGTATAACATAGTTTGTTGGCATCTGACTGAGATATATACATACATATTCAACAATTTGAGGCCAGAAAAGAAAAGAGATTGGGAATAAGAAGAGTTACCTTGTGCGGCCATTGGGAGGGGCTTCTAGGTTTGTGGGTGTATGTGGCTGATTTGTGAGAGAATAGAAAAAAATTAGGATTTTGTGGCTTTTATACATGGAAATGAATGGATGAGATGAGTTTAAAATGAAGGGTCTTGAAAATTTGGTATATATATTTTTTAAATATAATTTTTATTTCGTAATTGGTACGATAATATGCATTAAGTTTGGTACGGTATTTCAACACGATAATTTTGGCATGATAAATCGGTTTTTTATATCTATAAACCAAACACAACCAAATTTTTTGTGGTATTTTCAATTCTGGTAAAATCGATTTTCGGTATTTCATAATATGAAATCAAAACCACTTTCTTCAGACCAAGACGGTGTACAGTAAAAACTCGTACCGGTTGCACCCCTAGTTTTAGCTAAGTATAACTCTAAGTTCAGTTGATATAATATATATACCCCTATACTTAGTTGAATAATAAAAGTTTATACTCTTTAATGTGGTTTCATTATCAGTCGGATGAACTTTTATATTATGAGGATTTTTCTCAAGTTAAATTTGACTTCCTTAAGTTACAAGTTTTAGCAAGTAAGTTTCCTTTAATGCTTATATTGGGTCATATCTTAGTTGTTCATGTTAGAAAAAAATTGAAGAAATTTTGTGTAAAAAGTTTAAGTGTTCCTCTGAGCCTTGACAGATGGCCCTTGAGCCAATTTTGTTTTCCAAAGTTTTTTACCATTTTTAAATATTATTAGACCTATCAAGCGGATTCAAGGTAGAAGATTGTATTTGAGGACTTTTCGAATGAGGCATTTATTTTTAATATGACTTAGTTACATTTTTCTCCTTTCTAAATGGCCATCTATACTTTTATCTAATCGTCCTTTTTATAGTAATGGGAGAAGAAAGGTTCATATCTTTACTCTAAATCCCTCATCTTTTACACAGTTTAAGTGATACCTTTGTGATTATTTCCCCTAGCTATTGTTTCGATGTTATAAATGAGGTTAACTTTGCAAAAAAAAAAAATTAATGAAAAGACATTATAATAAAGAAGAAAGTAACTACTATTTAATTAATTGATCCTGCCACATATTACATGAAGTATATTTCTTATTTACATCTAGTTCATACTTTTTAAAGATATTATTTATCTATATGTTTGCCATTCCATGGGTTCATGATAGGTTCAACATCCATGTTTTAAAGATGATATGTTCAAGAGACCACCTCTTCAGTGATTCTACAAGGACCATGTCTATTTGGATGGAGTTTGTTGGATTTTTTAATAACTTTCTTCTGCACATAATCGTCGACTTTCAGCGATCAGCGCTTGACTTTTTTATTATAGTATCTAGCAACCCTTTATTGGTAGGCTTCTTATATGACATGGTCATCTTCATATGTATCTTCGATTAAGTCAATCTCTAAGTGGATTTTATCATGATTTTACTCATTTAAATATCAATCATGTCTTGGTAAGTGAATTTTTATCAGTACCACAGACTCGGAGCCATATGCTAGCATAAATTGGGTATCCCCAGTCAGGTTTCTTAGAATTATTTTATATGCCCACAATGCGTTGAAAAGTTTGTCCAACCATTTTCCTTTTTTAGCACCTAATCTTGCTTTGATTACTGATAGTGATTTGAAATTTGTGACTTTGTTTTGTCCATTGGTTTGTGGGCGAGTGGACACTGAAAAATAATGCATTATTTCCTATCTCGTGCAATACGTTTTTAGTGACTTATTGTCAAACTTGGACCCATGGTACGTGATTAAGGATTTAGTTAGTTTATAATGGCACATGATGTTTCGCCACGTGAACTAGAAACACCTTTTATTAGTGATTTATGTTAGTGGCTCTACTTTTACCCACTTAGTAAAGTAATACGTCACTACAACGTCATATATATACTTACTTGGACTCGTGTGTAATGGTCCGACTATGTCCATTCCCCACTGGGAAAAGGGGCATGAATTCGTAATCGGTGTAGACTTTTCGTAAAACCAATGGGTAAGGTTGTTATGACTTTTGGCAGACATCATATTTCTATGCATACGCATGAGCATCATTGGCCATCTTAACGAATAGTATCCCTAAGAAACCAATTTTCTTTGCAAGAGATATCTTTGTAATGTCGCTTTCACTCGAGCTTTAGGTACTTATCTCAACACATATTCAACTTTTGTTAGGTGAATACATATAAGAACTGGTAGTAGAAATCCTTTCTTGTACAATATTTTAAGAGTATAGTATACTCGATGTGCTCCATAAATAGATTGTTTGAATTCCTTGACTAAAATATCTTTGAGTCATTGCTCAAGAGTTCGCTAGAAAGCTTATTCAACGAACCAGATTCACTCAATGCTAAACCTCAAGTACACCACTTAGGAAAAGGTTTTAGACTTATCAAACTTAGATTCACCTTGGTGAAGTTGTTTTTACAATTGTAAAACTATATCTAATTAACCTTAGCTTTGTAATTTTGTCAAATGTACATACAAATATACTTTTCATATCAACCAATATATTTATAAATAATTTCATCTTTTATGTATTTTAAGTATGCGTATTCATGTGAGAAATAAACGAGAAACAACCATACTTGGAGTTTGCCTCAAAACATATTTTAGAAAGTCTTCTAAGGTAAACTAGATAAAATTTTATGGACACGTGTACGACTTGCCTCGCCTCAGCTTCACCGTAGCGATGGCTTGCATCACTTTAATGAAAGCTTTTCGCTTATTTTTTATTTTCCGCGATCAAAAACTCTAGACAACGGTGTGACTTGCCTCGCAGCAATGGTCTTCCTCGCTGCAACAATATTGTCTCACTGGTTGCTTGTGTTCCCGTGAAAAATGTCTAGATTTTAGCGTGACCTGGATCGCTTCAGGTTCGCTCCCGCGACGCTGTGGACAATTGCATCTGAAAGTGCTAAAATTCACTGTAAGGACATATTTTTAATAAGTCCGTCATAATTAATTATGTCGTATACAGCTACAAGTCGGTGAAGAATTGAGAAGATTGCATCTACAAAAGACGAATTTGAATTACAAGTTGCCTTCAACATTAAAGCCCAACAATATGAACTCTGGCAAGATAATGTTTAAAGTTTCATTTACATTTCATATTAAGAGTGTTGGGATATTTTTAAAAGGAGTTTTAAAAAGCTTTTATATAAAAATGTTTTTTATAAAAAGGGTTTTATTGCTGTTTTAGAAAATTGTGTTTTTGAAAAAGTTTTAGTATTGTTTTAGAACACATTGATTTTTGAAAAAGTTTTGAAAAATTTCTAAGGCAGTAAAGCAGCAGAGGTACCTCGATTTCAATGCCAAGTTCGTTCAAACGAGATCACCATATAGTTCAAACAAGATGTGGATGTCGCGCGTAGTCGTTTGAACGACACGCGATCTCGTTCGAGCGAAATGGGATTCTCGTTCGAGCTATCCTGCTTTTTGCTTGCCACGCTGCTTCCATCCTGATCCTTTGACCGCCTCAACTTCCTTATAAAAGGGACAGCAGCCTTTTGTTTTAAACGTGGAAACAGGTTCAACTTTAAAGAGTTTTATCTTTTGAATCTTTTTGTGTATCTGCCCAGAATTAATTGGATACCTTTTGGCAGAAAGTTTTTCTCTAATAATTTTAAGGGTTCAAATATTTATTTTCACTTCACAAAAATCCCAATTACTTTTATGTGAGCTGTTTTGTGGAACCCAAGAACATATTTTTGTGTTTGTTCATATTTTGTGGGGAGAACTCTACAACCGACAGCTGAGTGCTATTGTGGAGGGAGTTTCTACGAAGTTTTATGGCTGCGTGCCATTGAGGAGTGTTGTGGTTCTTACTTTGCTGATTAGATTACGGTTCATGTGGGTTCGCTGGGTGTGGATTCATTGTTGACGACACTGACCGACGCCTGCGGGATTTTTTCTTAATTTTGTGTCACATGCTTTATATTTATTTATGGGTTGACACACGCACTTTAGATGCATGTTTAGGGGATCGATTAATTTGGTTTAAAAATATACTCTAATTAAATAAGGTTTACTTGGAAACATGCGAATAATTTTAAATCGATATCACACACGTTATATTTTTTTACAAATTGGTATCAAAGCGGGTTATGCTAATTTATCGCGTGATCCTGATTTTTCGAGGATTTATTTTTTATACAATTTGACTTCTCACGTCGTCAAATTGGTATCAGAGCGGGTTACGCAAAATTTGTGTGATATTTATTTTTTAGGAAAAAATCAGTTTTGTGAAAAATCGCAATTTTTCCAATGGAGCACTTATGTAATCGGATGTCCCCCCCCCCCCCCCTTTGATGACACGAGTCAAAGTTTTGATATAATAAATCGTTTGAATTTGATGTTTGATAAAAGAATTGATTGTTTGGAACAAGAAAATTCTCGTTTTAAATCCACGTTGGATCTTTTGCAAACGGTTCAAAATCAAAGAGACTTTTATCATGAAAATTTTGTTTCCTTGGACCATGACTTTGTTGCTTTAAAATTGTCCAAGAAAAAGAGTAATGATAGGGTCCTATTTTTAGAAAAAGAATTGGAGGACCTTAAAAATTCGATGATTTGTGTTTGTGCCAAAGGTGATAAAAATATTTTAAACAATGAGTTTGTGGCATGTGAAGAGACTCTTAGGGAAAAGTTTGCTTTGATTGAGGGAGTGAGAGATGTGCTTTTAGGAATTGTTGAAAATTTGAAAAAGGCGTCCCTTAAATTGGAAGAGTCTAATTCTTTACTTGAGTCAAAAATTTTGAAGTTAAAAAATGATTTGACAGACCCAAGTAGGTTTAATAATGATGGTAATGGCTCATCTTGTTCTCATGCTTTTAGTGCTAAAGCCAAAACCATTATTTGTTTTAGAGGGTCAACCAATTTCAAGGATGTTAGAAAAGGTCAACCCATAGGTGTCGTTCCACTCATTTTTACATGTTCATATTGTGGTAGGAAAGGTCACCTTAGGCATTTTTGTTTTGATCTTGGAAAAATTCTTAGGAAGTTTATGTCTAGTATTCTCATGGTTCCCAAATCCCCCACACGACGTTTCACATCTATTTGGATTAGGAAATCACTTTTAGAGGCACTAGATTTTAGACAAGTTGATTATCGTTTGCTTACACATGATTCTTCTCTTGCCATATCATATAGATGACTGTGTTTGCATGTTTGTCAGACACTAGTTGTGGTTTCATGATATATATTTGCTAGTGTGATGACATGTACATTTTCTATAAATTTTTGCTTTTGCAAAATTTTAAAAAATACAAAAAGATTTTATTTTGATAAAAATTTTGAAAAATCCAAAATGATTTTTGTATTTTGTTTGCACCGTTTATGGATGGACACTTAGAATGACTGAGTCACAACATCATTTCATTTTTTCATGTGACTATTTCATAATGTTCTGAGACAATATGTCAATTCATCCATGTGCTTTATAATATTTGGAGTCATTAAGATGTAATTAAGTGTTACTTCCTATATGTTTGACTCATAATTTCCTTTATTGTACACATGCACGGATTTGTTTGATTATTGTGCTTGTATTATCACATGTTGGTTGGGTGTTTTCACTTCAATCCTGTCCATAAAACAAACCAAGCGCGATAAAACTTGATAAGAAAGTTGAGCATATAAGAGTCGTTTGTGAGTTTGTGTGCTTTGTGTGAAAACAGTGAAGGGCTACAAAAGATTATCATTTATCCTTTGTGATTAAGTCGCCGTTTTAATTGGACCTAAAAAATTGAGAAATTTTATTATCCGGGATCCAAAGAGGTTTAAAAGAGCCCAAAAAAATTTAAAGGCAATAAAAAGAAATTTATTCCAATTATGGGCCAGTTAGGTTTTTGCACCAATTCTCCAAAGTTTGAGGATTTAGTTTATTCACCTCTAAAAGAAAATATATATGAGGGTGTTTGGATGGAAAATTAAAACGAGTTTGCACGTCCTTGAAAATATTAAAAAAACGTTAAATAGTTTTGGACGTTATTGATGTGAAAATCACTTTGACTTGGATTTGTTTATTTGCATAAGACGATGTCATCTAAATTCAACAATTTTTACACCTAAGGATACCTTTGATGTTCATTCGTTAGGAGTACACGTATTCATCGTGCACATATGATTGATTGAGTTTATTTACCTATCGAATGTGTTCACATCCATACATTCCATTTCCATGACTTGGTTGTTTTAGTTTAAATTCATGGTGTGATATTTTTTGTATCTCATTTTTGTATGAAAAATTGAAAATTCAAAAATAGTTTGTGAAATTTGCGAGATACTCCTTTGCATGCGCGTAGCTTGATTCTAGTTTGCCATGAATTTTATCGTGACACTTCATGTTTTGATTCTTTCTTATTATCTGTCTATTTGGGGACATCATAAAAAGGGGGAGAAAGATTTATCATGTTATGGGGGAATTTTTGCATTATGGGGGAGATTTGATTATTAATGCTTTATTCTTATATCATTTCAAACTCGATGCCTCACGAAGGTTTTCGCTTTATCTCATGTGTGTAGGTACGAAGATTGATGATTATTGGATTCCACAACCAGATGAGAAAAGATTTAAGAGATGAGGAAGATTTTTTGAAGAGCAGTTTGAGAACTTGCAAATTTATTCATGGGAGGGTAGATTTGTATAGGCATTTCGATTTTTGATAATTCGATTTTTTTATATATGTACCGCCATAGACATAGGGGGAGATTTGTAAGGACATATTTTTAGTAAGTCCATCACAATTAATTATGTCGTAAACCGCTATAAGTCGTCGAAGAATTGAGAAGATTGCATATGCAAAAGACAAATCCGAATTACAACTTGCCTTCAACATTCAAGCCCAACAATATGAACTTTGATAAGATAATGTTTAAAGTTTCATTTACATTTCATATTAAGAGTGTTGGGATATTTTTAAAAGGAGTTTTAAAAAGATTTTATATAAAAATGGTTTTATAAAAATGGTTTTATTGCTATTTTATAAAAATGTGTTTTTGAAAAGGTTTTATTACTGTTTTATAAAACATTGATTTTGAAAAAGTTACGGAAAAAGTTTTGAAAAATTTCTAAGGCAGTAAAGCAGCAGACGTACCTCAGTTTCGACGCCAAGGTTGTTCAAAAGAGATCACCATCTCGTTCGAACGATATGTGGATGTCGCACATAGTCGTTTGAACGACATGCGATCTCGTTCGAGCGAGATGGGATTCTCGTTCGAGCGAGATGGGATTCTTGTTCGAGCGACCCTGCTTTTGGCCTGCCACGTTGCTTTCATCTTGATCCTTTGACCGCCTCAACTTCCTTATAAAAGGGACGGTAGCCTTTTGTTTTAAACGTGGAGAACATTTTCAACTTTAAAGAGTTTTATCTTTTGAATCTTTTTGTGTATCTGCCCAGAATTAATTGGATACCTTTTGGCAGAAAGTTTTTCTCCAACAATTTTTAGGGTTCAAATATTTATTTTCAATTCATAAAAATCCCAATTACTTTTATGTGAGTTGTTTTGTGGAAATCAAGAACATATTTTGTGTTTGTTCATACTTTGTGGGGAGAGCTCTACAACCGACAGTTGAGTGCTATTGTGGAGGGAGTTTCTACGAAGTTTTATGGTTGTGTGCCATTGAGGAGTGTTGCGGTTCTTCCTTTGCTTATTGGATTGCGGTCTATATGGGTTCTCTGCATGTGGATTCATTGCTAACGACACCGACCGACGCCTGCGGGTATTCGTGTGTCACTGTATTTCATTGTAATCCGTGTAAGTTGCGATTTACTTAATATAATGAAATAAAAGGTTTTTCCCTGCGGGGATTTTTCCTTAATTTTGTGTCACATGCTTTATATTTATTTATGGGTTGACACACGCACTTTAGATGCATGTTTAGGGGCTGGATTAATTTGGGTTAGAAGTAGACTCTAATTAAATAAGGTTTACTTGGAAACTTGTGAATAATTTTAAATTGATATCACACACGTTATATTTTTTACAGTCACTTTTTCACAAGATCTTTCTTAAATATTTTCTTGATTAATGTGTCAAGTACAACTTTTTGGATGACTAAGACCCTGATGTGACTATTTAACATCATAAGAGTGTGACGCTTATCATTTGAGCCTTTAAACATTTTCAAATCACAAGGCTATAAGTTAGTGTGTTGTTTACTCTTTCAAATCAAAAGTTAGAGCATTGAAAAAATATTTTTACCGATCAAAACATTTTATATATTTGAAAGCAAATTTTTCACTCCTTTTCTTTGAGTTATTTCAAGCCATTATTTCTAGTAGAAGTATATTTACTCACTTTATGCTCAAAATCTTATATTCATTAACGAGTAAATATTTTCTCTTCCTTGGCTTGGAAAAACTCATTTTATAATTTAAATCACCACATCTTTGTAAACAACCCAACACACATATATATAGGATTCCCTCAAAGATAATAGGTGTGTCATTTTGGTTGCTTGAAGGTTATGTCCCGAAACAACAAAAATTATGTCTACTTCGAATAAGAAAGTTTTGGCTAGAGAATTTTAAGGCATTTATTGATGATCAAAACATGTCATGGTTATGCACCATACTCCAGTTGTTGGTGCTCTCTATGGAAAATATGGTCGGTTATAGAATCGTGTGGTTGTAAATCCATTTCTCATAGTTGTAAAACTCTATTATAGTGCATTTATCATATTTATCGGCTCGAGGTTTTTCCCATTTGTGGATTTTTCCTTTATACATCCAGTCTTGTGCTTGTTTTACTCTTTTCATATCTTTTAGAACCATTATCTTAATTAAGAAGATAAAACTTGAAGATTCTAAAATGTAGTAAAATCTTTTTTCACCTAGACGTTTGGATGTTTTAACCCTTCTGTAAGAAATTAACAAACCTTTTTTCTTGAATTAAGGGAATTTTTTTTTTATTGGGGTAAATACCTTCGAGAGGCACGCTTTCAACTGGTATCAGAGCTAGTATTCAATTTTTAGCCATAAAAACCTAGGTTTAGATCCTTTTTGGGTGCAATGGATAGAAGTTCAGCCCTCTGACCTCCTCCATTTTATTGTAGCAATTATTGCTATTCAAAAGGTCACATGACGGCATATTTAATGTTTTATGGATGATTGCATTTGGAATAGTGTGCTTGTGGTATGGACTTATCCCAAAACCATTGTTGATGACATCCAAGTTGATAATATTAGATTTCTCTAGGACGACTGCAATTGAAAGGAGAGTGGGTGGAACATAAAGGGACTTAATTTTTTTTAATGCGTACCCCGGGTGAGTTTAGACAAATATCCATATGTACGACATCTAAGGAGGCATGGGATGTTTTACAAACGACCTAAGAAAGCACCTGCACCGTGAAGCACTCCAAGCTTCGATGGCTTACCACTCATTTAAAATTTCTTGCCATGAAGGAGAATGAAACTTTTAATGAGTTATATACCAAGCTAAACGACATATTTACCTTTGTCTTTGCTTTGGGTAAGACTATAAAAGAGAATAAGGTTACTTATAAAATCTTATTGTCTCTCCCATATAGGTCTCATGGAAAAATGGGTTCCATTAAAGAGGTTAGAGCCTTACTTTTTAAGCTAATGCGTGTAGACCAATTGGTTGGCTCTCTCCAAACCTATACGGTATTTTTTTCTTATTGCCAAGGAGTGACTTTTTAGGAGAATGAGAAAAATATAGCTTAAAACACTTAGAATTCATGTCCTGATCTTAGTTCCCATGATGTTAATGAGGATGATATGGAACTCCTCACTAAGTTTGCCAAGAAGTGGAGAAAACTATTCCAGGCTCAAGGCGCACCCAAAAATTATCCGCCTAGTGGAAGTGGAGAAAAAAAAGATGAATATCCAAGGACCATCATGTGTTTTACGTGTGGTGATTGAGGTCATATGTTGAAGCAATGTCCCTCAAATATGAGTCATAATGGTGGAAAAAATTCTTATCAAACCATTTTTAGTGATGATGACTCATATGATGAAAATGACTCTCAAGAATGTAACTATGTCTCATTTATAGCAAGAGATAAATTTGATGAGATAGATGATTTATAGGATTTTAGTGTTCCTCATCCACCTAGTGAAGAGATGACTCTTCTTAGTTCCTCTTTGAGTACTATTGAGTAAATAGAGGAATATAATCTTTAAGACGACTATGTTAGGCTTTAGGAGGAGTCCACGTACCTTTAAAGGCATAATGTGGAACTCTACACCAATTTATCCAAGGCCGATAACCAAATGTCTATGGTGAGTGAGAAAGAAAATTTGTTGATCCACATATGGTGAGTAGTGAATCATATTTTGAAGTAAGTTCCATTGACTTTCTTCATATTTAGATTGAGTTCCTTAAGATGTCCCTATACGAGAAGGAAAACTTGAGAAAAGCCATAGAGAACCAAATCTCTTTACTTGAAACCGAACTAAAATCCACGACCACTTTCAAGATGAATATGGCGGGTAGGTCTTAAAAATTGAATAAGATGCTTTTTGGTGCCAAGTTTTCTACTAAGAATAAACAAGGAATCGGCTTTGAGAATGATGACTCTACGTCTAGCCAAACTTTATTAGTATCCTAATCCATTTTTCCATCTCCCGTTGGTGAATCATCAACTCATTCCATTCCAAAAGGAAGCCTGGGGAAAGTGGCTTTCATGTGTTCCTATTGCAACAAAGGATACTTGAAGGGATTTTGATTTAGACTTAGGAAGTAACAACTCAAATGCCATATTGATCCACAACCTTTAAAGTGAACACATTATCATAAGTTAGGACATCTTAGAGGGGTTTTATGTTTTCTTTATTCCACGTCACACTTAGGTGAGTTTGATAAGGGTAGGAAGGTCGGTAGGAAAGGGGAGAAAAAAGTGGAATCCCTATAAAAGGTTTCTTCCAAACGAAAGGGGATGGGAAAAATGTTTGATCCTCCTACACTTCCCATTTCAATTCCTAGATCCAATTTGGTTAGACTTGATCTAGATAGGATTCCGAAATAAATTATTGATAGAGGAGAACCAGAATACTTAGATAAATGTGCCAATGCTTAGTCCTTATTTAAAAATAAATGGGATTATTTTGTTTTAGATGTCTTAGAGTGTTTGGTTTTCTCTTTTTGGATAGGCATGTTAATTTCTCTCTATTAGTATTTTTATTCTTTAGTTATGATCTTTGATTTGTTTGTTGTTAGGTATTATTTTATCCCGTGAACTTAATTTCAAACCTAAATGCTTAGTTATTATACTGATGGTCCTAATACTCCATGCCTGGACTTTATATGTTGAATTTCCTTGGTAAATTGAGCTTGATATTGTAGAGTATTTGTCATAAGTCATACACTTTTACTCCGCACAATAAACTTGAGCATTTTCATACAAAATATAATGAAAGGATTTGCTTTCTACTTCTATCAAAAATTAAAAATTGTATGTGATGTTTTGATGAAAGGGTGTCATTATTAATCCTTTTATGTGAGAGTTTTCATCATCATGGTTGGAGTTGAATATATATATATATATATTCAAAATCATGAGTGATGATGTGGTAAGAGATGAAACTTTGGGTCATGAGAACTACCTTTGAAATATTGTAAATACTTCCCCACCCTTTGTAATGAATGAGCGACAACCGCCACATGAAAAATTTTATCGAAAACGATGTGTCAAAGATTTTAATATATCCAAAAGTTTATTAACACAAAGGATACGATACTTAAAAGGTTTTAATCATTAATCACTATTTAAGGGAGATAAATGATAATTGAACATTTTATTTGTTTTAAGGAAAAACGAGGCTTTCTCTTTGAGAATGCGGGTTTTATGAATTTATTCGTATCTTAGGCCAACCACACATAAGTTAATATTTTAGCAAATTTTATCTTGAATTAACTTAGTGTGCATGCGACGATCATATCCAAATTAATCAAGCCAAATCAAACAAGCAAACATGCAAACAAGTAAGGAAAAAATCCGTTGTGGGCAAAACCCCTATTTCATCACGGTACAAGAATTGATAGACATTATACAACTTTCAGACTAATTAGCTCTATAAGTATAACGAACAGTTATTTAAGTCTTATAAAAAAATGGCATAATCTAGCCCCACCCACAGAAAGCAGTCTTCCCTCGGTATTCACCGATTAGCCTTCTTCTTCAGCAGTAGAGATGAACTCTACAAGGGTTTTTGAACAAGGATGTATTTTTCTTCATTTGATAAAGTGATCTCTAAATTTCCTAGGGGATTCGATGAACATTGATAGAGTTTGATCACAAAAGTAACTCTAAAAGGTCTTGGAAAACTGTTAAAAAAGAGTTCTAAAAGACTTTAATCTCGCATCTCTATTTATAAGGAAGTTGGTTGAAAGAGATTAAACATTAGAGATTTGGATAAATTTAATTAAAAAATAAAAATTCGCGCGCTCGTTTGAACGATTTGGTACCTCGTTCGAATGACGTAACCTTTTTTGTTCGATCGGGCTTCCAACGACATTTCAAACGACATTCGAATGCTTGACGAAAAATTATCTCGTTCGATCGTGGGAGCCTTCATTCTAATGATGTAACCAATTTCATTTGAATGACTTTCAACAATACTTCGAACAACATTTTAGAACTGACCAAAAGGAGTCGTCCCAAATTTCATTCGAACGATGGAATCTTGCTCTAAGGACACTGTATACACTCATTCAAATGACCTGTAAATCTCGTTCTAACGAGTGGTTGAATTTTCAAAAAAAGTTAAAAACATTTTAAAAACTTCTTTTAATGCAAACTCTAAAAAAATAATCCCCAGGAAAAACAAAGGCTTTACCAAACTACCACAACTCTTCTGAATATTATTGAGGCGAACGATCATTCGATCTTCCTAAAGTCTTCAAATATGTAGAAGCAGTCATGAAGGTGCAATGGATGTGTAATGGGATTAGCTAAATAAAAATAAACTGAGCAATTATAAAACTTGCTCTTATGAATCTTCCCCTTCGGCTATTTCGGCATAAAATACAAACCAAAGCCAAATTAACCTTTAAAGACTAATACAAATAATTCCCTCGCAAATTAAGAAATATAAATGCATAAATGTATAATTCTTTAACCAAAAAGACTTCATCTTGTGAGGTCCATGAAATCATCGTCAAGGTGTAATGACCTACACACATGAGGAAAAAAATACCGTGACATGTATGAGTTTTTTAAAAGATAAATAAAACTCTTCCTCAATTTTTTCTCCCCCTTTTTGACTGTAATAGACAAAGGAGTAAAATCTAATCATGAATACTAAAAATCACATGAAGAAGCAAGATACCATCACAAAGATAAACAAGCAAGCACATGCGATGAATATCTAGCAGGCAATCAGTAACACATTATGCTTTTTTGAATTTTTTCAATTTTCAAGTATAAAGTATAAATATTACATATATGTATAAAAACACATAGTCACCATGGAATAACACTGAAATTTCCGAATCGTGAAAACAGAATGTAATTGTGTGAATATTTTTCGTAGGCAAATCAACAAAAGCATTCATAACATAGGTGCATGAAGTCATGAGATACTTTTAAAGAAATAACTCAATTTCAACCTTAGGTGTAAAATGTTGAACTTAAATGAACTTGACTCGACTTATGCAATACGCCATGAATTTTAATGATTCTCAAGACAATAATGCCTAATTATTTAATGCTTTTTAAGAGAGTCCGTTGTGCAAACCCATTGATCTTCTACTTTATAAGTCCCTCAAAATATCACATATTTAAGAATTCACTCTCAATTATTTTGAAGAAATCATATGCTCATATGTAGAGAAGCATTAATGAATATACACTAAATGGCCTTGATACTTCTGTTTTTGTGTAATGGTGGCTTTTAACGCAATGAGAATTTTTCTTTTTCATAACCCCTTTACATTGCGTAACACATATCAATATTTTTTTGGAAAAGAAATCAAGTCATTGGTTCTTATAAGAACAATTTCTCTCTTTTTACATTTGATTCATTATTAAGCAAAATTGAAATGAAAACATTATATTCAACACATGACAAGTAAGTCCAATGTTCAAAAAGTTTGTGCACATATGCAGTAAAGGTGACAAAGAGTCTAACATTTAGAAAGTAATCGTCAATGATCAACAAAAGATGATCAACGAAATGTTATCCACAAATTATTAAGCACACAAACAAAATAAAGTCATGTCTCAAAGCAATATGAAAAAAGTCATGTGAACGGATGGAATGTAGGGGAGATCAAAATGTTCATCCGTGTATGGTGGAAAATCTAAAATACAAAAATCTTTTTGTTCTTTTCTAAAATTTTATTAAATAAAATCTTTTTCAATTTTTCAAACTTTTTCTTAGAAACCAAAAATCTTTTTGAATGTTTCGAAATTTTCATAAAAACAAAACTCTTTTTTGAATTTTTCAAAATATATCAAAAAAACATATGGATATAATGATAATACAATCTAGCAATATGAATGTAAGACATGAACATGATAATCTTCCTATTCTCTAAGATCCTCGAAGCTAGGAGCATTAAAGGTTTCGTGAAAATATCGGCTAATTGACTTCGGTGCTCACAAAGCTCAAGAACACGACCTTCTCCTCAACAAGATCACGAATAAAATGCTCACGTATAAAAATGTGATTTATTTGAGAATGTTGGATTGGATTATGGGATATATGGATCATACTCATATTATCACACGCACTAATTATTGGGCATTCCCCTTAAGTGATGCATTGCGCCTACCATCTTCACCTTCCACCGGGTGTCTCAAAAAATAGACAGGGGGCATCGCATCGGTGCCCGGATGCGACGAGAAATACGCGAGGGTTCTTGCAACAATCTGGACGTGATGGGTAAAGAAGCTAATCCAGAATACTAGACTTAGGTTATGGACTTAGAGCATAGGGACTATGATGGGGAAAGGGTTGGAGTTGGTAGATACCATAATAAGAAGAAAAGTTAACATAGCTTGTTTACAAGAAACTAAATGGGTCGGTGAGAAATCTAAAGAAATTGAAAATACAGGATTTAAATTACACTATACAGGAAAACATAAAAATAGGAACGGAGTTGGAATCATAGTAGATAATAATTTTAACGGTGATATCGTAACCATTATTAGAAAAGGTGATAGACTTATACTTATAAAACTGGTATTAGGTGAAAATACAATTAATAATCTTTGTGCTTATGCACCCCAAATAGGATTAGATGAGAACACTAAAGTACAATTTTGGGATCAAATGGACAAACTAATTCAAGAAATACCCGTAGGTGAGAAAATCTATATAGGGGGGGATTTTAATGGCCATGTAGGAGAAGATCGTGGGGGATATGAGATAGTGCGTGGAGGATATGGTTTTGGAGATAGGAACAATGGTGGAGAGTCTATCTTAGATTTTGCGATGGCTTATGATTTCATTTTAGTAAACACGTGTTTTAAAAAGAGGCTTGAACACTTAATAACTTATAAAAGTGGAACATATAAGAGCCAAATAGATTTTTTCATTACTAGGAAAGGAGAGTGATTAACGTGTAAAGATTGTATGGTTATCCCAGGAAAGAGCTTAACCACATAACATATGATAATGGTGTTGGATATAAATATTAAAAATCAATCACGAGTGGGAAAAGAAAAGATTAACCCACGAACTAGGTGGTGGAATTGAACAGGAGAGATATTAGAACTATTTAAAGATAAAGTATTAAATGAAGCATCATCAAACACCGAAGAAGAGACTAACATAATGTGGAATAAGATGGCCACATGCATTAGGAGAATATCAAAAGAAATTCTTGGAGAATCAAAAGGTAAGGGGCCACAATCTAAAGAAACTTAGCGGTAGAATGAAAAAGTATAAAATATAGTAAAAATCAAATGGGGGTACTTTGAAATATGGCAAAAAAAATAGAAATAAAGAAAATTCTGAAAAATATAAATGGGCTAAAAAGGAAGTTAAGAAAGTGGTAAGGGATGTTAAGTTAAAAGCGTATGATGATCTTTATAAAAAATTAGTAACACAAGAAGAAGAAATAGTATTTATAAGCTTGCCAAACTTAGGGACAAGAAAACAAATGATTTTAATAACGTTAAGTGTATTAAAAGCTATGATTCAAGAGTCCTTGTCAAAGATGGTGAGATTATGGAATGATGGAAAGGATACTTTGAGAGGTTATTAAACGAAGATGATGAGAGTAGATAGATATAGAGGAACTTAGAGAGACTCGAGAAAATATATTTTTTGCAGAATCAGGACAACAGAGGTTAGGATTGCTCTAAAAACGCTGAAAACAGGGAGGGTTTAAGGACCAGATGGTATCCTTATTGAGGTTTGGAAGTTCTTAGAGGAGGAAAGAGTATCTTGGATTACAAAATTATATAATAGAATTATAAAGACTAATATGATGCCCGATGAATGGAGAAAAAGTGTTTTAGTACCTATTTATAAAAATAAAGGGGACATATAAAGTTATTTAAATTATCGTGGTATTAAATTAATGAGTCATACAATGAAACTTTGGGAGAGAGATTGAAAATAAATTGAGATTGAAAACAACAGTATCGGAGAATCAATTTGGGTTTATGCCTGGGAGGTCAACAATGGAAGCAATCTATTTGTTTAGGAGATTAATGGAGAGGTATAGGGAGAAAAGGAAGGATCTTCATATGATTTTTATTGATTTGGAGAAGGTGTATGATAGGATACACATAGATATAATATGGTGGGTTCTACATAAAAAAGAGTGACTCGTAGATATATTGATGTGATAAAGGATATGTATGATGGGACTATGACTACAGTAAGAACATCGCCGGAGAAAGTAGTGAATTTTCAATTACTGTAGGTCGACACCAAGGTTCAACATTAAGTCCTTATTTATTTGCTCTTGTTATAAATGAGTTGAATGGATAAATACAAGATGAGGTACCATGGTGTATGCTATTTGTAGATGATATTATTTTAGTGGATGAGACTAAGACGGGGACTAATGCTAGGATGAAATTGTGGAGGGAAACTCTAGAAAAGAGACGTTTTAAAATAAGCAGGACTAAAATAGAATATGTGGATTGCAATTTTAGTAGTAATAGGAGGACAAATAGAGATGTGGTGAAATTGGAGGGTCACGAGATACCTAAAAATGATAATTTTTGTTATTTGGGATCGATTATCCAAAAAGACGGAGATATTAGTGATGATGTTACTCATAGGATTAGAGCAGGCTGGGTCAAGTGGAGAAGTGCTAACGGCGTATTGTGTGATAGGCATATAAATTTAAAGTTAAAAGAAAATTTTTATAGGACGGCCATTAGACCTACGTTATATGGGACAGAGTGTTAGGCCACCAAGAAACAAAATGTGTAGAAAATGAGTATGGCAGAGATGTGAATGCTAGGATGGATTTGTGGTAAAACTCGAAAGGATGAAATTAATAAAGAAAAAATTAGTGAAACGGTAAAAGTAACTCCTATAAAAGATAAATTGCAAGAAAATTGACTTAGATGGTTTAAACAGGTCAAGCGTAGACCAATGGATGCTCCCTTAGGGAAGAGTGATTTAGTTAGTATTGATAGTAACACAAGGGGTAGAGGTAGGCTTAAATTAACTTGGTGGGATATTATAAAAAGGACATGATATCACGTTGTTTAACTGAAGATATTGTGCTGGACACAATGGAATGGAAAAATATGATTCATGTAACTGGCCCTAAATAATTGGGAAAAGGCTTTGTTGAGTTGAGTTAAATACTCATATTATCACACAAAATAATCATTGTGACTTGTGAAATCCCATAATATTCCAACATTTGCTTTATCTATAAGATTTGCGTGCAACAACTCCCAGTGGTTATATACTCAGCCTCTATCGTAGATAAACATATGGAGTTTTGCTTATTGATCAAGCAAGAGACAAGGTCTCTTCAAAGGTAAAAACACCCACTCGAGGTGCACCTATAACCTTCAACATCCCCAACCAAATCGACCTCCGAATAGGGGGACAAACGATCATCGGTATCAAAGGAATACCAAATACCGTAGGAAATAGTGTCACTCACATATTTGATGATACGTTTAAGTTCAAAAAAGTGTGACTCTTTCGGGGACACTTGGTATCGTCCACAGACTCCAACACTAAAATCAAGGTCAGGACGACTAGCTATCAAGTAGAGAAGACTACCTATCATGATCCTATAACGGGTTTGATATACATTCTTACCTAAAATGTCTTTCCTAAGCTTAGTCAATGTATCATTGGGGTGCATGAGTACTTAGCGGAGACTAAACCAAATTTCTTGACTAGATACCTAGCATATGTGGATTAAGATATGAATATCCCAGCCTCTAACTGATGTACCTGAAGACTTAAGAATAAGGTAAGCTCACCAACCGTACTCATCTCAAAATAGCTCCTCATCTCCTCCTCAAATATGTGAGCATGTCAGGAGCATGTGGATCCAAATATATGTAATCCACATAGACATAGAAAACTAATATAGCACCACTCTCTCTCCTCACAAACATCTTAACCACTCCCTCTCTCTTGAAGCCACGAGCTAAGAGATACGAAGTGAGCCTCTCATACTAAGCACGAGGTGCTTGCTTTAAATAATACAGGTAATTTTTTAGATAAAAGACATGTCCCGAGTGATATCGGTCTTCAAACCCCTTCGGTTGTTCCACATAAATTTTCGCCTATAGAGTGTTGTTTAAGAAGGCACTTTTGACATCTATTTGATATGACTTGAAACACAGATGACATGTTATGGCGAGTAGTAAGAGGACGGACTCAAGCTTAATAATGGGAGCGAATGTCTCATCAAAGTCTACACCCTCAATCTATGTGTATACTTGAGCAAACAGCCTAGCCTTATTGAGAACTATAGTACCATTCTCATCCACCTTATTTTATAAATCCACTTGGTACCTATCACATTAGTATCACTAGATCGGGGGACTAACTCCCAGACATCTGAAGAAACTCGTCTTACATAGACAATATCCAATACTCGTCCTTGAATGTTTCTTTCACATTCTTGGGCTCGACTACGGAGGTGTAGCAAAGGTAGATAACCACATTCTCAAGTGGAGCGTGATTCTTGTCACCTAGTGTGGGTCACCAAGTATAGCGAAAGGGTTATGAATCTTTTGTACCCAAGAGGGTGGATCCTTTAAATAAAGAGTGGGGTCAATCGGAGTAGTATAAGGAATGATGGGATCGTCACCAGGGGTGAATCATCCTCACACTTGGGGCTAGGGTCAACAGATGACGACTGCTCGTCGTCTCTAATCGTGATGTTTATTGACTCCATAACCTTAGATCTTGTAAATTAAACACCCTATAAGCCCTACTCGATGATGAATAACCTTAAAATATCCCCTTGTTCTCTTGGATTCAAATTTTTCTAAGTGATCTTTATCTCTCAAGATGTATCAAGTACCCCAAAAGACACAGAAATATGATAGGTTGGGCTTCTTCCCTGTACACAACTCATAAGGGGTGTGTAGCGTGTGCGGATAAAAATATACCCTATTCACCGGATGGCATGCGGTACCCATCGCCTCTACCCAAAAATGTCTAAGTATGACTCTCCTAAGAACCATGGATCTATCAATCTCTTGTATCATTCGATTTTTCAAACTAACTATCCTATTTTATTGAGGAGTACGAATGGTCGACAACTCGTGTCTGATGCCCACTCCATCACAATATATATCCACTCCATCTATTTTATATCCAGTGCCATTATCACTATGCATTCGATTAATAGTGACACCGTATTGGTTTTGTAGGACACGACACTTGGTTGTTAGGAATTGAAAGTATCTCGAAAAGTCATCGACCATCATGAGAATGTATCTCTTAGCACTAAAACTCTCTGAGTGAATAAAACCCCAAAGATCCATGTGATTCAACTCTAAAACATGTGTGGTAATAATGGTATTCAACTTCTGATGGGGACTTCAAATTTGTTTTCCTTGTTGGTAAGGTACACAAATCGAGGAAGTTGGTTTTCCAAAAGATGGTAAGCCACAAACTAGGTCCTTTTTCACTAATCTCTCAAGATCTCTAAATTTCACATGACTTAGTCATTGATGCCAAATGTCCATAAAGGAGACCATGGTAGATTTGAACACAAAGGAGGACTTGGGCATAATCGCATATCAATTATCTTCAGTCCTCACTTCTTATAGTAAAAGTTTACAGGATTGATCATATACGTTACACTCGGACCGGTCAAACTTTATCCCAAAGTTTGCGTCGCACAGTTGGCATATGTTAATTAAGTTCACTTCTAACCCTTTTATGTATAACACATTATCTAGTTTAGGATATTCGGGTATCTCAACGCATTCACGTCCTAAAGTACTAGACCTACTCCCATCTCCAAATGTGACGTTGCCTTCCTTGCAATCCTCGTGGTTAGTAAAAAATGATATGTCAACGTTTATGTGCCTAGAGAACCCACTATCAAAATGCCATTGGGAAGTATTTTAAACCTTGAGAGCAACATGAACAATAAGGCCTTTGTCGTCTTGCTTAGGTACCCAAGTATAGGTAACCTTTTGTTTACCCTTATCATTGTTTGGTCTAATTGGATAATTAAAAGCATTCTCAAACATTATAGACACCCATTAAAATTCTTCCATTAAGCTTTATGAAGTCGCGACTACGAACTTAACTCGCTCTCTAAGTCTATAAGAGTTGCTATAGCGGTGCGTGGGAGTTTATGTACGTCTAGTTCTACCTAACTTGTAGCAAAATTCCCTAAGGTGACCTCTCCTCTTGCAATAGGTGCAAACATAGACTTGTTTGGGTTTACCTCGATTTTCTTTCTTAGGTTGAAATCTCTTTTATGGTTTAGGTCGAGGTCTACAAGGATCTATAATAAATTTAAAAACCAGTTTCGGTGCACCATGGGATGTGGATGCACCGTCATAACCTATTCCTTGCCTTTCCCTAAAATTTAAAGTGGGTCGGAGGACTATCTTCTGAACCTTCTTTGATGTATCATATATAGTAACCTTGACCTCTCGAGCACGTTTGATATCTTTCTTGAGTTGGGATATAAGGGCTTAAAATTTTACATGAGTCTTCATGGATGTTTCATAAGACTAATCACTTTTTTGGTAAAGTTACCATTTCCCCTTTCTACTAAAACGACTATCTCTCCTAAAGAAATTCTCACTGAGGACTCGCTCTCTCGCGCCTCTATCAAATCCTTATCTAAATATAAAAATTTAAGCGCTAAACCTTTTTTTATTTTTTCGTTTTAAAGGACTCAGCGAAAAGTTCGGCGTAAGCACGTTAAAGTTCATTATCTCCCTCACTCAATGCGTAACCTCACTCACTCTCTCTTAAATGACTAGACTCATTTTCGAGGGCATCATAGTTAGCAGCTTCCTCATTGACATGAGGTGCACTAGATATACTAACATGACTAACCATGAACACAGTGAAGTTACGTCCATGCAGTGATTCGTCTATGGAATTCGTCGATCCGATGTCGCTATCACTAAGCATAGCATATAAGGGATCTTTTACTTGTCTCTTCAATCTCGTAGCACACTCGTGAGCTTTATGACCCTTACTCTCGCACTCATATCATCTTTATTCATCTTTGTTATGGTAATCTTTTCTTTCTTTTTCAAAAAATTTCTTCCCCGATTTATATTTTTGGTCTTTCTCAAAACTCTTATTTTCTTTAAAAGTATTTTCTTTTCTAAGTTTGAGAAGTTTTTTGTAAATAGACAAAAATCATTCAAATCAAAATCATAGTCGGAGTCAGACGACACTTCCTATTTCCTTTTAGATTGAACTTTTAAAGCAATTCCCTTTTTCCTTAAAATTTAACAATTTTGGGAAACATATCAATCTCATACATTTGAAAGTATCCCACGAGTTCTTTTAACCTAAGCGTATCTAATATCCCTAATGAATTAAGTACGATAACCTAAGGAATAAAACGGACCGAAAGTGATCTCAAAATATTTTTAGCTACACGCATTTAAGGAATTTTCTCACCTAAATTAAAATAAGAGTTAACGATATCAAAAAACCGTGCATAAAATTCATCAAATGACTCAGACTCTAGCATAGTAATAGTCTCAAACTATGTGGTGAGATTTTGTAGCTTAGAAGATTTCACAGTATGGATCCCTCGTAAGTGAGATGGAGGGTATCCCAAGCTTCTTCAGACGTGGTGCACGTCATGATGCGGTGGAACTCGTCGGGGGTGACGACACCAGAAATATCACTTAAGTCACGTGACTTAAAATTACTCCATTTAAATTCTTCTTTTGTCCAAGTAAAGACAGGTTTTAGACCTATGACATCTCCATTGGTCACTGTGGGTGGTGTCTACCCTATTTCACAAACAAGATAGACTCTTTCATCAATAGATTTTAATGTAAACCTCATCCTAGCTTTTCAATACGCAAAATTTAACCCATCAAAAATAGGCATCCTATTATAAAAATTATCCATAAAATCCAAATTTTTAAAGATCACCAATTTAAAAAAAAAATGACATCAAAAAAAATTATAAAAAGGACCACGCAATATTTTTGTGCAACTAACTCTGATAACAACTTGAGAATGCGGTTTCTATGGATTTATTTGTGTCTTAGACAACCTACACCCAAATTCAAATTTTAGCAAATTTTATCTTGAATTAATTTAGTGTGTGTTGATGTAAAAAACTAGATTACTCTAATAATTTAATCACAGATAAATAAATAAGACAGAATATTTTTAAAGTGGTTTAGCCTTATAAGAATGGCCTACGTCCACTGTTATGTTATTGCTCAGTGTTTGGGAATTCTCAATTACAAGCTTTGTCAAGAAATTCCGGTCCCTTTGAATGAGGGTGATACAAGGTATTTATAGCCCTTAGGCTGTACATGAATGGGTTGATACATTAAATGATATATGTATGAAAGGGTAATACATTTAATGTAGCGTGTGCGTCAAGATGATAAACATTCAATGAATAGTTGAACTGTTGATATTCTGGCAATTAATACTACGGACGAGATGCAGCTCGGACCGCCTTAGTTGCTCGTTGCTCAGGAGTTCCTCGGAGCGCTAGGGTACCTCGGAGTGATTGAAGTTCCTCGGTATATCCTCGTATCTCGGAGAGACATGGGTTGGTGGGGGAAATGAACTTCCTCGTTGTTATTGCACCACGTAGATTGACAAATGTCTTCATATGATTCGTCCACATCAGCATATTAATTTTGGTATCAACAGAAGCCCCCAATGTTTCATATTTCGAACTTTGAGGAGTATGGAATATTCTTTCTTGGTTTATGGCAATATTGAATGATCTTCCTGGGTTTTAGGAGCATCGTATTTGAATTTATTTCCAAATTCAAAGAATCCGCCTTTTTTCGAACTTTTAAGAGCGCTTCGATCTTAGTGCCCTTTTTGTCCTTTTAGCCGCCGGAAGTTCAATAGTTTCTTTCGCGTAATCATTTCCTTCGCCACTTCCCTAGGTAAAGTATTTAAACTTCTTAGGTAACCATACCGTCTTCTTCTTTTTCCAATGTTCTGCATTCAAGCTTTCTATTCTCTCTTTCTCTCTTGTGCGTTCATCCTTGTTTTCGTTCATTGTCAACAGACCTCCTTTCTTCCTGTAAGATCTTCTTCCTTTCTTCTGTATTTCTTTTATTCAGTATGGTTTATATTGTGGAGTCTGTTGAGAAATTTCGTTCCGATTTTTCCATTCCTTCCTGGGTAAATCTGGAGGTTCTTTCTGAACCTTTAGATTATTTTCGATTGGCTGAGGGACATTGGTTCCCCAGTCTATTCATTGCTGAATGTGGATTTTCTTTTCCGCCAAACCCATTGTGTCTTGAGTTTTGTCAGTATTTTGATCTTGTCCCTGCAAAAATATCCCCCAATTCATGGAGAATAATTAATGGGGTGTACAAATTAAATCTAACTCATGGGACTCGTATAGGGATCCCTGAAATTATGTATTGCTATAAGTGGGCCACTCTAGATAATATTTATTACTTAAAAACTAGGTTTCTGAATAGAGCTCTTGTAGTTAACCTCCCTGATTCAAATAGAGATTATTTTGAACATGGGTTGGCTATTAAAAATTGGCAATATGCCCCTTTAGTTGGAGATGGAGTATACAACGGTCCCAGATGCCCCCCATATGGCAATGGGATTGGTTTATTTTTCATTTTATTTTACTTATGAAATTATGCTTTCATCATGTTTGACAAAATGTATGACTGATATCTCATTATGTATTTATTTGCAGTTGATAGCAAAAGAAAAACTCCAAAAGAATCAGAGGTTAATATCAAGCATCTGAAACTTATCGGGGTTTGCATAAGAACGTTGAAGACGAGCACATCAGGTCTGCATCATATTTGCTACAGTATAAGAGTTATACAACCTCTTATACTGCTCGTCCTGTTGAGCCAGCTTCAACTCCAGAGGATTCTTCTTCAGATTCTCATCTTCCTTTAAGTAAGAGAATGGATAAGAAAAGAGCTCCTCCTACTCTGTTTGATGACATTACTTCTGCTGCTGGGGCCAAGAAAAGCAAAGTTGATGTCCCAGAAGGGACTAAGAAGGTGGATGTTGCACCTTCCAAAGCTGCCGAGAAGCCCCCAGTGGCTCCGAGAAAGAAAGTTGCTCCAGTAGAAGTGATTACTGTCTCTCCGACCAAGAGTTCTTCCTTGGTTGAAACTGCTGAAGTTCCTTTGAGAAGATTGAGGAAATCATCCTCAGTCAATTTGGCTGAAACTGTCTCTTCTCCACCATCTGGTGTTGTTGGTGTTCCAACCATCATTCCTCCGAGCTCTGCAATGAGCTCGATAAAAACTTGGATCATACCCGAGGTCCAAGGAATTGATGAAAATATTTCTAGGGATATGTTGACATCCCTAGCTACTCGTCACCTTGCTTCAGTAAATTTCTCACATTCTGAATTTCTTTCTTTCTCTGAATGCTTGCATTTTTGTATTGACTTTACTATTTTTCTCATCTTTCAGCTGGTGAACTGTTTCAATAACATCATGAAGAAGGACGAGGCAATTAAAGCTTCCAGCTCCTCATCTGGTGTTGAGGATGCTCTGCTGGGTTTAACCCAATCTTTGAAGGATTCTTGTCAGCAGTATGACGAGGACAAAGCCGAATGGGAGAAAAAATTATCTACAGTTGAGGCCGAGAAGGTGAAGATGGCTGAGATCTCCAAGAATTTGGAGAATAAAGTGAAAAGCTTAGAGGTCGAGCATAAGAAATATGACGACAAGCTCAAGAATTTTAGAGAACTTGAGGATAAGCTGAGGAAGGCAGAGGAAGAATTGTCCGCCCTGCGAGATATCAAGGGTCAAAAATAAGAATTGGATGCGAAGCTCTCCTCGGAGAAATTGAGAAGAAAGCTTGCAGTTAAAAAATCCTTCAGCGCAGGCTGGGATAAAGGATGGGACAAGGGGATTGCTGCGATGACATCAAAAGTTCAATACGGGAAGTTGAAATACTTCCAAGATGGCTAGGTAGCTGCTCTACAGGAATTGAAGATCAAGGATGATTCTGAGCTATTCCAGCTACACCTCCCTGGTCCTCCTCCACCAATTGTGGAAGAAGAAGAAGATGATCCTGTTTCTGATGAATCTTCTATGGCCATAGGTGATCAAGTCCCTACATCTCTACCTTCTGCTAACGAAGACATTTCTTCCATGCCTCCTCCTTCTGAAAAAATTTCAACTCCTGCAGATCAAGTTGTTGTTACCACCGAGCAACCAAGCTCCTCGTCCCAGCCTCCCGAGAAAGTCTTGGGAGACAAGGAAAAGGTGTGAAGTTGTTCGGTATCATTTCTATCTTTTCATTATTTGTAATCCAACAATGTAACCCTTTTGTGATCTAATAAAATACATCTTTGTTCCTCTCTGTTGTTGATGATTTGTTTTTGTTAATTGTTGTCTTTTTCTCATCCTTAGTTTGTTGCTAGAATGGAACTGATATCTTCACATGATACGAAGTTGATGCAGCAATGTCACGAGTATTATAAGGCTGGTCATACAGACCTTAGTGCATCAAAAATTGCTGACATCCTTGGCCATGATGCCTCAGAACAAGCAATTGAGGCTTATCGGTACATGAAGGATTTACTTGACCGAGTTGTGGCCAACAATGTGGCCTACTATGACTTGATTGAGGAACTTCATTATTCCTTAGAAGATCTCTAAGGTCAGCACAATGAATCAATGGCTTTGTTGCACAAGGAATATGAAAATAGATACCAACAGCTTTCTTCTGAAACAAGCCATAAGAAGATCCTTGTTGGATATGATGTTAGGGAAAGAACTTTAAAAGGTGAAGTTGAGGCTTGCAGGCAGATTGCTGAGTTGCTGGAACAAGAGAACAATAATTTGCAGAAGAAGCTGGCACAGTATGAATCTCCAGCATCATCTTCCACTGCTTTAGTGCAAGTTACCGATGAAGGTTTCTTGTTCTTAGAAGTTGAGAATGCCAAATTAAGGCAAGAGTTGGACGTTCTGAGAAGATCTGCTATTCCTGTGACTGCTCGGGGACGAGGAAGAGGTTCTCGTGGGTGAGGAAGAGCTGTTCCAAATATTGTCGAGGAGCAAAGTTCTCCAGTCGCTGCTCAGAGTCGATCAAGAGTTCTTAGCCGCAATGTTGAAGAATCTCGTACCCACTCTACTTTGGAAACTCAAGCATTCCAATTAAACGCCAAAGATCGGGCTTTATCTGAAATGTCCAAGAAAAATCTATCCTTGGAAGATCAACTTACTGCAACAAAGTCTGCTCTACATACTAAGGACCTTTTTGCCAAAAACCTTCTCGAACAATTGGATAGATTAACCTTCCAATTTCATAAGCAACCCAGGGAATTTTGGATGGCTGGATACAATGAAGCTCTAGTTCATTTGGATGCTCGTATTGAACACTCCAATAATGAAGGTTATAAGCAGGGGTGGTTGAACGCACTAGGTGTGTTAAAATTTGAGCAAGGGCATTATTTATGGGATTATCATGCTCCAGGGTTATTAGACTTGCCTGTTCCACCTTTCAAATTGGACATGGCCTGGATCCCAGCTCGTTCTATTCCTCGGAGTTTAATTTCAAAATATCTCGGCGACTATAGTCTTCATTCTCAGACTGAATTATCTCGTCCCGAGCATCTCTTGGATACACCTTCTGTGATGAACGTCAGAATGCTCAGAGATATTAATTTCATCAATTCTCCTCTTTGCTTAGAAGACCCTCCTGCCGGCGAGGAACCTGTTTCTAAAGCAAAGGGCAAGAAACCAATAGAATAGTAATATCAATGTAATAATTAGTACATTCATGTAACCTGTAATTTATTTTAATGAAAGAATTTCACTTTCTATTTGCAAATTTGTATTGCGATTGTCTTATGTTTATCAAACATTCTTACATTTGTGTATACGTATCTGTTAAAAAGATAATAATATGGTGCTTAGTAATCAAACTTACAAATATCAATGTTGCTCAATCACTTAATAATAAAGTAATGAGTATAAAATGTTTAAAATGTTTCCAACCAACCAAGGTTCTTAAATTGTGTTTGTCGACCAACTATAGTTTATGGGTTTTTATCCCCGATCAACCATACTTGGTAAATTTTTTCATAAAATGTGCTCGACCAACCGTGGTCGATAATTTATCCTCGTCGACTAAGTATAGTTGATCACCGACCAACTATACTTGGTTCAGTTTGGAATTCTTTGTATTTTCTGGAATGATTTTACCTTCCGACCAACTTGTTGGCCTATTTTCAAAATGATATTGTTCTTCCCTCAACCGTAGTTGATTATTGAACTATCAGGTTCTTTCGAACTATCTTGTCCACTAGTTATCTTACCAACCTTAGTCGGTCACGCTAGTGTACACCTCCTAACCAAAGGAGTATATTTTTTGGTTCTTTCGAACTTTCTGTCCACTAGTTATCTTACCAACCTTAGATGGTCACGCTAGTGTACGCCTCCTAACCAAAGGAGTATATTTTTTGGTTCTTCCGAACTTTTTGTCCACTAGTTATCTTACCAACCTTAGTTGGTCACGCTAGTGTACGCCTCCTAACCAAAGGAGTATATTTTTTGGTTCTTTCGAACTTTCTGTCCACTAGTTATCTTACCAACCTTAGTTGGTCACGCTAGTGTACGCCTCCTAACCAAAGGAGTATATTTTTTGGTTCTTTCGAACTTTCTGTCCACTAGTTATCTTACCAACCTTAGTTGGTCACGCTAGTGTACGCCTCCTAACCAAAGGAGTATATTTTTTGTTTCTTTCGAACTTTTGTCTTCTTTTTGTTGTCGAGCAACGTAGTGTACAACACTAGTATTCCCCGAAAAACTTTCAAACAAAGGAGAGGAAAATGGTGAAAACATCATCGTTTTATTCATATTGATGAATCCGTTGTACATTTTACATCATTGATAATACTTGCGAAGGTGTTCAGCATTCTTGAATTCTTCTCCTTCTAAAGTTGCTATTCGGTAAGTTCCTGGTCGAACAACTTCTGTAACTCGGTAAGGCCCATGCCAGTTTGCCTGCAATTTATTGTGTTTCTGAATTACCTTCTTTAGCACATAATCTCCTTCTTTTAAATCGCATTTCTTCACCCTTTTGTTGTAGAAAAGAGTTATTCGTTGTTGATAAGCAGCATTCCTAATGGCTGCCTCTTCTCTGACTTCCTCAAGCATATCCAAATTCAGTCTTCTCATCAAGTCACTGACTGGGGAATTGAAATTCAGTACTCTGTGTGTTGGGAGACCTAACTCGGCAGGTATTACAGCCTCACTTCCAAATGCCAGCATATATGGTGATTCTCCAGTCGCTGCTCAGGAAGTTGTTCGGTAAGCCCACAATACTGATTGTAGCTCGTTAATCCAGTTAGCTTTAGCTTCACTTAGCCTTTTCTTCAAACCATTCAGCAGTGTTCTATTCATCACTTCAGTCTGTCCATTGCTTTGAGGACGGCCTGGTGCTGAATGGGTCTTCAGGATGTTTGATTGTTGACAATAGGCAGCAAACTCCTCGTTGTCAAATTGTGTTCCATGATCTGTGATGAAGGCATGTGGGAGACCATATCGACAGATGATATTTTTCCAAACAAACCGGTATACCTTCTCGTACGTCATATCGATAAGCGGTTCAGCTTCTACCCACTTAGTAAAATAGTCCACTGCAACGACGAGGTACTTGAATCTTCCTCGGGTGGTCGGCAATGGTCCAACCAAATCAATTCCCCACATGGCAAATGGCCAAGGGGAAGTTATGGGTGTCAATAATGCTTGTGGAGTTCGTCGGATGGAGGAAAAACGTTGGCACTTGTCACATTTCTTAGCGTAGGCTATACAATCAGCCCTCATCGTTGGCCAATAGTATCCTTGAGTCATTACCCTTTGCAAGAGTGTTCGACCTGCTACATGAGCTCTACAAGACCCTTCATGGATCTCTTCGATCAATTCTTTCACTTCGGAAGGATGTACACATCTCTGCAAACCTGCCATAATTCCTCGTCTATATAAAATACCATTAGTTAATACATACCGAGCAGCTTTATACTTCAATTTCTTGGCAGTGAGCTTATCCTCTGGCAATACTCCCTCTTCAATATATACCCTGATGGGATCCATCCAAGATGGTCCTAAATCAAGGGCAATAACATTCATCGTCAAGTCTTCATCTATGCTCCGACTTTCCAGTACTTCAATTGGTATTGTTCTTCGCAGCTCGGTACGAGTAGCTGATGCTAGTCGGGCCAGCGCGCCTGCTTGTGCATTTTCTATTCTGGGTATTCTAATCAATTGAATCGCATCAAATTCTGCCAATAACTCCATTACCTTGGCATGATATTTGACCATTAATTCTCCTTTAACTGCATACGTTCCCATCATCTGATTCACAATCAATTGAGAATCACTGAATACCATCACTTGTTGCGCTTCCATAATCTTTGATAAATTAAGACCTGCTATCATGGCCTCATACTCAGCTTCATTATTAGAAGCTTTGAATTGGAATCGCAAAGCATATTCCATGTCAATCTCGTCTGGGGTGTTCGAAACAATTCCTGCCCCACAACCTGCTGTGCAAGATGAGCCATCTACATATAATCTCCATATGGGCAACCCGTCTTCAAATTTCTTATCCGATAGAGTTCCTCGGTGAAATATTTGTTGCTTCTTTTCATCCTCCCCTGGCACTTTTCGCTCCTCGTTGACCATCTCTTCTCGTTCTTCAACCAACCGGGGCTGGTCTGAATTTGAAGTTGATGATCCTTCTACATCCATAGGCCCTTTTACCAACCAGAGTTGGTCTGGACTGATGTCTGTTGATCCTGTAACATCCACAAGTTGGTCAGCGAGCACCTTTTGCTCCTCGGGGATATCAGGATATGTAAATTCTGCTATAAAATCTGCTACAGCTTGTCCTTTCAATGATGCTCTGGGCTCATATATAATATCATATTCACCGAGCTCTATTGCCCAGTACATCAATCTCCCTGACTTTTCTGGCTTATGCAGGGCTTGCCTCAGTGGCATGTCGGTATAAACGACGATGGTATGGGCCTAGAAATAGGGCCTCATTCTTCTACTTGCTTTAATTAATGCCAATGCCAATTTTTCCAGCTTTGGGTACCTGATTTCTACACCTCGGAAAGCCTTACTTGTGTAATAGATTGGTTTCTGGACTCCATTCTCCAATCTAATCAATGCTGAACTGACTGCATTCTCTTATACTGCCAGATACAAATACAACTTTTCTCCTGTTATTGGCCTGGACAACAATGGAGGTGCTCCCAAATACTTCTTTAAGTCTTGAAAGGCCTTCTCACATTCATCAGTCCACTCAAAAGTTTTTCAAAGTGTTTTGAAGAATGGGAGGCATTTGTCAGTTGCAAGGGACACAAATCTGTTGAGCGCTGCAACTCGTCCTGTAAGACTCTGCACTTCTTTCTTTGTTGTTGGAGATCGCAACCCTAAAAGAGCTTTGATCTTATCTGGATTTGCTTCAATGCCTCGCTGGTTGACAATGTATCCGAGAAACATTCCTTCTCGTACTCCAAATGTGCACTTTGTTGGGTTGAGCTTCATCTGGTATTTATCCAGTTGATCAAATATCTGAGCTAAGTCAACTAGATGATCTGCAGCTTTCTTGCTCTTTGTCATTATATCATCGACATAGACTTCCATGTTGAAACTGATTTGTTCGGTGAAAACCTTGTTCATCAGCCGCTGGTATGTCGCTCCTGTATTTTTCAAACCAAAAGGCATAACATTATAGCAATAAGTTCCCCTAGGGGTAATAAAAGAAGTATTTTCCCTATCTTCAGGTTTCATTTTGATCTGGTTGTAACCAGAATACGCATCCATAAAGCTGAGCAGCTTATGTCCCGAGGTAGCATCCACTAGTTGGTCAATTCTGGGCAATGGAAAATGATCTTTTGGGCATGCCTTGTTGAGATCAGTGAAATCAACACACATTCTCCATTTATTGTTCTTCTTCTTTACCATCACCACATTTGCCAACCAGTCTGGATATTTCACATCTTCAATGAATTGGGCTTTCTGGAGTTTCTCGACCTCCTCTTGTATGGCTTGATTCTTCTCGGGGCTAAATACCCTTCTTTTCTGCTTTACAGGCTTGATCTCCTTATTCACATTGAGTTCGTGACATAAGAAGTTTGGATCTATTCCTGGCATGTCCTCGTGACTCCATGCGAAAGTTTTCTTCCTGTTTCTCAAGAACATTATCAATTCTTGCTTTATTGAAGCGTCTAACGACGAACCTATCTGGGTTACTCGTTCAGGGTGCTCCTCGTCCAGAATAACATTTTCTGTGGATTCTACCACCTGTCCTTTTACAAGTTGGGATTCATCCCTGGGATCAAGGGTTTCGATTTCTGTACCTTCCTCCACCTGGTAGGTGATAGTCTTTTTCCTTGATTCCTCAAGCTCTTCTTACTCGGCAGATAAATAATAGCATTCCCGAGCTACTTTTTGATCACCTTTCACAACTCCTACTCCAAAGTTTGTTGGGAATTTTAAGCACTGATGCACTGTAGACGGAACTGTTTCGAACTTCTTCAAACCAACTCTTCCCATGATGATGTTGTAGGCTGACTGCACATTCTTATCCATCACAAAGAAGCGTATTCTTTCTGTTCGACAAGCAGGCCAAGTTCCAATGAATATGTCCAACTTGATCGTCCCAAGTGGAAAAACTTTCTCGCCAGCAAAACCCAGAAGGGGTCTGTGATAAGGTTCCAATTGAGATAATTTCAAATTCAAGCTATCAAAACATGAATAGTACATGATATCAGCTGAACTACCATTGTCCACCAACACCCTTGAAATCACCACATCTTTCATCCTCATTTTGATCACCAAGGGATCGTCGTGAGGGTAAAGGACACCTGCCAAATCGTTTTTTGAAAAACCAATAACTAGCTTCTCTTTATTTACTTTCCTCGGACGATCATCCTCGGTAAGATTTATTCGTTGAATATATGAACAGGCTTGAGCCTCTCCGATATAGGCCTTTCTTTCTGCAGTAAGGTCTCCCCCTCCAGCATCTCCTCCTATAATAACATTACAATCAAATGACCCAAAACGTATGGAAAATACCTCTCGTTCAGGCTGCCTTGGCTTCTTTGGAAGATCGGGGTCTTCATCTAGATCATCTTCATGATCTCTTTTCTTTCTCTCCTCCGTCCGACGAGGAGATCGGGAACGATCCCTAGTTCTATCATCATTCTTCCTTTCACCTCTGCGATCTACATACTTTGACAACTTTCCTCTTCGAATGAGCGTTTCAATCTCGTTTTGAAGGGCTATGCAATTTTTGGTCATATGGCCATGATCTTTATGGAACTCGCAATATTTGGCCCTATTCCTCAGTTCAGGATTGGTCCTCAGTTTATCTGGCCACTTAATTTCTTCGTTATTCTTGATTTCTTCCAAAACATGATTAATACCCATTTTCAATGGAGTATAATTATCGTATTTCTTCAGGACTTACCATGACGTCCTATTATTCTTGGAATGCTTGTCACCACCATTACCTTTTTGCTCTTTCTTCTTAGATTTGTCAACCTCCACCTTGGTTTCTTTATCCATATTCTTCTTCGCGGGCATAGCCTCCTCGGCATTCATGATTTTAGCCGCTTTTGCCATCAACTCCGACATAGTTTTAGGTGGATCTTTGGCCAAAGTATAGTATAACTTGTTAGGCAGAAATCCACTCATCAAAGCAGTGATCGCTGTCTTTTCTTCGTAATCTATGACTTCCAACTTCTCGTTATTGAAACGAGTTATGTAATCTCTAGTACTCTCACCTGATTTTTGTCTAACACTTAACAAGTGCGCTACTCGCTTTACCGATTTTGCTCCAAAACAGAAATTGCCAATGAATAATTCGTCTAACTGAATAAAAGTCGAAATCTTACCCCGAGGAAGATTGTTGTACCATATATGTGCAGATCCGGTAAGAGTTCCCGAAAATGCTCTACACCTCATCTCGTCGGGGACAGCATATATATCGGCAGCAGCTTGGTATTGTTCTATATGAAGAACAGGATCTGTCTTTCCATCATATTTAGGGGTCACCACAGGTGCTTTAAATTTTGATGGTGTAGGAAAATTCATAATGGCCTGCACAAAAGGTGTCCCTTGAACAAAAGTTCTCTGTAAGGGATTCCTTTCTTTAACCATTTCTCCAAGTCTATCCTCCAATCGCTGAATGGAACCTTTCCATGCTTCATTTACTTCCTCTGGCTGCTTAGTTCGAGCAATTGATTGTTCTGACGTAGCTTCCTGAGATCTATCTCGACGAGTAGCTGGTCTTGATTGTGCTGATCCTTCTCTCAAACCAGATGGTGGTCGAAAGCTTCTCAATGGGGCTCTAGGTGGACTCATATTTCTCCTTGGTCCTAACCGACTGAAAGGAGATGCCCTGCTTAATCTTTCTAGGGCGCTAGTTCTCTCCGGAGAGAGGGTGATATGTTGATCTGTATCCGTAGGCCGTATCGATGAAGTTCGCCCAGGTTGATAAGAAAAATCATTAGATTCTTCATTACGATACGACTCAATACGCCTGGATCGTGATTGCCCACGATCACTCCTTTGCCTTGAATGGGTAGGTGCACCGCCGTGAAGAGTTTGAATGAGTTGCCTCATTGTTTCTTGCATGGCGATTTGTCCTTCAGCCAGATTCGTCATAATTCCAGCCAGATCTGGAGGTGCAGATGGATTTGGAGGATTTCCAGTATTTCCAGCATTTCGATTACTGGATTCTGGATTATCTGCCATTGATAAATGATTTTTGATGAAAAACGATAGCAACAGTCGTTTTCCACAAACGGCGCCAATCTGTTGATGTAAAAAACTAGATTACTCTAATAATTTAATCACAGATAAATAAATAAGACAGAATATTTTTAAAGTGGTTCAGCCTTATAAGAATGGCCTACGTCCACTGTTATGTTATTGCTCAGTGTTTGGGAATTCTCAACTACAAGCTTTGTCAAGAAATTACGGTCCCTTTGAATGAGGGTGATACAAGGTATTTATAGCCCTTAGGCTGTACACGAATGGTTTGATACATTAAATGATATACGTATGAAAGGGTAATACATTTAATGTAGCGTGTGCGTCAAGATGATAAACATTCAATGAATAGTTGAACTGTTGATATTCTGGCAATTAATACTACGGCCGAGATGCAGCTCGGACCGCCTTAGTTTCTCGTTGCTCAGGAGTTCCTCGGAGCGCTAGGGTACCTCGGAGTGATTGAAGTTCCTCGGTATATCCTCGTATCTCGGAGAGACATGGGTTGGTCGGGGAAATGAACTTCCTCGTTGTTATTGCACCACGTAGATTGACAAATGTCTTCATATGATTCGTCCACATCAGCATATTAATTTTGGTATCAACAGTGTGCATACAATGATGATATCCAAATTAATTCAGCCAAATCAAACAAACAAACATCCGAAGAAGTAAGCAAAAATCCCTTTCGAGAAACACCTATATTTTAGCATTATACAAGAATTAACAAACACTATATGACTTATAAACTACTTATCTCTCTAAGTATAACGCCCAGTTATTCAAGTCTTTTATATCAATAGCACAGTCCATCACTGCCCCTAGGAAGCAGTCTTCCCTCGGTATCCACCGATCAACCTTCTTCTTTAGTAATAAAGCCTCGGTTCCACAAATCAGCAGATGTATTTTTCTTGATTTGATAAAGTGATCTCTAAATTTCCAAGGGATTTTGATGAAAATTATTAGGGTTTGTTCACAAAAGGAAAGCTAAAAGGGCTTGAAAAATGGTTAAAAGTGAGTTCTAAAAGGCTCTAATCCGGCATCCCTATTTATAAGGAAGTTGGTTACACAAGGATAAACATTAAAGATTAGTATCAGCTTTAATTAAAAAAAACTCTCATGCTTGTTAGAATGGCCTAGTACCTAGTTCGAACGACGTACCCTTTTCTGTTCGATCAGGCTTCCAACAACATTTCGAATGATATTTCAGTGCTTGATGACAAAATCATCTCATTTAATCGTGGGAACCTTGGTTCTAATGATGTACCCAATTTCATTTGAATGAATACTAATAAGACTTCGAACGGCATTTCAGAACTCACCAAAAGGCATCGTCCCAATTTCATTTAAACATTGGAATCTCGTTCTAATGACACAGTATACACTCGTTTAAACGACCTGTGAATCTTGTTCTAATGAGTCATCGAATTTTCAAAAACGTTTTTCAAATATATTTTAAAACTTCTTTTAATGCAACCTCTAAAAAATAATCCCCTAGAAAAATAAAGACTTTACCAAACTACAATAACTCTTCTAATTGTTGTTGAGTTAAATGATCCTTCGATCTTCCAAAATTCTTCAACTTTGTCTTTGAATATATAGAAACAACCATGAAGGTGCAATGTATGTGTAACAGGTCAACCAAATAAAAATAAACTAAGCAATTATAAAACTTTCTCTTGCACTCTTTAATTACATAAAGTCAAATATTTCAAAAGTTAGCTCAAACAATTATCTTCCTTCTTCGATTTTATGGGTAAATGTTCATTTTTTATTCACTTTCTATCACAAGTTATGTCTTTAGACCACACTAACTCTTATATGGCTTTAATTTGGCCTTTGAATGCTAAACCAATCTTTATGTAGAGTATTTGGAATAACTAAGAACCATTGTATGACCTTTTATAGCTTGTTTAGTCATTTAAAATGGAATTTTAGGGATTCAAATGTACCTACTTATTGGTTAAGAATATATATGTACATTTACTTTTGGTTTGTATTGTTTTCTCAAAAATCTTGATCGTTGGAAGTTGGCGCGGCTTATGTCGCGTAAGCTTTGCTACAACGATACTAGCCAACTAGAAAGAGAGTTTCTTGTTGCAATGGCAGCACCTGTGAGTGATAAAAACACCCAATTCAGTGTGTTTTAGATTTTTTTCCCATTTATCTCTCAAAATCTCTTTCTCCCTTAGAAAAAACCTCCGGCCCTCCTCTTAATTTAGCATCTTGGATGTCTTCTAGGTTGTCTTTATCTCATTCTTGTGGATTAATCATCATCTTAGTAAGTTTTTCATCCATAGATTTACTGATTTACTCAATTTTAGAGTTAGAGCTAAGTTAAGTGATATTTTTTTAATAGATTTTGATGTAATCTTCTCTATAATTAATGAGTTTCTACTTGTGTGGAGTTTAGATTGAATCTCTTGAGTAGACTTTAGTGTGTCTGGCTTTGCTCTACATTTTGGGTCTTTATCTAAGAGGTCGATGGAGAGCTTCATCAACGAACGAGATTCAATCAATGTTGAACCTCTACTACACCACTTTGAAAAAGGTATTAGATTAGCAGACTTGGATTCACGTTGGTTAATCTATTTTTATAATTGAAAAAATCATTTTAATTAACCTTAGTTTTGTAATTTTTCCAAACACACATGCAAATATACTTTTCATATAAAAAAGTATATTTTGTAACAAATTGCATCTTTTGTGTATTTTAAGTGTGTGTTCACGAGATAAACAAACATAATTGGAGTTTGCCAAAAAACACATTTTGGAAAACCTTCCAAGGCAAACAAGACAATATTTTCTCGACACGCGTGCGACCTAGCTCGCCGCTGTGATGTCTTGCCTCCTAGAAACAAAAGTTTGTCATTGACTTTTTCTTGTCCATAATCAAACACTCTGGACAATAGTGTGACTTGCCTCCCAGATGTTTCGTCACAGCGACACTGTCTCACTGGTTTCTTGCATTCCCATGCAAAATTTCTATACTTTAGCTCGACCTAGATCGCTTCAGGTTTGTTGCAACGACAAAACATCTCACTGCAGCAACACTGCAAAAAATTGCATCTGACAGCGTCAAAAGTCAATTCTACACAAGATGTTTCTTAAACATCTTCTTGGTTAGTGTGTCAAGTACAACATTTTGGGTGACTAAGACCCCTATGTGACTATTTGACACCATAAGAGTGTGAAACCTAAAATTTTAGCCTTTAAACATTTTCAAATCAAAGGGATATAAGTTAGTGCATTTTTTACTCTTACAAACTTAGAGTGAGATCATTGAAAAAATATTTTTGATGATCAAAGCATTTCATATATACGAGAGTACATTTTTCACTCCTCTTCTTTGAGTTCTTAAAAGCCATTGTTTCTAATAAAGGTATATTTACTCACCTTGTGTCCAAAATCTAATCTTAATTAGTGAGTAAATACTTTATCTTCCTTGGCTTGGAAAAACTTATCTTGATATTTAAATCACCGTACCTTTGCAAACACCTCAACACGTATATCTATAGGATTTCCTCAAATATCCTAGGTGTAGAATTTTGGTTGCTTGAAGGTTCCGTTCCAGAACAACAAAAGTCGCTTCAACTTTAAAGAAGAAAGTTTTGGACAGAATATTTGAAGGCTTTGGTTATGAACCAAAATCTATTATGGTTGTGTAGCGTACTCCAGCTGTTGGCGCTCTCTACATAAAATATGGTGGTGTCTATAGTCAGTTATTGCATCGTGAGGTTTTAAGTTTGTTTCTTCTTATTGTAAAACTCTACCATAGTTCATTTGTCGTTCTTATCATCTCGAGATTTTTCTCATTAGTAGTTTTTTCCATCGTAATTCGGTCTTGTGCTTATTTTGCTCTTTCCGCATTTTTTTTGAATCGTTGTCTTAATTAAGAAGATAAAACTTGAAGATTCTAAAATTTAGTAAAAAAAATTATCACGTAGACATTGGATTTTTAACCCTTTTGTGATAAATTAACAAACCTTTTTCTTGAATTAAGGAAATTAATTTTTCATTGGGGTAGATACCTTCGAGGGGCACACTCTCAAATACTTCACCATAAATGGAAAATGTTGAAACTCTATTTCTTATCTTTCTCGCTTTTCTTTTGGATTGGGGCAAATTTAAATTCTAAAAAAATAGAAGATAGAATCCCTCCCTAAGGGTCACAGGTTAAGGTTAAAAAATTTAATATCCTACTCTTCAAAACTAATGCTTGGTGTGGCTTTAATATTGATCGACACGACTCTCTAAGGTCTAGCTCTAAATATTGTGGAAAGACTAGTTAATGGCGTCATCTTGAAAAAACATAGCCCCTGGGATCCTTACCACCTTCACTCCCTTGAATCGGGATAACATTATCTTTGCTTTGGAAAAGTACTTGGCCATATTTTCATATTTGTTGCCTAACTATGTGTTGTGAATCCATGTGGGCTTGGAGTTGTGATACACTCAATGACAATGTGAGGCCCGAGTTCTATAATTATGAATTCACATTCATACTCGTTATTATAAGAATTGAATTTGAACCGTAATGCAAGCTCTGTTTCACACACTTCTCATAACATAAGATGAATAATACACAAATAGGTGACAAACTGAGATGTTAGGGTTGAAAAGGTTCTGAGCCTCTACTTCTCAATAATTTTACAGTGCCATTTCTTTAACTTGAGCCTCATTCTCAATAATATATTCTTTCCAGTGGTCTATCTAATGTCAAAATTGGTACCGGACATAGATGTTTTGGCAGATGTCCCTATTTTTGTCGAGGTTGAATTTTTCTTGGTCTCATTTGGATCTTCCCATGTAAATTCACCATAAAGTCTACCAACACCAGACCTTTAATTATTATACGCAGCGGATAACCTGTATCATAAGCGCTCGGCTATAAACCACACGCGTAAGAGGTTTTTTTTAAGTACTATAATTGATCATGCTTGAAAGTATGGTTGCATCTTCCTTATTGCATGTATGAGCGCAAAGTTTAGACTTTCTATCTTAGGATACCACAATTTTGGGCCCTAGAAAGCTTTACTTATATAATAAATAAACTTATGTACCCTCATACCATCTCGAATAATGGATCACCAAAGGTGTCGAGCCTATTTAAATATTCAATTCTTTAAATGCTATATTACTCATCATTATATTCAAAGGCTTTTCTTATCACTTTAAAGAGCGGTAGATAGTAGTTTATGGCTCTTAAAACAAATCATGTGGGGGGTCCCACACATTCGGTCAACTTTTGAACTTTGTCATATTTCTTAGCCCCCTCATTTATATTGGAGATACTATTGTGGCAGGTTGGCCTCGATTTATCTATGGTTAATAATAAATCACATAATTTTGCCTAAATCGACCTTGAAAACACACTTGGTTGGGCTGAGATTCATTTGGTGCTTGTTTATTGTATCGAATTCTTTGTTTATATCTTTGATGTGATCTTCAACTTTAAGTATATTTATGAGCCTATCATCAATATAAATATCCATAATTTGGCCCATCTGGTCTTTAAAATTTTTATTCATAAGTCTCTAATAAGTGACCCTAATATTTTTTTAAGCTCAGGGACATTACTCTATAACAATATATGCCTTTATTAGTGATGAAATATCCTTTCTCTACATCTTACTTATTGATTGTGCAAGGAAAAATTTCCAAATAGTGTCAATTTGTATGTATTGTCCTTATTCCGGACAAAAATCACTTTGAGTCATAGGATAGATTTTGCTTGTCAGATTCCCATTATGCCCATGACCTAGTGTTGAAGACGTAGCGTCCAAGCTTCAAAGATAGATCATGCCATAGTTTTGGTTCACGTTTCATGTCTTCATTTGGTTTTTTGAGATTCTCTCAGGTATGGATGCATATTGGTTTATGGATACTCGGTAAATATTTTCTAAGGATGTTATTTTATTTAAATCAGTTTTTAAAATGATTTTTTGAGTTATTTTGTGTTTAGAGTCGTGTGAAACACTTCCTTGTGTTCATGTGGTTCAAACGACTTTAATAGTCATTCAAATGACATCATGTTGTCATTCAAATGACGTGACATTCTCATTCTAACGAGATGCTTATACCGTTCGAATGACTGGCTGATTTCATTCTAACGATGGGCCGCCTCCAAGTTTTTATTTAAGGTGGTTTTTTCTCAGAAAAATAGGTGTGCAGAATATACAAAACATAACAAAACCCATTCGTTTTCTGCATTTGTTTACCAAACGCTTCCAAAGCTAAAAACATCATTTGTGTTTACAAGATCCAAGCTTTACATAACCATATGTTATAGATATCTTGTGTTTGCACCATTGTCTCATTCTTCATCATTTGAAGAACTTGCTTCGTCTGGTGGACTCCGTACTTGCTCATTGACAGTTGTTGGTTGTATCGGTGGATACCGAGGTATGCATGGACTCTTGTGCGTTAGACCTCGCCTAGGTGGACTCATGTGTTTCACTGTGGAGGAGTGGTTGAAGAGAAAAAAGGCATCAATATTTGTTTGATTGACTCGCTTAGTAAGACTGTAATCTTCCTTTGTAAAACCGTATCATAGTGATTGTTTGGCCTGGGTCGGCCGAGGTTTTTTCGTTGTGGTTTCCTCGTACATCGGCGTGTTTTATGAGCGTTCTTTACTTTATCTTTCTTAATCACACTAAATGCATGTTTAGGGTTAAGAAGATAAAATTCGCTTAATTTTTTTGGTTCAAAAAATTGGTGCTTGATAAAATTGGAAAAAGGTTTTTGAAAAGAAAAAATTATTTTTGCCTAAAGGACACACACATAGAGGGATCGTAGCATTAACAAATTAGTATTAGAGATAGAAACATTATTATATTGTGTGAGTGATCCCACGTGTCTTTAGGTATGAGTTTCGGTATATATAAAGGTTTTAGAAGACTTATTTTTTATGGGTATAATTATGCTTGTTGGAAGATGCGTATGAAGAGTGCATTTAAGGCTATAGATGAGAGCGTTTAGTTAGCAGTAGAAAAATGGTGAATGCCACCAGTCACGAGAGAGGGTGAGGCCACACGTTTAAAACATGTTGAGTCATGGACCGAAGTCGAACGTTGACTTGCGTAATACAATTCCAATGGTTTAAATGCTATCTCATCTTATGTCACATTGTAAGAGTATAATCGTATTATGATATGTGAAACGTCGAAAGAGACTTGGGATGTCCTTGCACTTACTCACGAGGGAACTAGCACTGTTAGGGCGTCTAAACATTAAAATATCACCACCCAATTTGAGGCGATTAAGATTTTAAAGGGTGAGATGTATGATGAGTTTTACACTAGATTGTCCCATATTGTCAACTCATCGTTTAACTTTGGAGAAAAAATTCCCGACAATCGAGTCATAAAGAAAATCTTACCTAGAAGATTTGATCTAGAGGTGACCGTTTTGAACTCCTTGGATTTACTTGACTCAATGAAACTAGAAGATCTTGTATGTGACATACAAACTTATAAGCTTAACATGTTTACCTGCAAGAAAGTGCCAAAGAAATAAAAGGGCATCGCTTTAAAATCCTGAAAGGAGGAAATAAAAGTTTCGGAGGATGATGAATCTAACATTGATTTTAAAGATGTAGCCTTATTGGCAAAGAAGTTCAAAAAGTTTCTTAAGTTCCAAAAGCAAGCGAAAGATGCCAAAAGACTTAAGAAATTCAAGAACAATAAGGTCGATCACGTCCCTAAGAATCGAAGTGAGAATGATAAGAGGGATTAGTTGGATAGGTGTTTTGGTTGTGAGGGTTATGGCCATAGGGTAGCGGAGTGACCCACTAGATTTAAGAAGGAGGGTAAGAAACCGATTGAATCTAACACCACCCTTAGTGATAGTGAACTAGAAGAGGGAGATAAATACCCCCATTGAACTCAACTACACCACGTTTATGATTTGTCATGTGAGCAACGATGATGAATCTTCCCATAAAGATACTCATGTGAATGACACTTCTGAGGCAATAGTTTGTGAGTCCCAAGTGTGGGTAAAGAGAGTGAGGATGAGGATATTGGGGAAAGTGAGTTGCAAGTTTCCTTCCCTGATTGTATGAGGAAATGGTGAAGGTGAAGAAGGAAAACTTAAAATTGCATGCAAGGTTGAAAGAACGTGCCATAGAAAATAATGATGCATTGATTGAGGATCTTAGGGCACAGGAGAGGACTCTTCAAGAAAATATAGAGTATATTGAGGGTGAGAGAGATAGTCTTCGTGGTTTGATGAAGGCTATGAAGAACGAGATTCTAGAGTTTAAGGAGTCTAGACGTTTGCTCGAGCCTAGGATTGGTGAGCTTGAGGAGAGATTGAGATATTCAAGTAAGGTAACGGTTGATTTGGATGCTTGGTCAAAAAAGTTAGATAGGATTTTAGGCACCGTACAAATTAAGGATGATAGGTGGGGTATAAGCTTTGATAATTGTATTGCTCCCATTGCCAAAGCCAACACCAATCGTGTAAAAGATCTAACTAGGAACGTTAGGAAAATTCCACATTTAGGTAAGATTCCTCATCGTGTTTAACTTGCACTCATTATGGTAGGAAGGTTCACCTTAGACATTATTGTTATGACCATAAAAATGCTCCTAGGAAGTTTAAGAATAAATTATATTAGGTTCCCAAAACCCCCATGCATCGTTATGCACCTACTTGGGTTAGGAAATCGAAGTTAGAGGCTTTAGGAATTAAACTTTATGACTATTATTTGCTTGCACATGATACTTCTCATGATATTTCTTATGGATGATTGTGTTAGCATGTTTATCATATGCTAGCTTTGCTTCATGATATATTCTTACTAGTGTTAAGTGATGATATGAGATATCGTCCACTAGTCATTCTCGTACCATCAAATCAAGTGTAAATTATAATAAACGAATAGTATTAGTAAAAAGAGAGAAGACAAGATATAGAGTGGTTCAGCCTCAAAAATAGGCCTACGTCCACTGTGTTACTCCATTCTCATTATATGTGTTGCATTGTACAATATAATCGAGCTTAAAGAGGCGTACAAGTATGAGGATAAAGGAGAGCACATAGCTGTAGCGGTTACGGGAGTGCCGGAGGTATGACCACGTCGTAGGTGAGTAGCCCCCAAGCTGTATGTTGAGGTTGTGCAGAGAGAGTTTTATAAGGCTTCGCCATGTATTATAGAATCTGACCCCCCACATCTCGAGGTGCGGACCTCTATTTATAGGAGGATCATTTAATATGTTGTTACTATAATAGATTGGGGGTGAGGCCTGTTTAGTGAACAGAATTGGGTCGCACCCTATAAAATGTAATGGGGGCATATCCTGGGATGTGGCTGAAGTCGTGGGTGTTGCACCACGTAATATAAGGTTGCGACATGTATGAATGACAACTGCAGGTACCGCACCCTATGCTAAGTAGGTCCGCTCTCTGTGCTGAGAAGGGTCATGGCCAATAAGCATATGTACTATCCATTGTAAACATTTCGCGGTGAGGTATTATATATGTACTATCAATAAGCCCCCAAGCGGCAGTGCCAATAGATTGCGATTGGGGTTGCGGCTGAGTAGTCATCTTCTAAAGGTGTCGAGGTACTTTCGAGGCGACGCTTCATCTTTCCGCGCCCTCTTATATAAATTGTACTGGTCGTGGACTTTATTACGTTTCCCAAATCTTTGAGAGCATATCGATAGCCAACCCTTGCCCGTTCCTTCCCTTGATCCTTCCGGGGACTTTTTAAGGCTGCATGTGGTGGTTCTGAGGCGGTTTGAGGCTGAGCACTGTTGGTTTCTTCATTTTCAGGTAATTTTTTTTCCAGTTATCAACCTTGTTAATAGTTTTTTTAGTTCACAATTCACCAATTCATCAACTGAATTTCTGCATTTTTGAATTTCTGCATTTATGAATCTCCCGAACTTGAATGATATCTGCTATACTCATCACGAATCGCACTTATTCGAATGTATTTTGTTGAATTGTAATCATGTTTGCTGCTTGGATTTGAATATACTTATTTCCCCCAATTTTCCAACTAATCGAACCCATTTGAATTCACGTAGTTATTTGGATTTGAATCAATCTTCAATGTTGGGGAAATGCATGAATTTTGTTGATTTGGGTTAGACTTTAGGGTTTCTGAATTAGGTCACCCATTATGTTCTTGACGTTCTTGAGAGTGACTCTTCGTATTATAGGATTTTTTTATCTTTGAGTTTACACAGACTAAATACTAACTTGTTTGAGTGAGAGGCCGCGAAGTGGCAAGATTCCTTTAGTAAGTTAAGGCTGCTCTGAGTGAATATAACCTTCAAATAGTTTAAGAAACATCTGTGGCATGCAGTTAATAAGGGTTGCTGCCAGTATTAAATAAAGGTTGCGGCCTATAGCAACTCTTGGTTCTCATATTAGAGTCCGCGGTCGTTTAGCCCATACTTTAGTGATTGTGGCATGTAAGAAAATAACACCTTCACTCAAAATAACATACCGCGACGATAATTAACTTCTAGGGTTTTTCGACCAACTCTTGTACTTAGACAATATTGCTAGCATTTCTATTCAGCTTTTATTCTCCTGTCGTGGCCTCTGAGAGGCCTTAACACCATACTGGTTGCGGCACCTAACTGCGGACTCTCTGCCTTTCAGGTACTGCTGCAACCATATGAACTTTGACCCAGGCAAATGTTATTTAGAGTTTGAAATTAATTACATTATTTAAGGGTATTGTCATTATTCGTATTGAGTGAATATGGTTACTTAGGGATTAAAATAAATTTAATTATTTAAGGGTATTGTCATTTAGGGCTTGAAATTTATTTAGAGTTGGAAATTAATTGAGTATTATTAGCATTGACTGAATGTGGTTACTTAGGGGTTAAAATAAATTGCATTATTTAAGGGTATTGTCATTTAGGGCTTGGTATTTATTTAGAGTTTGAAATTAATTGATTATTATTAGTATTGACTGAAGGTGGTTATTTAGGGATTAAAATAAATTGCATTATTTAAGGGTATGGTCATTTAGGGCTTAGTATTTATTTAGAGTGTGAAATTAATTGAGTATTTTAGGTTCTGCACTCACTGACTCAAAATCCTTTCCATTCTCAAAACCTTAATTAAACTAATATATCCTAATATACCCTTATACCTTAACCGTACGACTCATACTCACGCCCTCGTATATTTTTCTCAGGACCACAATTTTAAACTCCATTATATAAACTAATATACCCTTATACCTTAACCATTATGTACATGTCTGTTGAAATTAGATTCCTCGTGGTCTCCCGTAACCGTAGCTGATGGGTTTCCACGGACTAGTTCAACCATGGCACTCATATTCCCGATTGCAATAGACCAACAAAGTTTCCATATCAACACCCTAAGTTATTCGTGATTATTCAACAAGTCACAGCTTGAATTGGCCGTAAATTTCAACTAGGTCGTTGATTGCAACAACTCACGGGCTGGGTTGGCTTGTTAAGTTCAGACAATTATTCTCATTTTAAATTCTTATTCCTATTTTATTGCAGATCCATTAAATGGGGAAAGCTGGTAGACCACATGTGACTGCATCTGTGACTATATCGGTGATAGGTAACGTGGTTTGCTAGGTATACTCGCTCAATATCTAAGGGTTCATCTGTAATCCCATTTGTTTAAATTTAATTTTTTTTACACTAGCGTGCCAATTATTAGTGATATAAAATTTCCTTTATAATGCTAATCTGTCAAATATTAATAAATTTATTTATTAATTTTGCTTGTCCTCTGGATGATCTTGCTCACTTAGCTGCATTTCGGAGTCCGATACTATTTTGAGTGAGATACTTCGGAAAATGAATCTAGCAGTGGGGGTAGGGTCACAATATAGAGCGCAATGAAGCTGCACAATAGAATATTCGTCTTTATTGTTCAATAGAGACGAATGTTCTATTGCGCAACTCCATTCCTCTATGTTGTGGCCTTACCCCCACTGCTAGATTCATTTTTAGAAGCATCTCACTCATCATAGTATCGGTTCCTAAATGCAGCTAAGTGAACAAGATCATCCTTAGGACAAGAAAAATTAATAAATAAATTTATAAATATATGGCAGGATAGTATCATAAAGGGGAATTATAGATTGTTAATAATTGACACGGTAGGGTAAGAATAAATAAATTTAAAGATATGGTATCACAGACGTAATTATAGATATGAGCGAGTACACCTAGAAAACCAAGTCACCTACCACGACAACTGATTTTAGGACATAGATATCAAAAGAGGTAATTTTCACATCTTATATGTGCAGTTATTTATTCGTGTGTGATAAAAATATGCCCGAATACAAATTCATTACAAAATGAAAATTAAAAGGTAAATTCATCGAATGTTTAGTTACTTTCACAAGATGCTCGGTTTGAGAATAGAGTCATTTGAGTTTGTGATTGCATCAAATTGACCCAGTTCAATTTCCACGTGTTTGTGTACATATGCATTTGATGATTACTTTCATTGATGCAGTGTCCACAAAATGAAGTTAAATTAGCTCGATTTTATGAAGTTTGTATTAAAGAAGCTAATCATAAATGTACATGTAAAAGAATATATTGGGGCTCCAGGATCAATTTGGTCTAATCACACATTCTAAAGACTCTATTTAATGACCTTCTTGGATCGCAGGAATCGTGTACTCTTTACTTTAAATGAAGTAGTTATATAATTGATATGCATTATCTTTTAAATCATTTAGATGATAGAAGGAGTACGAGATAATTATTGGTTTGGTTTGGTTTGGCTATTGGATAATTATTGGATGTAGGCTTGTTATTGGATAGCATGTTAGAAGGAGAATGGGATAATTATTGGTTTTGTTTTGTTTGGTTGTTGGATAATTAATGGTTATTGGCTTGTTGTTAGATAGTATGTTGAAAGGAGTACGGGATAATTATTGATTATTGGCTTGTTGTTGGTTTTTGACTCTTGGATAATCACTGGACCCCCGATTTGAGAACACAACGTTAATTTCAAAATATCTAGACTTAGGCTTAAAAACATGCCGTTAGGGGGTAAAACTCCGAAACACCCCCCAAAAGTGGACAATCAGTCGTAATAGTTTAAGGAAGTTTAAGAGCTTCACGATCAGATATTGATCATGAATAATTAGTCGATAGATGTACCAAGTGTCGTCGGAGATGGACTTGTACTCCACCTTATAGTCAGAATTTTCCATCATAGGTATGGCGTTGGGAACTTGGGAAAGTGTCAAAGCTAATATAATGTTTGTGTAAAGTAGCATGATGTGTGTGTGAAATACAAAAAAATTCAAAAATAGGCACACTTAGGCTCTAAAAAGTACCGTGGGGTATGGGCACCCCCTACGGCACCCAAAAGGTAACGCGAGTGGCACGAACAGCTCGTGCGCAACTGTTTCGAGCTCAAGAGGTTTTCTAATAAGACATTAATTAGAGAGATATGATTAGATACTTTGGAATCCTACATGCTCGATAACCTATACTATCCAACATTTATCCAACAATCTGACATTGGTCCCGTGCGAGGTGTTGGTGCCTCTCACGGGACCGTTTGGGGGTAGTTAGTTTTTTCGCCCTCTAACGACATGTTTTCAAGCTTAAGTCTAGATATTTTCAAATTATTGTCATATTCTCAAACTGGGAGTCACGTGACCAAGCGGTCAGTTTCTGCTAGTTACATTGGTCTCGTGCGAGGTGTTCGCGCATCTCACGGGGCCCTCTAACAGCATGCTTTTAAGCTTAAGTCTAGATATTTTTAAATTATCGTCATATTCTCAATCAGGGGTCCATGACCACACGATCATTTCCTACGAGTTACTTTGGTCCCGTGCAAGGTGTTCGCGCCTCTCACGTGGCTGTTTCAGGGTGTTTTGATTTTTTGGCCTTTGAACGGCATGTTTTTAAGCCTAAGTTTATATATTTTACAATTATCATCATATTCTAAAATCGAGGGTCCCGTGACCACGCGGTCAGTTCTTGCGAGTTACATTGGTTCCGTGCAAGGTGTTTGCGCCTCTCACGGGCCGTTTGGGGGTATTTTGGATTTTCGCCCTCTAAAGGCAGGTTTAGCAAGAAAATCTGCCTTTTTTGGCTTACCAAATGCAGCGTGTTGTAGAGCTCATTGAAATCATTCTAGAAAGGAGTCCTGGATAATATGATGCGTTTTTACTTTTGGAGTTTGATAGAGTATTCCAAATACGAATCCTCTTATTATGGAGAGTTTGGCCTTCATCAATATCCACCAATCCAGGACAGTGCAATAGTACTTTCCCCCATTCTTGATGTTTCTCATTTACAACACTACTTTCCCCTCTTTTTTTTGTGATCCTTCGTCGTGATTTTCTTACCGGAAAGATTCTCATACAAATTATAGCTTACTCCCAGTACGCTTTGGTCTTTCTACCATGAATACACCTTCGTCATGCGTACAGCTTATTGACTCGCACACCTTTTCTCTTGAAGAAGCTTAAGATTTATATTTTCATTACTAGATTTGTTAGGATTGTTAAGGTTATGAAATGGGAATTTAACTTTCCATTTTTTATCAAAAAATGGAAATCTGAAAATACCTGATTCATAACCTTAACAATCCTTAGAAATCTTGAAATGAAAGTATAGATCTTAAGCTTCTCCAAGAGAAAATGTGTGCGAGTAAATAAGTTATACGCGTGACGAAGGTGTATTCGTGGAAAAATGGCCAAAGCAAATTGGGAGTAAGTTATAATTTGTATGAGAAGCTTGCCGATGAAAAAATCACGGCAAAGGAACACACAAAGAAAGGGAAAAGTAGTGTTGTAAATGAGAAACATCGAGAATGGGGGAAAATATTATAGGAGTGTCTTGGATTGGTGGATATTGATGAAGGCCACACAGTAATAAGAGGAGTCGGATTTGGAATACTCTATCAAAATCCAAATAAGAAAATGCATCATATTATCTGGGACTCCTTTCCAGAACAATTTCAATGAGCTCTACAACACGTTGTATTTGGTAAGGCCAGAAAAGGCGGATTTTCTTACCAAACCTGCCTTTACAGAGAAAAAACCCAAAGCACCCACCAAACGTCCTCGTGAGAGGCTCAAACACCTCTCACGGAACCAATATAACTCGCAGGAACTGATTGCGTGGTGACGGGAACCCTGGTTTAAAAATATGACAATAATTTGAAAATATATAGACTTAGGCTTAAAAACATGTCGTTAGAGGGCGAAAAACCAAAACATCCCCAAATGGCCCCGTGAGAGGCGCGAACACCTCGTACTAGACCAAAGTAACTCGCAGGAATGGACCACGTGATCACGGAATCCCCTGTTTGAGAATATGACGATAATTTGAAAATATTTATACTTAAGCTTAAAAACATGCCGTTAGAGGGTGAAAAACAAAAACACCCCCCAAACGGCCCCATGAGAGACGTCGATACCTCGCACGGGACCAATGTAATTCGCAGGAACTGATCATGTGGTCACAAGACCCCCGGTTTGAGAATATGAAAATAATTTCAAAATATCTAGACTTAAGCTTAAAAACATGTCGTTAGAGGGGAAAAAAACAAAACACTACCCAAACGGCCCCGTGAGAGGTGCCACCTCGCTCGGACCAATGTCCGATCATTGGATAATATGTTGGATATTTATTGGTTGTCGTAGCACATAGGATTCCCAAGGTCTCTAACCATCGCTCTTCAATTAATGTCATGTTTGCAAAACACTTGATCTCTAAAAAGTCGCAAAACACTTGTGCTCGAAATAATTGCGCACGAGGTGTTCGTGCCACTCGCGGTGATATTTGGGTGTTGTTGGTGGTGCCCACACCCCCACGGTATGTTTATATCCTAAGTGTGCATGTTTTCAAATTTTGTTGTTCTTCACAAACACACCATGATACTCTAGACAAATATTACAGTTGCTTTGACACTTTCCCAAGTTTTCAATGCCATACCTATGATGGTGAATCTCGAATATGAGATATAGTACAAATATACCTTCGATAATGCTTAGTTCACCTCTCGTTTTAAGCTTAAGGGAGAAATCTCGAAACATCCCCAAATGGCCTCGTGAGGGGCATTAACACCTCGCACGGGACCAATGTAACTCGTAGGAACTAACCGCGTGGTCACGGGACCCCCAGTCTGGGAGAACAGACTAATTTCATAATATCTGCACTTAGGCTTGAAAACATGTCGTTAAAGGGTGGAACCTCAAAACACCTCCCAAACGACCCCGTGAGCGACGTCAACACCTTGCACGGGACTAATGTAACTCAAAAGAACTGACCGCATGGTCACGGGACCCCCGATTCAGGAGCATGGCGATAATTTGAGAATCTCCACAGTTAGGCTTGAAAACATGCCATTAGAGGGAAAAACCCCGAAACACTCACCAACCCATGAGAGATGCCAACCCCTCGTACGGGACCAATGTAACTCATAGGTATCAACCATGTGGTCACGAGACCCCCAGTCCGAGAGCACGACAATAATTTGGAATATCCACACTTAGGCTTGAAAACATGTCGTTAGAGGGCAAACACCTCTCAAACGGCCCCATGAGCGGCGCCAACACCTCTCACGGGACCAATGTAACTCGTAGGAACCGATCGCGTGGTCACGAGACTCTCGGTCCGAGAGCATGGACCAATTTTTAGAATATCTACACTTAGGCTTGAAAACATGTCGTTGAAACCCCAAAACACCCCCCAAACGGTCTTGTGAGCGACGCCAACACCTCGCACGAGACCAATGTAACTCGTAGGAACCGATCACGTGGTCACGGAACCCCCGGTCTGGGAGCATGATGATAATTTGAGAATATCCACACTTAGGCTTGAAAACATGCTGTTAGAGGGCGAAACCCTTAAACACCCCCCAAACGTCCCCGTGAGCGGCGATAACACCTCTCACGGGACCAATGTAACTCGTAAGAACCGACTGTATGGTCAAGAGACCCCCAGTCTAGGAGCATGTACCAGTTTTTAGAATATCTATACTTAGGCTTGAAAACATGCCGTTGAAACCCCGAAACACCCTCTAAACGATCAAGTAAGCGGCGCAAACATCGCAGAGGACCAATGTAACTCGTTGGAACCGATCGAGTGGTCATAAAACCCTCGGTCTGGGAGCACGACGATAAGTTGAGAATATCCACAGCTAGGCTTGAAAACATACAGTTATAGGGAGAAACCCCAACCCCCCCCCCCCCCAACCGCCCTGTAAGAGACGTCGACACCTCTCACGGGACCAATGTAACTCGTATGAACTGACTGCGTGGTCACAGGACCCTCGATCCGGGAGCACGGATCAATTTTCAAAATATCCACACTTATGATTGAAAACATGACGTTAAAGGGCGAAACCCTGAAACACCCCCCCCCCCTCCCCAAACGGCCTCATGAGTGGTGCCAACACCTCGCATGGGACAATTGTAACTCATCAGAACTGACCATGTTGTCACAGGACCCCCGATTCGGTAGCACGACGATAATTTGAGAATATCCACACTTAGGCTTGAAAACATGCCGTTAGAGGACGAAACCCCGAAACACCCCCCAAACGGCCCAGTGAGTGGCGCCAACACATCTCACGGGACCAATGTAACTCATAGGAACTGATCGCATGGTCACGAAATCCCCGGCTGGGGAGCACGGACCAATTTTCAGAATATCCATACTTAGGCTTGAAAACATTCCGTTAAAGGGAGAAACCTCGAAACACCCCCCAAACGGCCCCGTGAACGGCGCCAACACCTCGCACGGGACCAATGTAACTCATAGGAACTGACCGCGTGGTCACGGGACCCCCGGTCCAAGAGCATGGACCAATAATTTGAGAATATCGCCGTGCTCTCAAACCGGGGGTCCCGTGACCACGCAAGCTTTTATAATTTATTATTTAACATTATGATTGTGCGGGGTTTACATTATACAAGTTTTAGAATCTCCAGAAAACAGAGGAAATTCGGCCCAATTTTTTTTAATATATTTAAAATTGGTCACGGATCTAGGTCGTGACCATCTCTAATTGTTATCACGCATAAACAAGGTCACAGCTTAGGGCCATGACTATATTTGTAAAGACAAAGTACCATTGTGGTGACCATTGTTATATTATTAAAGATGAGTCACGGTTGAGGCTCGTGACCACAGTCGTGACCAATCTCGTATATTAAAGGATAGGTAATGGCTAAAGGCCGGACTAGGTGTGTGAATGGGTCACGACTAAGGTCCTCGACCATTAGTCGTGACCCCCAAGGTCCGTTACCCTTCTTTTGGTAAGGGATTTGGGTCGTGACCCATGATAATGGTCACGATCGAAATGGTCACAACCTTTGGCTGCAACCCACAGTACTGGTCAAGGGCTTTGGCCATGACCATTCCCCTAATATGGTGTAGTGCATGTGAATAGACTTAGATAGGGTAAACAATAAGGTCAGGTTAAATCTGAGTAGGTTGGACAGATATGTCATTCCAGTTGAGGAGAGGCAGATTAGCAGCTTTGATCCGAGTGGATGGGTTTGACGGCGCGGCATCTGAGCAGATCATGCAGAGACTTAGCCCCAATTTCTATAGGTCGAATGAGTCTTTGAAATCTCTTTCCTCAGATACCTTGGTAACTGTCACAGCTTTCTCGGTGAGAGGTTTCACTTCATGTTTGCAGTCTTCGGCCCAAGAGTTACTATCTTGAAAGAATATTTCCAGCCCATGTTTCATCTTCTTGTCAATATGGTCATACCATGGTACAGGGAATCCATAGAAAGGGAAGCCTTTACCCTCTTTGATAAATCTTTCATTCCAAGAGTCTCTCGAAATAGTATTTTCATCTTTTAAGCCTCTTTTTGGTCTTGGTCTCAGGAGTGCTATGAGTTCTTTTGGTGAAGGTTGGTCACCCAGGTGTGACACCCCGTCTACTAAAATACCGGGTGGCCAGTCTGTGATCAAAGTAAAACGTTGGTCTTATATAGCTCATTCTTAGCATCACTGTCAAAAACTTTTTAAAGTTACTAAACACCTAATAATTTAGTTAGACTGGTGCAAAATTTTATCTTTCATTAATTAACAACAGGCGAAAAATAAATAATAATAAAACCATCAACACAACTAATAACTAAATTCCACACAGATGAATAACATAAATCAAGATAACTGAATCAACTATCGGTTCAACAGTAAAATACAGCAATAACTAAAACAACAACCTGGATACACAAAGTTTAATAAATAAATTGAATACTAAAATTGAGGGCAATAAGCCCAAATGAGTACTGAAAATAATCCTACGCTATGAGTAAATGAACGAAACGTCTATAACAAGGTCCTGCAACCTCCACATGAGCTGCAGCTGCGCATCATTGGATAGAATCCTCAAACTAGGTGTCCATGTGGCTGGACATCTAAAATGTTTTGGAAAATATTTTAACATGGGTCAGGGCCCAAGTAAAACATTTTGAAAATATTTAGCAAGTAGTTAAATTGCAATAATTAAATACGCATGCACATTTTTTATATTTAAGCTAGTGTCGCACTCTCTTAAGACCTAGCTCACCCCCATCTAATGTGCACACAGAACGCTTGCCTTCTAACTCACTAGTTACTACACGTATAACCAGTTCAAACCAAGTCTCTTTCTCCATACAAATTCCTTTTGCTCACTCATATTGTCCATACAATACGTTATCGAATTTTTCGTGTCTCTTAGCCAATTATGGATTTCTCAATAAAGATTAAGTTTCACATACTTAGATCATTTTAGGTGTTACTAACTTCTCATCTACTAAACGCTCACAGAAGAATAAATTATATATATATATATATATATATATATATATATATATATATATACAAACAAATACAACACTCTTAGGTTGAGTTACGCTACATGCAAACTCCACTAATAAATCATGGCACATCATCTACTGAGTACACACAGTAGAATAAACCACAAGTATATACATTTATCATTCTATTATATATATACTAATACGGCACCCCAAGGCTAAACTACGGTGGAAGCATACTCTACTATCAAGGTCTGGTGCATCACGTACTACATAAGGACCATTGGTTCTTTATCTCTCGAGCCATAAATAACAATCACTCACATATTAGAGTCGAATCATAATTCCAAGTCAAAAGGGAGACGCACATACCCACTCACCCCGATGACCATCTGCACTATCATTCACAGATACGCTGTACCAAGGTTCTATGTTTTGAGGTAAAGTCAATATCCCCCCTCCATTGGGCTCATCAATATAAGACTGTCCCGGTGCAGAAACCTCCGTGATAGCAAGTAGCGTGGTATGATGCATACACATAAAAAATCATACAGTAGGCATTCACACAACCTATATATATAAATTACTATCAGCATATAGGTATTCACGCGACCTATAATATGCGTCTCATACGTAGTATATATATATATATATATTCTACGCATTATTTAATTCCAATTACACTTCTTATCCTATATTCCCGAGTATACCTCACTACTCGAAGTGTGCCAATTATCGTTTAAAATATTTCAGTAGGTAATTCACTCATATCCAACTGATCTAAGCCATAGGTTCGCTCATCCCCCGAATTCGTTACATTTCAAATTACACCGATTAATCTAATAAATTTCACATTCATTAATCTATTAATGTAGTGTCACCCAACTACAATACTCTAACTCACTCCTATGGTCCGTATCTTCACCCTTTAGAATTTGTTACACAAAAATTCACTATTAAGGTTAACACCTCTCGTTAAATTCACTATTTGATAATTTATTATATATCTTTATAATAAATTAAACAAGCTACTCTGTGCCTAACTCCCGTAGCACTAGCCTGAGAAATATCAGAGTCAAAACCCTGACCCTTACTTTAATTACTATCACCTCAATTAATTTTATCCAAGTGGTGTCACTCAACCAAAATGCTTGGACTCCCTTTATTGGTCCGTATTTTAACCTTTTAGAATTCATTTCACCAAATTCAGTTAATAAGTTTGACACCCTTATTAAATTCAATAGTCCTTAATACTCATCCCATTAGAATCTAAGTATTAGGTTCCATTTAATTTCTATCAATTAAATTTCACCCTAAGATATCAGCCCGTATTCTAAATCCATCCAAAATCCCCATTCGAATACGTTCGTATATTTTCGACATATATTATAGAGTGTCGTTCATTATAAATACTCCTAAATCCATACCCCAAATTCATCCCTATCTAATCCAAGGATAAAATAATGTTCCTTAATATTTTTCTAAAGTTCTTCACTCATCTACGGACATCTCCAAATAATCCGAATTTATTTCTTCCTAAAATGTCGGTTTCACGCACCCTATCGTAGAAAAATCATATCAAATCCAAAAAAAATTAAAAAAATACGATGTCGGCGCCCACGCGACCGTGACGAAAAGATCTACAATCTCATGTTTTACAATAACTTAAGAGGTCGATAGATCGACTAATTGGTTTGATCTATCGATCGACTAGATATCAGTCATCTTCCTCGACTGCTTTTTCCACCATTTTAAACTTCGAAGCTTTCCAACTTCAATCTAGACCTAGATTACTTTATCTGCCATATTTATTTCATCTATAAATATGTCCAAACACTAATATATGACATTAATCCTCGGTGATTTTCATTAAAATTCTAGGGTTCATAAATTGGACTTTTTTCTAAATATCCCTTAAATCACAATTCTCAATTCGATTCAATAATCCGAATTCAACAACAATTTCTACAGGTTTTCGATTCTAAATCAGATTCTAGCCTCATATGATATTATTATCACATCAATTAAACATCAATTTCACCCTTAAAGCTTAAATCCCCAAAATCCAGATTTAACATGTGATACCCTCCCAAAAATGAATTTTGCTATAATAACTCATCCCAAAATGAATATGGTTTACACCCACCATGATATGAATCGCAATACCGCAATTTAAATGAAAGTAAGTTTAACTACTTGATTGGATAATTTGGTAAGGGTTGATTTCCTTTGTTGTAGATGAATGTTTAACGAAGAAAACACTCCCCTTCCTTTAGTTTGGCTCTCAAAAGATCCCCAATTTCTTCCATTATTTTCCTCTGCAGCGCTAGGGTTTCTCTCCTTGAGTTATGACTGCCCCAATTCCTTCAATTAAGTTGTATTTTATTAATCCCATTTTTAAGCTTATGGGACAAATTAAAATGGCCCAAACACCCCCGTGTAAGCCCGGTTATGCCTAAAAATGCCCCGAGGCCCAATTACAACCCTCGAATACACTTTTTCGACTATCTCGACCTATTCGGTATCAACCGTGCACTCAGAATTGCCATCCGAGTTACTTTACTAAAATATTCAGCCTCGACCTCAATTTACAACACATGTAAATTAAAAAAAACAAATTAATTAAATCATTAATTCAGTAATTTAATTAAATCCTCCAGATAAATTAATTCCTATATCACTGAATTAATTAAATTCTAAATCCTAAAAAATACACAATGTTACACCAGGCCACATGGGGGAAAGGCCTCTTTCAAGACTATGGTCTCAAGGGTCCCTTGCTGGCGTTGCCCTAGCCCCATTTCGGGCATGAAGTGCATGTTCTTGAACATCAAAATCACATTGATGTTTCCATGAGAGTTGTGTTTCGGACAAACTCGATCTTTAAAATTATCTCTTACTGGAAGGGAAAGTGGAGAAACTTTGAAGCCAGATAGGAGCATGTCATTCATCCCATGTTGAATTTCCAATTGTGGATTTTTAGTGTTGGCATTGTTTGTACTGTCGTCATCCTCAAAATGGTGATAACCTAACTTTTGGCGGAGAATTTTAGTTTTTGATGAAGAGAAGAATATACCCTTAGGATGTTGTAGAGTCATAGACGATCAAGGAGTATATTAAAATATATAGGTATGTCAATAACTTGGAACTCAGTGATAGGAATGATAAGGCCAGCCCCTATTAATAGTTTTATGGACCCCGTTACTTCTCGGCGGGTATTGTCATAAGCACACACGACGACAGAAGTGGAAGTGAGATCACTGACTTTCAATCCCAAGCAATTGAAGTTTCTGAGAGGATAAATATTGAGAGCGGATATGTTATCAACAAGTGAGAGAGGTATTATTTTTCCCAAGACATCAACGGGGATATTGAGGGAATAATTGTGATCAGGTTTGATCTTCGGTATCTCTTCTTTGAAAAAAGAGAGGAGTCTGTAAGAGGTCAAGGGTCGAACTATATTTACGGCTTCTTCGAGAGTGGTGGAAGGACGGATCGTAGGGTGAGGAGTTTTATCAAAGCATTCTGGTGCAACTGGAAGAATATAAAAATCCCGCATAAGGTGATATTGGCTTCGGTCTTCTTAATATGGTTAAGGAGTTTGCTCTCTTTAATTGTCATTTTTGGCATGGGAAGTTCTTCGACAACTCCCTTTCCTTTATCCGTCTCAATCACTTAAAGAATCAGATCTTTGTAGTGTTTTCGTGATCTGGTTATGTGATTCACTAAGGCGGGGAAGACCAAGAACCCCGTATCTTCATCTACCTCTGGCTGAATGGCCATATTATTGATGTACCTCAATAAATCTTCGAAGCATACCATTCCATATAGGCTGACTACTAGATTGGCTTTTTCCCAACTGGGTTCGTTATCTGAATTGTCAAATTCATCCCCCCATCTGGTGGCGATTATGTCCCCTTGCCAAGAGAAATTAATACATTCAGTAACCTCGACAGCTTCATCGTAAAAATCTTCCCACTTGACAGGGAGGTGCAGGAGTGAAGGGACCAGCCGTCCCTGAAGCTTCAAAATGGTGAGTAACCTAAAAATGCTGCAGATTTCACTTATTTGTCGAAATGCATCGACCATTATTCGTACCACATCATCTAGGTTAAATTCTACAATTGGTACCACCAATTTATCTGATTTTTTAGCCCACTTTCGAGCTTCCATGAATAATCCACTAAAATTATGACAATCAACAGTCATATCGACGGGCAATTTTAGCCCAAACTCTAAGAGTTGGTTCAACACATATGGTAACTCCATGTCTTTCCCTTCAGACCGGGTGTGAGCGACAATACAGGCCCTTTTAAGGAGTGACAAAGCTTCATCGTTGAAGTAGGTAGGGTGTAAGAAAAAATATGAGCAAACTTTGAGTGGTTTAGGTGAGATTATATGTACGATGGGCATTTTGTTGGGCACAATTTGAGAAAATGGGTCAAATTCTGTATCACTTTCTTAAAAGATGGCACTTGTATGTGTTGGAAGTGGGTTATAACTGGTATTGGGTTTAAGATTAGCTGGTGGGGCGATAATATCCTGGTCAATTAGGCCTTAAACCACATTCCTAAAGTGGAAGCATTGTTCGGTAGTATGACCAGCGGACTAGTGGAAATCACAACGGGCATCGGGCTTGAAGTTTTTAGGGAGTGGATTTGGTAATGAATAGGTGTCCAAGGGTTTAATGAGGTTTCGGCTCAATGGGGCCTGGTAGACTTTGGATAGTTTACTCCTTCTTGGTAATATTAGGGTGATGTTTTGGTGCCCAAGAGGTAGCAGGTTGAGAAATGTTGTTGATAGTTGAGACTATAGCATTGGCAAGCTTTTCATACTTCTAAGGAGTGAATTGTCCGGTCACTTTCTTTGGATCATATTCGACTTGGGTAGTTCCTTCCTCAATTTCCACACTAGCCTCTTGAAGGGATCGAAAGTGTGGGTAATACCATCCTCCCATAGACGCTCGAATATAAGGTAAGAAGTTCTTCTTCATGATATTGACTTGTTCCTATTCCGAGGGTCTGTTAGTTATGGTAGCAGCTTTCTCTTTACACCTTCCTATGAAGCTACTAACTGTTTTCTTAGGGTTATGCTTAAGAAACTCTAGATTTAGGCATGTAACCTTTAGATCCTTATTGTACTTGTATTAAGACATGAATTCTCATGCAACATCCTTCTAACTGTGGATTCTAGATTCTTCAAAGGACGAAAACCACCGGAGGGAACTTTCTTTCAAAGTCTATAGAAATATCTGGGTTATTATCTCTTCGAAGGGACCAAGGAGGGTTATGGCTCGGTGATAGCTTTAAAGTTGAACAATTTGGGGTCCTCTTCCCCCCAAACTTCTCGATGTCTGGCAACTTTAACTTCTCTGTCCATCTGGCTTTAAGATAGGGAGACATATGGGTGTAGTCCATGTAGTTCCCGGATATCTTGACTTGGTAGAACTTATTTGTCAGCAGTTTGAGGTCTTCTTTGACCTTGTTCAGTTCATCCTCCTTAGGATTCATGGGTACTGGCAAAATAGCCCCTGACTAGGCAAGGTTCGAAATATGGAGTTGAGATGGTGGCAGCCCATTGGCAGGTGGGGCACGCGGAACATGTTGATACTCTTTTAGGACCCAAACAGGCTCTTGAGCGGATGGACCCATGGCACAGGGAAAAAGAACCTCAGGTTCTTCGAGAAACTGGGCCTGATGATGCTACATCTCATGGACCTCAATTTGAAGCTTATCAATCTTAGCACAGAGTTGGGCTAAGACAGTATTAGATCGGGATACACATTCGATGTTGGGTCAGTGTTCTCCATGAAAAGTTCAATAAGGTAAATCCAAAACTAGGATGAAGCAGTAGAAGAACTGGTGGAGCTTCGGGGAGGTTTGATAAAAGACCGAAGCCAATGGGGAGACAGGCCAAAAACGGGGATGCGATCGACCTCAGAGGGAAAACTGTTTAAATTTATTTTTGACATAAGGAGGGATAAATTTTTTGGTATTTCGAGAAGGAGAAGGAAAAAAATGTTTTTGATATTTTTTTAAAAACAAGGGGAAAAGGAAAGGCATCTCAGCATGATTATTATTAATATTATTGTTAGGTTCTTACTTGTATTAGGTTTGCCTAAATGTAAAAAGAATGGCGAACAGGACCCGAGCCTGGGAAAATAGGGTTTGAAAATATGTAAGACACGATTTGACTTGTTTTTAGGCTCACGGATGGGTTCCTATTTTTTTTAAAAAGGCGAAATAGTGCAAAAATTCGGGCGGTATGCCGACCTAGAATTTCGATAGAGTTTTTCATGGTAATCAGCAAACTGAATATGTGTGCCCTAAGTTTGACACTTATATGAGGTTTATACAATTGTTGGGTTAGTGGAAGGGTTCCCCCTTTGGAATGACATATATCTTGCCTACATAAGGGCAATCATTGATCGATACGTGTGGAAAATCCATTTGATATACCTGAGTGTACGTGAATTTCCTCACTATATACCTCGTGGGGACAGTATGTGCGAGAGCAAATTCGATATACTCGACCTGCGTGAAGGAGTTTCGTGCTATATACCTCCCGTCATGAGTTCGATCAATCATTACATTGCGGGGGGAACCGTTCGATATACGTCGAAGGTAGAGGCAAATGGAAGGTGAGGATCATATTGCTTAGCCTAACTACATCCCACAGTAACAGCACCCATCACAAAGTGACCCCCAGTATAGGACAAAATTTTGGTCAATATTTCCATGCTCTTGGTGATGTAGTGTGCAAAAATGCATGAGTCTTAATTAACATATTACGGAAAGGGGGTATTTTTTATCATTTTTTATTTGCATGATGAATAAAGGGAGTGAGTACTACACCATTTGGGGAGCATATACAAGTATTATAAAAAGTAAATCTAGCATGGAGACTATACTACACATGGATACATGTGAGTGAGTAAGTGACATGGGAATGTATACAAGTGTGTGTGGTAGTGGGCCTATACATGGATCAACTACAAGTGGTGTGTGTAAGTGAGCATAGAGATATATATAAGTATGGGAAGTGTTGGTGTGTGCTAGTGAAGCCTAAACATGGATATTCTAAGTGGTGTATAAATCATGTGAGTATAAATTTAAGCTAAGTGTAAGTGTGTGAAGTGTACATGGAGAGTATATACAAGTGTGTGAAGTGTATAAGTGAGTGGAAAGTGATATATACATGAGAGAGGTATATACAAAAAGGTAAATAGAGGAGAAAATGGAACATACAAATATGTGCATACGCACACATGCAAAAAAGAATAACACCCATATAGAAAATAGAGTCTAGTCCTCTTAAAATTTTCCCAGCAGAGTCGCCACTGCGGCCATCCTGAGGGGGACCAAGGAGGGATTCCCCCTTTTTAGGCGTGCGCAAGGGACTAAGCCCTTTATTGGGGCGCTCGATCGTCGTCGATGTGGGGTGATACGTAAATAAAGAATTGTTAGCCTATTTTGCATAAAAAAGGTAAAATAAATGTTGTCGCTTCGAGGGAACAGCATCAAGGAAAATGTTGATGCTTGTGTAACCAAGTAGTTCAAGGGTCCGGTGTCTAAGTTACGAAATGGGAAGTGTTAGGCACCCATCCCGCCCTTTCGGTCTCTTATGGTCATGTGTTAATCTTCTCCTATTGAACTCCGTGGTGTGTGTGCTTGTGTACATAATATAAATGGAGAATGGAATCACTCAACTCACGTTATGGACAAAGGCTAAGTGAGATCATCCTTAGGAGTGTTTCTAAAATAATAACTCAAAATACAATGTAAGTATTTACCGATTCACAAATCGTTATAGAGGAACGAATTCGTATATCGGACAAGACACAAAACAAGCAATTATATAAAACATATTAAGAATATATAATAAGAACAAGGTAACAAATATATATATGGGAGGACTCGAGTTGAGGGATTTACCCAAAACGCCTGCGTAGCTCGGGAGCATCAAAGTCCATGTAGTTCGAAGATAATACGAGGTGGGGTTTAACCCATAAATCCAAACAGGGACTTTTCTTATATGTGTGTGTGTAGAAAAATGTGTTTTAGAGTAAGAAAATGTGATGAGAATTCCTCGTTTGGAAATTACATGTAAACCTTCTTTTTCTTTTTTTTGATTTTTTTATGAAAATAAAGTATGTGCAAATACTAATGACAAAGGTTTGTACTTAAGGTATGTGATGTAATGAAATAAAGCACTAAAGTGAAAATAAAGTGACTAATGCTAAATTAAGCAAATTTAAAGACAAGGGTGGAGAGTTGGACCTCCTTATGAAGACTTGAAGTGGATCTTGATTATAGATGTGCTGATCTCACGTCGAGGTGAGGTGGTATGAGGAGATGGGTGAGAATTACTAAAAGGAGTATGAAATGAATGCAGGGAATGTGGGAAATGGGCTTTTTTCAAAGTGAGGTCAGGGCCTCTATTTATAGGGCCAAAGGGGGTGCCATTCGAAAGGGACCTTGACCTACCTATCAGCATAGAACCCCAGACAGACTGTCGATAGGTAGAGTCCTAGGGGTGCCATTCGACTGTCAGAGGCAGATTTCTTAGAAAATTGGTCGTAAAACGCAAACCGTAAGTCAGAATCGTGCACATGATGGACCGTCAGAAAGGGTATTAAAGCTCTTAAAGAATCCATTGAGACACTCCCGGGTTTGGGAGTTGACCAAATTCAAACAAGACTCGGAAGCTCCCATTGGTATCTAGACAGGAAATTTTTAAAGGAAAACGAATCGTTCGTCCGAACCGTAAGGCCGATTCGTGCACAGGATGGACCATTGGAAAGGGTATTTAGAGATTTTTGAGATTTCATTCATCTTTGTTTGGTTCGGAGAGTTGACCAAGTTCAAACGGTATTCGAAAGCACTCAGTGATAATAAATAAGTTGAACCTGGATAAGCCTTCAATTCTTGAAATGATTTCTCACATTCCTCATTCCATTCGACGTCGAAGGAGAAAGCTTCCCTTAGAACTTTGAAGAATTTTAGGCATTTATGAGTATCTTTGGAGACAAATCTGTTCAGTGTTATGCATATTATGAGTCTTTGAACCTCTTTCGATTTCTGGACAACTTATCGATCGGTGCTTTGATTTTCGCTGGATTAGCCTCTATTCCTCTTTTATTTATAATGAAGACAAGGAATTTTCTAGATCCCACTCCAAAAACACATTTTGTTAAGCTCGGCATTATTTTATACTTGTCCATGGCATCAAAAGTTGCATACCCATATTCAACCCAAAAGGTTCAGCTTGGTCATTTATTGCATTACCAAAGGTAAAAGCGAAAGCCACCACCATGTTGCCCAAGTGGTCTCTCATAACCACTTCTTCTTGGATTCCAGAAAGAATCACCATTAATCAATCTTAAGTAAAATGCATCAAACGTGTCATTGTCATCCATCAACATTGTATTAAATTGTTATATGAGCATTTATGTGATATTTATTTTTAACACACTTGTCAAAGTTGTGAGCAACGACTAGCATGTCCCAAGCCATTTTAGATGCGTAACAAAATGATATGCGTTTAAATCCAGTCTTAGTGGCATCCATGAAGATATCATTTTCCTTTTATTGTTTTATTATGATAATTGTTTCTCTTATTTACTATACTCGGTGATAGGTTACTTAATGATAATTGCATTATCACTCGTGCCTTTCATTTTAATTAGGGCACTCTATTCCTTCTCATTCATATCCGAAACCTCATCTCCAAGAGATCATTGGATCAAAACAATCGTCCTTACTTTTCAGAAAAAAAATTAATATCATCAAAGGTAGGAGGTCATTTGAGATTTCCATTTTGATCATTTGTGAATGAGTCTATGAGATAAGGATATTTTGTTTTAAGAAAATTTAACAAACATAAAACTTGTTTGCTTTAATACCACATGAAAATAATATGATAATGCATTTTATAGAAAATTAATTCCCAAAAAGGTTTTGCAACGTATTATCATGATATCCCGTGGGAAAGAACCCTTTAATTGATCGATCAAATATTCACACGCTTAAAAACTACACAAGATGTGTATTTGATTGTCTTATGTCTAAAACAAATTTTAATGTCTAAAATGACTTATTGTAGCTTTTAAAGTTTAAATCACTTTTACTCATTTACAATAATGAGACTATTTAAGACACATAAGTAAAGTGAGGAGAGAAAGCAAGAGCACCAAATTTTAATGCGGTAAAACTCTAGCATACTATAAAAATATCCATGGTTACCTCTACGGGACAAACTAAAATTTTCACTATGAATAAGAAATAATATTACAAGTTACAATCATACAAAGTGAATAACAAACTGATTATCTACCAAATAAACTCAAATACGATGGGAAAATAAAATTCTTCACCCATTTGATAATGTGCACAAATTGATCCATCTACACCTCCAATACTTTTCACATTACCCACACAACATGAAGATGTTAGTTGTCTTAGTGTAAGAAGTGTAGTGCACAAAATGGAAAAGACTTAAAGTTTTCGAAATAACTTATAAACTTTGTCAAGAAATTTGTTTAATATTTTCTTATCCCAAACTTTAGATCTCAAAAGTTATCCTTTTAAAAAATTTAAATCTGAAAAATAACAAATAATATTTGTTTTAACAATATCTGGAGTTTTAACTCTAAATAATAAAGAGAAATTCAATTTACAACAAATATACAATGTAAACCCTACATCTTGAGAGAAACCCTAATTTAGTTAGATCAATATGTTTTATTTCATGATTAGTTAAAAAAATCAAATCTAAGAAATAATTTTCAATAAGGCATTTTGATCTAAAGAGAGATTTTAGTTTGAAAACAAATACGAAAATATCAACAAGAAAAATTATTTATCTCTCTCTACCCTACCACGTTATATCAGTCTAAGAAAATAGAGATGACGGGCTTATGATCCTCGAGAGGTTTTCAAATTAAAAATAATGTGAAAACACAAATACTCTCACTCTCTTTAAATATTTCCTCTAGTTCTTTTTTTTTCTCTATATATAAATTTTCTAGAGTGCAAATTGTGTGTGAGTGAATGGTTAAAGTTCATATACAAATGGAAGATGCTATCTATTTATATTTCAGAATATAATATTCCAAATTCCTACTTACATTCTTCAAAAATCAGCGGTGGAGATGAAAAATAAAATATAACAGATAAAATCTATAATTTGATCAGATACAAAAGGTTAAGCAGTTTTTCCAATTTTTATTGGTTGGTCAAACAAGCCTATAATCGACCATACCAGCAATTGAATTTAGCTAAAAGATCCTGTAAACCTTCATTTTTGCCTCACATAGAAAGCACAAAATAATCCAATGCTCTTAAACTTCCGTTGTTTATCATCTAACTATTATTCCAAAGTTTGTTTTCAATCTTATGGTAAAAAAATTCTTCAAAAAATATTCACATAAAAAAGCATAATTCATGTGAGTGATAATTATCACTTGGGATAAGATTTTAGAGAAGGCTAATTAGCACCTTAAATTAGCTCCAAAACTTATTTCTAAATCTACACTTTTTCCTCATTAAAAAATTTCATTTAGATCATAAAAAGTCCAAATAAATCCTATAAAATTAAGAAAAATAATAATTATTTTTTAAAATGTGTTTTCATTAAATCTTGATCAATAAATTTAAAAATTAATTATTTTTGGTCATTAATTTTAATTAGTACAATTTTAAAATAAAATGCAATTGTTGTGAGTGATAAATCACTTGACCTTTTACCTTTTTACCTCTGGAACGTTGAGTTATGACGTTAAGCATTCTTGGTGTCGTGAAGCACGCATTGAATCTTCAATTTTGTTTGCACCTTCAATTTTGTTCGCGCCTGGATTATTTTCTAAACTTATTAGGTTTTGTAACAACATATCCTAAGTAAAGACTTTATGTCAAATGCAGACTCAACAAACTTATAAAGTGTTTTTTTTTTATTAAAAGATTTCCACTAATTTTCCTTAAAAAATCCATATGTCTCACTGGTTTGGGTTACCCATAAGCTCAAGCATTATATGATGTTGTTCATCACCCAACTCGTCTCTATAATGGACCCCAACACACTTATTCGAGAATCCCTCCCTCTCTAGTCGAATGGATAAGTGTATACATTTACTAACCAAATTTGAGATCATTTACATCACAAAAAATCAGTTAAGAGGTGGGTCATATCATACTTTCATACAAAGCAACCTCTCGAAGACGAATAAGAAAACATAGTTAAGCTTACCAATGAGAACCTGTTCAAAATCAATAATTAATTAAGATGGAGGATCTACTTCGATGGAACCACCAATTAATTTTTAGAATTAGTGTGCTTTTTATATCCTCCGATACACACACCCATACACCACCATCAATCTCACCTACGAGTGTACCAATAACATGTCCAAATACGAAACATGCATTATTGTCATGTCGCCTTAGAAGTGGGTATTATGAAGCTAGATGTCGACAGAGTCTCCTCACTTGTTATTATCCTAAATACTAGGAATATGGAAGATAAATGATGTAAATATTCATCCCTACCAGTCATACTTAAATAAAGTCACCTCCAAATTTAAGCACTTCAAGGTCAACTTCCTCCCTATGGCTAAGAGTAACTTCGCAAATGCCCTCACAACCTTGGTATTGATGATCAATGTCACTACTTGAACCCTTGACATCATATTTATAACCTAAAGTCGAAGCGTACCATTTGCTTCAAGATCAATAAAATTAAGGACATGATAGTCATCCCCTCAGCCTGATACCATGATGTCTAGAATTCGGCCAATGCCAACTACTTCCTGTACAACTCCATCACAAATGAATTGGATCACCTAGAGATGATGGGTTGCCTAATTCATAATCTCTAGAGGGTAAATCTACAATATAGGTGTTGGAAGATGCCATTTAAGTTGTATCTTTGAAAAGAAGATAATAGAGAGATTGAAGGTAATATTACGTGGTGAATGTGGCTCACACATGAGCGATCACACCCTTTCTAAAAAAAAATACTCCGACAAGCCTATTATTAGACCACAATTCAAAAGCATTGCATATACTATTTCAAAAGTTGCAAATTCTAACAATATGCACCAAAACAACGACTCTCACCCATGTAATTACATTGTATGACCTTGTCATTGTCATTCTCCGCCTTGGGGATTGACATCATCAACAAGGTAAGTCGAAATGCCTCAACGGGTATGATTTTATAAAAGTCTCCATAGACTACTTCATAAAATGGGTAGACAAAGAGTTTTATGGTATGATTAACACCAAGAAATTTTCTAGATTCGTGTCCTAATACATCACATGTTGCTTCGGCGGAACCCATGAGTTGGTCTTCAACATCGCCTTAACATGGGGGGTCTCGACACCTAACAAAGTTGTGGTCAGTGAATTAAAAGGACATGTGTCTAGCAAACTTAAACCACCCCACTTCCCATTTCCATTGATATTGATATTGGATAGAGATTTAACTCATGAGTTGAGAAACAAGTCTAACACCTAAAACTCCAACACATAAAAAATCGAAAATACACCTTAAAATCTCTCCAAAAACCAATATAAAGTTAATCAATGGAAAGATTTCGTAAACATACAAACAACTCGAGATAAATCGTATCGTTGATTATTAATGCCCACGATTAACTAGGGTCATCTATTGGACTGTAAAATGTCCGCTTCAATCGTATGGTTAATTTAATGATAGTGCAGTTAAACTTGAAGCCTCGGTTTGCTCCAAACCAAAACCCCCTACATAATAAATCAGTTTCTTGTGAGACCTTAGATGTTACCTAAGGTGAGACCCACCCCATTAACATGTGTGCATCTGGACATGCACACTACAAGCCCATAAGACGATTTGAACATCAATTTTGATGTCTACTATCCACAAATGCACGCTCTGTGTTGAAGGTATCTATAGGCATAAAAAACTTCACATGAATAACCATTCACACTTTTGGGCCACAAGTTAACGCCTACACACCCTTAATGCCAAAAACCTGGCAATTCGGTTTAAAAATTCCCCCAAAACACCCATGTGTCCCCCCCCCCCCAAAAAAAAAAAAGATAAAGAAATTCCCCATTAAACTAGGAGCGCTACAAAAAAAATTATTTCTAGGGTTGGGTAAAAACCGTCACTAAAAGTATACTACATGTACAAAAAGGTTTTAAGAGTATACTAATTGAGGAATGATAAAGTTGTCATGAATCGCGCGATTGATCATTTAACCTCATAATTGATTGTATATATCTGCAAGTTTAATTACATTCACCCATGTGATTTTTAAAAAAAATCATTTATTCATTACGTTCGATTAAACACAACCATCAACCATGCAGTTAATCATTTAATTGTTAGCTTAATTAGAGTGTAGTTTTTATATATAAAAAATCCATTCTCCACTAACAAAAGGACCCCCAAACCTAACTTTGATTAGGTTTTCAAAAATGCTCTTCTTCCTTAAAACCACTTACGAGTATTACCGACACTGACTCGACTCCTTGAAAATTAATTTTGGAGACCAAAAAATGTCATCATCCCTCTATGTGAAGTCCTTAACCTCAGTTACCTAGCTAAACCTCTACCCGATCATTCGTCCATAGCAAATATCCACTTCTTAATAACGAAATCTATGTCCTTCGTACCTCATTAAAATCACACTCATGAAAAATAATAGGTATATAAATACTAATATGGTGCCACCACATTACTCTGGCTCTATTAAAAGTTTGGGTGAATATCATGTAAAAATTAATAAGCACGTGTTCTTTAAAGTCTTGTCCTCATCCAATAATCAGCATGAAAAAATGCATCATTACATCCATACACATAAATGATTTTCAATAAAATACTTGTCTAAGCTGAACAAAGCATGCCATCCATGCATGTAAATAATTACATAAAGCTTATCAATTCATTTCATCGTTTACAAATGTTAATGAAAACTATGTAAATAATGCTCAATAAAAGAGATTATCAGGTATAGTTGAAATATATCAAGAAAAAGTTTATTATTTTGATTTAACTCTTTGCCCTGACTACGACCAGAGACTAGACATATATCCTATAAAAGCTTAGTTTCCTCTGCATACAACCCTTATATAAGTAATACTTATCTAAACGCGTCATTACGCCCCGCCCTAAGGCAACTAGTTACCATCAAAACGACAATTTCTTTAAGAAAAGATACTTCAAAAATTTATAAATAAATGTATATCTGAGAAAAATATTGGATAGAGAAATGTCTCAGACTCTTTGATACACTCAAAGTTGAGGATACATCTCCAAACCTCTTCCTACATGGGACATTTTCTTCTCCAAAATACGAGTATCACTTAAAAATATGTTTCCTATAAAGTCTTAATCAACGACACACCAATAGTTTTCCTAAAGAAACAACATGGTATGACTACTAGAGATTGAATGATATGTTAGGTAAGGATATCGAGTAACATAGGCATGTACAAACTTTATACACCAAACTCCCATGACAAAGCTACAACTCCCTACACTTACAGTACCAACTACGTAAGCTTTGATCTCGTTAACACACGAGTATGTTGGAGTAATATCGAGTCTCTATTTTGAGCACAAGCCCCATAGTGCATCGCCCAATGCACTTCCCCCATAATAAAACCCTCTATATATTGTTATGTAATATGACACAACAACATATTTCTTCTTAAGATGTCCAAATTTCTCCTCATGGCACATTAATGTCCACTCAAGTTACATAATAACTCCACGAGTGACTTTTTACGTTCACACCTTCAGATATCACCCTATCTCTATTCTAACCACTAACCTTATAAACTACATAGGTTTTGATCTCCTTATAGTACAAAAATATGTAGGAGTAGTATCGAGCCCCTCTCGTGATCATAAGACCCATAATGTGTCACTTGATGCATTGCCCTGCGATACATATTTCCCCACGATATGCCACAATAACATATTTCTCCCCAAGATATCGAAGCATCTCCTTGTGACATGTTTTTGTCCATCCAATATATATACATAGTATCTATACTCTTAGATTATCATGTTCACACCTCGAGATATCACTATATCTCCATACCAAACATCTCACTTACAAAGTACATGGGTTTTGATCTCATTACATTACATGAGCACATGGGTGCAATAGCGATCCCTCACTCATAAGTACAAGGCTTGCGATGTGTTACCCAATGCATTACCTTACAATATGTTCCTAGGTATACTGCCCCATAATACGTTTTGATGACATATTTATCTCAAATATATCTATTTATCTCCCCCGGTCTCAAATGACCCATATATATACCCAATACACACATAAATTTCCACAAGCGGCTTCTCGCATATACACCCTGAGATATCACCATATTCCCATATCAATTCCACCCTAACCCAAACTACATCGGCTTTGATCCCGTGACCTCATGAGTACATAGTCTTAACACCAAATTGGCTCTCATAAGCCCAATATACCACATTACAGACTCAAGTATGCCCGTAAACGTACGTCCTAAACTACATTGCCTTAATCTCATGGCCTCATAAGTATGTAGGCGTAATATCGAGTTCTTACTTGTGATTATAGGCTCTAAAATTTGCACACACACAAGCATGACCTCACTATACACTCTCACACACATAAGAAACACTCAGTTGTCCACCACACAAGCAACACTCTGTTGTCCACCTAAAGTGGAACACTGCCTCAGCCTCTCATATACATTTCAATATTAATTAAAACATTTATATATCTAGGAGAGTCTAATAGTAAGGTTTTATAAAATGTACCTATGTTTCTTGTAAAATAGTAATAAAGTAGTATAAAACAAATGATTGTATAAAGTAGATAAATAACGAGTTGGGTGCCTATCACTTTTCCTACTCATAATGTAGTCCCTAAATTAAAACATCCCTAATCTCTGGTAATATGGGATGACAAAGACTTATTATTAGCCTATAAGGGCTCTCACCTGACCTCTTTTGTTTAATTTTATATAACAAACTATAGACTCTGATTAAAACCACGCAAGTCGCTTTGGCTTACGTGCACCACCTAAAATGGGTTAGATAACAAAGCATCCATGGGAACAACCTGAATGTGTATAAGAGATCCCCTCTCCGAAGGCGTGATGATTTTAGGACCACAATACCACAATTCTGGACAATAAGGGTGTTACTTAAGTCTCATCTTTTTTGCTAAATTTTTAGTTTTTCCTCCAAAATATTTTATTTTGGACAGTGTTTTATATTGATAAAATATACTATAGCCTTTTATAAAAAAATTTGGGAATAATGAAATCCTTTTGTTTTATGATCTTCATATCTCTACCAAATATGTAATTTTAATAGTTTATTCAAACTCGAACAAAAGTTTCACTACCATAATTATTTGGTTAAGCTCGTCGCCTTAAAACGATGAACCATATTTACCTCATTATATGTTGCCTCCCTTAAGCCTACGAGTTTGTAAGAGGGTAGTTTAGATAAGATGGAGGCGTAACCCCTTTTGAGTAATTAATGATAAGTTAAATAGCAACACTATTTATTAACCATAGGACATACAAACACTACTCAATGAAGATAGACTCAGTTTGAACTCACAGATCTCTCGTGTATAACTCAGAAGGTAGTAATGAACTTAGAAGTAACTTAGCTAGATGGAGAGAGAAGTAAGCACCCAAGATACACCTTGGCAGGCAGCCAAAACACACCAACCAACCTCAAGAATCTCTGTCAAGTATTAAAAGCTTCGTAATAAATGACAATGGTGGGTGAGTAAACTCTCTGGTTTGTAATAACTCTCTAGTAGTCACTTCTGAACTCTCAAAAAAGATCATCCTCTCCTCAGAGGTGGTTGGGGTACTTAAATAACCTCCCACACCACCCCCCGAGGCAAGTCCGTCATTAATTCCTGTGAAAGACATCCCTCATACTTTATGTCACAAACATTAAATACATGATGCACTAGTTGCCTCCACGTCATAAACATTAAATGCCAAGACATGCCTTTTGCCTATCCACTGTGTGTCAGGGGCTGTTATCACAGAGGTGGCTCATTAACTGTCTGACAGCCCCAAAAACCACGGTGCTTTACTCAAGTGCATGTGTGACATTGCCTAGCTAGTTAGTGACATCAGGTAAAGTGAATGTGATATTAAGTAGAGGGTTGTTTGGCTCACAACTCAACGCCCAATGGAACTCAAGGCTGCTCTCCCCGAGGTTCCACGGTCAGGGTTCTTCGGTATTTTACCAGGTGTATCTAAGATGGTCAGGACGAGCCTCAATGGTGCCTCACTTCTCAATCCTCCAAATCAAGTCCCTTTGAAGTTCCCACGGTAATCTCATTCGATAGAGCATGAAATCTCTCCTAGGCCCTGCCAAGCTTGGTCTCTCATGAATACCGTTTGACCTCACACTAAAACTCATTATTATTCTCGTTACATCATCACAACCGTTATAGCTTATAGTCAATATAAACAAAGATACAATATAACTAAATTAAACAATAGGACTAAAGGACGAGCTCTCTCGGTCAGTTTCTTTGCTGGAAGGTCCCTCTGGGCTGCCTCGTGAGCAACCTCGCTACCCTAATTCCAAACATTGTTATTAACGGAAGGATTATCCCTAATCTCAAGATTACCTTTAAGCCCCACTCTACATTTGCCCCTTCATGGAGAGATTTGTTATTGGAACAAGAAATGTCTGCACGAAAACTTCTCAATCCGATGAGCTTTTTCTATATGAAAAAATTCTAGCATCTTTCCCTTCGTTAGAACCACCGCGTTAGAATCTTCAGGAAAAAGTAAAATTCTCCCCGATGTACCTAAACCGAAGATCTACGGCTTATTGGTGCTTTGATGAAGGGATATCACCACTTTTTCCTTATACTGAGCTTCAACTGTTCTAACTTTATTTTTTGAAATTCTCCCGAAACGCCTGTTAACCTTCTCAAATACTCGTTTTGACTCTTGGTAAGTCAAATTCTCCCTTGTAACGCTTCGCTATGTTCGAAAAAGCAGAAATTCTCCCTGATGTAACCGAGTCACCATTTAAATAACGTTTGGACTTGTAGCAAGGGGTCATCGTAGCTTTTTGGACCGTTGGGACATATTTTCCATTGGGAGTTATTGGATATGTCTGATAAAAATTCTAGCGCCAAAACTCAAACTTGCTAAAGAAGGCAACCCTTTCGATTCCCCAGGCGTCACTTTGTGAATGACGTGGCGCTGTCTTTTCAGCTGTCAAAACACTTTTCGAAGTGCCACATGTTCATTTGAAATGATTATAGGCGATCTTGCACGTGTGGTGGTGGGAAACTCAATATACAGGTTTAAACGGTTCCAAATGTCTCTTTTTTCAAAACCCCTTCTCTTTCCTTCATCTTCTTCAAGATCCCATCTTCTTTAGAGAGAGAACTCTGTGCGAACTCCATTGTTTACCAAGTTCTTACCTAGCTTCTTCCTTCTCTCGTCTTTTACACCACCACCTGTGGTTGTGCTTCTCTATCTTTATTCCCAACCCTTCTTTTATCGAGCTTCTTTTTTCGTACTTCATTATTGTCTACAATGGCATCCTCAAGTAACCCCACTACTTCTACCACTAATGCTCTATCTGCCACTCCCTTTGCCACCACCTCTACTGCCACCTCTTTGACTGCTGCCCGCCAGGACCAGCTGTGCTTCTACCGTCGGTCCCCTATATTCGGCAAGGGTGATAACTTTGTTGGGTTTTATAAGACTTCCATTTTTAATGCCAAGTATGATGCCCTGACGCTTGGTGATGAAGATGAAAGTGCTGATAACTGGGGCTTTCTACCTCCAGAGGGGACTCTCTGATTTCTTCTTGAGCGAGGGGACTTCCCGTGGTCCCATATCGATTTTGAAGGGCCTGAGGGCTCTTCTGCTCACTTTACTGCCTGGAACTCCCATATGCAGAGTTCTCATGCTTATACTCTCACCAAAATTGAGCTTCATCTGAGTTCACCTTGTCTAAGAATAATACTGCCCTTCCCGTTCTGGTGTCTCGCTGGAACGTTACCACTCATACATTCATTACTGCGTGGGGAAAGTTTATAATAACGTTGGAAGACGTGTGTGAGCTCTTAGGCCTTGAAGAAACAAGCCATGAGCCTTATTCTGATGAGGCCCTAAATGCTCAGGAAGTTGCTGATCATTTGGAGTGGGATCATATATGCCGAAGGTGCATAGGTTCTTCGAACAAAGCCACTTTCACTCCACTCATCAACTATTTATTCAAGGATCCTTCTGAAAGTAGTTCCTTCGAGGCTGCCCCGGGACAAGGTACATCACTAGAACGTCCTACCTATATCCTTGTCATTCTTTCTCTCTTCCTTTTAATGGGGAAACTCAATTACTAGCCTCGAAGGGACCTCATCAACATATCCCTTCGTTTGGCTCGGGGTATCAAGCTTCCTCTAGCTGCAATTTCCTTGGGATCCCTCTACACATGGATTTATAGAACCCTTTTCGACATGGAACGATCTATGGGTCGTTATAACCTGGACAACTTTGCCAACTGTGTCCTCCTAACGGGCTTCCTCTATGTACGTTTCCCCGCTATAGCAGCCAAGACCAACTGCCCTCATTCGGGGAAAATAATTTTGCCCCCACGCTCCTTTGTTTATCACAAGAGACAAAGTCGAAAGGAGTTGACCACTATTATCGATCATTCTTCGAATTTTGTGATAAGGCCTTATGAAGAGGATATCTTTCTCTACACTTGTGGTTTTTTCAAACATGAAGCAAGAATGGTCCGAGAAACTACTCTAAACCTCATTATTGAAGACCCCTCACTAGCTGTGGTCCTTATATTTTCGCTAGGATACCTTCCCTCTCACACCGAGTGGGGATATACCAGCGAGCACTACAATCCCAACCGATGCAACCGTCAATTTGGTTTCGATCGAGGGGCTCCTTGCCCAATTTTTCAATCATCTAACCCCAAGGTCTCTTTTAGCGAGGCGTGTTCTCTGTTCTCCTCAATTGTTACGTGGGGAGTGAGTTCTGCCATAGTTGGGCGGATCAGCATTACCAGCATCACCAGGCAAGGGGACGTAACCCCTATATTTGCAATAAAGTACTGGCCGAGACAAGTGGCCTAAATTTTTGAGCTCATCGAGGGGGATCCCGTGTATCCTCCAGTTCTTTTATTTTCTGCCTTGGAGTTAGGGTTAAAAGGAAATTTCGTTCTTGGGATTGAGTTCCCTCTAAGCCAAACCCCCAAGGTACCTCCTACTGAACTTCCTCCATACTGCTCCATGATCCCTACTGCCACGTCCAAGCCCAAGGCTGTTGCAACTCCCAAACAACCTGCCCCTTCGACCTAAGCTGCAATAGGGGAAGGGCCTTCTCAGCCACCTGCTAAAAAGACCAAGAAGTCCAAAAGTGGGGTTTCCTCAAAATCCAAGTCCTCAAAGTCTAAGTCCCAAGCTCAAGCATAAACTCCTTTGGAGGCATTCCCTATTGCCTCCATTCCCCCTCCTATGTCTGTAGAGGTAAGTGAAGAGTTGAGGAGGCAGGTTCAAGCTGAGGTCGAAAGAATAAATGTTGAGTTTCAATGGCGCGCTATCGTCGTTCCTCCTTCGGCTACCTTTCCCATGATCGTGGTTTATCCAACTGAGCCAAGGTAAAGAGGAGAAAAAGTTTGAGGGTACCTCAAGGTGCTGATGAAATGGGCACGAGGCATAAAACTCTGGGTACCAAGTCCCAAAAGAAACGAACGCCCGAGATACATCCCTCCCCAGCCCCTTCTGATGCTGCCTCCTCTCCACCATCACCAGTGGTTATACCTTCTCGTTGTCCCTCCGGATCTAAGGTATATGTTCATGTTTTGTTCTTGTTCCACTTTTCTTAAGGCAAACTGCATCCACTTATTTCTTCGATAACTTTGGTGCAGGGAGTTGAAGAAAGGCCCAATCCCCCTGGTTCCCCCATGAGCCGTTTTGTGGGGGGGGGTCGATGTCTCTCAAGCCGATACTACTCCTCCTCGTTCCTAATGATAGTTCTTACCTACTCTCGTCGTTTGTCCTCCCAACGGGCTAAATATGTTGTTGCAGGGGCTGCTACCGTTGAATGTGTTGGATTATCTGCCCAACCAGAGGCAACTACTCCAGCCCGTTCTGAATTACCATCTGAGCAAGAGGTCCCTATGCCCATCGTTGTGGTCGAGGAGAGTGCCCCTAAGGTAAAAAAATTATTGTCATGTCTCACATCTTTTCCTTATCCCGTTGCTTTGTTTATCATTCTGATATGTTGAGATGTTTTAGGTGGAAGTGGCATCTCTGATAGCTAACATTCTTCTTCCCACTGTGCTGACGAGACCCCTGACTGCAATTCCCTTTTTTGGTGCCATAACGGGGTTAAGTAACACTTGGATGTATTCCTACCTTTTTCTGTACTTGCTCCTTGTGTCTAACACTTGGTTTTGTATTTACAGCTTTTGCCAAGCCTTATCCCGCCCTTTGCTCTTAGTGGATTTTCTCTTTCCAAGGCCAAGGTTGATGTTGCTGCCCTGCGTGGTGATTCTTCAGTGCCTGCCCATGCTGGGACATCATTTGGAGGTTCCTCGTGTTCTTTCAGCGAAACTCCTTCCTTGGCCTAGGTACCGTTTGTTGGCGAGGGTGTTTTACCCACCATTGAGGCTTCTTCAGTTAGGGGCGTTGTTGAGGCCTCCACGGTGGCTCCTATTCTCGTTGATTCTACTGCTGAGGTACTTCGCTAATTTCTCTGCATTTCTCAGTCTCTCAAACTTCACCAATGTTAGTGACTTAACAACAAAAACACTTGTTAAGGTTTTTCATAAACTCCACATATATCAGTGACTTAATAACAAAAACACTTGTTAAGGTTTTTTCATAAACTCCACCTATATCTGTGACTTAATAACGAAAACACTTGTTAAGGTTCTTCATAAACTCCACCTATATCGGTGACTTAACAACGAAAATACTTGTTAAGATTTTTTCATAAACTCCACCTGTATCGGTGACTTAACAACGAAAACATTTGTTAAGATTTTTCATAAACTCCACCTATATCGGTGACTTAACAACGAAAACACTTGTTAAGATTTTTTTTCATAAACTCCACCTATATCGGTGACTTAACAACGAAAATACTTGTTAAGATTTTTTCATAAACTCCACTTATATCGGTGACTTAACAATGAAAACACTTGTTAAGGTTTTTTATAAACTCCACCTATATCGGTGACTTAACAACGAAAACACTTATTAAGATTTTTCATACTCATTATTTCCTCTAACTGTCCTCGGGTTGCTCGGGAGGATTCTGAGAACACACTATATGGTTGACTTACTTGGGTCTGTGCCATATAGGAGTTCCAACTAGTTTGGATATCGAGACAAAATTGTTTTAGCTTTTTCCGAGCTACTCTACCTCGAAAAAGGCATAAAGCTTCGTTAAAGTATCCCAGTCCAAGCGCCAAGAGATAAGCGACAAAGGGAAGTATTTTTTTCTTGAACCACATTAGGACACACACACCACACACGGCATATTTTATATGCGTGCATATTTTTTTTGTGTGAAGTTGTCTATTCAAACTTTTTTTTAAATTCATTTAAAACAATTTTTTTTTAATCATCTAAATATTTTTTTGGATTAAATAAAAATTTTCTTTTAATGTTTGAAGTAAGAATCTATATAACTTTTCTTATATATAAAAACTTTAGGGTTGAAAATTACATTTTTCAAAACCTTTCAAATCTTGTAACTGATTCTGAGATGTATCGTATGCATTTTTTTATCTGTGATGCTAGGAGAAACCATGACCCTTCATCATCTCGTGTTATCTACGGTTCCCAAACCTCGATTCGGGTAGAAACCGTCTCAGCCAATCAGTGGCAGTTATGCCAAAATCGTAAGACACCCATTATACCCATTTCAGGCCATTTGAGAAGAATTTAAATGCATCCCTTGGACTGTATCAGCTCCATCCCAGCTTGCAATCCTGGCCTTTAACTCAATCAACGACCATAGTTGTTCTCATCTCAATCCGTGTAACGTTGAATCAATCAACCAGATCGTGTCTTTCTTCCGTGAAATCCAGCCCTTAGTTGGAAGCGTCATTTTGACGCAACTCTTCTCAGCCCTAGGATCATATCCGTCCTTTTTGCCAAGTATATAAACTCACCTAGGGTTTGTGGTTTGAGGTTAGAGATTTCAGAGAGAGAGAGAGAGAAGCGGCACTGTTAAGAGAAATTAGAGAGAGAACTGTGAGAACCAAAAACCGAGAAGAGAGGGAGAGTAGACCTCCGTGCCGAAAATCTCATATGCGCCGGATCAAAACAAAAAACGAGAGAGAGAGAGAGAGAGAGAGAGAGAGAGAGAGAGTCTCCATTAGAAGCTCCAAGAGAGAAAACCGAGAAGAGAGAGAGGTCGGTTTTTCAAATTGAAAAACCCGAGAGAGAGAAACCTTCTTTATCCTTTTCAAACCCATATACACCAAGTCTTACGTTGACTAAATAATCCAAACAGTAAACCCATTCACTATAGAATTAAATTCTTTGGGAATTTGTTTAATATTGGAGTATTGGTGGTGTACTTATATTGAAGACCTTCTTCAACTTTATATCTCTCTAAGAACCTATTTAGATCACTTGTCAGATTTTTTTAGGGTTCTTGAATTTATTTTTCTTGGATCATTTTAATTTGTTATTGTTGTTGTTTGATCCAAGATAAGTAATCTCAAATTTATTTTGAGAAATTTGACTTCTATTATTTGTTTTGAGTATATTCTCAGATCTGAAATAATTTTTGTTTCAAAAATATTGTTTCACATTTTGTGAAATCAATTTGAACATAAATAAAATTTGTTTCAAACAAAATCTTGAAGTATTTTTTTGTGTGACAGATCTGAAAATTTCTTGAAGTCATATTGTTCAGAGAATATTTGAAATTACCTACATTCCATATAGAAGTGGCTTGTAATTTGTAGGTATTTGCTTGTATTATTCATCGAGAGGGTGAGAAGCATTTTACACATTTAGTTTATTCACAAACACTATCACTCTCACACGAACACATAGAATTTGTGGTTCTTGGTGAGATATCGTGTTTGTTGAAGTTGCTGAAATCCGGGATTCAAGGACAACAAGGAAGCTGCGTGGAGAAGAACAAATCAAGATAGTATGCCTTTAAGAGTGGGGTAACTCGGGTAGGTACGTTTTCTAATCTTGTATTTTGGTTCTTAGTTGCATGCTTTAGGTTGTATCTTGGTTGTGATTTTAGTGGACTTTTTCATTTTGCTCCGTAGAGGGAGCCGTGGACGTTTCCCTAACTTTAGGGTTTTACCACGTTAAAAAATCGCGTGTTAATTTGCTTTAAGTGTTCTTAATTCTTTGGCCTACAATATCAAACTCAAGACTTAATTGAGCTTTTGAATTTTAAAAACCTAAGGTAATCTATCTAACAAGTCTAAAGATTATATTCAGAAAAATTGTTTTAACACATCTAGTGTTTATTTTAAAAAGAGTTTCATTCAACGAGTTTATTTCGGAGTTTACTAACTGTATAACTTTTTATTATTAATCTTGTAAACAAGTTTATCAGATTTTCCACCAGTTCTTTCGCCTACCTCATCACCCCGTTGAGAACTCGTTATTTCAGAAAGCTCGAGTCATAACGATCAAGGTTCCACGATCAGTGCTGCTGCTGAAAGCGAATATGGCTGTGAGCTTCCTCTTCCCGACTTGGCTCCTCATGCCTTCACCCTAATGGTGCTTCAGTGTTCTCCTCAGAGGCCTGTCAACCATCGCTTGGTAGTTGAGTTGCTTGCAAACCACCATCCTGAAACGTTCACCGTGGATTGCCTGCATTTAAACATCTCTGTGATGAGTTATAAGCTTTAGGGCATGGCTACCATTGTGGCTGAGATTATCGGTACTACGACCTCAACCGTTACTAGAGGCCTCCTCAACTAATTCCTAGGTCACCTGAAGGAGTTGAGTCGTGATGGCTTTCGTCTTGATTGGCTTATTAAGCATTTGAAAACTGTGAAGAGCTAGCGACTGGATAGCCAGAGGAACTGCTCCGAAAACATCAGGAGGATCAACGGGCTGAAGAAGCCAAGTTGGCTGAGTTAGCACCTCTTCTTGAAGACGTTGACAAAGAGGTGGGGGAACTTGAAGAAGCTCTACGCTTGGAAAAGTCGAAGCAAGAGAAGTTCCTCATCGACTGTACACAAGCGCAAACGAAGCTGGAGGTTTCTATAAATGCCCAACAGTCTTGCCTGACAGCTTCTTTGGGCCTTCCTGGAGATTTTTTCTCTGCTACAGATCTTTGGTTCCTCTTGGTCAATGATTTGTTGTAAATATTTTCTTTTTCTTCTTTCTATGTAATTCTTGGGCAATAACTCCCAATTTTGTAATGCCCCAAAGTTTATGAATGAAGAAAAAATGTATGTTTTCCATGTCATTTCTTTGTATTACAACTGCTTGCGTACATTATGAAGTTTTATAATTCTTTCATCTCCACTTGAGATATAATAAAAAGAACTCGCATATTCATCATAAAAAGGAGTTGTGTGTTCATAACAGCAACTAGAAACATTAGTGGTCCAAACCTAATTGCTTAAATATGATAGACTTTCAACCATTTATGGTTAATCTTGAATGGCTTATCTTCTTCCATCCCAGAAATTAAGCAATAACCTAAGTCATGAGGTTCTTTTACAATGAAAGGTCCCTCCAAATTTGTTGCAAGCTTAGGTAGAGGAAGCCCCCTGATGTGTTTCACTATTGCCTTAAATACGAGGTCTCCCTCCACGAACTTCCTCGGTCTTACCAAGTTATCATATGCCCTGGAAGCTGTTTCGTATACATTCGAAAGAGTTGCATAGCATTATCTCTGTGTTCATCCAACGCCTCTAGTTGCACATGTCTACTCTGAGGGAGCATGCTACTTTACAAGGCATATCGAACATAGGGAATTTCTAACTCCACCCAAAGGATTGCCTCAGCCCCATAAACGAGGGAGAATGGAATATACCCTATAGGCTTCCTCTTGGTTGTTCGAAAGGCCCATAATACAGCTGGTATCTTATCATGCCACGCACCTGGGAAATCCTCCATCGTTTTATCCAGGATATTAACCAAAGTTTTGTTAGTTTCTTCGGCCTGACCGTTTCCCTTTGGATATGCCACCGTCGAAGTATGATGAACACTGGAGTACTTGTCTATAAGCATCGTTACTTCCGAATTGAAGAAAGAGGTTCCATTATCTGAAAGGATAACCTTTGGGATCCCAAAATGCAAATAATGTATTATATGATAAAGTTGCTCACCACCCCCGTTGTTTCCCTTCTCAGTGGTATCGCTTCAGCCCACTTTGTGAAGCACTCCGTTGCTACTAGTATATATATCTTCCCCCTCGAAGAATGGTTTATTGCCCCTACGAGGTCGAATGCCTAAGTGTGAAAAGGATAAGGCGTTGCTAGGGAGTGTAGGTCCACCGATGGGGCATGGATCATATTTTCTTGAAGTTGGCAAGCCTTGCATTTTCAAACGAACTCAGTAGAGACTTTCTCCATTGTTGGCCAATAATACCCCAACGTCATTAATTGGTCATATAACTTGGCCCCTCCTATGTGAGCTAGATCGTGCGCCTATTTGAGGACCTCGACTGCTTATTCCTTCGTAATCCAACGCACCGGCCTGTTGAAGTATCCCCTTCGGTAGAGCTGTCCTTCCTAAATGTACAATCTCGGGGCCCTCCGTTTGAGTCCCATCGTGTCAATCTTTTCTATTGGGATAACTCCATCTCTATATAAGTCAATGTAGGGTTTACTCCAGTTAGGTTGAGTTTTCATGAAATGACATTCAACAGCTTCGAAGAATAACTGGCATTTGTTGCACTTTTGTTGTAGCTCTATCGCGTCTTGTTTCATTCTAGGCCAAAAATACCCCCTCTTTGAATCCTTCGATAAAGGGGTATCTCAGTTGTCTCACAGTGCTCTTCATGTGTTTTCTTCAATCTTCGCTCTACTTCTTCTGGGCCAACGCACCTTGATAGCCATCCTCTTGCGTTCCTAAAGTAAAAGTTCCCCTGGTTTGTAAAGTATTGAGCTAATTCTCCTAGTCCCATCGTTCCTTCGCTAGACTCCAGTTACTTCTTAATCTCTCCTTTCTAGTCCGTATCCTCCTCCATCGATAAAATTAACTATACTACCGAAGGAGCTATTCTTCATTGGATCACGACGGTAGTTGCATCATTCCTCATGACCATTTTCTGGGCAATGGTGGCATAGGCGTCTGGATGGCAGTTCATTGTTCTGGGATGTCTTTTGATATTTGTCCGATGGACCTGGCAGAGGAGCCTCTGAATGGTTGTCATGTATGGTGCCAAGCTCATGTGCTTTAACGCATATTCTCTGTTCACCTGCTGAATTAGCAGGTTCGAATCACCTTTGATGCAAAGTGTATGAATTCCTCTTCGCATATCCTTTAACAACCCCAGCACTAATGCTTCATATTCTGCCTTGTTGTTGGAATAAGGGAAATCTAACTTGTAGGAAAGGCAAATCTCCTCCATTTTTTTTAAAAGAATAACCCATACTCTTCCTTTCTTTTCCTTCGAAGATCCATCGAACTGCATTGTCCATTCCTCATCCGTTGTGTCTAAGTGATTGGCCTGCAAATCGTCTCCCGGAATACTTTCTTTAGGTGGCTCAAACGTTCTCGAGGGGAAGATTGCCAACAGATCGGCGTACGCTTGGATTTTGATTGCGCGAGGAACCACACACTTCAAGTCATTCTCGGAGAGGATGAGGAACCATCTAGTTGCTCTACAAATCAACATAGTTCTTGCTAGCAAATACTTAATAGGATCACATCTAGTTACAATATGAATTGTAAAACATAACATATAATGTCTAAGTTTTTGTGTTACAAAGACTAAGGCTAAACAATGCCTTTCCAAGATACTATATCTCACTTTTGGCCCATAGATGATCATGCTGAGGTAGTAGACCGACCGCTCTTCCCCATCAATCTCCTGTGCCAATAAATCTCCCACGGACCTCGTGGTGGATGTGAGGTATAGCTACAATGGTATTCCTGCCTGTGGGGGAACCATGATTTATGGTGAAACGAGTAGCTTCTTCAGCCCAGCGAGTGAATCTTGGTGAACCCCTCCCACTTGAATTTCTTGTTCCTTCATAATAGCTCATCTCGACTAACCCTGGCACAAATCTTCTAAGATAGGAGACCTTACCGAGGAAACTCTTCAGCTCCTTTACCGTTTTTGGACATGGCATCTCCAAGATCGCTCACTGCTTATCCTGGTCCATCTGCACCCCATGTCGATTAACCACGAAGCCTAGGAATTTTCCACTTGTTACTCTAAAGACGTACTTCAGTGTGTTCATCCTCAATTTATACTTCCTGGATTGGGCAAACACATTCCTCAGATCGCCCAGATGAGACTCCTCCTTCTTTAATTTGATAACCAAATCATCCACATAGAATTCCATAAATTTGTGTAAGAAGTCATGGAAAATGGCCATCATTGTTCTTTGGTAAGTAGCCCCAGCGTTCTTGAGTCCAAACGACATTACTCTGTACATGAAATTACCCAACGGGTCCTGAATGCCATTTTCTCTGCATCCGAGGGATCCATCTTGATTTGGTTGTACCCTACATATCCATCCATGAAGCTATACAACTCATGACCAGCCGTTGCACCTATCAAGCTATAAATGGAGGGCAGAGGGATCTCATCCTTGGGGCAAGCTCTATTCAAATCTCTGAAGTCCACGCAGATCCTTATTTAGTTTTTGTCTTTCTTTCCCACCGGGATAATGCTAGACAGCCAAAGCAAGTGTTGTATCGGTTTGATGAACCCTACCGCTAATAAGCGTTGGACCTGTTCCTTTATCTTTAAATCTAGCTCAGACTTGTACGTTCTCGTTGCTTGTTTCATCGGAATGGCTGAAGGCACCACGTTTAACTTGTGGCAACTGACTCCCTCATCTAGCCCTTCCATCTCCGTATATTTCCACGCAAAAACATCTATGAACTCTCGAATCAACATAACCAAAGCCTCTCATTTCTCCTTACCGAGATCTTTCGCGATAAAAATAAGCCTTGGGTCCTCCTCTTCTTTCGCCAGGTTCAACTGCTCTAGTTCTTGCGCCTGTAGTTTTGATTTATCCGCCATGTATTCTGGTTCCTAAGCCACTTCCTCCATAAATTTATGTACATTGGAGTTGTCTATCACTATACATTATCCCCACCGATCCACTAAAAAGCACTCATATATTGGGTCAACCTCATTGTCAGCTTCTTCAGCCTCCTATTCACACCATTACAATCGATATATCATATTTCCTTCCTCGGTAACGACCTTCTTACACTGTCTGCTGGTAGCTATAGATGCCTTCCTCTTTTTCTCTCTACAGGCCTCGACCACTCTTTTTCCTATGAACCGTCTCAGCATGCTTTGTCGTTGGACCTCATGTTCCATTGGATCCACCCTGGACATCATCCTGTCTTTGAGTTGTTTCTAGATGTTTTGGGGTCGAGGGACCATCTAGTGAGCTTCTTCGATCATCACTCTTGTGCTGCTTGCAACCTCTTTATTTTCCTCGTTCAAAGGCCCCATCCTTTCTCTGATCGAGGGAACCCATGATCCCTCCATTATTCTCATTAGGACTCGGACATCATCCTCTAACTCTGTGTATAATGACGCGTTTACCAAGTGAGCTTCCTCTACAGCGAAGGGCCTCTTCGTAGCCCTAATGGTCACCTCCGTTCCCTTAATATTCGCCTTAGCACATTGATGGTACGTCGAGGGAACTAGGCCTTGGTTGTGCATCCACACTCTTCCTATTAGCAGATGGCAGGAAGTTGCACTCTCTATTACGTGGAACTTGACATGGGAACTCAGATTTCCCATTAAGATCCCAACATTCACGTATCCAATGGATTTGGAAGACTGGTTGTCATATCCTGAAATCACCAAAGGCATGGGGACCAACCTTTCCTCCGGAATATTAGCTGCGTGAAAAGAGTTGATTGGCATAATATTTATGGAAGCTCCCTGATATACCCGTTTATACCCTCGGTCTGGACAAGGATCACCTCCCATACGGACGACCCTATGAGAGGCCGACCCTTCACCAGGCTCCAGCTGGCCCCCACCATGCCCAGACGACCCTACGAGGGGCCGACCCTCCACCAGGCCTAGATGACCCTACGAGGGGCCGACCCTCCACCAGGCTCCGGACGACCCTACGAGGGGCCGACCCTTCCTCAGGCTCCGGACGACACTACGAGGGTACGACAGTACGAGGCCAGAATCAAGCCAGGCTCCCTACCGGAAGAAACTTTGCCCTCGGCCTCGGCTCATAGGCCGAGGGTGGTATCATGACGGCGCGTGGTTTGGGAGACGCGTGGAACAGTGCGCGTCAGGCTCATATGACACGTGGCAGACCGTTATAACAGAATCACACCCTCACGTGAGGGAATATTATGTCATCATTTGGCATTTACAGGTGTCAACAGGGGATTGGTTAGATCACCATTCACATGCACCATGCTTACTTAGGGGGGTACACTACACCCCCCAAGACCTATATATACTTGTCACCTGCAACCCTACAGGGGATCGATCCATGAACAATAGCCCTAGCTAAAACTCTGCTTGTACACACACACAGTAGAGAGAGAGAGAGGGTTATGTGCATTGTATCCAAGGCCATTAGTGCCCATACTTAGTGGATCACACACTCACAGTGGATGTAGGCCAATTTGGCTGAACCACTATACATCATTGTCTAATTTCCTCTTATACTCATCCCCTTCTACACACTTTCATACTTATATACTTACAACTCTATGGCTGCCATGGCTGCTACTGCTTGAGCTCACTAACACTTATCTGGTGATGCTAAATCCTAGCATCATCAGTTTGGCGCCGTCTGTGGGAACGAGAAGACATCTCTTCCTTTGTACAGCTTGACCTCACTGGGCACTCTGGTGGTGAACCAACACTCCCCCTGGGAGGAGGTGTTTCACCATTGAAAGAGACCCACTAAGGTTCCCAAGCTCACCAGTATTTTCTTCAGTTCAACTTTTCATAGCTCAAGCACATGGCACCTGAGATGCCACCACCACCTCTTCCCCCACCGGATGAGGGGGGAAGACCTAGTTCCAGTCAACCGCCGCCTCAGTCCGAGATGGCAGATGTGGCAGCAGCCCTAAAGTCTCTGGCAGCCAGCCAGCGGATGATGCAGGAGCAGTTCACAGCCCTAAGTCAGAACATACTGAGACCACCAGGGGTCTCACCCGAGATGATTACTCCGGCAGCAGCTCCAGGATAGCATGAGGCCAGGGGACCACCCCAGGCACCACGTAAAGACCTGCCACCCCCTCAGCGGCGTAGGGATGTTGCTGACCCCCGGCGTTTACGCCTGGGGAGGCAAGGAAACCCTTGACCTGAGGACAGGTATGATGATCTGGAGGAAGAAGAGGCTCCAGTAGAATGCTGGGAGCCGTATGAGGTCTCCAACAATACAGTACGACCCCTCCAGGACAGTAGAGGAAAGTGCGGGAGACCAAACCCTGATGATCGCCCAAGAGGCTCTGCTTTTGACCGTCTGAGCAGGGGGTCGGCCTTCGAGAGGCTGGGCCCAGTGAATGACCTGCGAGACAAGTTGTCCAAGTCAAGAAGCGCAGCGAGATCTAGGAAAGAAGCAGAAGGCCGACCCCAAAGACGGGATGACTGCCAAAGGGAAGTAAATAGCCGACACAGGCCTGCCGTAGCGGAGCCCTCCATCCACCTCCGAGAGGCAGCAGGGGATAACATCGGCCAGGCCGACCCTGTGAGGCCCTGGAATGACTCAATCCAGCGGTTAGAGGATAAGATTGGCGACATACTGAAGAGTCGGGACCCTCTTCAGAGGGGGTACATCATAGGCTCACCCTTTGTGGCAAAGATAGTCAACTTCCCCACGCCATCGAAGTTCAAGCCTCCTGTGGTCACCCCAAGATACGATGGGAGCACCAACCCTGTCCACCATGTGGAGATGTATCAATCCACGGCAGACATATACTCTATCTCAGATGAGATGAGATGTCGTGCCTTCTCTGGTACCCTGACAGGGGCTGCGCATGTGTGGTACACATCTCTTCCAAAAAATTCTATTGGAAACTTTAAGCAGTTGGCAGACCTGTTCATCCATAATTTCTGCTTTGGGGTGAGGCCACAGAAGAAGACCACACACCTGCTCTATGTTAAGCAGGGAAAGAACGAGACTCTGAGAGACTACATAGCCAGATTCAATAAAGAGAAGCTGGAGGTGGAAGACTATGAGGAGAGCATAGCTATGACAGCCCTGATTGGAGGGCTCCAGAAGGGGAAGCTATTATGGAAGCTTGCCGAAGACCCTCCGAGGATGATGGCTGAGCTGTTGTCAACAGCAGGGAAGGTGATGAACGCCGAAGAGGCGATGGCCGCAAAACATGAGGACGAAAAAGGAGGTGCAAGTGGGAATAAATACCCCAAGAAGAACAAAGAGGGGAAGAAGAGGACCATGGATGATAAGTTCGCGGGGTACACCCCTCTGACGGTCAGCTGTGAACAGATCCTCAATGAGATAAAGAGTGACCAGATGCTGAAGTGGCCTGAGAAGCTGAGGGCAGCCCCCGGCAAGAGAAATAGGAACCTGTGGTGCGAATTTCACCAAGACCACGGCCACGTGACGGATAAATGCTTTGCTCTGAAAGACGAGATTGAGAAGATGTTGAAGGAAGGGAAGCTCAGAAAGTACGTCGACAAAGCCGACTTCAAGAGGGGCCGAGGGGACGACCCCAGAAAGAAGCGAGTCGATGCCTGCAGAGAAGGTCCTCAAAAAAGAGGGGACGACCCTTCTGATGATGAGGACGACCCTGACCTCCCGCTGAGAGACGACCACGGTCCTGTCAAGAGGCTTAATATGATCTCGCTCGGTGTAGGAATGATCTCCGGGGGTTTAGCAGGAGGAGGGTCTGAGGTCGCTGACAGGAAGGCCCACGTTGCGGAGGCTAAGGCAGTAACGAAGATGGTGCACTCAACCTTCCTAGAGGTCAAGTCAGAAAAAAGGAAGAAGGTTGACATGGACACTTTGATCATGGGATTTTCAAGAATGGACTTCAAAGGCCTCTTGGCCCCGCATGATGACCCTCTTGTCATCACTACCAGGGTGCATGGGTGCGAAGTGCCGAGGATCCTGGCAGATGGGGGCTCATCCGCAGATGTGATGTTTTGGCCATGCTTCAAGGCCTTGGGCCTCAGTCGTGCCAGACTTGTCCCATACCATCATCCATTGATTGGATTCAGTGGGGAGAAGGTTCACCCCCTGGGAATATATGAGGCTGGTGTCAAGATGGGGGACGAATGGCCGAGATGGCTCACCAAGAGGGTCAGTTTCTTTGTGCTGGATGAGCATGTGTTTTCGGCATACAACATCATACTGGGACGTGTGGCCCTCAAGGGGTTTGAAGCTGTGCCGTCCACAGTCCACCAGATGGTTAAGTTCCCTACCCCTTATGGGGTGGGGGAAGTTCAGGGAGACCAGACGACAGCGAGAGAGTGCTACTACAACTCCGCTGAAGAAAGAGAGGCACACAAGAGGGCTACAGCCACATACAACATTGATACCCTAGACCCCAGGGACGAGACGAAGCTCAAAAAAGGAGAGGCCACTGAGGAGGTAGAACCCATCATCCTCGATGAGGATGACCCGGGAAAAACCGTCCAAGTTGGCAAGTCTCTGAAGCCCGGTATCAAGGAAGACCTCATCAAAATGTTGAGGAGAAGGCGAAGCGTCTTCGCGTGGAGTCATGTAGATATGCCAGGGATCGACCCTGAAATCATGTGCCACAAACTCAATGTGGTAGAGGGAGTGAAGTCGGTAAAGCAGAAGAGGAGGATTTACTCTAGAGAGAAGTATGAGGTCATCAGGGATGAGGTTAAAAAATTAGAAGACGCTGAATTTATCAGGGAGGTCATCTACCCTGAATGGTTGTCCAACGCAGTCATTGTCCCAAAGGCCAACGGGAAGTGGCGGATGTGTGTGGACTTCACAGACCTCAACAAGCACTGCCCCAAAGACAGCTTCCCTCTCCCTCGCATTGACCAGATGGTAGACGCCACCGCAGGCCATGAGCTCATGAGTTTTATGGATGCCTACTCAGGGTATAACCAGATCTTCATGAACCCTGAAGACTCGGAGAGGACTGCCTTCATCACTGACAAGGGGACATACTGCTATAGGGTCATGCCCTTTGGTCTAAAAAATGCGGGGGCAACGTACCAGCGCCTCGTAAATAAAATGTTCGAAGACCAAATTGGGAAGTCTATGGAGGTCTATATGGATGACATGCTGACCAAGAGTTTGAAAGCAGAGGACCATGTAGCAGACCTGGAGAGGACCTTTAACACGATGGACAAGTACCAGATGAAGCTTAATCCGGCCAAGTGTGTCTTTGGGGTCGGAGCAGGGAAGTTCTTGGGGTTCATTGTCAATCAAAGAGGCATCGAGGCCAATCCTGAAAAGATAAGGGCCCTTATTGAGATGAAGACCCCCAAGTCCATTAAAAACGTTCAGAGGCTCACAGGGAGAGTGGCTGCCTTGAACAGATTTGTGTCAAGGGCCACAGACAGGTGTCTACCATTCTTCAAGATCCTTAGGAAAGCCTTTGAATGGAGTAAAGAATGCGATGAGGCTTTCAAAGAGCTAAAATCATACCTAGGGTCTCCCTTGCTGCTATCACGACCCGTGCAGGGTGAACAACTTTACGTGTACCTCGCCGTCTTAGAGTCTGCCATCAGTGCAGCCATTGTGAGAGACGAGGACGGTATACAGAAGCCCGTATATTTTAATAGCAAGGCACTCCAGGGGGCAGAGCAGAGATACCCGAGGATGGAGAAGTTGGCCTATGCCTTGATCCATGCCTCAAGGAAGATGAAGCTGTACTTCCAGTCCCATACTATGGTCATCCTTACTGACTCTCCTCTTAGGCAGGTCCTACACAAGCCTGAAAAATCGGGAAGGCTAATGACCTGGGCTATAGAGCTGGGGGAGTTTGACATTGTGTATCAGCCTAAGACAGCCATTAAGGGGCAGGCATTGGCAGACTTCGTGGCTGAGTTCACTGGGGAAGATGATGAGGCCGAGGGTGAGACCCTCGAGAAGGCGGATACAGAAGACAAACCCGCAGACACACCCGCAGATAGGGCTGAGACGAGTACAGCTAGAAGGAAAGCGACTGAAAACGAAGAGGGAAGATACATCTTTAGACAGGGGTCCCTCTCTGAGGGAAATTTTTCAGAAGGAAAGACTCCATGGAGCCTCTTCGTTGATGGGTCCTCCTGTGATAGCGGAAGTGGGGCTGGGCTGATACTGTCAGCACCCGATGGCACAGACGTCGAATACGCCCTAAGGTTCAACTTCAAAGCCTCCAACAACGAGGCTGAATATGAGGCCTTAGTAGCAGGCCTCTCCTTGGCCAAGTCTCTTAGTGTCGGCCAGATTTTGGTCCATAGTGATTCAAGGCTAGTCGTGAATCAGATACTAGGAGCCTACGAGGCTAAGGACGAAAGGATGGCTAGGTACCTCGAGAAGGTGAGATCGTTACTGAAGGGCTTCAGAGAAGTGAAATTAAGGAGGGTACCTAGGCTTGATAATGGCCGCGCTGATGCCCTCGCTAGGCTGGCCTCGGCAACAAGAACAGACATCAGAAGGACGGTCCCAGTGGAAATTTTGTTTCAGCCAGCTATCGAAGACGTCGAGGGAACACTTGGTATTTGCATGAATGTTTCTCAAGAACCGTCATGGATGGATCCTCTGATCAGATACATTAAAGAGGGAGAGATGCCCGAAGCAAGCCAAGAGAGGAAGAAGCTGAGATATAGGGCTGCAAAGTTCACCGTCATCGGAGACACGCTGTACAAAAAGGGGTTCCTGCTCCCCTTACTCAGGTGTGTGCATCCCTCAGAAGTCCCTTCCATCTTGCAAGATGTACATGAAGGGTCGTGCTCGAGCCACATTGGGGGTAGATCCTTGGCAAAGAGGGTGATCACACAGGGCTACTGGTGGCCGACCTTGGGGAAAGATGCTGCCGCATATGTTAAAAAGTGTGATAAATGCCAAAGATTTGCTACCATCCCTCACCAACCTCATCAGCCCCTCACCTCCATTACATCCCCATGGCCGTTTGCAGTATGGGGGATTGACCTGGTAGGACCCTTACCGAGGGCAGTCAATAACTATCGGTTCCTCATCGTAGCAATTGACTACTTTTCAAAGTGGGTAGAGGCCGAACCGATGGTCACGATTACAGAGCAGAAGACCTTCCAGTTCATCTGGAAGAATGTGATATGCAGATATGGTCTACCCAACACCCTCATCTCGGATAACGGGACTCAGTTCAAGAATGCCTCTCTGCAGAAGTACTGTGAGAGGGTAAGCATCAAACAATTTTTCTCCACCCCAGGCCGACCTCAGGCCAATGGGCAAACCGAAGTTACGAACAGGACAATCCTAGATGGGATTAAGAAGAGGCTTGAGGAGGCAAAAGGAAGATGGGTCGAGGAGTTATATGCAGTGTTGTGGGCATACAGGACGACAGTAAGGACCTCTACCGGGGAGACCCCATTCATGTTAGCTTATGGATCAGAAGCAGTCATCCCCACCGAAGTGGAGTTTCCTACTCATAGGGTCCAAATGTATGACCCCCAGGGAAATACGGAAGAGAGAAGACTTGACCTAGACCTGATTGAGGAAAGAAGGGAGGATGCTGAGATAAGGCAAGCTTCCTACCAGCAGAGGACCGCAAGGTTTTACAACCAAAGGGTGAAACAGAGGCCTATCGCAGTGGGAGACTTGGTTCTTAAAAAGACTTGGCAGAAACCCAACAAGCTCCATCCTAATTGGCATGGCCCATATAGGGTCATCGATGAAGTTGTCCCAGGGACCTACAGGCTAGAAAACTTAGAGGGGGAACCTTTTTCAAACCCCTGGAATGCAGATCATTTGAAGAAATACTATCAGTAGTGTTGTAAGGTCTTGAAAGGCCATAATTGTAATTAGGATTGCTCCAACAGAACACTTGGAAAATTAATGAGAAATATCAGTGTCTCCTTCATCCTGTTGTCAGTCCTAGCATGCATGGAAAGTTGATCCCTCGGCTATAATGGGGACCAGTGGAGGGGACGACCCCTCCACTCTCCTCAAAAAAGACGGGGGAAGACTAAATTAAAATCCATTAATTTGGTTAGTTGATCCCTCGGCTATAATGGGGACCAGTGGAGGGGACGACCCCTCCACTCTCCTCAAAAAAGACGAGGGAAGACTAAATTAAAATCCATTAATTTGGTTAGTTGATCCCTCGGCTATAATGGGGACCAGTGGAGGGGACGACCCCTCCACTCTCCTCAAAAAAGACGAGGGAAGACTAAATTAAAATCCATTAATTTGGAAAGTTGATCCCTCAGCTATAATGGGGACCAGTGGAGGGGACGACCCCTCCACTCTCCTCAAAAAAGACGAGGGAAGACTAAATTAAAATCCATTAATTTGGAAAGTTGATCCCTCGGCTATAATGGGGACCAGTGGAGGGGACGACCCCTCCACTCTCCTCAAAAAAGACGGGGGAAGACTAAATTAAAATCCATTAATTTGGTTAGTTGATCCCTCGGCTATAATGGGGACCAGTGGAGGGGACGATCCCTCCACTCTCCTCAAAAAAGACGAGGGAAGACTAAATTAAAATCCATTAATTTGGTTAGTTGATCCCTCGGCTATAATGGGGACCAGTGGAGGGGACGACCCCTCCACTCTCCTCAAAAAAGACGAGGGAAGACTACATTAAAATCCATTAATTTGGAAAGTTGATCCCTCAGCTATAATGGGGACCAGTGGAGGGGACGACCCCTCCACTGTCCTAAAAAAAGACGAGGTAAGACTAAATTAAAATCCATTAATTTGGAAAGTTGATCCCTCGGCTATAATGGGGACCAGTGGAGGGGACGACCCCTCCACTGCCCTCAAAAAAGACGAGGGAAGACTAAATTAAAATCCATTAATTTGGTTAGTTGATCCCTCGGCTATAATGGGGACCAGTGGAGGGGACGACCCCTCCACTCTCCTCAAAAAAGACGAGGGAAGACTAAATTAAAATCCATTAATTTGGAAAGTTGATCCCTCGGCTATAATGGGGACCAGTGGAGGGGACGACCCCTCCACTGCCCTCAAAAAAAGACGAGGGAAGACTAAATTAAAATCCATTAATTTGGTTAGTTGAACCCTCGGCTATAATGAGGGCCAGTGGAGGGGACGACCCCTCCACTGTCCTCAAAAAAGACGAGGGAAGACATTACTTAAAAGTCATTTGGTTACTTGAACCCTCGGCTATAATGAGGCCACATTAGGGGACGACCCCACAGTGGTCCTCAAAAAAGACGAGGGAAGGGTTAGTAGCATCAACAATGAGCAAGCCATAATAAAATGAAATAAGGAAGACAGCAAATATGGAAGAGACTGGTATTAGTAAAATATAAGTGTCAAGTGTTTTTACAAGGCCTTTGAACAAAAAGTACAAAAATAAGGGTATAGGCTACAGGCAGCCACCCTAGGGGACGATATCAGAGGGCAGGGCCTCAACATCAATGGGAATGGTCTCCTCAGTTACCAGAACCGGATGATCTTCAGATGTACCGACCCCTTCGATCTGGACTTGGGACTCCACTTGGTTGAGGGCCTCGGCAATTAGAGGGTCGTCCAATTGAACACCCTCCAGTGATGGGCGAACAGAGGAGACAACATCGCCAAACTTGAGGACGACCCATCGGCAGGCCGTCCTAATCCCCCTTTCCAGATATTCTAGGCCGAAGCCCTGAAATTCATCTGAAGTCTTGTATGCCTCAATAGCATCAGCCTCAGCTTTCTTGGTGGCGAATTCCAGATCAGTCTTATGCTGGGCCTCCAGGTTGATCAGAGCCTCATCCCTATCCTTGATGATCAAGTCCTTGGCTTGCAGGTCGGCATCGTGCTGCCTCATCAGCTCATCTAGGACCCTAGCATGCTCGGTCCTGGCACTCTCAAGCTCAGCCCTCGCAGTATCAAGCTCAGTCTTTGCTGTATCTAGCTCTGCCTGCAACTCAGCCTCATGGTGAATGGCCCTCTCAGCTTCGTGAAACTTTTGTTGATTCTCGGCCATCCACTTGGTGGCTGAGGTCAAGGCACAAACAGACTGCAAGAAAAATGAAAATATATCAAGAGGGGCCGAGGGAACAGTTTGTGAAAATGAAATTAAAGAAGGTCAAGACCAATACCTGAGCAAGGGAGTGCAGACCGTAGTCGTACACTTTGGCAGGGGGCATCTTTGCCAAGAACTCGTAGTCAGAGGCCGACGGTGCAGAGAACATCGAGGCCTTGGCCGCCCTCAAATTGGCAATAAGAGATGAGGAGTCGGCCCTCAGATGGGTCAGACTCTGAGACCAGAAGGCCCCCATGCTTGATGAAGAAGTTGCCCCCTCAGAGGCCTCGGCCCTGGCCCTCGTCTTAGGGTCAGGACGAGGCTCGACTGGAGCCTCAGGCTCCTTCCTTTTGTGGCTGACAGCTGTCGGCCCTGAGGCCCTTGTCTTCTTAGGAGCTTGCTGAGGCTCCTTCCCCTTCTTCTTTGTCAGACCAGCAAGAAGGCTTGGAGCAGTCATATCCCAGAGATAATCTGACACGCCTGCAGGACGACCTGAAAAGGATACGATGAATCAGGAAAGTTCAGAGATAAAGAGAGAACACTTCAAAAATAAGTAAAGAAGGGAAAATGTTCAGTATAACTCACATAGTTCTGTCAGAGGGCCGACCCTCAGACCAGCTTCTTTAAGGAAGCGAGGGGTCATCAAATCTTCGAACTTTGGGATCTCACCCTCTCTCCCTCGTCCCCTCAGATACTCAACAATATCCCTCTCCTCCAAGCTAAGTCCGGGGTCTGACCTAGCTTTCATGGAGGGGTTAGACCATCTGTTAGGAACCCTCGGAGCATCGGCAGAAGGGGACGCCTCGGTGAAGCTCTCCCATGCCCCAGATATAAAGAAGAACCTTTTTTTCCAATCATGATTGGAAGTTTGAGCCACGTGGAGCAGCTTCTTCTCAGACCTTCTCGCTCCCAGATGATAGTATCCGGGCTGTTTAGATGAAGAGGTGATATTGTAGCAGGCCAAGAACACGTCGGACGAGGGCTCATCAGTGAAAGAGTTTTTCCACAAAGAGATATAACCCAGAATCGTCCTCCATGAGTTGGGTGGAAGTTGAGAGGGGGAGACGCCCAGAGCCGACAGAATATCTACAATAGCAGGATGGAAGGGAAGTCTAACACCTACCTTGAACATTTGCTCGTAGACTGCAATCTCTCCCTCTTCTCCCTCAAAAACCCTCTCAGTATCAGAGGGAGCCCTCATAGTCACCCCAGATGGCACTCCGTAAATATGCCTCCATATCAGAAGGTCACTATCCCCAACAGAGGAGATAAAAGACGAGGCATGGGAGGTATCAACCTCATCATCTGTAGCGTCGTCCTCGTCCTCCTCATCACCTGCAGGAGGACCCTGAGGAAAAGCCACTTGGAAGGCGTTGGGAGACAGGGTTGTCACAGGGACAGCCTCAGAGGGGATTGTACCCTTAGTCTCTCGTCCTGGGCTAAGGTCAGGTGAGTCCCTTCTACCAGAAGTTCCAGCACCAGTTGGAGAGGAGTTTCTCTCGTCCATTTCACTTGGTTTGGGAGTATCGGCCGGACGAGACGACGACCCACAAGACTCAGAGGGTTCAGATGGTCTTATGGTGGCAAGAGGAATGGGAAAGATGGGTCGTACCCAATTAGGGTCGGCCCCTCGTCTCCTCTCTTCCTCTTCCTCTATCCGTCTGATCTCGGTAAATAGTTTCTCTCTCAAGGACGGGAATTCAGACACCAGGTTGTAAAGCCTCCTAAGCATTAAGGGGAAGACCCTACACTTAAAGAAATTATACTAGACTTGGCTAATTTAACCACAAACACTTGGGAGATTGACCAGGGTTGACCTTTGGATTAAATAAAGAACTCAAGGGTTTTCGTCAAGAACGTTCGAAGAACCAGTGACCGGAGAAGACACCGGAAAAAGCTATGGGGGAACTCTAAGAACCAGACGACCTACGACCCTAAAAAATAGACAGAAATGAAGACAAAAGAAGGAAAGAGGAGAAAAAGGTTACCTGATGAGGAGAAGGGCAAGAACGCTGCTAGGACCTGAAGGTTTGAAGGCTGAAAATGGCGGTGGAAACTGGTTCTAGAGAGAGAATAATCTTGGGCGCGAAGAAGAAGAAGATGAAGAGAGAGAGTTTGAAAATCTCTTAAGTACTTTGGTAATGAGTGGACCCATTTACCAAAGAAAGGTATAATTAGGGCACAAGGCCCCAAGTGCACTGCGCAGCCGCCCTGCCTTGGAAACTGGAACAGCAATGAGTACTTGCCCAGGTGTCACTCACCTAACTGATCGTACACGCATCTGAATTTTAGCATTATCCCTCAGCCATCTCAATGACACCTATGGCTAAGGGCTGGGGGGTGATTGATATACCCGTTTATACCCTCGGTCTGGACAAGGATCACCTCCCATACGGACGACCCTACGAGGGGCCGACCCTTCACCAGGCTCCAGCTGGCCCCCACCATGCCCAGACGACCCTACGAGGGGCCGACCCTCCACCAGGCCTAGATGACCCTACGAGGGGCCGACCCTTCACCAGGCTCCAGCTGGCCCCCACCAGGCCCAGACGACCCTACGAGGGGCCGACCCTCCACCAGGCCTAGATGACCCTACGAGGGGCCGACCCTCCACCAGGCTCCGGACGACCCTACGAGGGGCCGACCCTTCCTCAGGCTCCAGACGACACTACGAGGGTACGACAGTACGAGGCCAGAATCAAGCCAGGCTCCCTACCGGAAGAAACTTTACCCTCGGCCTCGGCTCATAGGCCGAGGGTGGTATCATGACGGCGCGTGGTTTGGGAGACGCGTGGAACAGTGCGCGTCAGGCTCATATGACACGTGGCAGACCGTTATAACAGAATCACACCCTCACGTGAGGGAATATTATGTCATCATTTGGCATCTACAGGTGTCAACAGGGGATTGGTTAGATCACCATTCACATGCACCATGCTTACTTGGGGGGGGTACACTACACCCCCCAAGACCTATATATACTTGTCACCTGCAACCCTACAGGGGATCGATCCATGAACAATAGCCCTAGCTAAAACTCTTCTTGTACACACACACAGTAGAGAGAGAGAGAGGGTTATGTGCATTGTATCCAAGGCCATTAGTGCCCATACTTAGTGGATCACACACTCACAGTGGATGTAGGCCAATTTGGCTGAACCACTATACATCATTGTCTAATTTCCTCTTATACTCATCCCCTTCTACACACTTACATACTTATATACTTACATCTCTATGACTGCCATGGCTGCTACTGCTTGAGCTCACTAACACTTATCTGGTGATGCTAAATCCTAGCATCATCACTCCCCCATCCATAAGAGTCCTTGCGAAACTAATTCCGTTGACGCTGGCGGTCACATACAATGGCCTGTTATGAGGGAATCTTACAGCCCTATCTGCATCACTGAAAGTTATTTCTGACAGAAACCTCCTTACCAACCTGTCCATGGGTCCCCTCCATCACAGCGAAGGGAGTGCGTTCTTCCTCGCAATGTCAAGTATTTCCTGGGTTATCTTCAACCTACTCTTCTTCGGTATTCCCACTTGGTCGAAGAACCAGGTGAATTTTAGGGATTTTGAAACTACGCAGTACTCTTGGACTGGGTTTGCTTCTTCACCTTCAACACTGTATACATCTTCCACGTCTTTGGCGATTGTCTCATCATAGGCTAGTACTACATTAGCCATTCCCTTGGTATAATCTTCCAGAGCTTCTTCGAACTCTCCCTGCCTCATAGTTTGCCTTCTTTCTTCTTTCTCTGCTTCCTCGTCATAGGCCATCACCATATTGGCCCCATGTGCTAGGAGTGGGTTGTTGTTGACGTTCTGTGAAGGTATTTACAACGTCCCTGCCTTTACATACTTATCGATAATTCTCCTCAGCGTGAAACAGCTATCTGTTGGATGCTGGATCTTTCGATGAATCTGGCAATATTTGGGATCCGCCCTTGTCGTCGCATCGGGTTCCCCTACGGGAATGCCCTTTTATTCGTAGACCGTTCCTCCTTGGACCATTGCATTGTAACAGCTGACAGCCTCCTCCACTGTACAAGGCAATAGTGGTGGGTCCTCCCTTTCTCTTCCAAACTTCTTTTTATTGCCTTTTTTTTGCACTTTGCCCCCATCTGCTCCCTCGGTGTACCCTACCCGTGGGGGATGAGACCTCCCCCCCACAGGTTGTATCGGCTGCCTAAACATCATGGGCACCACCACTGGATTTGGTCGCACCACCAAGGATATATTTCTTGTTACTTTTAAGAACATCAAAAAAGTCCCCTCGCGCGTTTCATTAATGAGATGACAAATATACTCAGGAAGCAGCCCCTCCGCACAGATATGTAATAACTTGGATTCTTTGGCCTCCTCCCTCACATCAAGGGACCTTTCCTTGAACCTTCGAATGTACGCCACCACTTCTTCCACGGGTCATTACTTCTCCCTCCTCAGTTGGGTCAAAGTAAGCCCATCTTCCGCCAGAAAGAACTTTTGGATGAACAAAACATGCATCTCCTCCCATGTAGAAACGCTCTTGGGAGCCAAATGGGAATACCAAGTATATGCTTTATCGATTAAGGATTTAGAAAACTCTCTCAACCTAAGCTTCTTATTATTACAATGCGCCCCCAAGTGTTCAACGAAATGCTTAATATGCTCCTTCGAGTTTCCATCTTTCCCTATGTATTTTTCATAAATAATTGGAATATAATCTTTTGGATAGGGCTCATCGTTGTATTCCTGGGGATAAGGTGTTCGAAAGTAATCATAAACCGAAGCTACCTCTCCAGCATATTGCGAGGAGGCTTGCATGAACTTCAGCATCTCTTTCTGCATCTCCTTCCTCATTTCCTCCATGGGTGATGCTACTGGGGAAACAACCAACGAGACCATGGGCAGAGTGCCCGTTGTATCTGGAACAATCATCACAGTTGGAGCCGTTGATACTCCCAAGGTTCCCACTGATGGATTCACAATAGAGGGTATACTTGTTGGGACTGTTCCCGTTACGCCTGCAGTTAGTGGGGACATTGGGGTTGCCCCTCATGTTACGAAGGAGTTGGCTTCAAATCCTCCCAACACCGTTGAAGCCACCGAACTTTGCAAAAACTCATAAAACTTATTCATGAGGACTGCCACCTGGGCTGGTCTCAACCCAACATTCGTGGAAGCTTGTGTCACCCCTGGAACGCCTGTCATCGCCTGAACTGGAGGTATCTCTATTCGAGGGGCCCCATCACTTAGAGCCTCCAGTTCTCTCGCTGCCTGTTCTTCATTGTGTTGAATGTCATCAAAGTTAAGCCTTCGATTAACGTTATCTTGCGCCATACTCCTTACTTAGAAGAATACCTCCCCAACAGAGTCACCAAATGTAAGAGGGTAGTATAGATAAGATGGAGGCATAACCCCTTTTGAGTATAGTAATGATGTAACACCCCGTATTTTTTACGATTTAAATAATTATGTGAATAATTATTATTATGGGAATAAGTATGCGAGTAATTATTGTTGTTGGATTAATTGAATTAAAATGTGAGAAATTAATTTTTATTAATCCGGATTAAAATAATTATTAACTAGCGTGCCAAGGGTTAATACTTATTATTGTGAACTAGTAAATATTACTGTGTGATATGTAATATGGAATTATGATATTTTATAAATTGACGGAAGTGAGAAATACGGCAGTTTGGTAATTTAAGTCTGACGCGCGTGTGAGTCGTGTCGGGACTAATTGATTGAGATAAAAAGAGAATTTATTTTGGGTAACTCGTATGGTCATTTCGAGAGTGTCGTTGAGTCCGGGAGGGTCTAGATAGTCAAAATAGTGTACTCGGGTGTTTAGTTTGGGTCCCGGAGAGATTTTAGGCCTAACCGGGACCCTCAGAAGGCATTATGGTAAATTGTATTTTTGGGCTAAATTAATGGACGAAAATTTGGGATTTATTATATCAGCCAAGGAAGTCCATTAGGGTTAACAGGTTACACAAATCAAGAACGGCCATGGAGGGTGTCATGGAGAACCAATTTCCAAGAGAGAAGACTCATTTGACATCACCTTGCATAACCGTGACCACCAGCGCGTAGAACGAGAAGAGAGGAACGCGTATGTACCAACATCACCAACGGATCAGACCATCATATTCGAGGGAAGTGTTTATTACTTGCTTTCTTTATCAATAATCATGCTCATGTTAGTATAGGTGGATTTAATCATGATTTATATGTTAATTGGGTGAAAATTGGAGATTTAAATTATGATTAAGGATTGCTTTAATTAGTGGCTGAAATTCCTTCATGTGTGTAGAGGATTAATTACGGAATTTGATTATATATTGATGAACGAATCTGGGTTGATTAGGTTCTGTAATTGAAAATTTGGAAACTAGGGTTCATATGAATTGATTTGGGAATTTTATATAATTATGGTGATTTATGACGAATTAATTATCCTAGGCGGTTAGGAATGATTTATAACCTATTAGGTGTTGATGGGTATTGATGATGAGTTGTTGGGAATTAAATCTTAGAGGTTTTTAGGTTCAAAAATGGTGAAAAACGCTGAAGTTTGGTGAAGAAAACGAACAGAGCAATCTCGCGCGATCTCGCGCGAAGTGGTTCAAACGAGATGGAGATCTCGCGCGAAGTCATTCGAGCTAGATGGCATCTTGCGCGAAGCCGCTCGAATGACACGTGGAAGTCGTTCAAACGACAACCCTTCTGGTTCGAGCGACAGAGGTAATTTTGGGTATTTTTCTCAAAGTCTAGTTTTGAGTTTGTCGGGTTATTAGAGTGAGAGAAACTGCCAAATAGTAAATTTAAATAAGATGGAATTTTGGGAAAAGTATGTGGGAATTAATACTTTAATTATTTCGGTATAGAAAGAATGTACCTTGGAGATTACGAGAGAGATAGTAATCTAATTATTTATACTATACGTAGTAATGAGGTTAAAATACGTATGGGAAGTATATATGTAGGTTGGAGAAATACCTATAAATTATAATAAGATTTGTCTATGCCTATTATGTGATATTATTGTTAAGAGCACTAATGGGTGATAACCCGGGGGTGCTGGATTAATATTGATAGGTGTATTAATGGGTGCTAATCCGGGGATGCAATATTCTATTGTTAGGCGCACAAATGGGTGATAACCCGTGGGTGCTGAATTATTATTGATATGTGCATTAATGAGTGTTAACCCGGGGATGCATGATTTTCTGGATATGTGCACTAATGGATCTTATCCGGGGGTGCAGGATTAGTATATATATATGTGTGTAGGGATGATGTGACTATATATATATATATATATATATAGGACTTGTGAATATTGCTACTGTGTGAAATTAGTAGACTTAGTAATAATAATAATCATTTCATTGCACCAAGTGGTCTTAACCTAAGAGTGCAGGATTAGTGTGTATATATAGGGATGATGAGACTATATATATGTATGAGTGTACTTGGGTAACATTTTACTTTGTGAGACTAGTAGAGAAAAATGAAAATGAGAAGTAAAATAATCTTGGTAAATAAAAGATTTAACCATTCAAACGGCGAATAATGAAATTTATTATGTTATATAAACTATCTGAATAGCGTATTGTATGGGAGATAAAGGAATACTACTAGTGAGCATAGTTAGTATTAGTATGGCTTCTGACTAGTTAGACTGGGAGGTATAACTAGGGGGAGATTAGATGTACGTTAGGCGTGCACAATAGACGAGAGGTGAGAAACTCATGTGAGAGTTCGATAACTAACATGCGTATAAGACTTGTTTTAATAACCAGTTTTAAATACTTGTTAAATCATTTTTACACATCGGGCTCTGACCCGTTTCTTCTATCTCTTCTCTCTTTTGCTATATATATGTATTATATCAGGTGCTCAGCCACATGAGTATCAGATTTAGAGATTTGGATTGCTTGACGTGCTGCAGCTGTTATGGAAGCTGTAGGTCCTTGCAGTAGACGCATCTATCCTTTCCATTCAGTTTCATCTAGACTTCTTGTTTAGGGCATATGTCGCCCACTTCTAGTTCTTTCATCAGAGATATTGTATTTAGTTTATTGTATGGTTTGGAGTTTTGAACTGGGAGGTTTTATCCAGTCTTATTTATTATAGTACTTGATTCATGTTCAGTATTTATTGCATTCCTATGTGTGGTGAATGGTTTATATTTTAATATGGAAAGAAATGGATTTACTTGGTTTTATTAAAATTGGAAATGTTTTGACACCTAGCTTAATTTTATATTAGGTGATTAATATGTTAAAAAAAAATTCAACAGTGATGCTGAGAATGAACCAACTGAATATCCTGTTTTAAATTGGTAAAGGACTGATCACCCTATATTTAATTGGGCGGGGTGTCACAGGTGGTATCAGAGCATCAGGTTCTAGTGTCCTTAGGATCTGTGCGGCTTATTACGTTTCAGCGTATCGTTCTTTGATATAGAGCCTTATGATAGGATTATTGTGTTCCCTTACGTATGTGACTTACGTTCTCCTGCTGTGAATTATAATGGATGTGACTCATTATACAAAATTTGGTGTGCTTCGAACACCGAACATTTTAGCACGACCAGTGAGGGCCGTAAGAAGAACTACGGGAGAAGAGGCTCAACATAAGACATAGAGTAATCGGGGAAGAGTGATCGGGACAAAAATCACCACGAGAATTACTTAAGTAAGAGATAGTAAAAATCGTCACTCGGGAACTGTGGGTTCCCAGGACACAGTCATAGATAATGGTGGAGTGAATTCAGGACCACCTAACATAGTCGATAAAGGGGAAATCAGAGGGACTCTCTTGAAAACCCATCGGTGAAGATGCGAAAAAGAGAATGAGAAAGTGTAACAGACCAGCAGAAGTGGAAAATCCAAAGGCAATTGTGTAGAGTGGGGCGTGACGGCACTTATAATTAAATTTGGAGTTAAAAGCGATAGCTCTTAGGAGCATCATGTAGTGATTAGAGGCAATCACCGTATATGAAGAAGTGTGTTTGAAATTTAGAGAGAAATTTGAGTAAGATTTGACTGTGAAGTCTTCCATTCGGTGTGGTAACAAAATCTTAGTGAAATTTTAATGTTTAGCAAAATGGGTAAGATAGAAGTCGATCATGTGAGAAAGGTTGAATTGCATGATGAACTTAGTGCCTAGTAGAGGGGCATAAATTATCCAAAGGGTTTATAGTTGATAAAGGACCCATGACCAGTATGGATGAAAAATCCAGCTAGGATGACTAATGTTGATGTCATCAAAGTTATACGGTTGCTAGCAATTGCAGTCCTTCTAAGAGAAGGGAGTAAAGAGGGTTAACGAACCTGCTGAAGAGCAGAAACTGAATTTAACGGTGTTAGAGAACCCCCACATGAGAGTATACCCAATAGGGAACTCGGTTAGATGATTTTAAGTGATTAACTTCAAGAGGGTGATGAAGTCAATCAGGCTATAGAGGCCAACCATAGTTCTGACTAACTAGCGTAGCTAAAGGGACAATAGAAGAATAATAGTGAGTTGAGACTGTCGGTCCGAGAGAAGGACATTCCCAAAATGGTCAGTGGGACCAGTGACGGGAAATGGTTCTTGAAATTTTCCTGATGTGAAGGAGGTAGAACTACAAGTATTGAAGGTGTACACAATTGAGAAGTGAGACCGAAGAGATTAAAAATGGTAAACCATGCAAGTTGGACATAACTGGAGGAGTGAAACTTCCAACGAAAGCATTTGGGGTCAAGAGAATTAGGCCCAGGAAATTTATAACCCGAGAATAATGGGTTTAGGCTGGACCAGTAGAGTCCTCATTAATAGTAGCATATAGTATGTCAGGGTCTACGAGGCCCGGGATGTAAACGGGAATTCAATAAAGCTATAATTGAGGCCTAGAGAGTTTGGGCCAACGTTTCAATAATGGGCGTGAAAATCACATAATGGAATAAATTGTCCGTGATGAGAGAGTACAACTATAAGATGAAGTCCTAGGATGTATGACAATGGCAGATGTTCATGGGTCGTGATGGCAGCCACGTGCTGAGACCCTGTGATTTGGCGAGACTGGTGAGGTTTTACTTCTTCCTTGTGAGTAAAGGATAGATTCTAGTGACATGTGTGTGCCACAACTTTTATGTAAATTGAAAACCCTAAACTTCGCGTGCGGGTTGAGTTTAGTGGGAACGTTAGTTTTAACAGTCTTGCTACAAACGTATTTCTCGTTGTTAGCAGGGTATTTTGATGATTACTCGTGAGTGAACCGGGCGGGCCCTAAGAATGTATTTTGTTATTATAATTTACTACTGCAGATGTATTTTGTTATTATAATTTACTACTGCAGTGAGTCAGCTTTAGTAGAGTTTATTATGGTAATGTGTAGTGATTAATTACCGTATGGTTAAACGATAGTAAATATGTAGTGATATGATTGTCGTACCGGATACTCCGGGAAGGAGTGATCTTAGTTTTGTACGGCACCACCTGAAATAGGGTTGGGCCCAGATATGAGTATATATATGAAAATTTCATGGTATTATAGACCTCAGCGAGTATAGATATGTGATTTGTGAGCATAGGAATTTATTTGTCTGTTAAGACTTAGAATACATTGTGTTCTTATCGAGCGGCGAAATATAGCTCGTTATATATTTATAGCGCCAAGTGCTTGGAATAGTGAGGGCGCCATGCTTCATGTTACATTTTTAGGGACATGAGAGTGGACGAGTAAACTTTTATGTCACAATACGTAGATTGTGGGAAAGTACATAGTATGTATTGAAGGCCTTACGGACCTCGACAACCGGCTAGGTTGGATAGTAGTGTATCGAGGGGGTTTCTTGTTTGGATTTCGCTTTGCGAGACATCCCACGCATAAAACTAGCAAACATCGGGAGTTGGAGAGAAGTTTGGCCGATAGTACATCAGTTTGTATGTTGGTTATTGTACCTATAGGAGAATATATTTGAGAGTTGATAATTCTTTTATAACTTAAGGCCAATAGAGTATCCTGGCCTTAGAATTTTTCGGAATAGATGAATGATGCCATTGAAGGATTGATTAAGTTTTGACTAGTGGGGTGGTTGAGTGTACCCCTACCACATCAGCATACCTAGTGTGCAAGAATTGAGGTAAGAAAATTTTAATGTCTTTGTATAATGATGCGCGAGGCATAGGGTGTATGGGCACCCTGGGTAATTGGATCAGGTAGTGGATTATGATTAGCATGTGAATTCGATAACATATAGTCGAGTAAGCCGAAGCTTATTCACGAAGTTTTTGATTAGGCACATATTCTTCACATTTATCCCCTTAATTTCGGTATTTTTATGATCCCGTGCAGTGTATTTAGCTTGGATTTGTCTCTTATTTATGCTACTAACCTTTTTTGGCAAGTATTTCGTGTTTTGTGTATTTCTCATGTGTTTTATAGGTATTTCATGCAAGTTAGTGCGAAGGAGAACTCAAAACAGTGAAAGAAACCAAGAAATGGAGAGTTGAAGGGAATTTTCGTAATTTTTTAGCCTTAGTCCGAAGGTGGGGCCAACTAGAAAGTTTAAGATCTCTAAATTACAAGAATACTGGAAAAAACGGCACCTCAATCCGAGCTACGGTGAAGAAGTTACGATGTTTTGAAGTTGTGCGATAATGAAGAGTCTGGATGTGCGGATTTCTGTAATTAATTATGCATTTAATGCAGTGCAACTCTTGATGAAACTTGTGCCACAAGCACTATTGGCTGTCAATTTCGAGACTTTGCGCTATAAAAGCCCAAGCCCTACCTCATTTTCAAGGGGAGTTGCTAGAGAGAGGCTAGGTTAGGAGTAGGTTAGAAGTGCTAGATTGAATTTTAGGGTTAGATTTTGAGAGCAAATTTTCTATTCCTTCAAGAGTTTTCATGAACCCTAGTTTGTAAGAAATTCTGGATTCCAATTCCATTTTTGTTGCTGAATTCAAGTAATATCTTTTCATTCTCTAGTTTTATTATTTGCAAATTATTTCCCATGTCTTGTAGATCCATAATTTTGTGTGTGAATTTATTCTTGAACCAAATCATGAGTAGCTAAATTCCCAAGGGTTGGGGTACATGAACTCAATCCAAGGCAAATTATTTATGTAGAAAATAGAGGTTAAATTAAAATATTGATTGAATCGTGAAAGCACCGCTTTATATTTATCTTTGATTTCGTATGGTGCGGGCTTGCACCTCATATACGTAATGCTTAGAATATATAAAGACTGGATTCATTCACCGCTTTATATCTATCTTTGATTTCATATGATGAGGGCTAGATCCCTCATATATGTAATGCTTAGAATGTATAAAGACCGGATCTAGTCAATATTTTAATTTACAATTCTAGTATTCTATACGGTAATTTGTTTAGGATTGAGGGATTGTACCCTACCCTATTTTCTCCCATTTGTCAGATCTAATTTCTTTTGCACTTTTCAGTTTGTTAAATTTTCCCAATTATTAATCATCTTTTCATTTCTTTTAAGAAATCATTTCAAGATTTAATAATTTTTCTTATTACTATTTGGCAATCTCGATCCCTGTGGATACGATCCCGACTTACCGGGTTTATTACTTGAGCGACAGGCTTGCACTTGAGCCTAGATTGTACGCACTTTTGAGACAAATATTAAGTCGCGTCAAGTTTTTGGCGCCGTTGCCGGGGATTGAAATTGTTAAATTTTTTAGAAAGTTATTTTTATCTACAAGTGATTTCGAGAAAAAAAATATAACAAAAATTGAAAAAAAAAATGGGTGTCACGTTTTTGAATTGCCCACTTTGAAATGTCTTATTTTAACTCTTTTGGTGGCTTTAATTGTTATGCTAATAGTGAGGAGGAGGAGGCACTCAAGACTTATGACCATTGGATCAATATCACTAAAGATGATTATATTAAATACAAGCCTAGTGCTGAGAAACTCCAAATTTATCAAAATCAATTGCTTGAAGAAGAAAGACTTGAAAAAGAATATCGCGAAAAAAATCGTTATTGGGAGCAAGAGTTAGATGCATTATTTGAACCCAATGAGGATTTTTTTTTCGATAGTTTTGAAGATGAAGTAAGTTTTCAACCAAATGAGGAATTCGAGGTGCTAGAACCAAGAAAGCCTACTTTGGAAGAACTCTTACTTGATCTACAAAAGCAATCTGATGACCGTGCTGTTCTCGAGTCGAAAATTATAGCAACTTGCAAGGAGTTGAATGATTATTTGGACAACTTAGAAAAGGTCGGGACTTGCGCTTCACCTAATACTTTTGAGAATGAAATCATTGAAATTGATCCAAGTTCTTTTGAATCTCAACCTATTATAAATATTTCAAAACCTCTTGAGGTTGAAGATCATTTGTCTCCTTGTGTCCCCACTATTATCGAACCATTAAATCCATCACAAGAATTGGATGAATGTCTTAAGGATGTTGATCCGCTTCTTGTATGGGAATGTTATTTTGAGATGCTTCATCTTACGGGCCACACACTTAGACGTGTCACTCCACCAGATCCAATTGAAAATTTTGAGGGAGAAAATTTTGAGGACACCAAGCAAGAGAGAGAGCTAGAGGAGTTGAGCCTAGCAGAGTTTGAGCGCGAGTTTGGACAGGTAGATGCAAGCCTTAATGATGAAGTCCAATCTTTCTGGGCCTCAATTTGTCATTTGGATGAAAGCGAGTGGGACAATAGAATTGATGCATTCCTCCTTCCCAAACCTTCACCCATACCATTTGAGTCTTCGGAGGTACTTGAAGATACGACTCAAATATCGTCTGACTTAGAGACCAACACACGTGCTACGCAACAAGAGGATCATTTTCCGGTTTATAAGGACAAGCGCTCTATGCTTAAATTGTTTTCTAATATGGATTGTTCCTTTTTGTGTGCCCCTCTCCCCATACTACTTAAAAAATCTTTGGAACGTGATTCTATATTTCTTGGATCCCAATGGGACTTGTCCTCTTATGCACCAAAATCCTTCATTATCCCCCTAAATTTTGTAATTGGTGATGGTTCATTTTTTAAACTTTTCACATGCCTTCCGTTTTTCAAACGGAATTCTTACTTTTCGGGAGGCATGCATCCTAATGAGGGTACACCATTAATCCCTCAAAGTCAAATTGTATTTTGGGTGGACCCTCAAATTTTTCGACTTTTAGTGTATGATTTATTAGCCGTTCCAATTTTAGGTTGTAAATAGTTAGTTTTTTTTTTCTCTTTTATTATAGTCTAGTTTCGATAGTTAGAGTTTTTGTTATTCTTTTTGATATGCTTGGTTCTAACATGTTTTGTAGATTCAATGGACTCGCACTCATCGGGGATCGCTCCATTTGGGTAATATCTTTCTTTTCCTCTCTTTATGTTGTGTTCTTGATTCACATTGAGGACAATGCAACATTTAAGTTAGGGGGTGTGGGATGTTCTTCCCGTTTATTGTTTAGATTCATTGATTCAATCACATGTTCTTTCCAAGTGTGTTTTTTAGAAAATTTCAAAATTTAAAAAAAAAAATTGAAAAATTTAGAAAAAGCCAAAAATATTTTTGTTCAAAATAAATAAAAATTGGAATTTAAATTTTTTCAAAAATATCACCTTTATTCTATTTAAAGTCTCAAATTGTTAAATCTCAATTGCACTAAGCCAAAATTGACCGAAGATGGAAATTGAAAGAAAATTGACGACTTAACGAATAAGTGTGGAGATTGATCAAACCCGGTGAGATTTTGAGCCTTTCACTTTTTTATGAGTTTGTAAATCAATCCGAGTTTATGATTAACTCAAAGTTCTTTTCAGCGTTTTAATAAGTCGTTGATGATCTCAATCCTTTGTTTTGATCGGTTATGGGAAATGTGTGAAATTATTGTCTCGAAATTCGTGCTAAATATCTCTCTAAACTTAACTAATCTCGAGATGCATATGGTAATGTGATTAGCAATTTGGACAATGAAGTAGGCCATCGTTTGTACCCAAAAATATTAGCCATAAAAAGTTGTGAAAAATAAAATTATCCCTTTGCAACCCAATTTGAGCCAAATAAAATTTATCCTTTCGTTTGATAACCCAAAAAAAACCAAATAGCCCGGAATTGTGAAAATTGAAAAAATTCATCAAGTAAGTCCAAATTGTGTAATAAAAAGGGCAAGAGAAAATAGAAAAAAAAATAGCAAGAAAAAAAAAAGAGAAAAATGAGCAAATGCCCGAAAAAAGCACTAATGGATGTCATAAGGACATTTTCCAATTCCGAACATTCCGTTTATTCCCATTTTTATCCTTTACACCTTATAACCCAAAAAGTCCTAATCGAGTCCAAATTGCGAAATTGGTTACCGCATGGAGAGCTAAGACATGAAAAGATAATATGAGAGATTAAATGGTGTGAACTAGAGGTGATGTTCCCGTTTCCTAATAACTGTAATCCGGTGATGAGATCTTTTCACCATATATTTCCTTCTTTTCAATTTTGTATGCATGAATTTGTGTCCATTATATTTACTCTTTATATCATGCATACCGAGAGAAAATAACCACAATCCGAGTGATTCGTTTGTGAGTGCATCCGTAAGAATTTGAATCAAAACGAATTTTTGGAAAGTAACGTAATGCTCAATCGGTGGAAATTTGAGGTTTAATTTTTGGCTTTGCACACACTAACTATGGTTTGAGACAGTTGAATATGAGTTGATGGTGATTATTTTTTCGAAAAGTTTAAATTGTACAATTTTTAAATATTTTGATATTTATTTGAGTCAATAAAGAATTTTGTGGGTAAATTCACTGCAAACCCTCACGAGACAAAACTCGTCCTACTAGGGTAACCTAGGGGTTTAAAGGCTTGTTGCATACGCTAAATGCAATCGCTTGCCTGCGAAAGTGGAATTTTATTTTAATAAAAGAATTTTCAAGAGTTGAACTTTAAACTAATTTCTTTTACATTGCTCGGGACGCGCAAAGTTCAAAGTTAGGGGGTGTGATTAGGCACATATTCTTCACATTTATCCCCTTAATTTCGGTATTTTTATGATCCCGTGCAGTGTATTTAGCTTGGATTTGTCTCTTATTTATGATACTAACCTTTTTTGGCAAGTATTTCGTGTTTTGTGTATTTCTCATGTGTTTTATAGGTATTTCATGCAAGTTAGTGCGAAGGAGAACTCAAAACAGTGAAAGAAACCAAGAAATGGAGAGTTGAAGGGCATTTTCGTAATTTTTCAGCCTTAGTCCGAAGGTGGGGCCAACTAGAAAGTTTAAGAGCTCTAAATTACAAGAATACTGGAAAAAACGGCACCTCAATCCGAGCTACGGTGAAGAAGTTACGATGTTTTGAAGTTGTGCGATAATGAAGAGTCGGGATGTGCGGATTTCTGTAATTAATTATGCATTTAATGCAGTGCAACTCTTGATGAAACTTGTGCCACAAGCACTATTGGCTGTCAATTTCGAGACTTTGTGCTATAAAAGCCCAAGCCCTACCTCATTTTCAAGGGGAGTTGCTAGAGAGAGGCTAGGTTAGGAGTAGGTTAGAAGTGCTAGATTGAATTTTAGGGTTAGATTTTGAGAGCAAATTTTCTATTCCTTCAAGAGTTTTCATGAACCCTAGTTTGTAAGAAATTCTGGATTCCAATTCCATTTTTGTTGCTGAATTCAAGTAATATCTTTCCATTCTCTAGTTTTATTATTTGCAAATTATTTCCCATGTCTTGTAGATCCATAATTTTGTGTGTGAATTTATTCTTGAACCAAATCATGAGTAGCTAAATTCCCAAGGGTTGGGGTACATGAACTCAATCCAAGGCAAATTATTTATGTAGAAAATAGAGGTTAAATTAAAATATTGATTGAATCGTGAAAGCACCGCTTTATATTTATCTTTGATTTCGTATGGTGCGGGCTTGCACCTCATATACGTAATGCTTAGAATATATAAAGACTGGATTCATTCACCGCTTTATATCTATCTTTGATTTCATATGATGCGGGCTAGATCCCTCATATATGTAATGCTTAGAATGTATAAAGACCGGATCTAGTCAATAATTTTAATTTACAATTGTAGTATTCTATACGGTAATTTGTTAAGGATTGAGGGATTGTACCCTACCCTATTTTCTCCCATTTGTCAGATCTAATTTCTTTTGCACTTTTCAGTTTGTTAAATTTTCCCAATTATTAATCATCTTTTCGTTTATTTTAAGAAATCATTTCAAGATTTAATAATTTTTCTTATTACTATTTGGCAATCTCGATCTCTGTGGCTACGATCCCGACTTACCGGGTTTATTACTTGAGCGACAGGCTTGCACTTGAGCCTAGATTGTACGCACTTTTGAGACAAATATTAAGTCGCGTCAGTTTTGTCAGAGACTTACGTTTCAAGATAAATTGAAATTTATTCAAGAAAGATAAAATGTATCAGAATACAAACAACAGTGGTGATGGGTTACGAAGTAGGTTAATATTGCAAGGATAGTCTTGCAGTGGGTCACCTTACGGATTGAAAAATGGTGGACAATTCGAAACCAGTAGGGGCTCCTTCCAATAGAGAATGGAAGATTATCCCCAAGGATCTTCTTATATAGATGAGATGGTGAGATTTTAGGTACTAAGATGCGATTGGGTACAGCCTAATACCCACAGAGGGATGGGCAGGACAAATGGTCTAATCAGATGCGGGAGAGGAAATTTTATGTGGAACCTGAGATCTTAGAGGAGGGCGGGATCAGTACCTTACACTAGTGGAGTTGAGTCCAAATAACTCTTATAAATTCACGTTCGGGCAGAGTGCCAGTAGAAGTATGGCACGGTAAACTTTGTTGTTGTCCTACTTGATAGTTAAAGGTGGGAGACCAGTTATGATTACAAATGTCGGAGAAGAATTGATATTATCGTATATATTGTATGTAAAATATATATTGCACAACCAAATTTACTTGTATGAACGACACGAAATGAAGTCGTGTGTATATAAAAAGAGGATAAATCTACTAAGGTGCAAATAGTAGAAAACTAGATAGTGAATATCTAAAATAAAGTTGAAGTAGTGAAACTTAAATAGAAAGGCTTAAGCAAGAGCCTACATGACAAGGTAACCTAGAGTTTAAAGAAAACACATGTGTAGTGTTCATTATTAAGGGTATTCGATAGCGTACTATATGGGTGGTACGGAGTAGCTTATTTGTGAGCGTCGGGATGCGATGCGCAATATTTCTACAGCGTTGTCTGTACCTAGTATACTTTTTTCAAATTTCGGGACGAAATTCCGTTGTAAGGGGGGAAGTATGTAACACCCCGTATTTTTGACAATTTAAATAATTATGTGATTAATTATTATTATGGGAATAAGTATGCGATCAATTATTGTTGTTAGATTAATTGAATTAAAATGTGAGAAATTAATTTGTTATTAATCCGGATTAAAATAATTATTAACTAGCGTGCCAAGGGTTAATACCTATTGTTGTGAACTAGTAAATATTACTGTGTGATATGTAAAATGGAATTATGATATTTTATAAATTGTCGGAAGTGAGAAATACGGCAGTTTGGTAATTTAAGTCCGACGCGCGTGTTAGTCGTGTCGGGACTAATTGATTGAGATAAAAAGAGAATTTATTTTTGGTAACTCGTATGGTCATTTCGAGAGCGTCGTTGAGTCCGGGAGGGTCGAGATAGACAAAATATTGTACCCGGGTGTTTAGTTTGGGTCCCGGAGCGATTTTAGGCCTAACCGGCACCATGAGAGGGCATTATGGTAAATTGTATTTTTGGGCTAAATTAATGGACGAAAATTTGGGATTTATTATATTAGCCAAGAAAGTCCATTAGGATTAACAGGTTACACAAATCAAGAACGGCCATGGAGGGTGTGAGGGAGAACCAATTTCCAAGAGAGAAGACTCATTGGGCATCACCTTGCATAACCGTGACCACCAACGCGTAGATTAAGAAGAGAGGAACGCGTATGTACCAACATCACCAACGGATCAGACCATTATATTCGAGGCAAGTGTTTATTACTTGCTTTCTTTAGCAATAATCATGCTCATGTTAGTATAGGTGGATTTAATCATGATTTATATGTTAATTGGGTGAAAATTGGAGATTTAAATTATGATTAAGGATTGCTTTAATTAGTGGCTGAAATTCCTTCATGTGTGTAGAGGATTAATTACGGAATTTGATTATATATTGATGAACGAATCTGGGTTGATTAGGTTCTTTAATTGAAAATTTGGAAACTAGGGTTCATATGAAGTGATTTGGGGATTTTATATAATTATGGTGATTTATGACGAATTAATGATCCTAGGAGGTTAGGAATGATTTATAACCTATTAGGTGTTGATGGGTATTGATGATGAGTTGTTGGGAATTGAATCTTAGAGGTTTTTAAGTTCAAAAATCATAAAAAACGCTGAGTTTTGGTGAAGAAAACGAACAGTGCAATCTCGCGCGATCTCGCGCGAAGTGGTTCAAACGAGATGGAGATCTCACGCGAAGTCATTCGAGGGAGATGGCATCTCGCACGAAGCCGCTCGAACGACGCGTGGAAGTCGTTCAAACGACAACCCTTCTGGTTCGAGCGACAGAGGGAATTTTAGGGATTTTTCTCAAAGTCTAGTTTTGAGTTTGTCGGGTTATTAGAGTGAGAGAAACTGCCAAATAGTAAATTTAAATAAGATGGAATTTTGGAAAAAGTATGTGGGAATTAATACTTTAATTATTTCGGTATAGAAAGAATGTACCTTGGAGATTACGAGAGAGATAGTAATCTAATTATTTATACTATACGTAGTAATGAGGTTAAAATACGTATGGGGAGTATATATGTAGGTAGGAGAAATACCTATAAATTGTAATAAGATTTGTGTATGCCTATTATGTGATATTATTGTTAAGAGCACTAATGGGTGATAACCCGGGGGTGCAAGAACCTTTAGTTAAGGGCACTAATGAGTGATAACTCGGGGGTGCATAAACTCTATTGTTAAGTGTACTAATGGGTGATAACCCGGGGGTACAAAATGATTATTGTTAGGTGCACTAATGGGTGATAACTCGGGGGTGCTGGATTAATATTGACAGGTGAATTAATGGGTGCTAACCCGGGGATGCAATATTCTATTGTTAGGCGTACTAATGGGTGATAACCCGGGGGTGCTGAATTATTATTGATAGGTGCATTAATGGGTGTTAACCCGGGGATGCATGATTTTCTGGATATGTGCACTAATGGGTCTTAGCCGGGGGTGAAGGATTATTATATATATATGTGTAGGGATGATGTGACTATATATATATATATATATATATGGACTTGTGAATATTGCTAGGGTGTGAAATTAGTAGACTTGGTAATAATAATAATCATTTCATTGCACCAAGTGGTCTTAACCTAAGAGTGCGGGATTAGTGTATATATATAGGGATGATGAGACTATATATATGTATGAGTGTACTTGGGCAACATTCTACTTTGTGAGACTAGTAGAGAAAAATGAAAATGAGAAGTAAAAGAATCTTAGTGAATAAAATATTTAACCATTCAAACGGCGAATAATGAAATTTATTATCTGATATAAACTATCTGAATAGCGTATTGTATGGGCGATAAAGGAATACTACTAGTGAGCATAGTTAATATTAGTATGGCTTCTGACTAGTTAGACTGGGAGGTATAACTAGGGGAAGATTAGATGTACGTTAGGCGTGCATAATAGACGAGAGGTGAGAAACTCATGTGAGAGTTTGATAACTAACATGCGTATAAGACTTGTTTTAATAACCAGTTTTAAATACTTGCTAAATCATTTTTACACATCGGGCTCTGACCCGTTTCTTCTATCTCTTCTCTCTTTTGCTATATATATGTATTATATCAGGTGCTCAGCCACATGAGTATCAGATTTAGAGATTTGGATTGCTTGACATGTTGCAGCTGTTGTGGAAGCTGTAGGTCCTTGCAGTAAACGCATCTATCCTTTCCATTCAGTTTCATCTAGACTTCTTGTTTAGGGCATATGTCGCCCACTTCTAGTTCTTTCATCAGAGATATTGTATTTAGTTTATTGTATGGTTTGGAGTTTTGAACTGGGAGGTTTTATCCAGTCTTATTTATTTCAGTACTTGATTCATGTTCAGTATTTATTACATTCCTATGTGTGGTGAATGGTTTATATTTTAAGATGGAAAGAAATGGATTTACTTGGTTTTATTAAAATTGGAAATGTTTTTACACCTAGCTTAATTTTATATTAGGTGATTAATATGTTAAAAAGTTTTTCGACAGTGATGCTGAGAATGAACCAACTGAATATCATGTTTTAAATTGGTAGAGGACTGATCACCCTATATTTAATTGGGAGGGGTGTCACAAATGATAAGTTAAATAGCAACACTATTGATTAACCATAGGACATACAAGCACTACTCTATGAACATAGACTCAGTTTGAACTCACATATCTCTCGTGTATAACTCAGAAGGTAGTAATAAACTTAGAAGTAACTTAGCCAGAGGGAGAGAGAAGTAAGCACCCTAGATACACCTTGGCAGGTAGACAAAACACATCAACCACCCTCAAGAATTCTCTGTCAAGTATTAAAAGCTCCGTAATAAATGACAATGGTGGGTGAGTAAACTCTCTGGTTTGTAGTAACTCTCTAGTAATCATTTATGTACTCTCAAAAAAGAACATCCTCTCCTCAGAGGTGGTTGGGGTTCTTAAATAGGCTCCCACACCACCCCCAAGGCAACTCCGCCATTAATGCCAGACATCCCGCATACTTTTGGTCACAAACATTAAATACCTGATGCACTAGTTGCCTCCACGTCATAAACATTAAATGCCAAGACATGCCTTTTGCTTATCCACTGTGTGTCAGGGGACTGTTGTCACAGAGGTGGCTCACCAACTGTCTGGCAACCCCAAATACCACGGTGGTGACATTGCATAGCTGGTTAGTGACATCAGATAAAGTGGATGTGACATTAAGTAGAGGGTTGTTTGGCTCACAACTCAACGCTCGATAGAACTCAAGGCTGCTCCCCCCGAGGTTCCTCCGTCAGGGTTCTTCGTTATTTTACCAGGTGTATCTAAGATGGTCAGGACAAGCCCCAACGGTGACTCACTTCTCAATCCTCCAAACTAAGTCCCTCTGAAGTTCCCACGGAGAGGTCATTCAATAGAGCATGAAAGCTCTCCCAGGCCCTGCCAAGCCTGGTCTCTCGTGAGTACCGTTTGACCTCACACTAAAACTCATTATTATTCTCGTTACATCATTACAACCGTTATAGCTTATAATCAATATAAACAAACATACAATATGACTAAATTAAACAACGGGACTAAAGGACGAGCTCTCTCGGTGAGTTTCTTCGTTGGAAGGTCCCTTTGGGTTGCCTCGCTGAGCTATGTCGCTGCCTTAATCCCAAACAATGTTGTTAATGGGGAGATTATCCCTAATCTCAGGAATACCCTCAGGCCCCCCCTCTACAGAGTTTGACCATTATAATAGGTTTATGCATTTTTGGTATCATTTAATATTTTCATGGGCGCAAATCAAAATTTGTATTTATGTCTTAAGATTCGAGGCCTAATCTCTCAATCATTATCAAGGTCGAGTCCTTATTATATCCATATGATAAAGGCATTATGGATCCATTTAGATGAGTGAAAATCCCACTCAAGGCATAAAGGGCCAAAGGAAAAGCATAAGAAAGTCTAAAATAATAAAGAGAACTACCAAATCTAGATATAATAAAGGAAAACATTAATGCCTCCATAGTGAGGTTTATAAGCATAATTGATTTGAGAATGATATAGGGAAAAATGATAAAACACCATTATTTTCACATACAACTCAAATTCATCGATTCTGAAACTTCGCTTAATATGTTTTTGCACCCATCGTTAAGATGAATCCCCAGTGGCCGATCTAATATTCTTGGTTAGGGGGCCTAAAGTTTGGAGTGGTGCCGGGGGTACAACGGCGGGAGCCCCCGAGGCAAATTTTTCGGGGGTTAATTAGAGCTTTATACACATTTTTGGTCAAAAGATGTGTAGGATTTAAAACTTTCAAATTTATTACTTTTTTTTACATAAACGGACAACTATATTTCCCTAAAATAATTAATTGTATTCTCCCTAAAACTAACTAATCAATTATACAAAAAAAATATTATAAAATAGTTAACATTAACATTAAAAAACAGTTAAACAAATTGACACTAACAAGAACTATCATTTAAATTGAATTAATATAACAACTGACAATAAATAACAGTTAATATAACTAACAACAAATTAAATTAAACAAAAATAACAAATAACATTTAACACAACTAACAAATAAACAAGTAAACAAAAACAAGGATAAATTAAAACTGGCCTCAGTTTAGTGGGAGAGGAGAGGAAAACTCACTGGGTGCTTGTTGTCCGGGTGGGGCTCAGGGGCGGAGGAGAGGCAACCTGGAAGGGTGAGAGAGAGAGAGGCAGAGGGAGAGGTGAGATGGAAAACAAGGAAGAGGCATTAGTAGGGTAGTTGCTAGTTTTTTTTTTAGTTTTTCAAAATATTTATGTTATATTACCCTAAACTTGCCAAAAACTCCTTAACTTAACCTCTTAGTTTCTACTTTTAAATATTGCACCCTAAAGAAACATTCTCGATATTTTTTGGGAAAATCTGAGGAGGAGCCTTCACCCCCTCTCACCTCCCCCAAATCCGCCCTTCTGAATCCCCACCATCATAGGTATTTATAGTGTAAAATTAACGTAAAAAACTTAAAAGATAATATAGGCGGAGGACTTATAATGCTAGAAGAGTCAAAGGCTTAGGCTCTTTGCATGGAGATGATATGTGGGAAGGGGATCAAAGTTGTGTATACGATTTAGAAAAATAAACGCTCTTAAGTTTTGTAAGGACAAATTTCCAATTGAGTCAATTTATTTGTAATTAGCTTAACTCCGGACAAAATATTTGAGTCATAGGTTAAGCTTTGTATTGTTGAACTTGTAAGCCTATGACATGTTGATGAAGATGTAGCGACCAAGCTCAAAATTTGGATATATATATCGTGTCGTGTTTAGTGTCAAGTTTGCCTTTACATTTATCGAGGATTTCATAAAGTACGAATGCATTTTAAATATAGTCCTTGGATATTTTAAAGGGTGTTTGTTTCTGAACAAAATTATTTGTAATTATTTTTAAAATATTTTTTGAAGAAAAGTATTATTTCGTCTCATTAGAACGAAGTCATACACCTCGTTAGAAGGAAATGGATATCTCGTTCGAAAAAAGTTATGAATTTGTTTGAACGAACTTGGAATCTCATTGGAACGTGCATTTTACGAGCATTAAATGGGAACTCTCAGTCAAATAGTAGACAACTCGTTAGAAGCTTATTAGAAGTTAGTCAGAACAAAAAAGGCTTCTCATTCAAACGAATTCTGTTCTCGTTAGAGTGAAAATGCCTTCTCGTTCAAATAAACTATGCAATCTCGTTCGAACGAGTTCGCCAACTCGAAATTCGTATTTTCACTATTTTAGGCATATTGGACTTAGTTTTTCTGAGAAATTTTGGAAAAATTAAAACCTACCTGTTTATAAAAGTTCTAAACCTCTATTATTACCCTTTGAGTTTAATTATCCAAGTTTACATGTTCATATGTTTTGAGATCTATGTGTTGGGCACCAAAGTTTATTTCTCATCATATTGGATTGAGAACTTGTTTCATGAGGTGGACTACGTACTTATTGTTTATTGTATTACGGTGAAGAATCGGTGGATTTCGTGTTTCGATTCTATAGACAGTTATTGAGCGCTATCGGTGGATATCGAGGTATGTGTGGATTCCTGTGTTGTGGCAACTTGCATGGGTGGAATCCTACGTTGCACTGTGTAGGAGAGGTTGAAGATAGAAAAGTGTCAAGACTTGCATAGGAGACTAGTCGTTGAGTAAGTCTACTATCTAGTCTTTGTAAAACCTTATGATTTGTTTAGCTGGGTCGTCCAAGGTTTTTACCTTTGTATTTTTTCTCGTACATCGATGTGTTATGGATGATTTATTTATTTTATTTGCTTATCACCTAGATGCATGTTTTAGGTAAAAAGGATAAAATTGGGTGAATCGATTTTTCACAACAAAATGGATTTACCTGGTGCAAGGTTTTATTGGATTTAATTTGTTTAAAGTTTTGATCTTTATAATTGAAAAATCTAAAATTATACCTTTTTCATGTTTAGAAGACCATCTCTACCTAAGCATTACCGTATAGGGTCATTCTCAAGTTTGGTATCCCATATCCTAAACTAATGAGAGAATTGTCCTTCCTCAAACGGTAATTCGTCTTATTTATAGGATTCAGATGAGGTCGCATGCGGACCTCGCATGATTTGATAAATGGTCTTTGAAATTTTAGAAGATGCTCGAGTATGATAGATTCGTTCATTTTAATCGTGTGCTAATGGTGCACGGTCACATTGTAAGAGTGTCTTTGAGTTATTTACTGAACATAAGGTCACAATTATAGAAAGTTGATGATGATGACGATGATGGAAATTCTAATTAGTGGATAGTTGATTCATACACTTGATCTTGGGCTGAGGGGCAAATTATGGATAAGGAGACCATAAGCCCTCGCCATTCCTCAAACTTTCTCATACACGTCGAAGTTTTCACTGTTAGCTTTATTCTCAATTGTCCAAAATATTAATGTTGTCATGTCTACTATGTGTGTGCCACATAGTCATGTCAAATATAGGGTATAGAGAGAGTGGGGGAGTTTAATTTTTGTTTATTTATTTATTTTGAAAATGAATATAGCATAGTTACACTTTTACCATTTATATTGTTGTAATTTTTATTTTTCTGAACATTACCATTTTCCTCCCAAGTTAACATTAAATTGACATGCGACCATTTTAAAACTTACTTTATAATTTGAGGGTTGAATTGATACTTTTTAAAATTTATAAGACATTTTAGTTTTAGAAGCATTCCAACAGTTTAGAAGTCAAATGATTAATTGTGTTGCAAAATATAAGGACAAAGAGAATTTAGAGGGAGAGAGAACTTTTCATTTCATTGTATTAAGGCATCCTAAGAGACCCTTTAATAAATGTGAAATACTAGTGAACATCCACAAGAATCATATTTACGCCACTCTCTCATTGGATGTACACCATATCCACCATTCAATGCATATTGCCTCACTAAAGCCTTGCTAAGGAAAACCCTAGTGGAAAAAAACAAAGTGAAGGAAAAATAGTATACCTTGTGCTAATTGAAATGGTATTGGACATGCTTGATGTTGCCTCATTAAAACTTTTACTAGAAAAATTTAGTGGAAAGAACCTAATTAAATGAAAAAGAGTACAACACACACATGTCCCCCAAAACATGTTTCCTAATTCTCCCATGATAAGATGCTCCCCTCAATTGGTATGTATCAATTTATCTATTATTAAAGTCGATGCATTCCAATCTCATATACAAATGTCTGGAATATTACTTTAAAAAATGACTTGGTAAACAAATCAGTTAGTTTGTCACTTAATTGCACTCGCTTGACTTTAACATGATTTTTCATTTGAAATTTGTGAGTGAGGAATTAACTTGGTGAAATGTGCTTAGCTTTGTCTCTCTTGATGAAGCCTCTTAAATATGGACTATACATGCAATATTGTCTTCATAGATGGTACTAGAAACATCTGTAATGTGAGATAATTGACAAAAACTGCGAATGGTTAGAATCTAAGCCATACAAATTCATGGATAACTTCATTAAGAGCTAACAATTCAAAATGGTTAGAATAAGTATTTACTAAAATTTGTCTAGTAGAACGCTAAGGACTCTGCTATTGCTGATCAGACTGCCCAGTTGAAAGCCAAAGATAGTGTCCTTAAGAAACTTCAGGTGGAGAGGTTAACATTTCAATTTCACAAACAGCCTATGGAAGTTTGGATGTAGGGTTTTAATGAAGCCTTAGCGCACATGGACGATCATTTTGCTCAGAGTAATCGTGAAGGCTACAAATGGGGATGGACCAACTTTATAATTTTGCTAAAGTTTGATCAAAACAGTGACTTGTGGCATTAGAATGACCCAGGTTGCTTGAATTGTGACAAGCCTCCATTTAAATTGGACAATAAATGAATTCCTCCTAATTTTATTCCCCAATGTCTGATAACTAAATATTTAGAAGATTTTGGCCTTCATGATGAGCTTGAGATAGTTCGTCTTGCTCATTTAGTTAATAGGCCGAGCAATAACAATATGCAGATGTTAAGGGATTTTAACACAATCAACTCTCTATATACTCTTGATAATCCTCCTGAAGGAATGGACAAGGCACAAGGAGAGCGTCCAACAGAATAAGAATAAATTTATATTTCTTGTACTGGAATTTGCTCACTTATTTGTAATACATTTTGATAAATGAAATGGATTCAATTTGAATTCTCTATATTCAAACTTATGGTTGTTATTAACCTTTTTTTCAACTAGGTAAAATGTATAAAGATTAGTTAATCGGCTTATATATCAAATAAACTGCTCAAATATTTAATATATTATTCATGTTTGAATCATGTATGCGGCCTTTGATTCGACTAATGCACTTAGATAAAACTGTAAATACTTTATTGTACTAAGTTGAAACATTAGTTTTAAATGGCAACCAATTGTATTAGGAATATATAATTATTCCAATATTTTAACCAGGTTGGATAAAACTTATAATTAAGAAATTTTACTGACTTCTTGTTCGTGACTTGCCTAGGACAAATCATATATGAAGTTTAACTTTTCTAAAGTTGAAAAAGTTTGAACCATGCTCGGTCGACGAGAAACTTTTTTTAAGTTGAAAAAGTTTGAACCGTGCCCTTTTCGGTGAAAGTTTTTTGAATTAAAATTGCTCATATTAATTAGGTGTAGTCACTATACTCTGAAAAATAAAACATAAAAATGACATATAGTGGAGAAAAACTGAAATTTCATTAATTTGAATAAGCAATTACATTAAGGACAAAATTTTCAAATTAAATTACTAATAATGCTTACGAAGATGGTCTGCGTTCCAAGGATTCTTGAATTATTTCCCTTACAAAGTCTCTAATCGATAGGTTCCTGGTCGAATAATCGCTGAGATACAGTATAGACCATGACAATCAGGCTCTAGCTATTTATTTTTCTGGATTACTTTCTTAAGTACAAGGTCTCCTTGCCTCAGGTTGGTCGACTTGACCCTTCGATTATAAAACCTTACAGTCCTTTGTTGATAGACAATATCTTCTCGGACTTCTTCTATCATGTCCAGATCTAGTCGCCTCACAAAGTCACTCTTGGGTGAATCAAAGTTCAATACCCTGTGAGTGGGCATACATATTTCCATTGGATCTTCTGCCTCAGTGCCAAAAGCAAGCATGTATGGAGTTTCTCCTGTTGTTGTTCTTGGAGTAGTATTGTATGCCCAAAGAACACTGTGGAGTTCATTAATCTAGTTTCCTTTAGCCTCATCCAACCTTTTTTCAATCCATCTAACAAGGTTTTGTTGGTGATTTTTGTCTAAACATTGCATTGTGGATACTCATGTGCTGAATGAAACTTTTGGATGCCTGACCGAATACGATACTCTTCAAATTCTTCATCATCAAACTGAGTGTCATGGTATGTGATGAAGGCATAAGGCATGCCATATTCACAAATGATCTGCTTCCATATGAACTAGAACATTCTGATAAGGCATGTCGAATCAGGGGCTCAGCCTCCACTCATTTGGTAAAATAATCAACGGCTACGACTAGATACTTGAATCTTCCTTTCGTGGTCGGTGATTGTCTGACCAAGTCAATTCCCCATATAACGAAAGGCCACGGAGAAGTGATCGGTGTTAGGCTTTCTCCTGGTCTTCTATTTATGGTAGCAAACTTTTAGGATTTATCACAATTCTAGATGAAAGTAACACAATTTACTTTTATCGTTGGCCAACAGTAAACTTGCAATGTTATCTGTTGCCTTGGGGATCTCCCAATGGTGTGTGACGCGACTCAAAATGTGTCTCTAGTACGTGCTAATTTCGGCTCAAGTTCAAATCGATTGCGTAAGTAATAAACCTGGTAAGACGGGGTTAAATCCTCAGGGAAATAGGACGTAGAACGTGACAACGATAGGTAAGATGGTTAACCCTAAACTGACTCTGAAAATAAAAAGGAAAAGAAAAAGGTGATGGTTTGGAGTTTTATAACTACTAACTAAATACAAAGTAATTAAATTAATAATTAAACTACGTATGCAATAGTAAACTACCTGTGACTGAATAAATATGAATGAGAAAAATAGGTTGGACTATAATCCCCCGGACCCTAATATATTTACCGGATATAAAAGCAATCGTGAATAAGATAATTGATTAAACCGAAACTTTATGAGTTTCAAGCATTACATTTATGAGGGTACAAGCCCGCATCATACATAATCAAGAATAAAAATAAAACGGTGTCGGAATAGTTGACACGCGCGTCACACTCTTAAACACCCTGGTTCCCTAGGTCAAACGAGGTTAAAAGTCCTATGACGGCAACTAGACAATATGATTCAATCATTTATTTAATTTAGAGAATCATTTTTATATCCATGCAAACCACATCGGGTTGGGTTCCTGCATCCCAACCCTTAACAATCTAGTTGGACATAGTGTTACTATGATTAATCAAGAAATCTGCGTAGCATAGAATCATTCTCACACTAAAAGTGCAATCAGACATGAGAAATAATAATAAAAGTGCTGGAAATAAAAGTTACCAAGAATGAAGAACAAGAACATGCAATATGAAATAAAATCTTGGAGAAAAACTGGAAAAGCTTTTGAATTAAAAGTGCAAAATATGTAAATTCTTCTCCTAGATGTTCCTCCTTGATTAGGAGGTTTTACATAAATGAGATCCATCTTAAAAGAGTCATAATATGAGAATATATAAGTATTTGATCGTTTATAAGAGTCCTTAAAGAATAAAATTCTTTTGGCTAAAAGATAAGAACAACATAAAAATCTCGCTTTTGGAGATTTGTCACACTTTAAAAGTGTGACTAATATTTGCAACGGTTCTTGAGCGTGACTAAAACAAACCGGTTTTACTTTAGCCGAATCGGTTCCCCTTTCTGCCTTCCTTAGTTTTGCCTCTCTTCTTTGGATTTCTTTCTCAATTCAAACGGGCTTAACTTCTTCATCGTAACTCGAATTGAGGTGTCGTTCTTTCCAGTGTTCTTGTAATTTCCAGCTCTTTAACTTTTCAGCTCCGGACTAATGATGTGAAATTACAAAAATGCCCTTCAACTTACCGTTTCTTTTTTGAGTTCTCTTCCGCACTTTCTTGTATTAAATACCTATAGAATACGTAAGAGATATACAAAATATGAAATACTTGCCAAAAAGGGTTAGTAGCATAAATATGAGACAAAACCAAGTCAATTACAAGACACGGGATCATTAAAATGCCAAAATTAAGGGGATAAACGTGAAGAAATTATGCCTAATTAGTGTACTCCACATGAGACTTCATGCATCTCTTTGATCAAATCAATCACTTCATTTGGATAAACATAACAAAGTAATGAAAGAGTACCCGACGAGATAAGATGTAGAGCTTTCTCCAGTTCCATCACAGGACCAACTCATATTTGGTACAATAAACTCCCTAAAGGTAAAATATCTAGTTTTCATTGATAACTTTTGTTTTGGATTTAAGCCGATCAAGAGTTCCACTCATCTCTTACCGTGCGACAAAAGCCAGAAAAAAGCACTATAGAATACATTATTGGCTTTAACAATGAAAAACTAGAGGTGGTAGATTACGAGGAGAAAATAACCATTGCAGCACTCATGAGTGGGTTGCTTGCTAAAGATATTTACTATACTTTAGCGAAGAATCCACCCAAAACCATGACAGAACTAATGGTTAAAACTTAAAAAATAATGAATGTCGAGGAAGTTATGGTTGTCAGGGAAACTCCAAAGTCCAAAGGAGAAGGGCAAAAAAATAATTCTAATTCTTTTAAAAATGATCAGAAAGATAAGAAGTTGTATTAGATAAAAAAGTAGGACGAATATACCCCGCTCAACAAGGGTGTTCACCATATCCTAGAGGAGATAAAAGGAAACAAGGATTTAAATTGGCCTAAAAAGTTAAAAACACTCCCCAGTAAGAGTAATAAGTCCAAATACTGTGAATTCTATAAGGATCATGGGCACAACACCAACAACTTCATTGCGCTAAAGAATGAGATTGAAAATCTTATTCGGCGAGAAAAGTTAAGCAAGTTTGTTGATCGTAATGGCAATAAAAATGATAGTAAGAGATCTCAATCCCCAGCCCGAGCAAGGGATGATAACAAAGGAACAAGAAATGATGATTTTGAAGAATATCCATACTTGTCGAAGAATCTTGGTGAGCCAGGGGTGGAGGTCGGCATGATATCCTTTGGGTGGCATTTGATTGCAGGTGGTGGCGCTGGGGTAGAAGATGTCATAGCGAAAAGGAAAATTTATTTGAATGAAGTTAAAGTCTGACCAACTGTCACACAAATTGACATGGCTAAATCTAGTGATAATCGATCGAGGAAAGTTAACAGAGACAGGATAGTGATTAGGTTTTCTAAGAATGATCTGAGTGGGGTTCTTTATCCTCATGATGATCCATTGGTTATCACATGCAGAGTTGCAAGGATCTTGGTTGACAATGGGAGCTCAGTTGATTTAATGTTATACAACTTTTTGGACAGCCAAGAGCTGAAGATCAGCAAGCTAGAACCATATCACAGACCTCTCATCGGATATACAAGAGAGAAAGTATGTCCATTAGGAACCATCAATATGAGAGTATTGGTCAGCTTCTGGCCGGCGAGCAGGAGAGAAAGAATTCTGTAAGGACATAATTCTATAAATGTCCGGGGTAGAATCTAGGAATTTTCTATTTTCTCCTAGATCACAGTACATATGTCTGATACCGTTACATTCGGCACGTCAACACGAACATCCTCGACGGCCTGTATCCGAATTCATTGCATCCACTTTCTTCACGTGCATCATGCTTCATGCAACGTGTTGCTCAGCTCATTCCCACTACTCCACTACACTGTATCGGTAAAATGTTATTTTGGAGTTTTAAATATTTGCATAAATATTTGGGAAATATTTTTTGAAAATTATTTTTGAAGACTGGGTTAATTTTTTATCAAAAGTAGAATTTTTTCTAAGTGTAGAAGCGAATGGCCTCGATCGACGAGTTCGCTCGAGCGACTTTGCAAGTCGTTCGCGCGAGATAGAATGTCGCGCGATATCGTTCGAACGACTTCTGTCTTTCATTCGAGCGACATGCTATCTCGTTCGAGCGACATGTCATCTCGTTCGAACAAGCCACCGCCTCGATTTTTATATAAATATCTGATCTCCTTCTACACATTTTTTAAGTCTTTTTGCAATCACGAAAATCTGCAAAAACTGCCCAGAATAAGACTTCACCTTTTAAGGTTTTCTAAACCTTTTTTATTCACAAAACCATTCCCATATATGTGTGTGAATCTTTAAACCTTCAAGAAGATCGTTTACTCATCTGGAGTACTGCGTGAGGAAGCCGTTCTCTTTGTCACTGCTGCCCTACTGGAAAGGGATTGTTCCAGCCGCCGACAACAGAACCGACACCCGAGGGTATTTATGTGTCACTGTATTTTCATTGTAATCCATTGTAAGTCGTTCTCTTACAAATATTATTGTGAAAATAAAAGGTTTTGCCCCGTTGGGGATTTTTCCTCATATATGTCTTCTTGCATGTTTCATCATCGCACTTAATATCATATAGATGCATGCTTAGTAATTGTTTGGTAAAAACTGTGTTTAATTAAATAACTTCATTATTTGAACGCAAGCGCACTCTTCAAATTAGTATCAGAGCCAGTTACACAAATTTACCGTGTAATTTTCTGCAAAATTTTTCTAAGATATCAATTTTCTGAAAAAATGATTTTTTGAAAACGAGTGTGTTCATTATGGAGAAGTTATATAATAAAATGCCAGTTTTTGACGGAAAAAACTATGCATATTGGAAAGCCCGTATGAGATCTGCATTAAAAGCCATTGATGAACGTGTCTGGATTTTGGTTGAAAGAGGGTGGACACCTCCCTCCGTGACTGTTGAGAATGTGATTAATTTGAAACCTGTCACTTCTTGGACTGAAGAAGAAATTAAATGGTCATCTTTTAATTCTAAGGGTCTAAGTGCTATTTCTGGGTCTGTCACACCTGATGAGTTCAAACGCATAATGACGTGCACCACGTCAAAAGAGGCATGGGATGTTTTACAACTCACCCATGAAGGAACTAATGCTGTGAAAGAGTCTAAGTTGTAAAATTTGACAACTCAATTTGAAACCATCACCATGCATGAGACTGAATGTTTTGATGATTTTTATGCTAGACTTTCTGACATGGTCAATACTAGCTTTAATCTTGGTGAACATATTCCTAATGCTAGAGTTGTTAAAAAGATTATTCGTTCTTTGCCTAAGCATTTTATCCCAAAAGTCACTGTGCTAAATTCTATGGGTAATTTAAATACGCTAAAATTGGAAGAACTTGTAGGAGATTTTCAAACATATAAAATTGATATGTTCCCTAAAACTGCTAAGTCTAAAGATAAGGGAATTGCAATTAATGCCCAAGAGAGAAAGAGTGAGGGGTCGTCCAGAAAGAGAGTAGAGTCATCTAGAAAAAGAGAGACTGACACGTTTGATTCTGATTGTGATTTTGACTTAGATGATTTGGCTCTTTTTGCAAAAAAAATCAAAAGGATTCTCAAATTTAAGAAAAATGGCAATTTTAAAGATAAAAAGAAATTTGAGAAAAATAAGTTTGAAAAGAAAAATGAAAAAGTTTTTAAAGATCCTCCTAAGAAAGAAAGTGAGAGATGCTTTGAGTGCGATGGTAGGGGTCATAGAGCCTTTGAGTGTGCCACTCGTCTGAATAGAGAGAAAGGGAAAGGTGTCCTTAATGCTACTCTTAGCGACGACAGTGAGGTCGAGACGGTGGATTCAGGAGATGAGTCACCGCATGAGTGTAACTTCATCGCATTAATGGCCAGTCATGTGAGCACTCCTAGTTCTCCTCACGACGATGAGGATGATGCTTCACAGGGACACCTCGACAGTGAGATCGATGTGAGTGAGGGGGAGGATGACACAAGTGAGAGCGAGAGTGATATTCAACGCGCCTACGTTGAGTTGTATTCCGAGTCATTTAAAACTAAAAAGAGAAACAAAGCGTTAGTTCTTAAGATCACCGGCTTAGAGGAAGATTTAAGAAAAGCGAGAGAAAGAGAGTCCTCCACCTGCACCGCCCTGAGAGAGAGTGAATCTGCCTGTGTTGAGAAAGAGAGTGTGTTTAGAGAGAGAGAGTAATTTTAAGAAGGAGAAAGGGGACTTGACTAAACAAGTGACTAGTCTTACGAGTGAGCTCCATTCCTCCGTGGAGACTCGAAAGAAACTTGAAGCCCTTGTTGCCCAACTGACTCATGATCTTGAGAAAGCACGGGAAGTCAAGGTACAAATCGAGGACATATCAGGGAAAATGGGAAAGATGATCCTCGACCCCGCTTTAGGTTTTGGTGATCGGCAGGGAATTGGTTATGATGGTGCCTCCACGTCCCAAATTTCACCTGGACCAGTCCCTGAGTTTACTACGACTCCTTATGGCCATCGTCAAAAACCTCAAAGGAGAGTTCGACCAAGAAAAGCAAATCAAGGTCCGCCTTTGACTGTGTTTTTTTGTACTTATTGCAAAAAAAAAGGCCACCTCAGGGAGTTTTGCTATAGCATGGGTCGGACACGACGTACTACTGCTCCACCACGTCATACTGATGAGTTTTCTAGTCTGAGAGAGCGAGTTGAGTTCTTAGCTGCCACGTCTCAGAGTTTGATGGAAGAATTCCAACGGATGTCTTTGCTGTTAGTGAATGCTTCTCACATTCCAGCTAAAACCAACAACAACAAAGGCAAACAAAAGGTTACCACTTCTTGGGTACCTAAGAAAGATAAAAAGGCCTTTGTTGTTCATGTCGCTCTCAAGGCACATTATACCTCACAGTGGTATTTTGACAGTGGTTGCTCCAGACACATGACATGTGATGCCTCATTTTTTACAACTCTTGAGGACTATCAGGATGGTAGAGTCACCTTTGGAGATGGGAGAAAGTCTAGCATTGTAGGACGAGGTACTGTAGAGTTACCAGGATTTCCTAAGCTAGAGAGTGTGTTGTACGTCAAAGGTTTGAAAGCAAGCCTTCTCAGCATTAGCTAGCTGTGCAACGCTGACTTTGCTGTAAAGTTTGACCGGGATGCTTGTAAAGTCTATAATCAAGTCGGTAAACTATTAGTGCAAGGGGTGAGGGTAAAGGATAATTGCTATGGGACTGAGCCCACATCCTCACTTGTCTGCAACAGCACCACGATCACTCCTATGGATCTATGGCACCAACGTCTAGGTCATGTTAATATTAGAGATCTCACTTGCTTAGCTAAAAAGGACCTAGTACGTGGCTTACCATCTATTGGAAGGCCAACTTCGACGGTTTGTGGACCCTGTCAGTTGGGAAAATAAATTCGTAGTCCCCATAGGAAGTTGCATTCCATTACCACCTCTCGTGTTCTTGAGCTTATACACATGGATCTTATGGGTCCCACCCGTACCGAAAGTCTAGGTGGTAAGAGGCATATCCTCGTGATGGTGGATGATTTCTCCAGGTACTCCATTGTAGGTTTTCTGAGAGAGAAATCCGATGCTGTAGAGTTTTTAACGATCAAGTGTTGTGTCCTACAAAATCAACACGGAGTCACTATTAACAGAATACGTAGTGACAACGGCACTAAATTTAAGTAAGCAAAGGTGGATTTGTATTGTGATAGCCTTGGGATCAAATATGAACTTTCTGCTGTGAAGACTCCTCAGCAAAATGGGATTGTTGAGAGAAAGAATAGAACGATCCAGGAAATGGCTAGATCTATGCTTCTAGGTCGTAAATTTTATAGGAGATTTTGGGCAGAGGCAGTGTCTACTGCATGCCACACGGTGAATAGGGTTTACTTGCGTCCACACACACTTCAGACTCCTTATGAGTTGTGGACTGGCAAGAAGCCCAACCTGGCATATTTTCGTGTTTGGGGGAGCAAATGCTACATCCTACGGGATAGAGAGCAATTAGGAAAGTTCGACTCCCAGAGCGACGAGGGAATATTTCTAGGATATTCATTGAATAGCAGAGCGTACCGAGTTTTTAACCTGAAGAGCTCTAAGGTTATGGAATCAATAAACGTCACCGTACAAGATGACGAACCTCCAACGGTTATTGATCCTAACCTTCAGTGTGAGGATGAGGACACATCTGACAGTGATCCACTTGTCCCCCCCCCCACACTCTGTGGTCCCCACTCCTGTGTTAGGGGACACACCTGCTTGGGTTCGCAAGAGTCATGATCCGTCTGCCATTGTTGGCGATCCCACTCTAGGGGTCAAGACTCGTGCTCAGCTAGAGAACGTTGTTAGCCATCTTTGCTACACGTCCAAAGTCGAGCCGAAGAACCATAAAGAATCACTCGAGGATGAACACTGGATATCTGCTATGCGGGATGAGTTGCTTCAGTTTAAAAAGAATAATGTCTGGGAACTTGTCCCCCGACCTAGTGAGACTAATGTGATTGGTACCCGGTGGATTTTTAAGAATAAAATGGATGAAAATGGTACCATAATCAGAAACAAAGCTAGTTTGGTTGCTCAAGGCTACACACAGATATAGGGTGTAGACTTTGGGGAGACATTTGCTCCTGTTGCGAGGCTTAAGTCCGTCCGCCTACTACTCGCCATCACATGTCATTTGCGCTTCAAGTTATATCAGATGGATATCAAGAGTGCCTTTCTGAATGGTATTCTACAGGAGGAGGTTTACGTGGAATAACCAAAAGGGTTTGAAGACCCTCAGCACCCAGAGCACGTCTACTATCTGAGAAAAGCCTTGTATGGTTTGAAGCAAGCACCCCGTGCTTGGTACGAGAGGCTTACTTCTTATCTCTTAGCCCGTGGCTTCAAGAGAAGGGGAGTTGATATGATGTTGTTCGTCAGGAGAGATGACGGTGCTATTTTGGTTGCCCAAGTCTATGTGGATGACATAGTCTTTGGATCCACGTGCTCCCAATATGCTCATCACTTTGAGGAGGAGATGAAAAGTGAGTTTGATATGAGCATGGTTGGTGAACTTACTTTCTTCCTTGGTCTCCAGGTTCGTCAGCTAGAGGATGGGATGTTCATCTCCCAATCCAAGTATGCTAGAGACCTAGTGAATAAATTTGGTTTAGACTCCGCTAAACATGCACGTACACCTATGAGTACCACTACCAAGCTTAGTAAGGACACTTCAGGCAAGGACGTAGATCAAACCTTATATCGGAGTGTGATAGGTAGTCTTCTCTACTTGACTGCCGTCATCCCGACATCGCCTTTAGTGTTGGAGTCTGTGCGTAATATCAGGCATCCCCGAAAGAGTCGCATTTACTTGCTCTAAAATGTATTATTAAATACGTGAGTGGGACTCTCTCATACGGTATTTGGTATTCCTTTGATACTGATGACCGTTTATCCGCCTATTCAGATGCTAATTGGGCCGGGGATGTAGATGGTTGTAGGAGCACTTCTGGTGGGTGTTTCTATTTTGGTTCTGCTCTTATCTCCTGGCTGAGCAAGAAATAAAATTCCATCTCTTTGTCCACAGCGGAGGCTGAGTACATAGCAACCGGGAGTTGTTGCACGCAACTCATGTGGATGAAGCAAATGCTGGAAGATTATGGGATTTCACAGGACACCATGACCATTTCCTGTGATAACACGAGCGCGATACACATATCCTGCAATCCTGTCCAGCATTCGCGCACAAAGCACATCAGGATACGTGAGCACTTTTTACGTCAGTTAGTTGAGGAGAAAGTCGTATCCCTGAGTTTTGTTCCCACCGACCGTCAATTAGCCGATATTTTCACGAAACCTTTAGATGCCCTTAGATTTGAGAGTCTTAGGTAGTCTTTGGGGATTTGCATAGTTGACTGAGGGGTTGGTCTTTGTCTAGAATATGATGCTTTTTCATGTTCATATCATATGCTTCCTATTGCTAGTCTGTTTTATATATACCATTGCTATGTTGTACAGCTATTTATTTATTCTTTTGAAAAATCCAAAAAGATTTTTGTTTTTGTATATAAATATTTCAGAAAAGCCCAAAAAGATTTTTGTATTTTTTATACACCTTTTATGGATGAACATTTAAGATAGCCAAGTCACAATTTCATTCCATTTATTCCCGTGACTGTTTGATAGAGATTTGAGACGCTACATCATTTCATCCATGTGCTTTACATTGTTTGGAGTTTTTGAGATGTAATTAGTGATATTTTTCTACATGTTTGACTCTTATCTCCTTTATTGCACACATGCACGACTTTATTTGATGATTGTACTTATATATCACATGTTGGCTTGAGTGTTTCCATCTCAATTATGTCTATACAATTTGCAATATGCGATAAAACTTGACAAGATTGGAATGCATGTAAAAACCGTTTTTGTGAGACTGAGTGAGTGTTTAAGAACGAGGAGGGGCTGCGAAAGGTAATTCGCTTCTTTGCACAAAAGCCACCATTCAAAAGGACCTAAAAAATGGAGGAATTTTATTATCCGGGGTCCAAAGAGGTTAAAAGAGCCCGAAAAAAATTTAAAGGCAATAAAAAGAAATTCATGCCAAGTACGGGCCACTTAGGTTTCACCATTAATTCTCCAAAGTTTGAGAGTTTAGAAAAGCCTCTATTCAAAAATAAAAATCCGAGGGAGTTTGGTTGGAGAATTTAAACGGGTTTGCACTTCCTTGAAAGTCCTGAAAATGCATGAAATAGTTTGGACGTTATTGGTGTGGAAATCACTTTGAGCTTTGATTTGTTGATTTGATTGAGTCAATGTCTTATATTTCCATTTTTTTACACCAAATGAAGACTTTGAGTTCATTCGTTAGGAGTATCCAATATTCATCGTGCACATATGTCATATTTGTATGCATTGATTTTCCTATCGAATCTGTTCACACTCATTCATTTCGCTATCATTGACTTGGTTATTTTTGTGATCTTTTATGGTGTGATTCTTTGTTGTATATTATGTGTGAATTTTTTTGAAAAATATACAAATATCCGTTTATTCCCGTGTGTCATTCTCCATGTGCATTCATTTCTACTTCTCATATTTGCTATTTGGGGACATCATAAAAAGGGGGAGAAGAATTATGGGGGAGAATTGTTTTGGTGTTTGGTTGATTTATGAATGATTTTCTTAAGCTTAATTGATCATCAATTTTTGCATTTTATTATATTTCAAACTGTTGCTTGTCACGGGTATTTGATTTATCTCGTGTGTGTAGGTACATCATTATTCATTATTGGATTGCACACCCTCATGAGAAAAGATTTGAAAGTTTCTGAAGAGCTGAAGATTTGAGAGACATGTCATTTAGTATTCTCAATTTGAGGGTTTAATGGGGATATTATCTTATATGTCATTTGAGTGCATAATTTGGATTTTTATGTATGTACCGCCATAAACATAGGGGGAGATTTGTAAGGACATAATTCTATAAATGTCCGGGGAAGAATCTAGGAATTTTCTGTTTTCTCCTAGATCACAGTACATATGCCTGATACCGTTACATTCGGCACGTCAACACGAACATCCTCGACGGCCTGTATCCGAATTCATTGCATCCACTTTCTTTACGTGCATCATGCTTCATGCAACGTGTTGCTCAGCTCATTCCCACTACTCCACTACACTTCATCGGTAAAATGTTATTTTGGAGTTTTAAATATTTGCATAAGTATTTGGGAAATATTTTTTGAAAATTATTTTTGAAGACTGGGTTAATTTTTTATCAAAAGCATAATTTTTTCTAAGTGTATAAGCGAATGGCCTCGATCGATGAGTTCGCTCGAGGGACTTTGCAAGTCGTTCGCGCGAGATAAAATATCACGCGATATCGTTCGAACGACATCTGTCTTTTGTTCGAGCGACATGCTATCTCGTTCGAGGGACATGTCATCTCGTTCGAACGAGCCATCGCCTCGATTTTTGTATAAATATCTGATCTCCTTCTACACGTTTTTTAAGTCTTTTTGCAATCACGAAAATCTGCAAAAACTGTCCAGAATAAGACTTCACCTTTTAAGGTTTTCTAAACCTTTTTTATTCACAAACTATTCCCATATATGTGTGTGAATCTTTAAACCTTCAAGAAGATCGTTTACTCATCTGGAGTACTGTGTGAGGAAGCCGTTCTCTTCGTCACTACTGCCCTACTGGAAAGGGATTGTTCCAGCCACCGACAACAGAACCGACACCCGAGGGTCTTTTTGTGTCACTGTATTTTCATTGTAATCCGTTGTAAGTCGTTCTCTTACAAATATTATTGTGAAAATAAAAGGTTTTGCCCCGTTGGGGATTTTTCCTCATATATGTGTTCTTGCATGTTTCATCATCGCACTTAATATCATATAGATGCATGCTTAGGAATTGTTTGGTAAAAACTGAGTTTAATTAAATAACTTCATTATTTGAACGCAAGCGCACTCTTCAAATTCACTTATTTGTATTAGATAAGAATGTCCCGTTAGCTTACAACATTATCCCAGGAGGAGTGGAAATCAAGCAATTAGAGGTTGTGCCATCTACAGTACATCAATGCATGGAGTTTCCAATGAATTATGGAGTCGGCATAGTAAATGGTAGTCAGAAAGATGTCAAAGAATATTATTACACATTACCCGACTAATAAGAGATGTAACTGAAGAACACCACCACTTTCCACATTGATACTCTGGATCCCCAAGAAGAATAACAGTTGGTAAAGGGAAAAGTTATGGAAGAAATAAAAGCTATTGTGTTAGATGATAAGAAATGGGAAATAATCACTCAGATCAGTTATAAGTTATCTCGTTCTCTCAAACAAGAGTTAATCGCGTTCCTTGCAGAAAGGAAAAATGTTTTCGCTTACAGCCATGAAGATATGTCATGAATTGATTAGAACTTTATGTGCTATGAACTCAATATTTATCCAGTTTCTAAGTCGTTCAAACAAAGGTGGAGAGACTTCAGTCCCGAGAAGGATGTAGCAATCTAGGAGGAAGAAGAGAAACTACAGCGAGCACAGTTCATTGAAGATGACTCTAATTGGTTGGCTAATATGGTGATGGTCAAGAAGAAAAATGACAAGGGGCGGATGCACGTAGATTTTATAGATCATAATAAAGCATGCCCAAAAGATTATTTTCTTTTACCAATGATTGATCAATTGATCGATGCTACAGCAGACCATGAGTTACTCAGTTTTATGGATGATTATTATAATTACAGCTAGATTAAGATAAAGCCCAAAGAGAAGGAACGAATTTACTTTATTATAAATCGGTGAACTTATTATTATAATGTTATGCCTTTTGAGTTGAAAAACATTGGAGCTACCTATCAAAGACCAATGAATAAGGTTTTTTAGGATCAGATCAGCAAAACATATGGAGGTCTATGTAGATGACATGATCACCAAGAGCAAATATATTGCCGATCACATAACAGACTTGGCTCAAACTTTTGATTAATTGGAGAAGTACAAGATGAAGATCAATTAGAGAAGCACCAGGAAAGGATGTTCCTATGGTACATTATTAATCAAAGAGGAATAGAAGCCAACACTGACAAGATTAAAGCCTTGCTTTAAATGCAGTCCCCGACCAACAACAAATAAGTTCAAAAGATGATAGAAAGAGTAGCTGCATTGAATCGTTTTGTCTCCCGAGCAACTGACAAGTGTCTTCCATTCTTCGAGGTGCTTAGAAAGACCTTTGAGTGAAATGACGAATTTGAAAAGGCTTTCCTAGATTTGAAAAAGTAAATGGTTTCTCCCCCGCTCTTTTCCCGACCAGTTCTGGAGAAAAACTATATTTGTACTTGGTTATTTCAAAATCGACTGTTAGTTCGACTTTTATTCGACTTGATAATGGAGTTCAGAGGCCAGTATATTATACTATAAAGGCATTCCGAGGAACTGAAATTAGATATCCCCGCTTTAAGAAGTTAACCTTGGCTCTTATTGAAGTATTTAGGAGGATGAGGCCATACTTTCAAACCCACATTATTGTTGTCTACACGGATTTGCCTCTGCAACAAACGTTGCACAAAACCCAAAAGTTTGGAAGGTTAATGTCTTGGGCAGTTGAATTGGGAGAGTATGAAACTGTTTACGAACCCAGAGTTGCCATAAAAATCCAATCAGTGGCAGATTTTATTGTTGAATTCTCATATGCAGAGGAGCAACATAATCCACGTTTGCCTATCGAGCAGACTTCTACGAAAGAGAGCTTAGCATAAAACAAAACAGACAGAAGGAAGCTAGGAAAATGAGGTACAAAGCAACCAGTTGCATGCTATAAAAAGGTGTCTTGTATAGGCGAGGATACACTATTTCATTACTTCGTTGTGTTCATCCAAATAAAGTGAATGATTTGATCAAAGAGGCGCATGAAGGCTCATGTATAGCACACACCGATGGGAGATCCCTAAGGCAACTAATAATAATGCAAGGTTACTACTGGCCAACGATGAAAGCAGATTGTATTGCTTTCACTAAGAAGTGTGATAAATACCAGAAGTTTGCTACCATACATAGAAGACCAGGAGCAAGCCTAACACCCATCACTTCTTCATGGCATTTCGCTATATGTGGAATTGACTTGGTCGGACCATTGCCAACTATGAAGGGAAGATTAAGTATCTAGTCGTATTCGTTGATTATTTTACCAAATAGGGGAAGGCTGAGTCCCTGATCGACATGCCTTATCAGAGAGTGTTGCAGTTCATATGGAAGAAAATCATTTATAGATATGGCAAGCCTTATGCCTTCATCACAAAACGTAACACTTAATTTGATAATGAAGAATTTGAAGAGTATTGTATTATGTCAGGCATTTAAAAGTTTCATTCAGCACCTGGGCATCCACAATGCAATAGCCAGACAGAAATCACGAACGAAATCTTGCTAGATGGGTCAAAAAAATGTTATATAAGGCTAAAGGCAACTAGACTAATGAACTCCACAATGTCCTTTGGGCATATAGAACTACTCCAAGAATAGCAACATGAGAAACTCCATACATGTTAGATTTTGGCACTGAGGTAGTAGTTCTGGTGGAAATAGGTCCACCCACTCACAGGGTATTGAACTTTGATTCACCCAAGAGTGACCTTATGAGGTGACTAGATCTGGACATGACAGAAGACATCCGAGAAGATACTGCTATTCGGATGGTTTCCTAAGGTTTTATAATCGAAAGGTCCGCTGACCAACCTGAAGCAAGGAGACCTGGTACTTAAGAAAGTGATCCGGAAGAACAATAAGCTGGAGCCTAATTGGCATGGTTCAAACCGTATCTCGACAATTACTTGACCAGGAACCTATCGATTGGAGACTTTGGAAGGGAAAGTATTCAAGAATCCTTGGAATGTAGACCATCTACGCAAGTATTATCAGTGTATTCAGACATTATTTTAAAATCCCAAAACCCGAGGTTAAACCACTCATGGCATGCACATATAAGTATGGCCGAATTCTGGTGGTCATAATGCTCCTTCAGGGAATTCTATAATTCTAGAGGATCTTTAACAGTCAAGTACTCAGTTTTAAATCATTGTGATTTTAAGAAGATATTTGTGTAATACCCTATATTTCTGAGGATATTTAATTAAATTAAATTGGTGATCTAGGACTTAATTAAATCGATGATTTGGAATTTATTTGATTCGGTGATTTGGAATTTATTTAATTTAGAGAAATTATTTAATTCGGTGATTGAGAGTACATCAGTTCAATTTAAGTTTAATTTCACGCGTTCGATATTTTGAGGTGGAATTAAAATATATTTTTTTAAATGACTCGGATGGTGATTTTGAGGTTACGGTTGGTTTCGAAAGGGTCAAAATAGTAAAAAATGTGTACTCGGGTGTACAGTTTGGGTCCCGGATGATTTTGGACCAACACGACATCGTTTAAGGGTATTTTGATCATTCGGGAGTTGGAGGTTTAGAGAACTCCAAAAATATTAAGTGTATATCTGCCATTAGAGAGAAGGGGCTAGGGTTAAAACAATCACAATAGAAGAGAGGCCATTGAAGAGGAAGAGGGAGAGAAAGCCATAGCTTCCTATACAGTTTTTCACCCCGAACGTAACGGAATCGAGATCGGAGCGAGGGGAGAACAACCACACCATCGTATTAATGAAATTCAGACCTGGTATTGAGAGGCAAGTATTTAAATAGAAATTTATATTAAGCATGTTATACTACCCATGTAGATTAGGGTTTGATTTCATGCTTTTGGAAGTTTTATATGAATTTGGGAGGATTTAATTCATAAACTAAAGTAAGAATGCATGTAGAGATATTCCTTAATGATGATAATATGAAATCAATGGATTTGGGTTGATTAATAGGATAGAAATATGAGTTCTTGATTAATAAAGATGATGAACAAGAGAAAATTAGGGTTCTATGTTTATCAAAGGAGAATTTGATTCTTGGATTGAATCTTTGATGTTTTTGTGTAAACTTTTCAGTGTAAATTATCTCTATATGAAGATAAAAGGATATTAGAATATATTTGATGATTAATATTGAATCTTGATGGGTTCTTGGTTGAAGAATATGAATCTTGAATGACTTAGGGTTTAATTAATGAACACAAGATGTCAGACGTTACTTTAAACGTATGTCATTTCAATTGTACTTATAAGTAGAGTGAGAGCCTTACATTTCTGGAAAGGTCTATCTCTTATCTTTCTAATGAGCCTGGAATCAGGTCAATTGGAGTTCTGCAGAGTGAGTAATCGACGTTTTACTATAGGATGTTTAATCTGCCAGCATTAGGGGTGTTCGCGGTCCGGTCCAGTCCGGTTTTTAGGATTTTTAAGGACCGGACCGATTAAACCGGTCCTAGAAAAAAACGGACCAAGACCGGACCGATTGTATCGGTCACCCGGCCCTAGCCGGTCCGATTTTTTACAAGGTCGGTCCGGTCCAACTTGTCGGTCCTAATCTTATTAAATTAATCATTTTAAAATTGAAAATCACCTTTAAAAAATGTCCAAACTTGTCTAAATTTTAACACCAAAAGGCTAGAAAATAGGAAATATTCATTATTTTTTATGGAAAATAAGGTTTTGAAACACAACATGAGAATATATCAACACAAGCTTTGGAATATTTCAGATTCAGAAAAGTCAGGTCAGAAAAATAACAAAATTGGAATCTCGGAATTAATTTTTGATTCTGATGGAATATCTTTCTTTGTACCTGTTATCAAACAAACACTAAACCAAACCAACATTTCAGTCATAAGTTGTAACTTGTACCTGTTATCAGTTGGTAAAAGAGTTGATAAAAGTGAATCACAACGTATTTAACTTATAGCTGTTATCAAACCACTGCCAACGGCGACGGAGAGGAGAAACTGCAACAGCGTAATAAACGGCAGCAACGACTGAGAGGATAACCGAAGGCAGAGATGAAACGGCCTAGAGAGCGAGAGGGGAGAAAAACTAATGGCATATGGAAAAACAAAGAAAAGAAGAGGGATATAACTCTTCCAGTTTCGGGGAACAAACGACATTAGATTTTTTTTTAAATGACGATCGTACCCTGCCTTTTAAGTTATGTTTTATGAAAAAATATAATTAAAATATATATTAATATGAACAACCGGTCCGGGTCGGTCCTAACAGGTTATTTAATGCAACGGACCAAGGATCGGACCGACTAGACCGGTCTGCAAAAAAAAAAACTAGACCGGACCGGTGATAAAAAAAAACCCGATAAAAATAGGCCGGTTCGGTTCGGTCCGGTTCGGTCCACCGGTCCAATCGGTTTTTTGAACACCCCTAGCCAGCATAGTAATCTGCCAGAATTTTTAACGTAACTTTAAACGTATGCCATTTCAATTTTACTTCAAATTAGCGTGATATATTTACTTTTTTGGAAAGGTCTATCTCTTATCTTTCTAATGAACTTGGAATCAGGTCAATTGCAGTTCTGTAGAGTGAGTAATCGACATTTTAGTACAACGCGTTTAATCTGCCAGAAAATTTAGGACTCAATTTGGTTTGCTAGATTTTGGCAAATTCCCATGTTTAAGCCCGGAACTTGCGGATAAACTATCGGGGGAATTTTTGGGACATCCTTAGAATATTATAAGAGATATATTGGATGGAATTAGTCCTTGATAGGTTTGAGACTTAGTCATGTATGCGAGAGTTAATGCTAAGGTTAGTTGGGCTTAATTGTTAAAACGAGATTTTTGGCACTTCTAACGAGATCCTAGAAAATTGAAATATTCTCCGAGTGATTAGGAATTTTACGAAATTAACACGAGAGAGAGGATAGTCATAATGGTCCAATGTACCTTGAGTACTAGAGAGAATTATACTACATAGTTAACTAAAAGAATTGGGTTGGGTGAATACCTAAGGTTTATATTAGCTTGCGTGAATAACTAAGGTTTATTATGGGTTGCGTGAATGTCTAAGATTTATTACGAGTTGTGTGAATACCTAAGATTTATTATGTTTTGTGTGAATATCTAAAAAAATGATGATAGGTTGTGTGAATACAAAAGACTATCATAGGTTGCGTGTATACCTGTGGATTGATTGATTATGTGTATGACATACCTACGCTGCTTGCTATCGGGTGGAGGTTGCGCGCTTGGGCGATCTTATCCTGATGAGCCTTCGAGGGGATTTTTAGACTCGTACCATAGAACATAGAACCTTGGAAACGTGCTATCTGAGATATGATAGTTCGACGGTCAAATGGGAGCGTAGGTATGTGTGTGACCCATGGGGCTGGGGGCTATGTTCGCCTCCAATATGTGTGATTAGTATTTTTATGGTTCGTGGGAAATTATCCGAACCCTTTATCCCTATTCAGTGCGAGATGTACCGGGATACGATAGTAGAGTATGCATTGCGCCAAGAGGTCTAACCTAGGGGTGCAGGATTTGTATATATATATATATAGTGGGTAGATAATAACATGAGAGAAATGTTAATTATTAATTAATTTGATACAATATTGTATGAGTGGTACGAGTAAGTTAAGGGGAAACTTAATTAAGGACTTATTGGTAATTAAGGGAATTCAATAGCGTACTGTATGGGCGGTACGGGTGAACTAGATTAATTTGGAGTTTATTAGATACTTGAGACCTAGTTAGTTTGGGTAGAATGACTAGGTGAGATTGAATAGGGAACGTTAGGTGCGCACTATAGAGGAGAGGTGAGGAACTCAAGGGAGTGTTCGCAACCTAACATGTGTATCAAATAACCGTTCATTTAAATTAAAATTTAAATGCTTTCTAAATATTTTTAAATGATTTCTACTTGGGCTCTAACCCGTACTTGCAAAAAAAAAAAATCCAAAACCTTTTAGGTGTCCAACCACAGGGACGCCAAGCAGGATGATCCATTCCAGGGATGCATAGCTGCAGCACTTGTGGATGCTTGCAGGATTTGAACTTAGACGCTTCAGTTACTTCATTCCTAGTGCAGGGTGCAGTTTGGTATTTCATTCGGGCATGTCGCCCTCAGTTATTTTCTATTATATCAGTTAGACTTTGTACTTAGAGAGTTTTATTCATATTGTATTTTATATTGCTTTTTAGCCGATGGTTTATCCGGTATCATTTTTATATCAGTCATTTATCTTGTGTATGGATTTATATTACTATTGCATGGAATGTTGATTATCGTAATAGTTTCTGCATGTTGTTGTTATTATTTAAATAAAAGATAAAATTTGACACTGACTTTTTGAATACTAGGTGGTTAGTTAAACTTTAAAATATTTTCGACAGTGATGCTAAGAATGAACCAAATGGGAGTCATGTTTTAATTTAATAAAGGCCTGATCGCCCGGTATTTAATTAGGCGGGTTGTCACAGATGGTATCAGAACATCGGGTTCAAGAGTCCTTAGGATCTGTGCGGATTTTCACGTTTCAGTGTAGCATTCTTTAATGTAGAGCCTTATGATAGGATTGTTGTATTCCTTTACGTTTGTGCATTTTAGTCCCCCTTCTATTAAGTATAGTTGATGTGATTTATATATGAGTTTGGTTGGGCTTCGTACACCGAACATCATGGAATGACCAACGAGGGTCGTTAGAAGGATTATATGAGGATAGGTTCAGTAGAATACATAGAGTATTCTATAAATGGTGATCGTGATAAGAGTCACCATGATTATTGTTCAGGGAAGTGACAATAGGATAATCGCTTAGGAGCGGTAGCTTCCTAAACACCATAGTAGATAATGGTGGTGTAATTTCAGACTCACCCCATAATTCGGCAAAAAGGGGGAGTTAAAGGGACTATTTTGAAGAGATATTATAGGGATTTGAGGAAGAGAGGAAGTGTGATGATCCAATGGAAGGATTAAATCCGAAGGCAATTGCATAGGGTGGAGTGTAGTGACACCCGTGATTAAAATTTCGAGCAGAAAGTTTTGATCTCTTAGGGGCAGCATAAAGTGACGAGAGTTAGTCACCACATATAAGGAGTATATGGGATTAAACGAGAAATTTAAGTGAAATTTGATTGATAGATATTCCATCTGCTATTTGAACATAGATGCGCATTAAGTTTTGAAACTTATCACAAGTGAGTGAGTTATAGGCCGATTGTGAGAAAGGAGCTGACATTTTAAGGGAACTTCGTACTCGACGAAAGGGAATACGAAGAAAATAAAGGTTATTTATGTTGATAATGGACTCACGAGTAAAAATACAAAAGCATGGATGGGAAATCCAGTTAGGATAAATAGTTTTGAGGTCGTCAAAAGTTGTATGTTTACGAGTTTGCATTACGCTTCCATGAGAAGGGAGCCAAGAGGGTTAGAGAATCTACACAAAGAGTAAGATTGGATTTAACGGTGATATTTAAACACCCCATGATGGTATACCCATTAGGGGACCCATTTATATGATTCGGATCTGCTGAATTCCTACCGAGTGACGGTGGATTCCATTAGGCCCTTCGAGACCATCAATAAGTCTATAGGGCCAGCGGAGCTAAAGGGACTACGGGGGTAGCAAATAAGGCTAAGATTACCAGGTCCGAGAGAAGGACACACCGACATGGTCAGTGGCACTAGAGATAGGGTATGGTATAGAAAGTTGTCCTATGTATGAAGAGTAGGGCCATCAGTATTGAACTTGTCCACAGTGAGAAAGTGAGACCCGTCAGGCTAAGAAGTAGATGGGAACGGTGCTAGTGGAGCACAACAATAGAAGGAGCGAGATTTCTAGTAAGGGAATCAGGCTAAGAGATTTAGACATGGGATTTAATAACTCGAGAGTGGTGGGTTCAAGTATGACCGATAAGGTCCTCAATAGCAACAGTAGCATATCCGTTCTCTTAGGACCGTGATCAGAGGCAGAGAAATTTCCAGGCCGATGTTTTACTTATTGGGTTGTAGGCCATTAAAGGAGAAGTATTACCCTAAGAAGAGGTAAGGGAAGCTACAGGATGGTATCCTAGATGTACAACCATTGCAACTGATCTTAGGTCAGTTCGAATGCGAGAGTTACGTTTAGGAACCGATGGATCTAGTGAGACTGATAACGAGTGGGGGTAACATTTTTGTTCATCCTTAGGGATATGGGATTGATGCAGGTGACACGAGAGCATCACAAGTAAGATTATGATCATTTTAATTCACGAGTGAGTTAAATTTAGTGGGGGCATTGGCCGTAGTAGCCCTATTATGTATTTGTAAAATTAGTTATTGTGGGGTAGTGGAGATTTTGGTGTCACCTAAGTGAGAGAGGGTGTGTTCACTAAAGGGATGTTTACATTACATGCTTGTTTACTACTTTCAAGAGTTATGAGAATAAAGTATACTACTTTTCGAAATTTGATTGACTAGTGATGGGTTGAGAGATCGTAGATTGTGATAGTGAAATCTCGTGTTCGTTGTCCTGAGGTGTGATTTTTTTTTTTGCCAGGTATCACCAGAAAGAAGGTAGAGCCTATATATAAATATGTGTATATATGTTATGATATATTGTGTAGTTGACTTTTGTGTGTATGTTGTGTAGTTATAGTTAATCCTGGTGCATAGGAACTTGTTATTGATGTGATTCAAGGTAAATTGGGTTATTATCGAGCGGAGGGATATAACTCGTGATTTATTCGCTCTAAAAGTAGTGATAGTAAGAGCGTCGTGATATATGTTGTCTTTTGTAGCATGAGAGTGGGCGAGTATACTTTTATGTCAAAAGAATAGGATTTGGGGGGTACATGCCATGGACTAAGGACTTAACGAATCTTGACGACCGACAATGTTAGGTTGTAGTGTATTGGGGGGTTCCTTGTTTGGATTTCTCTTTGCGAGACATCCCACGCATGAAACTTAGCACAACGTTAGAAGTGGGGAGATGTTGGGTTATTAGGACATGGGTTGGATACCTTGGTTATTATACATATATGTAGTTATACCTCCGAGTGGTAGTTATAATACGATTTGAGGCTAGTGGAGCCGGTCAGCATATGTGCATCTATGCACTCGTATAGGGCGTATGGGCGCCCTAGGAAGATGAAATTTTTATTATTCGTGATTATAGGGTGGTAGAAATATATGTAGTGATCTTTAGAGTCTATGTTTAAGGTAGTGTAGAAACCTAGTAGTACTAGACCTATTCGAATTTCGAGGACGAAATTCCTTTGTAAGGGGGAAAATATGTAATACCCCATATTTCTGAGGATATTTAATTAAATTAAATTGGTGATTTAGGATTTAATTAAATCGATGATTTGAAATTTATTTGAATCGATGATTTGGAATTTATTTAATTTAGAGAAATTATTTAATTCGGTGATTGAGAGTACATCAGTTCAATTTAAGTTTAATTTCACGCGTTCGATATTTTGAGGTGGAATTAAAATAATTTTTTTTAAAATGACTCGGATGGTGATTTTGAGGTTACGATTGGTTCCGAAAGGGTCAAAATAGTAAAAAAAGTGTACTCGGGTGTACAGTTTGGGTCCCGGGATGATTTTGGACCAACACGACATCGTTTAAGGGTATTTCGGTCATTCGAGAGTTGGAGGTTTAGAGAACTCCGAAAAATATTAAGTGTATATCTTCGATTAGAGAGAAGGGGCTAGGGTTAACACAATCACAATAGAAGAGAGGCCATTGAAGAGGAAGAGGAAGAGGAAGAGGAAGCCAAAGCTTCCTATACAGTTTTTCGCCCTGAACTCAACAGAATCGAGATCGGAGCGAGGGGAGAACAATCACACCATCATATTAATGAAATTCAGACCTGGTATTGAGAGGCAAGTATTTAAATGACAATTTATATTAAGCATGTTATACTACCCATGTAGATTAGGGTTTGATTTCATGCTTTTGGAAGTTTTATATGAATTTGGGAGGATTTAATTCATAAACTAAAGTAAAAATGCATGTAGAGATGTTCCTTAATGATGATAATACGAAATCAATGCGTTTGGGTTGATTAATAGGATATAAATCTGATTTGTTGATTAATAAAGATGATGAACAAGAGAAAATTAGGGTTCTATGTTTATCAAAGGAGAATTTGATTCTTGGATTGAATCTTTGATGTTTTTGTGTAAACTTTTCATTGGAAATTATCCCTATATAAAGATAAAGGGATAATAGAATATATTTAATGATTAATATTGAATCTTGATGGGTTCTTGGTTGAATAATATGAACCTTGAATGACTTAGGGTTTAATTAATGAACACAAGATGTCAATCTGCCAGAATTTTTGACGTTACTTTAAACGTATGCCATTTCAATTGTACTTATAATTAGAGTGAGAGCCTTACATTTCTGGAAAGGTCTGTCTCTTATCTTTCTAATGAGCTTGGAATCAGGGCAATTGGAGTTCCTTAGAGTGAGTAATCGACGTTTTACTATAGGATGTTTGATCAGCGAGCATAGTAATCTGCCAGAATTTTTGACGTAACTTTATACGTATGCCATTTTAATTTTACTTCGAATTAGCATGATATCCTTACATTTCTGGAAAGGTCTATCTCTTATCTTTCTAATGAACTTGGAATCAGGTCAATTGCAGTTCTGTAGAGTGAATAATCGACATTTTAGTACAACGCGTTTAATCTGCCAGAAAATTTAAGACTCAATTTGGTTTGCTAGATTTTGGCAAATTCCCACGTTTAAGCCCGGAACTTGCGGATAAACTATCGGGGGAATTTTTGGGACATCCTTAGAATATTATAAGAGATATATTGGATGGAATTAGTCCTTGATAGGTTTGAGACTTAGTCATGTATGCGAGAGTTAAGGCTAAAGTTAGTTGTGCTTAATTGTTAAAACGAGATTTTTGGGACTTCTAACGAGATCCTAGAAAATTGAAATATTCTCCGAATGATTAGGATTTTTACGAAATTAACCCGAGAGAGAGGATAGTCATAATGGTCCAATGTACCTTGAGTAGTAGAGAGAATTATACTACATAGTTAACTAAAAGAATTGGGTTGGGTGAATACCTAAGGTTTATATTGGCTTGCGTGAATAACTAAGGTTTATTATGGGTTGCGTAAATGTCTAAGATTTATTATGAGTTGTGTGAATACCTAAGATTTATTATGTGTTGTGTGAATATCTTAAAAAAAATGATGATAGGTTGTGTGAATACCTAAGACTATTATAGGTTGCGTGTATACCTATGGATTGATTGATTGATTATGTGTATGACATACCTACGCTGCTTGCTATCGGGTGGAGGTTGCGCGCTTGGGCGGTCTTATCCTGATGAGCCTTCGAGGGGATTTTTAGACTCGTACCATAGAACATAGAACCTTGGAAACGTGCTATCCGAGATATGATAGTTCGACGGTCAAATGGGAGCGTATGTATGTGCGTGACCCATCGGGCTGGGGGCTATGTTCGTCTCCAATATGTGTGATTTGTATTTTTATGGTTCGTGGAAAACTATCCGAACCCTTTATCCCTATTCAGTGCGAGATGTACCGGGATACGATAGTCGAGTATGCATTGCGCCAAGAGGTCTTAACCTAGGGGTGCATGATTTGTATATATATATATATATATATATATATATATATATATATATATATATATATATATATATATATATATATATATATATTTATTTATAATGATGATATTGGATATATATATATACCTGTGAATAATTCTACTATGTGGAATTAGTTGATATGGGAATAGTGTTAAGTAAAATAATCTTAGTGAGTAAAAGATTAATTATACGAATGGTGAACTTGCAATTTGTCTTAGTGGTATGAATTATTTTGTTAACGTATTGTAGTGAGAGGAGATAATGTGTATCTAAAGAACGATTAATCTACTAAGGAGTAAATAGTGGGGAGATTAGATAGCGTACATCTAATAAATGACGGATATACTAATGTGTAAATAGTAGGAAGATAGATAATGAATATCTAAGATAAAGTTTAAGTAGATAAACTTAATGGAAAGGTTGAATAATAACATATATGAAATGTTAACGTTGGGTAGATAATAACACGAGAGAGATGTTAATTATTAATTAATTTGATAGAGTATTGTATGGGTGGTACGAGTAAGTTAAGGGAAAACTTAATTAAGGACTTAATGGTAATTAAGGGTATTCAGTAGCGTACTGTATGGGCGGTACGGGTGAACTATATTAATTTGGAGTTTATTAGATACTTGAGACCTAGTTAGTTTGGGTAGAATGACTAGGTGAGATTGAATAGGGAACATTAGGTGCGCACTTTAGAGGAGAGGTGAGGAACTCAAGGGAGTGTTCGCAACCTAACATGTGTATCTAATAACTGTTCATTTAAATTACAATTTAAATGCTTGCTAAATATTTTTAAATGATTTCTACTTGGGATCTGACCCGTACTTGCAAAAAAATAAAATTCCAAAACCTTTTAGGTGTCCAACCACATGGACGCCAAGCAGGATGATCCATTCCAAGGATGCATAGCTGCAGCACTTGTGGATGCTTGCAGGATTTGAACTTAGACGCTTCAGTATCTTCATTCATAGTGTAGGGTGCAGTTTGGTATTTCATTCGGGCATGTCGCCCTCAGTTATTTTCTATTATATCAGTTAAACTTTGTACTTAGAGAGTTTTATTCATATTGTATTTTATATTGCTTTTTAGCCGATGGTTTATTCGGTATCATTTTTATATCAGTCATTTATCTTGTGTATGGATTTATATTACTATTGCATGGAATGTTGATTATCGTAATATTTTCTGCTTGTTGTTGTTATTATTTAAATAAAAGATAAAATTTGACACCGACTTTTTGAATACTAGGTGGTTAGTTAAACTTTAAAATGTTTTCGACAGTGATGCTAAGAATGAACCAAATGGGAATCCTGTTTTAATTTAATAAAGGCCTGATCACCCGATATTTCGGGTTGTCACAATTTGTGAGCCCATCCACCCTTTTAGTGGACCTTTTAATATTTTATGGTTTTAATGGATGCATCCACTCATTGATCATATGTTTGTTTACTATTCATTAGAAATTTGTCTTTTGCAAAGCTGCTTGCTCAGATCATTAAACTCGTAGCAATTTTTTTATCAACACATTAAATTTATTTGCTTAGAAACGCAAGAGAATGTCCTTCCCAATTTTTTAATGGCTATTGTTTATTACTAGGAATTGATGTTGAGCACCCAGTTACACATGTTCACACCCAAAATGATTTAGTCGAGTCACTCATTAAGGGTGTGTTGGATTGGCGTGATTTTTTTTCTATGGAAAGTAGTTGCTTGACTCATGTTTTGCCTTTATAGTATCTTGATTGCAAACAAGTTATATAAGAATAACATTCATGCACATAATAAGTGCTCCGTCCAAAATCTCATTTTTATTAAAAAATATTTCTTATCCACCAACCAAATAATTACTTTCCATGAAAAATAGAAAAAGTAAGATAAAAAACTCATATATTTTCCCACTCAATTTTCAATTTCTCATCGAAATGAACTATTTCCTAATAATTTTCCAACTTTGTAATCAAAGTCACCCGAAGTGTTTACAACTGACAAAACTCCCAATCTTTTTGCCCGGGGTCATGCCATCCTACATGCTGCCAACCTTTTCGGAAGTTCTCATGCTGTGAAGTATATGGTTAAAGAAAATTTAGAGAGAGAGATAACTTTTCATTACATTGTATTAATACTCATGTGATATCTTTATTATACCTCTAATACGATAATATTAAAGGAGTTAATGAGGCTTTAATATTCAGTATCTTGAACATTGTGTTCTTTGGAATAAAAAAATGGATAAATCCAAAATCTCTTTGAAATAAAAAAATGAATAGATTAAAAGTCATTTGAAAACTAAAAAGATGATCCATTATAGATTCCATTAAATAATCTCTCCATCCAACACAGTCTAGATTCAATTAATCTCCTTTTATTATTCTCCATTCAAATCATATTACATAATGCTACTACAACTATTAAATATATATAACGTTTTTATTTTTTAGAAAAAAGTTAAAAAAAGTTTTCAAAATTTCAGAATTATTTATTATATAAATAAAAAAGCTTTTTGGTTATAGAAATATTTTTAAAGTTGTATTTATAAAAAAAATTTAAAATTTAATTTGTAAATGAGATAAAGTTTTTTAAACCAAAAATAAATAAAAATATGTATATTTTTTTTCCATAAAATATGTACAGATTTTTTAAAGTTTTTATTTATAAAAAATAGTTTTTAAGTTAAAAAAAAGTTTTCCAAATTTCGAAATTGTTTTTAAGATAATTTTTTTTTTTTTGGTTATAAAAACAATTCTAACATTTTATTTATAGAAAAAAACTTTAAGTTTGTATCTATAAATGACTCATAGTTTTTTAAATTAAAAATAAAAAAAAATATATAATTTTTTTATATAAAATACATAAAATTAAAAAAATAGTTTTATATCATAAAAATATATAAAATAATAGATAAATTTAATTTATGAAAAAATTAATCTTTTATAATAGCTTTAATAAATTTAAAATATTAAGAAAAATGTATTAAATATATAATTATTTTATAAGAAATCCAAGAGTTAATTTGTAGAAGTTAGGGCTGACAATTTTTGACACGATAACCCGTTTATGATAATAACCCGAAATGACCCGAATTTGACACGATTAGCTTCTATATAATTAAGAGTACCAAAAACTTATATACAAATAAAAATCACCCCGACTCGACACGATTAACTCGAATTGCCACCCCTACTTAGAAGTGTAGGGGCCTCGAGAAAACGGGGCTCGCTTGTTATAAGCCTATCTAAACCCTGGTTTCGCTTTCTCTTCTTCTGGGTCGGCCGTCGATACAGAGAGATGAGTGAACAACAGTTCCAAGTGGACCTGGGGAATCTCATGGCCTACAATCCTCATCACCACTTCTCTTCTCTCCCCTCTTCCAGGTTAGCCTTTTTTCATTTTGCTACAAGATATAGGGTTTCATATTTGATTAAGTTACATATATGTTTAGGGAGGAGCTAGTGAAGGAGTGCTTACAAGAGGGGACCAAGTTGGTTCAAGCCATAGCAGATACCCTTTTCAATTTACCTTCAACGGAAGAATCTCAGGGCCCCATTGTCAAGTTGCCTGCACCAACTACAAGATTGCCTAGAGAGAAGCCTGTAACAACCTTCATTCTCTTTTATTATTTCATTTTTTAATTGCTACTACTACCATTCTCTTATTCAAACAAAAATTAAATTTACTGCCCAACCAGTAAAAACAATGGATCAATCATAGTAAATCTTGATTCGAAAATTTTAGTCACAAAGTAATTCAATATGTGCACACATGAACCAGATTTAAATACATTCTTTAATTACAAAGGCGAAAGTCTTAGCATGAGATGCTGTAGTCATGGACATGATTTGATAGAATTACCACCGGGGAGGCCGTCAACTTGATGTGGGGGAGGTATGAGTGTAGTTCGACCTTTTGGTGTACTCGTGGGCCTCTTTCTCGTTGATTGGTATGCCTTCTCTCTATTCAAAGGTGTCCATTCGTACGGCTTTTTTGTTAATAAATGTGCCCTCGGGCCAGATTGACTAACCTAACCCTTATAGAGCCCTTGACATAGTTGGGTAAGTCCTAAGATGGGTTTTAGACTATAACACATTTTATTATGTATTATAATGTGTTCTCTGTAAGTTTATTTATTTTTTATGTTTTGCACCACTATACGCCCTCTCTCCCTCCCTCCCTCCTCCTTTTGTCAGATTTGGAAATTTATGGCTAGAATGTATTCCAGCCACCATCACTCTCTCTCTCTCGTCTCCCCCCCCCACCCCCACAAAAAAAAAATAAATCAACCAACGAACAAAAAACAAGAGAAAACAGTTTTTGGGAGCCATGTATTCAATTTAGTTTTATATTAAAATGAGTATGGACACTTGTGAATTTTAGAACTTGATATTTGTGCTTACAATCAAAAGTCTTTAGCCAAGACAGTTGATGAAATCCTGATGCAATAAGTAATTAAATGAGTACCTTTTATACTTGGGATCAATAATCAATTGCCTACAACAATCTTTCCTTCGTTTGTCAGCTGCCGAAACCCAGGCCTCCAACAAAGTGGGAAGTGTTTGCTAAAAAGAAAGGTTAGTTAAGAACAATTTTCAGCTTTCTTTTAGCACAACCAAACCAATTGCAGACTGAGACAATGGTTTACAATTTTATTTTTTTGAGACCTCATGCAGGTATTCAAAATCGCAAGAAAGACAAGATTGTGTACGATGACCAAACTGGTGCTTGGAAGCGTCGCCATGGATATGATAGAGTAAATGATGACAAGGATGTACCTATCATTGAGGCAAAGTTGACTGATGGTAAACAATTGAATTCCATTAATGTGTTTTTTTCTTTCTCTTTCTAAATTAGTGAATACATTCTAATTTTATTTATTAAAGTTGAACAATATAATACTGTCATCCGTGCAGAAAAAAAGCCCTTTTGAGTTTCCCCCCTAGGATAATGTTGATATTAGATATACCTATTGTTTTTGCAGAAGCGGTTAAGTTTAATTATTATAGAAACAATGGGATATCTTTTCTTAACAGCACTATAATAGGTAGGTAATTAAGAAAAAAACTAAAAGAATAGATAATAAGTGCTTGATAAAAAATGTAATGAGAAAAGAAACAAAGTAGTCTGCTAATTGTTATCACCAACATATTGTTTTACCCACCCCATTCTGCGTGTGGGAACTCAACCCTCATTTTTTTTTTCCCTTTTTCAGAGCCAGGACAGGATCCTTTTGCTAAAAGACAAGTAGAAAAGAAGCAGCGAGTTGAAAAGCAAGAAAAGCACCGGTTATACAATTTGAAACAGGCTGCAAAAGTTGGCGCACTACCAAGGTTTTACTCTCTAGCATTTATCCTTGATGCTTGGAACAAGAAGTAAAAGATAAAAAAAATCTATAATAATGCTATTGTGATGTTACAAATTCATAAAAGTTTCTGTTAATTGCTTGATTTCCTTTCTGCAGTGCAGGGCATGAAATTCTAGCACAGATTTTCTTGGTTAAAAAGCCCATGATATTAAAATTAGGGAAAATGTGCATCGGGGTCCCTTGTATGTGTAGGTTTTAAGGCCTAAATGAAGAAACCACGGTTCTATAATGTTTTTGTACTCAGTTTCTACTTTGTTTGAAGACAAATTTATTTGTTGGTCGCATAGAATCAATTGATCTAATACAGTGGAAGACACACGCGCACACACAAAAAAAATAATGGCAAGAAAAAGCCATAGCAATCTCTCAACAACATATCAAGATTAAATTAATGTAGAATGATTACAATGTATGGCAAAAGACTTCTCGTAAGAGTCCTAGATAAGTAAGAGATTAAATAAAAGAGAATTACCTAAAAGATAATCCATTCCTAATTAAAGGATACATAAAGGCATTATCACGGGCTAGTCACATTTGTTGCGTTAAAGATGCATAAAATCCTATTGACTTTTCTTTAATGCGACAAGTCCTTTTCATTATCGAGCACATATATTTAGACATATATGTACCTCTCACTTATACCCATTTTAAACCCACTTTCTGATGGAAATGGGTCCCTTGTTAGGGATTATTTGTCATTATTATTAACTTTTGTATTGTTATTGTATTTTTTCCTTCTTTTACTTTATTATTTAAGAGGTCTACTGCCCTACCTCCAATCTTTCCCCTGACCCCAAACCCCCATGTTTTATCCACTCCCTCCGGCCCCCAAAACAGCCCCTAGCCCAAAACCCTTACTCTCGACCCAAAAAAATTCCCATATGCTGCCTTAAAAAACATCGACCGACCTTCCAAACACCTCTCCTACTACTGCCGACCCAGAAAACACTAATCTGACTTTATTTCAGTCCCCGAACCCCTTCAACCCACCTGCTGACCACTTTTCTTCTTCCACACATATGGTTTTTGACCCGGGTGGAAGTTTTTAGGGTTGCTTTGGGTAAAAAAAGGGAAAGAGATAAGAAGAAATAAAGAAGAAAATTTGTGGGATGTGCACTTCCAGAATTTATTTTGAGCCCCCACAAGTTTTTTTTGACACTTATTCTCATGAGTCCCCAATTGTTTTGAACGCTCGAGGACGAACTAGTTTTAAGGGGGGAGAGTGATAGAAATGGGTCCCTTTTTAGGGATTATTTGTCATTTTTATTTTATTTTACTTTGTTATTGTATTTTCTCTTTCTTTTGCTTTATTATTTAAGTGGTAAGGAGTAGTAATGATATTTTTGTAATCAGGGCCTTAACTTAGAGTCTAAGCTATTCCTTCCCTTTAAATACCCCCATGTAAGTCTCATTTGAGGTAGACTTAAATTGTGAAATAGAAAACAATATTTCTCTCTCTAATGTGTGTGTTTAGATATTTGTAGTAGCCTTTTGACGTGTAGTTTACGTTACTTTCTCTCTCTAGCAGCTCCACTCCCACTCTACCGGAGACTCGCCGGAACAGTCTGCTAGAGAAGCTTGTCGGAGGCCAGCGGACATCCTCGCAGGCGTGTATCTCTCTCTCTCTCTCTATATATATATATATATATATATATATGGTACGCGCCAGCGACACCATTGCTGGAGCTGGAGAATGGTTTTTCGCCAGGGAAAATGGAGATTTTATAGAATATGGATCATAGTTGTTAAAGGCGCGTCTAGGTGCGCGCTTAGGCTCCAGGCTTACCAAGGCGTAGCATTGGCGCCTCGCCTCACCTCACCTCGCCTCGCCTCGCCTTAGGCTAGGGGTGTAAACGGATCGGGTCTGGGTATATCCAGATTTGATCCGGGCATATTTTTAGCGGATCGGGTCTTACCCGATTACCCGTCGGGTCTCAGAAAATGGATCCACACCCGGATCCGTTAAGGACCTAGAGATCCGACCCGAATACCCTAATATATATATATATATATATATATATATATATATATATATATATATATATATAAACTAACTTATATATATACTAGCGGAATGTCCGTGCCTGAAGGCATGGCGAAACATTTGAAAACACATAATTACAAAACGGCAAAAATTTTCAAAGTTCGTAAATGCAAAACGGCAAAAATACCGTTCCAACAAAACACAGTGTAATTTTAAAACAATTGGCCATAATCTCTTTTGTTTATAGAACTATTCACCCTGCTTAACAAAAAACAAATAGTCCAACAACATTCAAATAGTCTAAATTCATCTAACAAATTCACATATAATATGAAATATACAATATTCATCAATCGAATTCACTTTGTGTCTAAAAAAAACAAAGTGTTGAATTTTAAAAAAATTTGGGCATAATCTCCTTTGTTTATTGGACTATCCACCCTACTTAAGGGATAACAACAAATCCAACAATATAAAAAAAATCTCAAATTCGTCTAACAAAAGTTTCAATGAAACAAATTTCTTAATAAAAATAAATATATATCAATTGAGGTCGTCCCACATGTTCCACTGTAATAATTGTCCGTCCTTTTCAAAATGCGACCTGATACAAAACGGAAAATATAGTTAGTCAATTGAAATAGCTAGTCAAATATTAAATAAACAAAGCTAATTATTAATTATATAGCAAATACACTGTCTCTAAATGTTGGAACCAAATGCTAAAAATTCCCATCTATCTTCTATACGGGTTAATGTTGGGAAAGATTGGCATACTATGGGATTAACACGAATCTAGTAAATTATCTGAAATTTCAGTTCAATCAGAGTAGTGTTGTTGCCAGCAAGTAATGATATTAAAATCAAATTACCTAATTCCAAATCAGTATATATAGCTTACTGAAATTCCCACACATCGAGTAATCTAGTAATAAAAGAGCAAGAGACTTGAAATTCTCACACAATGGAAACACAATGGAAATAGCAGGTACATATTTTACTATAACCTCGCCCGTATAGAGTGATATACCTTAGTTGAAGAAAGTAAATGCTGGAATCAAAAGTACCTGCAACACCAAAAGGAAAATGAGTACTTGAAACACCATAAAAGAAAAAATAGTAAAAAAAAAGTACATGCAACAGGTAGTTTTTTATTCCATTAAAACAACTGTTCTCAATTCACACTACCGTATTACAAACGATACATTGTATGAAAAAACTGAAGTTAATATTAGCATAGAGACCAAAATTAATCCAACCATGTGAAATCTAACCAGCCAAGGGAGTACTTGTAAGATATACACCTCTTCCTTCCAAATAATGAAAATTTAAAAAATGAACTTTATGTACAAATCTAAGTTCCCGGTCAAGATTCTTGCAATTTACCTGCCACCGCATTCTTATCTATTCGCATTTCCTCACTTCACACTCTTCATTGTGCTCCCAACATAAAGTTTATAAATAATAAACAATCTATGTGAGCTAGGATACACAGAATTCTTTATACTTCTTGGGGTGCAATATTTTGAGTATTTGCATTTTAGGATACATTTTCACTTTCGCAACCTTTATGCGAGAGAAAAAAAAAGTGTCGCACAATATCTTAGAAAACGTTAAAAATGATGAATGTGGACTAAAAAGTGCAAGTAATGGAAATTTTGAACTCCAAAGAGCATTACAGGGAATTATTTGGATCCAAAATACTAATATCCCAATAAAATAAGTTAATAAATATATACCTATTCTGTCCTCTCTTTGACTGCTGGCATCTGCCCAGTTATCTTTAATAGGCTGGCTAAACCTGAAAACTTGAAGTTTAGATAAATGACATGTAGAGATGTTAATGAAAAATTAATGAAAAATTAATCAAGATGTTACTGTCAAGTGCTATAGAGATAATCCCATGTGAATTAATGAAAAATATGAGTGATATAGAGATGTTACCGTCAAGTGCTCAAATTTACACTTCAATTACCTGTAGTAAAAGAGGAAGAACCGTGTAAATAAAATAGATAATTAAACAATAAGATCAAATCAAAATGCCAAGAATTTCTATCTGTAACTAAGATCAAACAAATAGATAGTCAAACAATAAGATCAAATCAATAGTTAAACAATTGAATTCAAAAATCGTTCATATCCCTTTTGAAACACATAGAACATAACATAGCGGGAGCTAGAGTACTTGACCATAACATAGATAGATTGATAAATAGCCATTCACCGGCAAAGCAGAGTTGTCACCCCATATGTGTTATGCATCACTCGCACCATAACATAAATACAAAGCTGTTACGACTTCATAAATAAATATACAAAAAATCGTGTCTCAAACAGTGCACTCTAAAACAACAACTAAACCAAGTCTAAAACATACGTAATCCCAAAACGGCATTAATATTTCAGATTTAGGATGACAACTAATAAAGCGAGTTGTTAGACTCTCAATAAGACGGATTCTTTCTATTGCTCTTCTCAAAATAGAGGCCTGTATAAATAAAAAACCACAATAGATGAAAATTAAGTCAACATCAAATAAGTCTTATTCTCCATCTCGGTGAGCCCTTCTTTACTTTAGCTCAAATTATTAAACTATTTAGTTCAAACTATGGAATTGACATCATCTTAAAAAAACCATGGTGCTAAGTCTATGTTGAACTCACCTGCACTAAGAATATTGAACGTTCCACATGAGAAGTGCGAAAGTAGCACATCAATAACTGGTTTTCTCGAAACTATCGGTCATCGACCAATTGACCTAAAAATAGGCAAAGAGAGGGAGGAAATATTATATTTGAAAAGCAAGTAATATAGTTTCTACCAAATCATGTTTTTAGAATGAATCTAGTTTTAGGTACACGCACCTAGTATTTTTCGTCTTCCACTGAAGTGCAAGGGTGCAATAGGATTACCTGTTAGAAAAGAATACATAATTGGAAAGAATGGGTCGTGGAACCAGCAATGGCGGATGGCAGAGTTCTTTGGGTTACCTGTTTGGAGGTGTGGAGAGCCTAAAGTACTTGAGCTTGTCAGAACCAGGGGCCAGATTGAAACATGGAACTTCTTAAAAGTTTAGTTCCCCTTCTTAATTCGTTGATAACAGTAAGGCAGAACATGGAAATTAAACACGGATCTTGTCGAGATGCAGCTGAAATCCTCCAGATCAGACCTTCGCTGAAATAAGCCAGCATCAGACTTACTTTGAAAACTCAAAAAAGGGACTTCTCATGTCAATTGTAACCATAAAAACAATAGTAAGTAAAAAAGGATTTCAATGAATAATATTTTTGATCTCCACATTATTTTGGTGAAGTTACAACCAATATGATATCGAAATATAAATGATAAATGAAACAAACAAAAACCATTTATTAACTTAGAAACCATAAGAGCTTTTCGGATTTCAGCGACGAAAGATTGATTGTCGGAGTAAATTAGTTGAAGCGGCGGGTTTGTTTCTTCCGGCAACGTTACTGTTGCGAGAGGCGGATTTGATTCTTCCGGCAATGTCATTGTTGCCCTCATCTCATACCCATGTGGTATAAATTCAAATAATAGTAACAAATAAGAATATAAACACTAAAAAAGGCCATACCTTAGTATTCAAAAAAGGCTTTGTCTACTGACTGTGACACGGTGCCATGCCTTGCAAGTGTCAAAACACATCAAAACATTGACAGAAAAAATGTCATGCGTAGTGCATATGACATGCTGCCACACAATGCATAAAATAATTAGGCATGAGTTTGAACAGCCACTTATTAACATTAGACCGAGCTTGATGAGTTTCAACATATTCACGATGGTTTTCTTTATCAGGTATGGTGTAACAGCATTCCAGAGTCGTACACAGTTAATACCGTTGGACGAAAGACGATGCCAGGAAACCCAATGTGCTTCATCATCATAATGAGTTTAGTGTAACTTGGAGCTATAAAATGGGTGACAATCAGCGGATTGTAACTTTGAAGTACAAATTATAACAAAATAAACCAAATTAAAACACGTTATATAAACAATAAACATCCAAAGTGCAAATATGACTCAAAAGTACTCAATTTGGAACCTAATAGACAAATAGTATACTAAAATCTCGAAATAGTCCTTATATGCAGCCTACCTGTGCCACAGCGAACAGCAGATATAATTTTAGTGTACATTTATCTATGCAGCCTACCTGTGCAGCCTACTATTTGTCTACTTGTGCAGCCTACTATTCCCTACAAATTCTAGTGAGGCTTTTAGTGTACATTTATTCAAAAAGGAGAAAAAAATCATTTAATAAGATCCTTATCACATAAAATCTACAAAACAACGCATCATGTAATGGACAAAACAGAGCAAAAAGAGGGACTTTTGGGAGATAAAAGAGAACTTGAGGTAGGCTTTGAAGGGGATATAGACTTGGAGAGAGATAAATAGTACACCTGTGAGAAAGCTACATATACAGCTAAGTTTAAATCAATCCGTCGAACATTATAAGATTTTGCAAGGACCCCCCATGAATTATTTTTATGCAAGAGAGCAGCAGGTCTTTGGCTTTACAAAAGAGAGCAGGTCTTTTCTTTTCAAAAAAAAAAAGAGCAGGTTTTTGGCTTTACAAATAAGAAACAGGTCCAATTTTGGGGCAACCCCGGTCGACTGGGTAGGACCGGGCGTTCGACCGCTGAATCTAATTTGCCTTAAGATTGAGGCAGTACGCTGTCACAGTTTAATTTGCCTTAAGATTGTCTTTCGTCTTTTCCCACCTCCTCTCATTGGCCCCCGTTGTCAGAGTGTAAAATTTGCCATTTCCAATACAGATTGCACTGAGAGCATGGAGGGTAAAGTTTGGGGCTTGAGCAACAAACTCGAACGTGTAATAAGTTGTCTTGTCCTTAGATGGTTACTTCCTGCCACCCGAATGGATAGAGCAAAGAGTATCCATCTTTGTTGTCCGTGATAGGCAAAAATCCCTTTTTATTTTCTGCAGCAAATGAAGTTGATGTCTGATTAGACAGAAAAATCCAAGGGGCTACGATCGCCCCAACTGAAAGCAGCCCAGGTTTATCTTGATGAGGGGAAGTTGAAGCTGATGATACTTGTTCCGCCCTTATAAGAAATGTGACATTTAGTTACTGAAGGTGACATTTAGGAATTAAAAAGTTTATATGCATAGCTTATTCATCACAGTTTATATCACACTCCACACTTGACATGTACAAAGTATGTAACATAATGTTCTTATAAATGTAACTATCATATTAATAACACTCATGGGAATAATAGATTAATGGGCGGAACCAATACAGATTGTAGACTTCTTGAAGAGTAAAATCTTCAAAATAGAACTCGAAACGTAACATAATCATCTTGCTCTAAAGCTCGACTCCAAATATCCCTACGCCTGAAAGTAAGTTTAGTGAGATATATTGGAATCAATTTAGTAAAAAGAGCACTGTGAGTAAGATGATAAATAAGAATCATTTTAGAAGAAAACTTGGACTATACTAAATGACCATTGTCAGTCATTCAAGATCATGGAGTAGTTAGCAGGAGTAAACGACCTTGTCCTTTCCACTCCCAGGGATCTTATTGACACTGTTTGGGAGATGGTTCTTTCTAGAAATCTCTATTTGATGATCATTGAACCAGGGAGATAACTTATTGCAAATACTTGCTGCCTTGTTAATCGTGTCACTGGAGTAAAAACTAATGTGGGCAAAAAAAATTGTGATTGGTGGCAGCACGGAGGAACTTATTCGTCCTAGTCTCTATGGCGCTTGTCAACACATAGAGCTGGTTTCTCCTACACCATCCGATGTCGAGGTTTCTACTTTTGATGTGGTGGGACCCGTTTGCTAGTCTGCAGATTTCCTAGGGATAGATAGGGAACTTCCTACCCCAGCTTCGGGTGACGGCCTGGTACTTCATGATGCAGGTGCTTACTGCATGAGCATGGCTTCAACTTACAATCTCAAGATGCGTCCACCTGAATATTGGATTGAAGAAGATGGATCAGCAGCCCAAATCCAGCACGGGGAGACAATATGAGTTATATCGCCATGCTACAAACCTGTACTCTGCTATACCTGCTACAATATGAGTTATATCGATGTGCTACAATATGAGTTATATCGCTTTGAAAAGAGAAATACACAATGGGTTTTATGTTTCAGATAGGAGAACACACAATTATAAATGAAGGCATTCTATTCTAATATAGTATACTATAAAACACACGTGGGGAGAACTGGTGACAGCGAACTCACAACATTGACCAAGAAAACATCCACCGTTCAACATCTTCCAGTCACAGCAGCAACAGGCCTAATTAAGAATAAAGAAACACAACATTTTTAATGACAGATTCGAGATAAACGTAGCAGCATATGAGAGGCTGGGGCACATGGAGTAAATTGAGTGTTTAGGAACTTCAACGGTGTTTAGGGACTGATTTTATAGATTGATTGAGTATAGGAACTGATGGATCAATCTATATTCAATCTATATTCGAGTTCGAAGAAATTGGGGAACCAACCTATGAAATCCATTCTAATGAATATCAGGCTTACCCAACATTTGACGAATATGAAATTGATGATGATTGTGCTGTGAAAATAGATTTGAAATGTGCACTATAGATACAAATCGTGTTGTACGTGATATGATTTGTCCCGGATACCAAAATTTTAAATAGATTATGTTAGTAAGGTATCAAATAGATTATGTTAGTAAGGTGTCAAAGAATAAGCACAAGCATGTTAAAATAGCCATAAAAAACAGAGAATGGATATTAGACCAAACAATAGTACCTAAGGATGTTTCTTGATGCGAATGAAAAGTTTCTAGGTGTGACCCTAGACAAATACAATAGTCGTCGCCACTCTCAATCCTTAGTCCCGATATATCCATTCTTTCGATTTGGCAGAGGAAGAAAAGAACATTGTATAATAAGATGGCAAGTGAAAAAAAATCATTATAGTAGAGATGCATACATACAAACACATTCAAAGAACAATACATTCAAATGGTTTATTGAACACCTAGTATGCACCCATGTCAAACCTAGACAATGGTTAATCAGTTTACCAAAACTTATGTAAACATATATATTTAATGTTCCCTAGAAGCTACATTGAGGAAAGACAAACATATGCACCAAACAAAGCTTAATGCTTTTTCCATAGTCTAGGAAGTGAAATTCTTTAAAGAGCACCAAGTCATCATCTTGCACATACCATTAGAGCCTATCAACTATCTGCACATTAAAGCCAATGCTATGAGTTTCAGCAATAGATAAACAGTATAAACCATTTGAATGATGATAAGCATAATATTGTTCAAACACGGTGGCATTTAATCACAGTATAAACCATATAAGAAATATAAACCACGGTATTGTTCATACTATCTCTAAAATTTATAAACCACATTAAGATTTTACATACCCAAAGGACGCATGGACTAAAAAAGAGTAAAGCTGAACTAAAAACAGGGTGTATGCGTTTTGTGTCAATTCAATCAAACATCATAACTAAATAAACATGCTTAAAAAAACATTACATTGCAAACATTATAAATACCCCCTAAAATCAGAAACTAAACCTAATCCCTAAAATCAGAAGCTAAACCGAAAATTAGAAACTAAGCCTAAAATCGAAACCAATCGAAACCAATCAAAACCTAAAATCGAAACTATTAAATCCCCAAAACCCTAGTTGGACAAAATTCGAAACCATTAAATCCCCAAAACCCTAAGTCGTAAAAATAAAAAAGTCAATCGGAAGAAAATAAACTTTCTCGATAAAATTAACCAACAACAAAAGAAAGACTTAAGGTAAAAACCTACCCCTATGAATAAAAAAACAACACAAAATTAAGAATGGAAAATGAAAAAAAAAAATATAGGGCTGGAAGCTACTCCAAATGCACTCAGACATTTTAATGTTGAACCATGCCCTTGTTAGACATTCAGTAAGGGTGTAGGACAAAATGTAATGCTAAATATTGTGTAGAAATGGTTCATTTGAACCGTACCCTGTATGAAATACACAAAACCTCTTAAATAAAACCTTAGATGATCCCAACACGAATCAAACATATGCTGGTCCAAATATATGTTGAATCAACCATGAAACCAAATAACTGAGCACTTTCTAGATAAAGTTAATCAACGACAACAGAAATTAACAATCAACCAACTGAGCACCCGGGGTTCAATCAACAACATCAAAATGAACCAAATATATGCTAAACCAAACATGAACTTTCTCGATAAAATATCTAGATAAAATTTAATCAACAATAACAAAATTTAAGAATCAATTAACTGAGCACCTAGAATTCAATCAACAAAAAAATGAATGAAAAAATGGAAATCCTACCCGAAAGACGGAGCTGGAGAACTGGAAAATGGAGATTGAGATCGCACGAAATAGGGAGAGAGAGAAAGACGGGTCAAAAGGGAGGAGTGGTGTACTTTCGAGCAAGAGAAAAGGAATTTACTAATTTAGCCCTTGTTTTGAATTGAAGTAAGAGGGGGAAACAAATAAGGAGTGAGGCAAAAGAAGGGGAAATCAAAAATAAAGGGGCAAAAGAGTAAAATAGATTGAAGCAATCTCAACCCTTCATTTTTTGCCTTGTTGGCTAAATCAGGACCCCTACTTAGCATATGAACTTATTGAATAGTAGCAACTATTCTACTCCTTATTATATAGATGTATGTAAAACTGTTTTTATATATAACTTATATATATATATATATATATATATATATGCATGTAAAACTGTTTATATATATATATATATATATCTATATATATATATATATATATATATATATATGTGTGTGTGTGTGTGTATAAAAACAGTTTTACATAAGACTATATATATAATATTATATATAAATATATATTTATTATATTATATATATACACATTCGGGTCGGGTCCTTATCGGATCAGAGTCATGTATATCCAGATCCAGTCCATTAACTAATCGGATAATCGGGTCTATAAAATTTGCTCAGATCCGTTAATTCAGGTCAGGTTCGGACCGGGTCTGGGTCCAGACCCTATCCATTGACAACCCTATCTCAGGCAAGGCCCCTTCAATAAGGTGTGCACCTTATGCGCCTAGGCTCCAGGTTCAAAGTGCGCCTAAGTCGCCTTGTTAAATTTTTTCTTGAAAAAGCCTCAAATACAAGAATTGATCAATTAATATGTTGGCAATACGTATTTTCCAATGAAATATGGAGAATTGAACCATTTTCCACCCCAAAACTAATCAAAGTTGAGCATAAGTTGTGGTGAAACGTTATCTTTCTCACTAGTCACTACTTGGGGCAAAAAAACCCAAAAATACTCCAATATTATTGCATCTTCGATTGATTATAATTTTTCTTTTCACACATTGGAGTATATTTGTTTTAAATATTAATATCTTTGTTTTTGTTGATTATTTGATAATTAAAATTTTAAATAAATTTTGATATTTGATTATATGTTTTTTCCATATGGTAGATTAGATAGATTTTCTTATTTGTGTCTTCATAACCTTTTATAATAGTAATTTATGGTATATTTCAAATTTTAGATCGTAAAATAATCTTATTATTAGACAGATACAATTTTTGCATGTCTTGTATAATTTGCGTCTCATTTCGATCAGCCTCGCCTTGCGCCTAGGGAGACATTGGCTCCTTGGTGCGCCTTGCGCCTTAAATAACTATGATATTGGTGTCGTTTGATAGGTCTTGACGAGTAGATTCCAAATGTATAAATTTTGTGAATTTCGAATTTGTAGATTTGAAATTATGGACTTTTAAAGATTTAATGGTTTTATTTATGCGAAGAACAAGGTAGGTAGTTGTTCAACATATTTTGGGAGTATGTTAGCCATTTTAATGCGCTCATTTGACAAAATAGGACCCTTGACACCTTTCACCCAGTCAAATGATCTCTTGCATTATTAACGAAGTCAATGGGACTTGGTACCCATTATCCCATAATTAAAAAACTTTATTATTAACCTTTCAATGAACATTATGTCAAAATACATCTTCTAGCTATTTTTAAAAAAATCATAAAATTCTGTTAGTGCAGACCCTTATAAACAAGGTATTTTCAGCAGTTTTTTTTTTGGGATTTAAAAAAAATAGCTAGAAATTGTATTTTGGCCTAATTTTTTAAACATGTGTTGATTGGAAAGGTTAACTCCTTGGGTAAAATAATTTTTTTTGAAAAAAAAAAGATTTTTTAGGGCCTAGAACTAGGTTTGATGTATGGATGATGTGTAAAACACCGTGATTTTTGAGTCGTAAAAATCTTTGTTAAATTAAAAATTTCAAAAAAATAATTTTTGGAATGCATTTAGTTTTGGTATTTAAAAATGTTGGGTTATATATATATATAAAAATAAGGTTTTAAGTGGAATTTAAATCGAGATTAAAGGAGGACAAGAAATCCTACTGTCTGATCCCCAAAACGTGATGCATTCGACCTTAATGATGTTCGATTGAGTTGAATTTTCTTACACGACTTTGTCTCGCCATTCAAGGAAATCCGACGGACCGAACTCTAAAACGTGATGCAGGCGACCTCAAGGACGTCCGATCGAGCTGATTTTTGAACAGCGGCTTCGGCTTGCCTTCAGTTACAACATATCAAAATTTCAGCGAATTTCGACAGTCTGATCGTCCAGAATGTATTTTTGTGTGTTTGTGTTTGATTACGACTCTTTCTTTAAATCCTTTATATAATGGGCGGGTTTAGACCTTTTAAAACTCTTTTAACCCTTCTCAAAAGTCAGTAGACTCCCAAATTATTCTCTTCTCATCTACAAAACCTAAACCCCATTAAACACAACTTTCAACCCAAGTTTTGAAGATCTAAACCAAGTTTTCTTAAGAACATTCAAGAACGTGTCTTTGCTATTTTCGCGAGAGGAACGCAACCGTGCAATCAAATTTTCTGTACTTCTTTACAGACATGATTACTTCTATTGTTTCCCTTAAGTGTTGTGCGTTTTAGATATTGCCTAAACTTTAATAAATGATGTTTTCTTAAAATAATTTAGGAAGATTAATTAGGGAAAGTGAAAGTAATTACGGGGTTGTTTTTATTAAAAATTATAATATGATTTAAGACTCAAAACAATCGCATGCTTAGATTAGATTAGAGGGTGGGATTACGCTAGAGTTGTGGGACGTTTCGCATTTTAATATTAAAGGTATGAATTTGTAATAATGTTTCGACTCTTATAATGACGATATTGATATGTGGATTGTAGAATGGATTTTTTATTATGAAATATCGTGAATGTGCATGTTAATGTGGAATCTTGTGTTAACTGGTAGAGAATTATCACTTGTATGGAAATCTTGGAAATTTGGTAAATTTGGTCACTTTTAATAGACTTGTCGAATTATATAAATTAAGCGGATGTAATTTGGATGATATTGTAAGCGGAAAGTTAACTGGAAGAATCGTAGTGATAATTGAAAATATACTTATGAGAGTGTTGCTTGTATTAATATTTCGACACCGCAGGGACGCTGGGATTTTCGGGTAGTTATGCTTTTACCCTTATTTTTAGGTTGCTTTGTAGGTATGGGACTCGTAGGTAGGCCTCGTTGTTAACACTTTCTAGGTATGGGACTAGTGAGTGTAGGATCGTACAGTTCGGTAATTCTTGGGTGGGGCTAGGTAATATGCCATCACGTATTTTCCATTGGCCTAGGTGGTGATTTGTGGTAGGTATTCTTCCTAAGTGATATACTAGGAAATACTTGTGGTTTTGGTGATCTCTAGGTATGGGACTAGAGATGATTTAGGCTGGATTACTCGAATAAAGGGTGGGGCTAATAGAGAAAAATGATAAATTGACAATAAAATTGATAATTAATGCCTAAGACAAAGAACGGGTAATAAAATGAATTTGCATCGCCAGTAAGTGTAGGGTTAACAAAATTGGGCTGGCTGGCTGGCTATAGCGACGTGGGTGTGTGTTGGCGTCACTAATAAGTGCAGGGCTAATGAAAATTGGACTGATTGGCTATTGTGACATGTCTTGCGTGGAACCTCGCCAATAAGTGCAGGGCTAACGAAATTGGGCCGACTGACTATAGCGAGGGGAATGTGTGTGGTGTAAAACTTTAGGCGGGTCCGAATATATGCAGGATCAATAGAAAGACCGTCTGGCTAAAGAGGTGTCGCCACAATAATAATTTGGTTAATCGAATGAAATTGAATTGATAGCTTTAATAAAATCTAATGAGTGAAATATCATAATTGGATTTGAACATTGGGGTGACTTGGTTATGTGGGTAGATAGTGGTAGCTCAGTTTTACTCGCATGTTAATATATATCTCGTTTAATTTAAAATACTCTATTGTGACAATTATCATGTATATATAGGATTATTTCATTTGGGTTTTAATAATTTGAAGTTGGATTTATTTTGGAGATAGCATGGTGATGGATTTTAATTTGCATCAATATTTATATTTATTGGATAAATTTGAATTATATATTGTGGAATTAAAGTTTTTAAATGTCTCATATTTCTGTCACATGCCGAGAGTGATATTTTGTTTAGTGATATCCGGTGTAGTTTGGCGGCGTCCGACGCTAGAGTGCGCGAAGTGTTATATGATGTAGGACGCAAAATGTATAGGAGGGGAGCCTTACTCAGTAAAACCATCCATCTCTCTATCTCGAAAACCCTCCCCCCCTTCTCTCTTCTTATTCAGTCACATCATAATTTCTCTGCAATTCACAGAATTTCTCTTGGAACTACAGAAAAAATTATGTAAAGAAGATTCTTTGCAAATTTACATGGAGTTTGATATATATATATATATATTGTGCGTGAGATGCACGAGTACACATCTGGAAAAAATGAAAATTTCTTAAAAGTTTATTATCCGTGATGGATTTAATTAAATTAATCCTGGAGTTGTGGGTGACATATTCCTTGTTTACGAGTGACTTTCTATTGTTTGTCAAAATTGGCCTAGAATGACACCAGCCAAACTGATGCGGATCTGATCAGTGTGACCTTCGGTATTCGTTTGGTTATAGATTTTTTGTTTCTGGCTTTTCAGGATAAAGAATGGTAGATTCAGTGTCTCACAATTCATGTCAAAAGTTTAAAAGCAAGATGTCAATCCATTTCCTAATGCTAAAAATTTACATCTGTTTTTTTCAAAGGTTTTCTTGATCAATTTTATTATAGATCCCATCCTTGGTCCTATAATGTAAAGGTTATGAGGAAATACTTATTAATAATGCTGCAATAAAATAATTCTTTGATCTACAAGTGTACTGTTAGTTCCCATGAGATTTGAGTGAAAAATTTGTTTATTTTGCAGCCATGTGCAGCTTGCAGCAACAGCCTTACCTATAACAGGAACCCAAGCTGCACCTAGGAAAGTTAGCAAGGATGAACTACAGAATGTAGCTGGAATGGCAGCAACTGCAACTGCCAGTGGTGGTAAATTTGACAAGAAGTTACCCGGTGAAAAGCCCCCTAAACATGAAAAGAAATTTCGCAAGGTTTACACACTTTTTATTAGCTATGCCCGTGCTTACTATACAGTATTTAATAATTAGGGTCTGGTCTCTAGCGTGTAAAGAGAAAAGAAGGATGCAGTCGATTGATTGTGTTATTTTGACTTTGACCCCTAGTTATTTGTGTTACCTAGTTTGCCGTCCGAAGTTTTCACTCCTGCACCCCAAAATGACTTTTTTGCAACACTTTATAAGATCTTTTGGTACAGTTTATAATGTCAAGAAAATATAATTGGGGTCAATGGCTAAGAAGTGTGAACTTCTGGGCCAGACTCAGTAAACACAAATAAATGGGGCCAAAGTTGAACTAACCCAGTTTTTATTACTCTGATCCCTCGATCTTGTTACATGACGAGATGTGTCTATAATAGTCATATTACCTAATATGAGAAGAATGTGAGGGATCACATTCTAAAGTCGAAGCATGATTTTTTTTGGCTCTTCTTGGGGATGAAATTCTAACTTCATGTACTGTTTGCATTCAGTTCCTGCCAGTGGTGGAAGGATCAGGTATGGGCTCCTTAGAGAGGCAGCAAACTGAGAAAGTTCTAAACAAGTTGATCTCTAAGAATTCCCATGAGATACTCAATGTTGACAAGGTAACACACATTTTTGTGGTAATTGGTGCCTTTGAATCTAACACCCTGTTTGGAATGATCTTTTTAGCGGATTATGATTTTTCTAGAGTAATTTTACGTAAAATGATTATTGTAATTCATAATCCACTGATAAAAATCAATGCCAAACGGCACCCTCAACAATTGTTGTACGCCTATTGAAACCTTTGCTTAAAATCTAAATTTATGGTTTGTAAATAGGCTGTTAACATGTACAATGTAAAGAGCGATAAGAAACGAAGAAATCAATCGGGAAAATCTTCAGGGAAGTCATCATCTTTGTTGACGACCTCAAGCAAGTTGAAGCCAAAGAAGAGCCCTTACAAGAAAATGTCAAAGAAGGGACCTTTGAACAAAGGGAAGTCAAAATGAAGTTTATTTTCGTAACTGTATTGCATTATGGAATTTTTGTTAGGCCTTTTTTTTCCAAGGAAGGAGATGCTGTGTTTTGACTATATGATGCTGTGTTTATCTTATAATTAATTTGGGGAGAACTTCATTATTTGCTTTGTTGAATCCTCCATGGTCTCTCTCTCTCTCATATGCGCGCGCGCACACAAGTTCTTTTGTAGTCCAACGATCTGGTAGCGCACAATTGACACTGAGTGCCTGATTTTCGTTTTTCAAGTTCCTTTTTGAACAGTTCACTAAGCGTTCTCTCTCTCTTCTCACACACGCCTACCGGAGTAAAGCGAATCTCTCTCTCTCTCTCGCGCACGCGCGCGCGCGCGCACACACACACACACACACAAAGACACGGGAAGTAGATGAGGTTATTTTATTTATTGTTTGTTTAATTGTCATTTTGGGCAGTAAGTTCATTATCTGCTGTTCAACACTGGCTTTACTCATTCTCTGTTTAACAAGTAACAAGTGTTACTCTGACGATAGTAGTAGGTTGCACTCAAGTCAAAACAAGAAAGGTATCTCTCTAGACGGTAGAATGTTGACTTCAGCAAAAACGCATTGCCAGGGATAAGTAAAGAAAAACGAGTATCAAAATGTGAAAGTTTGTGCGAGAGATAGTTACCAATTACAGAGTGACAGATAATAGTGTTCTCTGTCTCTCACATGCGCCTTTGTCTCTAACATGAGCGCACACGAGTTAAGATTGAGACTTCTGATCACTTGTGAGTTTACCCACAGACTGAACTTATGCCATCGCCTCTTGATCGAACCCCCACTACCAGTTTCTCATCTACTAATGTCGACCTAACAATGAAGGTAGCCCTTGACCTCAACAAGCTTAGGTCCAGCAAGGCATCATTATCATTTCTTTCTCTGCAATTAGCTAGAATTTAGCAAGGTTCTAAAAGGCGCGAGGCGTGGTTGAGGGGTAGAGGTCAAGCCTTAGGAGCCTAGGCGTAAAAAGGCGTTTTTCTTTTTTTTTATTATTTTAATTATTCCAAGGCTAGTAATATAATAAAATAATACAGTCCTTGAATTTTGAAAATATATCCATATGTTTGGTAGCCATCTTTCTCATATTTATGCTCCATAACTAATATTTGTCAACTAATCCTTTGTTTTTTTTAAAAGAAGTGTGACTTAAGCCCCTTACCAATAATAAGGCGTAATAAGGCGTAGGCGATGCGTTTCTCTCAAGCCAGCCTAGGTGGGCCTTTTAGAACAGAGGAATTTAGATCCTCAAGCCCCCAGAGATTAAAAAACAATGGCATCCAAGCTCATAAGCACGAGGTCTTGTGCTGCTGACAAAATTATCAGGACCGACTCCTCAGAACTCCCTGGACCCAGGCGGACAAGGGGTTTTGCCTAGGAAAATCATGTGCACCACTAACTCTTGGAATCCTATTGATTCTGGCCAACAAAATTTCATTTCTCCTTCACGCTTGCTTGTTTGTACTCCTTGTACTTAAATTATGGACGCATTTCTCTTGCCAAAATCACTCTTCATGAGATCTGTATCCACCTTATCTAGGTAATCCTCTTTTTCCTATTAACTTACAGCTAGTAATGACATCCACTTCCCATGTCAAACCTGCCCTTGTGAGACCGGAGTCTACATTATGTTTCGCTACTTTGTTAGTATTGCACATCTTCTACAACACGCCAATAGGCGTGTTTTTAGTTTCACCTTGAAATAATTGCTGTTGCACTAATGTGTTGGTTCCATCAACAAAATTAGGATATAATTATAAAGGAGTTAGCCGATTTTTTGTTAGCAGAAAAGGCAGGCTATTGATAAGATAAATTGATTACAATTGAATATAGTAATTGGATGGAAGATGACAACAATTGTAACAGTTTTAATGTGAGTTAATTAAAATTATAATAAAACAATTTACCAATTAAGATGGTGGGCGCTGGCCTTCAATGGATAAGGCTAATGTGCGTGTATGCCATACTGTCCCTATTCTTTAAAAAAATTTTTTAACACCAGATTGTCATGGTACTTTATAAGAAGTTTTGAAAGTGTTTGAAGAAGTTTTAGTAAAGATTTAGAATTTTGGTCATATCCTTTCACTCTCACCTTATTCTTATGTAAAAATGTTATGAAAAATAAACCCCACTCCGCCAATAGGCAGTTTACTATATATCAACAAAGTCAATCTCTATCTTTATCCGCGAGTCAAGTGAGAGACCATGTCCCACAAGCCATGTATTTGTGTGCACCAATGCCAATAATATTCTGGACGGTAGAAGAAACACCAGGAAATAGAAGTAGCCTGGGTTCTCACCTTTGGTAATAGTACTTAATTGGGCTCAACATAAAGCCGAAGGAAACAAAAAATTGTACGAAAACCTCGTTGGAAAATAAGACGATTTGTTCCCCGTTACTCTCAACTTTCAAAGGCAAAGGGCTGAGGGATGTTGATGCCGTGCGAAGCCAAGAATCAAGAAAGTTAGTGGGGGCCACGTGCGGATGGACATAGGGCCGAAGGGGGGCGGCGGCCCCGGTTGAATTTTTCAATATATATATATATATATATATATATGGTTTTTTGGTAAAATTTCAAACTTCAAGGTATACCTTTATTTATTTACAAAACTGATGGTGTAAGATTGTAATTACTTAAAATATTAAACCTAAAAACAAAACGCAGCAGCGACTCATTTATCTCATCTCTTTTCTTCCCTAAACCTATTTCCCCTCCCCTCCCCCGCCTCCCTCCCTATTCCAATAGTGGCTCCACTGTCCAGCCTCTCTCCCTCCCTCCCTGCGTCTGTCCAACTTCCCTCCCGCCCGGCTCCACTGTCTAGCCTCCCTCCCTCCCTCCCAGCGGCTCCACTATCCGGTCTCCCTAGCTCCCAGCGCCTCCCTCCCTCCCTCCCAGTGTCGATTAGGTCCTATGGAGATTCTCACGCCACCTAGCACCAGCAGCACCACACTCAGTTCAAGTTGTTCAACAACTATCTCTTTTCAATATTCATTTCAAGTATTTTTTTTTTATGTATTTATATATTTTTTGTATGTGGTAGAAATTTTATGTATGTGTAGTTTAATTTTTTGTATGTGGAGAAATTTCAAGTTGTAGCCTAATTTTATGTATTTGTAGTTTAATTTTTTATGTATCCTAATTTTATGTATGTGTAGTTTAATTTTTTATGTAGCCTAATTTTTTGTAATAGCAATTTTTTATGTAGTCTGAAATATGTGGTATTTTTTAAATAGGAAGTCATGGAGAAATTTTTTAAACGGAAAAGAGGAGATAACACATAAACCGTATCCGAAGCTGATGTTCAATCATCTCCCAATAATCTTCTTCATCAAGAAGTTCAATCCCAAATTGTGGCACAAATCGCACAATCCTAACACTTACCTAATATCGGGGTCAATTTGGATGAACTACTATTGGATCCCGGTTTGAGGAAATCTATATCGAAATATGGTGATTCTAAACAAATGGAGTTAGTTCGTCGAACATATCTTACTAGGGGCCCTTGCCAACCTAAAAATCACAATTTTCCATGGATACAAGTTGGAACAAACAAACGTAGATTTATAGTGTTATGATTTGAGGAGTTTGCGATATGGTTAGAGTATAGTGTGACGAGGGAGGTTGCGTTTGGTTTGTTTTGCTATTTGTTCCGACCAAATACAGGGGGCAAGGGGGTGGTGGTGTATTTATTAGTGGAGACTTTTCAAATTGGAAAAAGAAACAAGCGTTTACGTTATGTGAACAAAAAAGGCTATGCGGTTGAACATTTTCTTGGCATTGTACATGTACTTGGCACTACATCTTTAACACTTAAAGCAAGCCTTGAGTCACTTCTCTTGAAACATGGGTTGAGTATGTCAAGTAATCGTAGGCAAGGTTATGATGGGGAGAGCAACATGAAAGGGGAGTTCAATGGACTGAAGAGTTTGATTCTAAGGGAAAACAATTCACCTTATTACGTTCATTGTTTTGCTCATCGGCTATAATTGGCATTGGTAGCGGTCGCAAACAATCATAACGCAATTGGTTCTTTCTTTCTCAAAGTTTCAATTTTATCGAAAGTTGTTGGAGCATCTTGCAAGCGTAGAGATATATTTCGGATGAAACAATATGATGATATACTTGAAGGAATATACACTGGTGACCGGGAGACGGGTCGTGGTTTAAACCAAGAAGAAGCATTCGCACGGGCAGGGGACACACGGTGGGGTTCATATTCCGATACAATTTTGAGTTTAGATAATTTGTTCTCTACTGTGATTGGTGTACTTGAGGTGGTTCAAGTTGATGGTGATGTAGGTACTCAAAGAATAGAAGTATATGATATGATTAGTTATTTGCAGTGCTTTGATTTTGTGTTCAAATTGCAGCTAATGAAAGAAATTTTGGGGATTACCAATGACTTGTCACAATCACTACAACAGGGGGATCAAGATATTATGAATGCAATGGATCTTGTTAGAATAACTAAGACGCGTTTACAAAAAATGAGGGAGCATGGATAGGATAAATTGTTGAAAGTAGTCTCTTCATTTTGTAGTACACACGACATTGTAATCATAAATATGGAAGATTGTTTTGTGATCGGTGGAAGATCACATCGAAACGTCGAATAGAGGACAAATCTTCTTCACTATCGTGTTGAATTGTTCTATTCGATGATAGATATGCAACTTCAGGAGTTGAACCATCGATTTAATGAGGTGACTACAGAGTTACTTTTATGTATGGCATGTTTTGATCGAAGTATGAACTTCTCCAAATTTGATGTGGCAAGATTAGTTCGATTTGCGAAGTTTTATCCGAATGATTTTGATTCGATTGAACTCACAGTCATTGGGGAACAACTTGAAAATTATATATATAGTGTGCGTGATAATGAAGAATTCAAAGATTTGAAAGGGATTGGTGCTCTTGCTTAAAAAATGGTTGAAGCGCAGAGGGATCAGTTATTTCCATTAGTGTACCTGCTTATAAAACTTGCCTTGACATTGCCGGTTGCAACTACAAGCGTGGAAAGAGCATTCTTCGCAATGAAAATTGTTAAGAGTACATTACGTAACCGAATGTGATATGATTTTACAAATGATTACTTGGTGACGTACATTGAACAGGATATTTTCAAAAATGTTGATACGAAAGATATCATTCAATATTTTTAGAATATGAAGCCACATAGGGGAATATTGTAAACAATCTCTTTGTATTTGCAATTTCTGGTTATGTATGAATGAATTGATATAAAATTTTGGCATATCCAGTATTTATATTTTATCGGTTGTTGGATTTTATGAGTTGATTATTTATTAGTGTCGTTAAGTTTTTTTTTGAATCGATTTGGTCCCGATTGGACTAAAATCCTGGATCCGCCACTGGTGGGGGCATAAGAGTGTTAAAGAGAATTTGGGGAGATTTTTAATAAATAACTATAAGTAGCCCTTGGTTAATAGTTTTTACATAACTAAATCCATGTTAAGATTAGATAAGAATATACATATTAACCCTCATTGAAGGAATTCCAAATTTATAGGCCATCAACTCTCTATGCCGTTTTATGCTAACTAATGCTCCTTAGTTGAAAAGATCAAGTTAACCCTTTATTATGTAATTATCATTTTCTATTTATCTTGTCATTTGTATATCCCAGATCATCTGAAAAAGTATCCCCGATCAAATAAATTATGACAATGTCTTTATTGCAATTAAAATTCTTGAACACCCTTTCAGCTCCCTAATGTTTCTTATCATCCACGTATATAATCTGTTAATTTTTTTTTGTATCTAACTATTTCAGTCTTCTGACTAACAGCCATTATCGGTATCGATATAGAACAACTACAAGTTAATTTAATGTTATGATGAATGAATTTCTACATGGATTCCATGTCAAATAGATACCACAAAACATAATTTGATGTCTTGCATGCTAGTTTTGTCATTAAATTTAATTTTACGGGCAATCATTCACCTGCTATAAACTACCGTTTGGTCTCTTGAGCAGTGAATATATGAGATCATGGTTTCTCTAGTTTGAAAGTTTGCAATTTTCATATTCCACTGAATAAAGGTTATATATATGAATTTCATGATTGTTTATAGGCTTGATTGTAGTGATCGGGGGAACAAATATAGGGAAGGGCCGATTTGTTTAATTGTAGATGTTATGGATATGTATATATTTTTTTCTTATATCTAGGGGTGATATTTAATTGCCCTAACTTTTAATAGGGTGAGTTGGAATATTTTATAAAATATTTTAGTCTATTGCTAAAAAATTATGTAAAGTTACCAAATTATTCAAATGTGTAAATCCAATGTAACTCTCAAATTATATCCAAACCATTGTTTGAAAATGTTGTAAGTACATTATGTTGTGGATGTCCATATACATGTACATTCCATGTATTAGAATGTGTCTATTAGGTTGTTTCCCTATTACTATAAATAAGGGTGAACCCCTTGATTATTGAGATGTAATGAAATGAAAAGTTTTTTCCTTCCTCTAATTTCTATTTGTGATTTACTTTTCACAACACGTTATCAGCACGAGAGCTTCCTATCTTTGTTACGACTCCGATAAGAATTTCGACTAACATTTTTTTCTTAGTTACAAATCTGGTATGTTTAGTAAATAATATTATATAGATCTTATTTGTTTTGCTTGAGAAATCGAGATGGTCTTAAAACTCATTTCTGTCCATAGAAACACAAATCTCATTGATTTGTTTGGTGGAACTTCGATATTGGTTTTACTTGCAATGATATTATAAGGCCTCAATGTATGAATTTTGCTTTCGCTTAATGGTCCTATTTATGACATCATATATTTTCATTTTGCACATGTTTTGTCTCTTCAACCGATCTCAACTGATATAAAAGTATTCATGTTAAGTATTTATCAATCAATTTTGTGACCTAGAATTTGTTTAAATATAAGGTTATGTGGGTAAATAAACACATAAATTCTTGAATCTCAGTTTGTAGCCATCATTCTTAATGGTATTTAATTTTAGCTATTTACACATTCCAATCATTTACTATAAATTGGAGTCTTGAAAATGTGTAGAGAGTGTGAAACATTAAAGCCCTCATTTATTAAAAAGAGATTAAAGTATCATCGGTCGAAATTGATATATATTTTTACACCTGTTTGCAAGATTCTCTAACATTTTTGCCCCTTATCAAACATGAAGCTCTGATAGAAAAGGTAGAGAATTTAGTCATTGGACATTAATAATACTGAACTCGAAGTTAATTATTTGTATAGAATCGAAAATTCTTACAACCAAATATTGAAACTAAAAGTTCTTAAATAAATCTTACATGATTTACTTTTCTTTGTTATTGATAAATATCAACTTGTAAGTTTTATATTTCAAATAGCTCTCACTAGACGCTTTGTAAAATATTTTAATTTAGGATCTGAAGTACTAGGTTTTAAACTTTATAGTTTATATGAGCTCGAAGATTCATGTACTTATGATATAACAAAGAACTTAGAGTTCAGCAAGATTGGATAAATTTATAGACATGATGCAATCCAAAGAGCCCTAGGTTCTAAATTGATATCCTAAAAGCCCGAAGTTTCAAAATACTATAATACGAACTTGAAGTTGGAATCATTAAATTAATGAACGTAACGTTTAAATTGATGAACGTAACGTTTATATTGGTCATAATTATTTCAATAGCCCTAGTTATATATTGGCAAGGTTCTAAAAAACGTGGGGCGTGATCAAGGCGTGGAGGCCAAGCCTTAAGCCTTAGAAGCCTAGGCGGGCCTTGGCGTAAAAAGGCGTTTAGGTCTTTTTAATATATTTTAATATTTTTAACGATAACAAGGCTATTAAAATACTAAAATTGTACATATCATAAAAATATGTCTGAATATTTGCAAATAAAAATACTATTTGATTATTTTGGATGAGACAATGGTTCGGTTTGTAAAGAAATCTTTAAAAGGGGATATCGTTTCACTAAAGCATTATTGTTTTTAGAGAAAAAATACGCCTTAAGGGTTTTACCAAGCATAAGGCGTCAAAATCTTAAGGCGGGGCGTTTCTCCCAAGCCTCAAGCCTAGGCGTGCCTAGGCGAAGCCTAGGCGAGTTTTTTAGAACACTGTATATTGGAAACCTAAGGTTTCTTATATCTAAGCCTGAAGTCTCTTACAAATGATCAAGAGCATGAGAATTTGATTAATTAGTCAAGAACTCGAAGTTCTAACTTTAATCGAATATTTTTTTATTATTTAGTTTTAAATCTTGATTTTATATCTATTTAGTTAAGATTTTTGTGCTTGACGCGTAATGATTACATTATGATCTGCAATAGATGGTTCATGATGATCCAAATCCATCAAAATGCACGATTTTTAAACACATCTCTCTCTCTTTGGATGACTTTTTATAAACCTAACAATCTTTATCTTAAAATATGAAATTCTTGAGAGATTATTAAGTAATATAAGATACGTTATTTAACAAAAAGAACTTTTTGTTATCCAACCCATGTTTTGAATATGTGGTAATTATTTGATATGAGATTTTTTTAAATATTTCCTTTTGTTTAGGTTTGGTCACCTTGATCGTAGAATAAATTTATTGTATTGTTACGAATCTATATATTTGGACTCACTTTACACTCTTCACACTATATCTTGACTCTTAGAATTGACAATTGTGAATTGTCATTATAGAATGACATTTGTATGGGCAACAATGAATAATCCATATTGTTTTGAAAAATCAAAAGTTTTTTTTGACTTGGTGAGTAATATACATAAAATTTCAATCATAGTTGAAGCTGCTAAAATTATTGAAGCCTCTAAAAGACCTTGTGTTGCGTCGTCATTTGGTACCCACCCATTCATATTCGACGATTTATATGAAAGTAATTTAAAAAAAAATCTGCTTAGTTTTATTGGCATCTGAATACAAAGGTAAGATGTTGAAATAAATAATGAAAAGTACTTTTATATTACTTTTCTGGAAGCCAAAACCTTACACTAAAAAAAATTATTACACTATTCATGGGATTATACTACACAACATTTATTGTTGTATAATTACTCTTTATCATAAGCCTGAAGCACCACGATTTAATATTTGATATTATACAATTAGCATTTTGTTTATTTATTTTTTATAAGCCTTTATAATTGCAAATTGTATCTAAACTTATTTAATGATATTTTACAAGATATATATGGTTTTAATTAATGAATATATTTACTTCAAAATATATACCATAGCTTTTTTTTTATAAGAAGGGTATACATATGATGGTTGTGATTCATCATCTATTCAACCATTGATAAATGTATTATTTATTATCTGTTTTGCAAAATTTTATTTTGACGAGACACTCTTCCTGCTATTAGGGGAAGAAAGAACGTACCTGAAATACAAATTATTCTTGTGGAATAAATTGTTTATGAATAATGGTCTGTTCTTGAAGAGTGATGAGAGTTTTTTTATGGAATACTTCCACTTTGTCTCATCTGAATAATTATACTGCTCCATGCAAAAATGATGTACAAAATATATTGCAATATCATGTAATTACAAATCGTTGCATTTAATGTTGCAGGACAAATGAAAAAGTTACATGTATTACTGCAAACTCACCATCTAGAATCATTGTCCTAGCATGACAAAGTTAAAATTCAGCAACATATATATTTGTTGCACGCCAGAAGAATGGCAGAATTACAGGTTCCAACTACTTAACTATTTGGAAACTGAGATAAAATAAAATTATGCCCAAATAACGCTCCAAGAGAGGTTATATATAATGATCCAAAAGAGGTTATGACAAAAGCTCCACTTCTTCTAAAACCACCCAATAGGTTATTGTCTATGAAAGGTCCATAAAGTCACTAGGTACCTAATAACAATGAGATCTTTATGTTTTATACATATACCATAGAAAGTGGGATCGCCAAAGATGATCATCGATGACATAATTATATATATTGTCGCTACACAAGGGACCTTGATAAAATGAATCCACATACTATAATTGAATGTCAACAAAGAATATATTGAAAAAAAAGGATCATGTCACGATGTCACAATTCAAGTCTTTAAATTAACGTGGTGTATTGGGACCTATAGTGCACTCCATGAGATGTTAATCCCGAAGGTTGCAAATAGGTGTTTTTAAGAAAGCGAAATTGTAACACCCCGTAAATTTTGAGGACATTAAATTTAATTATTTTTGGGTGAAATAGAAATTATTTATTTTGGAGAAATTTAAATGTATGAGTTGGAGAAATTATTTAAATTGGAGGATTTATTTAATTTGGTGAATTGAGATTTAATTATTTCGAATCATTTTTGTGTCGCATTTTTTGAGATCGAAAATTGAAGAATGTTATAAAGTAATTCAGATGACAATTCTGAGTGCACGATTGACTCCAGATAGGTCAAGATAGTCGAAAAAGAGTACCCGGGGGAAGTAATTGGGTCTCGGGGCATTTTCAGGCATAACCGGGCTCACACGGGGGTGTTTGAGCCATTTTAATTTAGCCCAAAAGTCTAATTTTGTGATTAGGATTAGAAAACAAAAATTTAAGAGTTTGAGGTAAACACAACTCTAAAAAGAAAAATATCATAAAATTCAAATTATAGGAATTATGACACACACAACTCAAAGAGAAAACCTAGTTCTATAGAGAAGAAAAGAGGGCTAATTTTGGGGAGCTTTTTGGGAGACAAATACATCATCTTCATCAAGGGAATCAGACTCTACAAATCATACATGCAAGTGGTTAAATTTCTCCAATATAAATTTGTGATAATCGATTCATATCAAAGTGGGTGTGAAAAATCCATTATTTTTAGGATGGGTAGATGTATAAATTGGGTTTTCAAATTTTGAGACAATCCGTGTAAATTTTTGTATTGAAGCAGATGAATATCTTTAGTGTACTGTTATGGAGTTAAACTTGTGTGTATAAAACCCCAGGTAGTGCTTCGTTGGAATTAAGGAATTGTGAAATAAAAGTTGGGGTAGAGGTTTTGTAAAATCATGTATTTAGTATTATAAAGTTTGGAGGAGAAATTGTATTTGGTAAACGATAAAATCTTATCAGTAATTATCTAGCTTGGGTTATTATTTATGCATAGAATTGGGAGTAAAAAATCTGGTAGAATTGATTCAGTTTTAAGAGGATTTCAGTAGGAAAAGTTCTGGGTTTTGAACATTGAAAGTTCATCAATGGCGGATGAATAGGAAGAAGAAGGAAGAGAAGAGAGAAAACCCAGGCGTCGTTCGAACTACCCTGGGCCTCGTTCGAACGATCTCACCTGTCGTTACGACATGGTGAGTCGTTCGAACGACGTAGGAAAATATGGCGCAAGTTTGCTTAAATTCGGATAGGGAGGGCCATTATGCTCATTACTAAACTTGTTGAAGAAATGAAATATAACCAAGGTATATCTTTTTGATCAGAGGTTGAATCGATCATCAGAAGAAGAATTAGGCCAAAAATTAGGATACATTCTGGGAAAATCAAACTTCCATCGAAGAGAAGCAAATGAAAGGCTTTCATAAAAATTCCAAATTTAAGCAGACTTGCGGCATATTTGCCTACCTCGTTCAAACGATCTCACCTGTCGTTACGAGAGGGCGAGTCGTTCGAACGACATAGGCAAATATGGCGCAAGTCTGCTTAAATTCGGATTGGGCCAGAGATGACATATTTGGGTTTCCAGTAAGTTTCAGTAAAGGGAGTTATATCCTTTTATGTTAGGGGTTATAAAAGGAGGGGAGTATAATTAATTATGTGGAAATAAAAGAGTGAGATCTAGATATGGTATTCGAGGCGATAAATTTTAAGAAGTGAATTACGCGCCAAGGGAAAATGTCCGGGTATTTTGGACGAGTGACACCATGTCAATAAAATTAATTAATGAGTAAATTAATTTAAGTTTAGAGTGGGGTAATTGACTCGAATATTTTAGTCTAGTGCTACGATTAGTCGGGTTTAAACTAAATATATATATGCGGTGATTGTGTAGTGTGTGTGTGTGTGTGTGTGTGTATATATATATAAATATATATATATATATTTGTGTGTTTTATAAATATTGGTGTGAATAATATTTATAAGAAGACATACCCCTCTAGTGCTATCGCAGGAGGTTACGCGATGTGGGTGAATCCCCTGCTAGTGAATGCAGGGTGAGTATAGTCCCCAGGTCATAGTCGTCCAGGATTTTATTCAGTGCATTTTTGGAGGTGAACCGCTTTGGGTATGATTCGATTTCACTTTCGGTGAAGGAACTATGTCCGCCTCCGCTACATTTATTTTTGTTTCACTAATTCGGGGAGCTGATCGAGTCGGGGTGTCCGGGTGGATGAGTGTACCTGGGGGTGATAGCATTTTAGAGAACATCCAGTGAGTGTATACGGGGAGGATGGTTATATACACGACATGTGTGTGAATGTTGTAATATGATGATACATATATATGGTGCAGATTTATATATGGGTAAATTACATGTAGTGCAACTGTATTATATATGTACGTATATAAGAGTGTAGATATTTATATACGTGTGAATTACATAAGATAAAAAGGGATTACTTGTATATAACTAGTGAGACAGTTATATAGTGCAATTAAAGAGGATGAATTAAGTTCATGTGATAAATAACTTATGAAGTCAAAATGCGAATTACTCGGGCTAAAGTAGAGTGTGAAGGAGTGTCAGGACAAGGCTAGTTACATGGGGTAGTGTAACTAGGAGGGTTAGGAAGAAGCATTAGGTGTGCACAATAGTTGGGGGGGGGGGTGCGATACTAACTTAAATATGAAGAGCATTCATGCATTTTAATTGTTGCATTTTAATTCACTTGAAAAATATTTTCAAAAGAATTTGGGCTCTGACCCGTACTTGCAAAATATTTTCAAAACCTTTTAAATGTCTAGCCACAGGGACACCAGACTTGATGATCTGTTCCAGGGATCCGTAGAAGCACCAGGTGTGGATGTTGAAAGATTTGGACTTAATCGCTTCAGTTCCTTCATTCCTAGAGTAGGATGCAGCTCAGTTATTTCATTTGGGCATATTGCCCCAACTATTTTATTTCAGTCAGACTTTGTACTCAGTTTATTATTTCTGTTGGATTGTTATTTCAGATTCGGGATTTTTAGTCAATTGTTTATTCGACCAATCTTTTATTTCACACTGTATTGATTTAGACTTATGGATTGTTTGAATGGTTTAAATTTATATTCATACTGTTGTTGTTATTTAATGAAAAGATTAAAATTTTGACATCATCTTTTTGAATACTAGGTGGTTAGTAAGTTCTAAAAAGTTTCGACAGTGATGCTAAGAATGAACCAGCTGAGAAACCTATTTTAATTTAATAAATGACTGATCACCCAGTATTTAATTAGGCGGGGTGTCACAGATGGTATCAGAGCATCAGGTTCTATATTCCTTAGGATCTGTGTGGCTTTTCACGTTTCATCTTAACATTCTTTGATGTAGATCCTTACGATAGGATTGTTGTATTCTTTTACATATGCGCATTTACGTTCTTCTGCGATTATATATGTATGGATGGTGAACTCATATAACTCGTTTTGAAATTTGCAGATGCCAACTAGGAGAGGTATATCGGCTAGAGCCATATCAAGGGACGAGGAGAGGGAGACTCGTTAGGAGCTAGTGGTTCCACAACCGCAGCCACCATCAGGGAGGATGATGACTGCACACGTGGCAGAGATAGTAGCCCGGGAAGTCAATACAGCTATAATCGTTCATTTCCCATAGCCCCGACTGCAGTTGCTAGTGGCACCGGAGATCCAGGTTCATCCATGGCCATCTACTTGGCGGAGAGTCAGAGAGTCATTTCAGAAGGGCCACCCACCCGAGTTTCAGGGTAGCTCTGATGTAGTTGAGGCGTGCCAGTGTAAGAGGAATATTCAGTGCCACTTATGCATGGTGGAGTGTAGTGAGATGCAGAAGCATATGTTAGCGACTTTGAGACTTGCTGGAGCTGCATTACAGTGGTGGGAGTTAGTTACCACCACCGATGAGAGAGATATGATGACGATTAGTGAGTTTTGGGTGCGGTTTGATTGCAAGTATTTTCCTCTAGCAATGGATACCGAGATGTGAAAGAAGTTCAGTGAGGTGAACCAGGGTGATCACTTAGTAGCAGAGCATGAGGAGGAGTTCACCCGTTTAGCCAATTTTGTTCCAGACGAGGTGAGTAACAAGGAACGGAAGAAGGTGATGTTTATAGATGGATTAACCTGGAGGATTAATCAGTATATGATTGGAATCCCAACACTTGTTACGTATAAGGATGTCATCCATGCAACATTATTACACTGCCAGGATTATCGCTTCCACTCAAAGGGAGGCAAGAGAGGAGGTGAGCCCAGCCAGCAGGGCAAGGTAGGTGGGGGGGGTACTGTTAGCGCAACATAGTAGCAGGATGGCAGAAAACGGGGGCAGGACTCTCGACAAGGGAATTCTGCCAAGAGATTTAGATTTGAGGGCTATAAATGGATGGCTAGGATTCTCGACAGGGCCAGTAGGGTCCCGATCAACAACAACACTTTGCTCCTCAGTGCCGCCAGGACCAAGGGAATGGCGGGGGAGTCCAACAGAGACAGGAGCAGTGGCAGGGAGGATTTTGTAGAAAGTGTTTCTTTTGTAGATAGGCATATCACTTGAATAAAGATTGCCCTAAGAGAGGTAGGGGCAACTATAGGATGGGTTTCTGACAGCCACTGCAGCAGTTCATGGGCTCGAACGAGAGAATTTTGACCAGGGATCCAAGGACCAGGCAAAACAGCTAAAGTATGGAGGTAAATAATCTTTTTATCATATGAGCATGGGGTATGTTTTGAGTGACATTGGGGGTGCCACAACGTAAGATTGTTATCACTAGGATTCGCGGGTGAGTCGAATTTAGTGGGTGCATTAACCGTAATAATCATATTGTATATTTAATTACCATGGGGTAACATGGTTCTTTGGTGTTAACCACGAGAGAGTGGGGGTGTTAAATTACACGAGAGGTTACTATTTTCGAGGAATATTGGAGTAGGATAGGTGATTTTCCAAGTTTCGACCGGTTAGTGATGGTTTTGGAGCTATAGTGGATAGTTATAGTCAAATTTGGTATTTGCGATACCAGGATGTGGATTATTTTTTCTAGTTATCACCTGAGATAGGGTCTAGCTTATATATACAAGTGTATGTGCTAAAAACGTGTTTCATAATAATATATTGATATCGTTAATTGTAATCTCGGGGAGTAGGGATGTTTGCTGATGTGATTCAGGGTGGATAGGTTTATTATTGAGTGGATAGGTTTATTATCGAGTGGGGAGATATAGCTCGGGATTTATTTCGCGCAAGGAAACTAGCGATAGTAAGGGCGCGGTATCGTATGTTGTCTTTTGTAGCAAAGAGTAGACATGTATACTTTTATGTCGAGAAACGGGTATTTGAGTGTGTGTGCTATGGACTGAGGGCCTAACGGACCTCAACGACCAATAGTTTTAGGTAGTAGTGTATCGGGGGGGTTCCTTGTTTGGATTTCGCTTTGCGAGACGTCTCACACGTGAAACTTAGCTCAACGTTGTAAGTGGGGAGATGTTTGGTCATTAGTAAATGGGTTGGGTACCTCAGTTATTGTTCATGTATGTAGTTATAACTGTGCATTGAAAGTTATATTACGGTTTAAGGCTGGTAAAGTTTGGGTATTATTTTGTGCGGTTAAGAACTGGTACAAGGTGTATGGGCGCCCTGGTTAACTAATTTAATTTTAAAAATAATTTGTGAACATAAGTGGTATCTTAATTTCGAGGACAAAATTTCTTTGTAAGGGGGGGAGTATGTAACACCCCATAAATTTTGAGGACATTAAATTTAATTATTTTTGGGTGAAATAGAAATTATTTATTTTGGAGAAATTTTAATTTATGATTTGGAGAAATTATTTAAATTGGAGGGTTTATTTAATTTGGCAAATTGAGATTTAATTATTTCGGATCATTTTTTTGACGCATTTTTTGAGATCGAAAATTGGAGAATGTAATAAAGTAATTCGAATGACAATTCTGAGTGCACAGTTGACTCCGGATAGGTCGAGATAGTAAAAAAAGAGTACTCGGGGGTAGTAATTGGGTCTCGGGGCATTTTCAGGCATAATCGGGCTCACACGGGGTGTTTGGGCCATTTTAATTTAACCCACAAGTCTAATTTTGTGATTAGTATTAGAAAAGCTAAATTTAAGAGTTTGAGGTAAACACAAATCTAAAAAGAAAAATATCATAAAACCTAAATTATAGGAATTACGACATAGACATCTCAAAGAGAAAACCTAGTTCTATAAAGAAGAAAATAAGGCTAATTTTTGGGAGGTTTTTGGGAGACAAATACATCATCTTCATCAAGGGAATCAGACTCTACAAATCATACATGCAAGTGGTTAAATTGCTCCAATATAAATTTGTGATAATCAATCCATATCAAAGTGGGTGTGAAAAATCCATTAATTCACTTGCAAAATATTTTCAAAAGAATTTGTGCTCTTTCCCGTACTTGCAAAATATTTTCAAATCCTTTTAAATGTTCAGCCACAGGGATGCCAAACTTGATGATCTGTTCCAGGGATGCGTAATGGTAGCAAGTGTGGATGTTGCAGGATTTGGACTTAGTTGCTTCAGTTCCTTCATTCCTAGAGTAGAATGCAACTCAGTTATTTCATTTGGACATGTTTCCTCAGCTATTTTATTTCAATCAGACTTTGTACTCAATTTATTATTTTTGTTGGATTATTATTTCGGATTTGGGATTTTTAGCCGACTGTTTATTCGGCCAGTCTTTTGTTTCATCCTGTATTGATTCAGACTCATTGATTGTGTGAATGGTTTAAATTTACATTTATACTGTTGTTGTTTAATGAAAAGATTAAAATTTTGATATCAGCTTTTTGAATACTAGGTGGTTAGTAAGTTTTAAAAAGTTTTCGACAATGATGCTAAGAATGAACTAGATGAGAAACCTATTTTAATTTAATAAAGGACTAATCACTCGATATTTAATTAGGCGGGTTGTCACAGAATTGATAAAATACTAAATAATGCATGATCCATAGCATAAAGTTTCTTGCAAAAATCTAAGATTGATTATATAAAAACATACTCTCCTATTACAGCCGTAAATACTTTTCAGATATAATCTGAGCATAAAATTTTTTAAAATATATTATATATGAGACTCGTGAATATTATACTTATTATACGAGACTTAATTAGAGAATCCATATGAAATTCCATAAGGATTTGCTTTGCTTGAAGAAAAATCAAGAAGTACGTACTTAATTCAACTAAGATGTTCATTGTATAAAGCGATTTAAAAGGATGTAAGTACAACCATCTTGGCAAATAGTTGTCTAAGGAAAGGTTAGAAAATAATCACATATGCCAATGCCATTATACAAATATCCTTAATAGGATTTGCCACTGAAGAGATTAAAAGGATGTTCTCCTAAAGATCTCAATAAAAATCCAAAATACTTAAATAGGAAATTCAAAAATGAATGACCGTGGGGTAACTAGTTATTATCTTGGCTTGCAGATCGATCACGATTTTGTATAAAAACTGATCCACCAATCAACTGGATTGAAAAGTCTTTCAATGCTTTAAAATATATTAAGCACGCCATTTTAGTATACTCATGACCTCTGATCTCTGGATATTTAAATATTCATATCGTCTTAAAGAAGATGATGAGATAATTTGATGCACTAGTATTGTATTTGTATGTTATTAGTGCTGTGTTAACTTTGGTTCGAAAGTCCCATATTTGTATGTTATTGGTGCATTGTTATACATAACACAATGTATGAGACCAGACATAGTAGTCACAGTCAATATTTTGGTAAGGGACAATTATCTTTAATTGTAAAACCATGAGATTTATATCAATAATATTAAGTGGTACATTCGTGGAACTATTGATGTAATATTTTAAATATAAGATGTAGGCATAACAAGGAACAATCAAAGGCAAAATATTATCTACCTTATTAACAAATTTGTCAACTAATGGGGGTACACTAAGTAAACATTGATGGTTTCTTCCTCCAATGGCCTAAAGCTATTGGAATTTCATGAAGAAAGTATTGAATGGGTTACTTCTAGGGGTGGCAATTCGGGTCAACGGGCCGTGTTTTGGCCCGACACGACACGACACGACAAGGTTTTTTCGGACACGAACACGGCACGACACGACACGACTTCGTATTTTTTTTAGCTGACACGAACACGACCCGAATAAAAAATAACACGACACGACACGACAACCATAATTTCTTAAATTTCAGGCTTAAAAAACACGATAACATGATAACACGTCACGACACGACTCATAATTAAGGCATGAACACGACACGACACGACTTCGTGCCAAAAAAACACGACACGAACACGACACGAACACGAAACATCGTGTCAATTTTGGGTCAATTTCGTGTTGTTCCGTATCGTTTTTCGTGTCGTTTCTAAAATTGCCACCCCTAGTTACTTCCACAACTTAATGGAGGTATACTAAGTAAACATTAATGGTTTCTTACTCCAATTACCCAAAATTATTGGAATTCCATAAAGAGTATTGAATGACTTACTACCATAACCTATGAAGAAGATGGCTCATGTATAACTCAAATTTAAAAAGGTTACAACAAGGGACATATGGACAACATATTTCAATATTTCCACATTAATGAACTCCAAAAGAGTCGTGCAATTGAAGTCAAATAAAATTGATATATTGGCATTTTCACCCATCTTCACCGAAGTCTTATCAAAGTTAAACTTTGGAAGAAAAATGAGATTAAAGTAACAACCATTTAATTTTGCAAGAAGTCAATACTGAAAGCAACATCCTAGAATAATATGTATGAGACATGAATTCGTCGACTCAATCATTAGAGAAGTTCCATAATAAAGGGGAGAATCAAAGAACATGACATTTTGGACATATGTGAGTTGTACTCTTTTTCCTTTAACTAGTTTTTTTTTCCATTGGGATTTCCTAGTAAAAGTTTTAACAAGGGAACACTAAGCGCGTCCAACACCGATTCAATAATCACAAAAGTTGTACTCTTTTTACTTAACTTTCCTTTTTTTTTTTCTATGGGTTTTTTCCTTAGTAATGTTTTAATAAGGTAATGATCATTGAATGTTGAATATGGTGGACATTCAAGGGGGTGTGATGTAAATACATTGTATTGTGGATATGCACATACATTCCATGTATTTGAATGTGTCTATTGGGGTTCACTGTCTAAAATAAATGGGGGTAAGCCCCCTTCATCACTAAGAGACAATGAAATGAAAAGATTCTACCTCCCTTTAAATTCTCTCCATGCCTTATTTTTCACAACAAAAATTCAAATAGCTATGCGCATAAAGGTGTACATTAAATTAATTAATTACTTAATTAATTACAATGTCAAACAAATTATTTCCTTTTTGATTTGAACTAGTTTTAATATAACAAATAAAATTCATTAGGTCAAATTTGTATGCAAGTGATTATCAATAAAAATAAATAAATAAATAAATCACAAGTAGCACATAATCATTTAGAGTGGAAACCCTCGTAGTAAAAAGCACCACCGCCTCAACCCATACAAGTCCACTAGCACTGAATAATGTTTACATGTATTAGAAGGCTTAAAAATAATACTTCTCCCCTGCGTTATGATAATTTGCCTTTACCCGTACTAGCAATAACTGCTCTAGTCCGGGAACAACCTGCACATTCTCCAAGGTCTCGGTATCCACCGATATCGATCGATGACCATCTACCCACACAATTTGAACATGCTAATCATCCACATAATATCTTGTGCAATTCTTATGCTAATATAGAAGATTCGAAGGGGATTGTAAACCTGAAGTCTACCTTGGAATCATGGAAGTTGACAGGCTCTTACATTTCAAGTGACTTTCTCAAAACTAAGAAAAGGGTTATGTAAAAATTGGGCTTCGAACTTTGAAAGTCACATTTATAAAGTTACTTATACTTTAGAAATAGAAGAACTTGACTGAAACAAGTTTCCCAAAAATACAACCCTTGTTCGAAATAGGTTCCCTCATTTGAATGAGGTCACTGTCGATCGGTATCCTCTTAATTGAAGTTTGTACCTTACAAAGTCCCCTAGAAGAAAATCAGGGTCCCTGTACGAAACATGCTTTTTTAAGTGCCCTCATTTGAAACAGTTTATCTTATGAGGTTCACTATTTGAAAAGGTTGCACCAAAAAGCTTATTTTGTAATGAATTTATTTTTCTATTTGTAAGGAATTTTGTCCATTGAAAATTTGTAATGGGTAAAAAATGTTGCAAATCAAATATAACCGTTATAATATATCACTTATCGTTGCAATATATCATTAAAAGGAAGAAAAAAACATACAGAAGTCAAGCGGGATTTATTCCCCCAATTCATAAACCTATAAACCACTCCTTCTGCCTCTTCCTCTCCCCCATTCACCCACAACCTCTCTACCCCACATTTCCACTGGCGCTATTTTCCACCACCCACTGCTCTCCGTCGTCGATCTCTATCCATCTCCATCTCCATCTCCGGTCTCCTTCCATCTTCGTGGTCGGTATCCATCCCCGTTGCTGTTCTTTGTTCTTCGTTGTCGTTCTTCGTTCTCCGCTGTCGTCGTGTTGCCGTTCTTAGGTACCATTACTTACATAAACATTATTTTGTGAGTTTGAGTATATATATTCTTATCAATACTTATTTGTCATGATGTTTCTTATGATTACTTTGGTTCAAATCCTTGCAAAGAAACCTAATTACTTTGTTCAAAACTAGATTATGAACAACCCCATATGAAATTTAATAAATTAGGGTACCGACAAGCTCAGACAATATCATATTTTATATATTTTTCTTCATGTCTTAGCCAATTGATGCATTTAAGTGGTACAAATTCATAAATTACATGAAAAATATGGGGACATTCCACATTTCTGGCTAGTTAGTATAAAATCTAAATATTGAATGCTTAGATATTGTGTAAAAACATACACAGATTCTGAAGTTTTGACTAATTTTGAAGTCATGGAGAGAAAATTGTGACGCAAATGTACTAATGAAGTCCAAATGATATTTGTTTAGGGGTGTTATTACCCTATATTTTTTTTTGGTTTGCAATAGGCAATAACAGTGGTTATATCATTTTACTTGAAGAACTTATGGTCTTAGATTTAATTTTAAGGGTGATTCTCTTGATTGTATCCATTGCAAATAAATAAATATATTGATGTTTTTCTTTTCAGTAGAGAAGAACTCTTTTTTGTTGCTTATTTTTTTTTTGTTTCACATGTATCTATATATAAATAGCTCGAGGACTACTCGTCGTATATCTTTTATTTTAATTTTATTCTTGTACGTTTCTGATAAAAAAATCTATGGTGTACATCTTCTTTTCATATCTGTCTTAATCTCGATAATTACCTCTTATTGCCTAATAGCATTTCAATTTATGAGCCAAAATTGTGTTTCCAGTTATGTAATTTCTTTCGTTATTTCAACATATTATTTATATTTATGTTATTATTATACTTTATATTATCTTCTTGAAACATAGTATCTAAACTGCTTCCTTTGTTATGTTTTATATATTATGATATTAATAACTGTTATTATTGAGTAAGTTGGTTGTGGGTCCCGAAACACTATTTTTCTCTATGATTTCTCTCCTCGTACTGTTATCTTGGTTGAGGTTTGATTCCTCTTCCATATACATTATTCTAAAGAATAATATATAGAGAGAAATGAAGTTATAATTATACGATTCATGGCAAGAAATGTTAACCATTGCGATACATATCTTAAATTATATGGTAAATCAAAAGGAACCCCATGAATGATCACGTTAGTTGCAAATAGAAATCATGATGAATTATGTGTTTTAGTTACTTGATATGATGAATATGCTCAAATTTTCTTTTTATTCATCAAAAGTGTGTTTAGAGAAATCATGAATTTAACATAAGTCGTGGTATAATTAGTTGCCATAAATAGACACCAATTATTACCGAAGATTATAGTTGCAACTTATTGTTAATGTGTGTTTTATCTTGTTTTATAGAATTTTGCGACCGATTAACAAAGACTAGATGACCGAAGAGAACAAAGGCATCTTGTTGTATTTAAAGGGAATTGAAGATTTTATTAAATTTGTGGAAGAGAACAGTAACCAGGGGTTGACAACGATACCTTGTCCATGTTTAAAGTTTCGCAATAAATTGCGTCTGAAATAGAAATAAGTAGAGACACATCTGTGGAGGAAAGATATTCATCAATTGTATACTGTATGGTTTTTTTCACAGTGAAAATACATCCGTGAACACTATTGATCCCCCACCGGTAGATCAAGTTGAGGATAACATAGTAGAAGAAAACATCGAGGAATAAGGTGTTAGGGTGGAAAATCTTGTTGATATTTGTTATGAAGTGCATGAGGAACCTTATATAGATGTTGAATGCGGTTAGCCAGGAGGTTCCAACGAAAATCATGTCGAAAATGATAAGTATAATGAATATAAGAGATTATGAGTTGAGAAATTGTATCCTTCATGCGAGGGACCTGAAACAACTCTTTCTTCAATTGTAGAACTTCACAACTTAAAGAAGAAATTTGGTTGGTAAGGAAATAGTGTCACGGTACTCTTGTCTATCTTAAAAATGTGGCTCCCAAAAAGTAATGCACTACCAGAAAAATATATAAATATGAAGAGTATGATGCAATACTTTGAAATGAAGGCCAATTACATTCATGCATGCATTAATAACTGTGTCTTATATTGGAAGAATAATGAATATATGGATGAATGTCCTCAATGTGGGGAATCAAGGTATTACATTACTATGAGGAAAGGGGGAAGGATTTTCAAAGAACCTAAAAAGGTGTTGAGACATTTTCCTCTGATTCCAACGTTGGTGAGATTTTATATTATTCCATGGATAGACCGAGAAATGACATAGCACCATAGGGTAACCACTTCATGGATTACCAGCAACATTCATGTGATTTGTCCAAATGGAGGAGTTTTAAATCAAAATGGCTTGAATTTTCTAAAGAAGGACGCAATGTTTGGCTCTCAATAGCAACTGATGGGTTTAATCCTCATGGCATACAGTTTGCCAGTTATAGCTGTTGGCCTATTATCACGGTGTCGAATAATCTTTCTCCTTTATTGTGCATGAAGAGTGAGTTTCAAATGTTGTCTTTGTTAATACTCGATCCGAAGTCACAAATTCAAGACATCAATGTTTTTATTTAGCCATTAGTTGATGAGTTGAAGGAATTGTGGGAAGTAGGTGTTCCGGCTTATGACATGTATGAAATGCAACCTTTTACATTGAAAGCTATGTTAATGTGGGGGATTCACAATTTTCCTACATATGGGAATTTATCTGGGTGTATTACTCATGGTTATAAATCTAGCCTTATTTGTGGGAACGATACTTCATCTATCCGACTGACGCACAATATTAAGATAGTTTATACAAACTATCATATTTTCCTTGACATGGATCACCCTTTTCGGAAAGGTGGGAGTTTGAGGTTTAGGTCAACAGAGTATACACCTCGTCCACGTCGGTTGAATGGGGACACACTTTTAAAGAAGTTACGTTACATTGAGTATACACTGGGAAAGTTTCCAGTAAGAAGAGAAAGATAGGTGATGCAAATGAGAATTGTAATGTTGAAGTTAAGGAGGCATGGTATAAAAGGTCAATTTCATTTGACTTGGAAGAGTACTCATAAAATTTGACCTGTTCTTGATGTGATGCACTTCGAGAAGAACATTGCAGAGCATTTAATAAGTACAATCCTCGATGATAAAATTAAAACTAAAGATACAATAACTGAATGAAAGGATATGATAGACTTGGGCATACATAGTGGTCAATGGATGCTAGAATACGGGTAAACTGGGAAAGGGATGAAACCGAAAGCATCATTTATATTGGATAAAGAAGAGAAATGACAATTTTGTCTAATTTTGAAAGACTTAAAGCTACATTCGAGATTTTGTCCAACCTGAGCAATATCGTCACCCTTAATCCACCTGGTTTGCAATCAATGAGATCACATGACTATAATGTTATTATGGAGTATTTGTTGCCGCCCGTGTTACTTTAGCATGCATTTTTAAAATACAAAGATTTTCCAAGAGCTATTCAGCAGTTGAACTTATTTTTCAAAATATTGTGCTCAAAAGACTTAATTTGCGAGGATATGCAAAGGGACAAGTTTATGGTTGCAGAGGCATTGTGTGTGTTGGAGAAACACTTTCCGCCGATATTTTTTTATATTAGTATCCACCTTACTGTTCATTTAGCCGATGAAGCATTGACTTGTAATCCTACAAGAACACATTGGATGTATCCGTTTGAACGATAAACTCTTTATATTAATTTTTATTTTCACATAAACATAAAAACAAACACATGCATATATGTATAGATCATTGTTAATGAATATGTCACACATACTTTTTTCTTATTCACACGAATAGGAAGATGCGGGATTTTTAAGATATACCTAGCAATAAACGATACATTGAAGGTTCAATTGCAGAGTCCTATGTTACTGTTGAATCTATTAGGTATTGCATGGAGTACATGCCTAATTATCTTGACGGACACCACAAAGGTACTCATGAAGCATTTCTTGATGAAGTTTGAGAATTTTCTAATGAAGATTCGTTGTTAGATGATAAGATTGTGTTATTAGAGACTAAACAGTTTCAACAAATACGTTGATGGGTCCTATTTAAACTTGACATTGATGATCTTGAAGAATGCTACAGGTTTGAGCAATTTAATAAGTACTTATTGAAATTCACATTTAAATACTAATACACGAACTTATGTGAATAAATTGTAGTTAGTATAAAGCGTTACTAAAATCCACTTGGCGTGGTAAAAGAAATGGGAGTCAATTAACAGAAGTAGTGATGCAAATTTCTTTCATTCCGTAGTTATATGATAAGGTTCTATTGATTTTAATAGTATATTAAGTTATGCGCTTTATTATCCAGACTCACTTTATAACTATTATTTTATTTCTATTGCGCAGATGGTCATTTCTGGAGAAACATAGAAAAATGCTATGTTGTGGCGGTTAGTAGAAGGGCCAAAACACAAGGTTAAAACATATAAAAAATACCGCATCTATGGCTTTGTATTCTCTCGTTTGTATCACAACAATACTATTGTGACACAAGACAATGGTGTTTGCATGAAGTCTTGGACTCAATTTAGGGCAAGGAAAAATGATAAAAATCTTAAAGATGCGTGGACAATGTATTACGGAGTTATCAGACAAATAATTGAGTTAGACTATACGCTATTTAAGGAGGTAGTGTTTTATTGTGATTGGGTGAGGGTGGAGGACAAGATCAATGGTTGTAAACATTTTCCAAACTCTAATTTGGTGATGGCTAATTTTGATAAGTTGAAGAGTACCAATAATGAGCTTGATGAGCCTGCAATTATTTCTTTTGATGCCAATCAAATCTTCTACTCAAAAGATCTTAACAATCCTAATTGGTAGGTTGTTATACATTCCCCAAAGAGATTAACAAGTCGAGTAGACGAGCTAGAAATACTAACTGTGTTCCAATCTACTCTTAAAGATGAACCTCATTTGGAGAACCTTCTAAAGCAATATGATAAAGTCTAGCTATTGTTTTTTTCACTAGTTCTTAATGTGTTTTGTTAGTGAATTGTAACACTTTTAGTTCAATCAAGCGATATTTTCGCATAAGTTGTTGACATGTTTTTTTATCAGTTTAGACTGATTCTTTAAATTCTACTATTCCTGACATAATTATTATCATGATAATAGGGAGAAATGATGCATTGGTTGTTATATGCTTTTAATTTAATAAGTATACTGTTTATCTTTTATTTTACTATAATATTACCATCGAACTAATGCTTTGTTTTGAAATTTAGGAAAGTTAAAATGTCATCAGGTACAGGTTCAACGCAACCTTCCTCCTCAATGGTCAAAACCCCAAAGGAGAAAGCAAAAGTCATTATTGAAGATGATGGGTCTATAGTTGGAGATAATGCAAAGATGTGGAGTTCTCGTACCGGGGATTTTGTGAGATCTAATTTCCCGATTCACTTCTTGGTCTGGAGACACGTGGCAAAGAAATGTAAAGATGATGTTTGGAATGATTCGATGGTAAATATGATCTTATACTTCATTTATTCATTTCTTATTCTTCATTTTTTATTGTTATTCTTTTGCTATTTATTCTTTTGTTAATTCTTTTTGTTTGCTCAATGATAACAGAGAGAATTTGATTAATGTTCCCCTAGAAGTGGCTCTCCCATTAGTGGAGAAGACATGGTCCCCAAAATTCACGACTTTAAAAAATACATTGCGATCTCATTTGCAGGATGATGGAGCTGAGCTTGAAGGTGTTGGCCCTGGAATATGGAAGAAATTTATAGAATTGGAAAATGGTTAGAAAAAAAGGCAACAAAAATTAAAAAAATGTTAAGAACCGCTCAAAATTGAAGTATAGGCGTCGTACCTATGCCCAAAAGAAATACTTATTAGTGTGTATCAATTTTTTTTCCTTTTAACATTAAAAATGCTCTTAGCTAATTTGTTAATTTTATCAATGTACAACAAAAAAACTAAGCCCAAAGTATAAATTGGGAGGGTAGACAATTGGTTGTCAGGACATATACGCAGTGATAAAACTGTGTTGGATAGTGCCAAAAGTTTCTGTGTGAGTATAATATTTTTATTGTTGAATCTTTTAATTTTTAGTATAACTTTTATCAAATGACTAACAAATTTATTTATAATAGGAGGAAGTGAAGGTTGCGGAAGAGGAAAAAAAACCCATAAGCATGATTGGAGAGGGTAGTAGCGATACTTTTGAGAATTATGACAATGATGTTTTAACACAAGTGTTTGGAAAGGATGTTAAAGGCCGAATGCGTGAAGTGGGGTCCTACGTCTCTAAGAAACAATTAATTCACACGGGGTGTCAAAGGCAAAATTTGTGCAACATTCGAAAGGAAATGAAGAAATTTCCTCGATGAAGAATGAGATCTCTAATGTTCACTCACAGTTGAAAGAGGTTGCTTGTATATTGCATATGTTTATGTCAAAATTGGAAAATGGAAAGGAGAGCTCCCATGTAGGGGTGACTCCATAGAGCGAATTTCATTCCACTTCAAATCATCGTCTTATCACTTTATCTTAGAATTTGGCTGATCTTGTCAACACTCCCTCTCCCATTATCAATCCCTCTCATACTCCTAATACCTCCCCTCGCTTAAAAAAATCCTTCGTCATTATACTTGATAGGTTTTGCAGAATTTACAAAGGGGCATGTTGCGATACATAATGGTGACACGTGTCACTTCAAATGCCTTGGACTTAGGGAAAAAATAGTTTGGGTTGAGACAGTGCTTCAACTTGATGCTTCTCTGTATAATTCTCCTCGAAATGGTTTTAAAACATTGGCTGGATTTTCAGATGGCGAAATTTTTCTTTGGTTGGAAAGTTGTCTGAAGTATGTCTAGAATGTTTATCTTAGTTTAGCACATTTTAGTGTAGGAAAGATACTTTTGGATTAATGTTTTGGGTGATAGTTATTAAATTTTAGTGTAGAAAAGATACTTTTAGATTAATGATTTGGATGATAGTTATTAAATTTTATATATGCTTGTTTTTGTCATTAATCTCACTTGCTGTGTTGGGTAAAAGATACTTTTGGGTTACTGAATTAGATGACAGTTATTAACTTTTATATATGCTTGTTTTTCTCCATAATCTCGCTTGCTATGTTAGGTAAAACCTTTTTAACTCTGCCAATGCAATGTTTTATTTTTGCATTGCCGGTTCCAAGCTCGGATAAAGGAGGAGGGGAGAGGTCATTGGTTTCGTAAAGGTATTTATATGATAAGGATGTGATTATTGAAGATACCATTCTTCATTGGTTCCATAACGGAACAAATCCCAAGGTAGGTATGCAAGACCATCCTTTTGTTTTATTGACTTTCATAGATTATGATATTGCAACTGTAATATGCAGTTTACAACTGCTTATATTTTGAACATAAATAGTACACTCCATTATTTTTTCTTTTCCTATTCTTTAATTATTTTGAATTGAAATTAAATGTCCAGGTTGCGTCAGTTCGGAGTTCAATATGAAAGGGGTTAATTTAGATAAAACATTTAATGTTCTACTCTTTACTTATTTAGTTGTAGGTTTTGATTAAAATGGCATATGAAGTTAAATAGGAAATTATATAATTTGTATGTGGAATGGATAAAAGACAAAGATGCGGGTATAAATCACCAATTTATAGTCACTAAAATATAATTTCTCAAATACTTCAAATGTCAATGCCATTATTTCATGTGTGGTTATGTTAATTTATCCTCTCATTTAACGTAAGCCACATGTTAGTTTAGAGATAAAACATGGAGATAAAATGTGTGTTGATGGTGGATAGACAATTAAGGGTAGCAAAGGTCGTATGAATTTAGAAGAGCATTCCAATACTTTGGGCAATCCCTCTAAGTCAAGCCTCGTCGATTATTAAACCTAATAAAAAACTTGAATGACCTCAACAAAGGTCTCTAAGATGTACCCAAGGACCACATCGCAAGGGAAGAACCTTAGCTAAATTCCAACACTTTGAGCAATCACTCAGAGTTTACTAAATGATCTATAATCCAAGAATTTGATAGAGAATTTGAATACTTTAGGGCAATCCCTCCGAGATTAACCTCAATGATATTTAAACCTCGCATACAACTTGAATCACCTCAACAAAGATCTCTTAAATGTACCTAGGAAACACATCGCAAAGGAAAAACCATGGCTCAATCGATAATATCTCACCTAGACTAATTAAGGCTCCTTAGAAAACTTTAAAATTTTTAAACCATAGAGGATGTCAACATGAATCCATGGTTGACAAAATGATATTCCATGCTCAATTTTATGCCTTAGAAATCTGTAAAGATTATCCTAAAAGGAATTTCAGTGTTTGATCAAGCAGCACATGCATTGGATTAGGCTCTTAAGCTCTTGAAAGACAACAACACTCCTCAAAAGACACCTCCGATGTTCAGGAAGTGTTGAAGAAAACTTCAAACAACATGAAGTGTTATATGCTTATACATGAAAGACATTAATGTATTAAAGATAATTAACAATTTGGGGAAGAATAATAATTGAATTAAACATTTAATAGAATATTTAGGGGAAAATTTTGTACAAAACTCTAGCCCATAACTTCAACTGTATCTAATAGTTTCTTACATTTACATGAATTATGGTGAAATGAATGAGTTACATAAAAGAATTGCCTATGTTTTTATGCAACTAGATCAAATATGTGACATAATATTCAAAATTCACTACGTAATTATGAGCAGGACGTCATGAGTGAACATTCCCTATCCGTATTCATTTCCCCTTATATTTTAAAATAATATTTGTGAATATATATCTTATAAAACATATACCATTTGTCGGAATCTAATATGTGTAATATCCATTAGTTAAGGATTCGATTGATGAAATGATACATTCTTAGTTTGATAAAGATATAAATATACGTTCCCGACTAATGTCATGAAGAAATGGCCATAGGCCTAAGCTAAAATGGGCGCGTACAATATATATGACATACAAACACCCCAGAGTAGGAAGATCTAGGAAAGAAACAATCATAGGTGTCATTCAACTAAAATGCGTATATTCAAGAGAATTTGAGTCTGTTAGGCTGATTAACAGGTGTTGGTCTCAATTATCTTCTTCCTGCGATAAGTGTTTTGTTTCCTAGTGTATGAATTTGTTTGCTTAGGGTTGGAAGTGGTGTTATCTGTTGGAAATTCACCTTCCTCTATTATCTGATTAAAAATTTGTCATTTTGATAAACCACTAACTAGAGTTAAGAAATGTTAACATTCAGTAATTAATGAGTAAAATCGAGATTCATTTTCTCTGTTATAAGACAGGACACCACCAATTACTGCTTAACTTGAGCAGTGTCCTTTATCACATTGTCAGAATTTGTTTCCCTACGCTTGGCATTGCTCATATTAGTTAGAACTTAAACATCTTCAGTATATAATATGCTTATTTAGATACTTCACTGAATTGACATCACGGCTAATAGAATTTAGGTTTTTTTTGGTAATATCTAGGACTGGACAAGACAAAATTATGCTATAAATACAGATCTCAATTGATATCTCTACTTTGAATGTGGGTAGGCAAATTCACAATTGTTGGTTTACGTGATTAGTTTCGTTCGATTAGTGATATGTTTCCCATTGTTTGCATATGTTTGTTTAGGATTGGAAATGCTATTTTCAGTAGGGAATTCAACTTCTTCTATTATTTTATTAAAAAATATCTTTTTGATAAACAATTGAGTCGAGTTTAGGATAGGACACTGTAAATATTGGCTTAATTTAAGCAGTGTCCTTTCTCACAATGTATGACTTTGTTTGGCAAGGATTGTCATTTATCATATTAGTTGGAACTTAAACATCTTAGTTGCATACAACTTGATCATTTAAATGCATCAAAGAATTGAGATCATGACTAATAAAATTTAGGGGAGTGTTTGGTGGTATCTTGCAATGGACATTCCAAAATTCTGCTCTTAAAACATGATCTCAATTCGATAAATTGAATGCATATATATATAAATTGTTGTATATCCCTAAGTCATTGGATCATCACGATTGACAGCACAATTTTACAACAGACTATTATGTCATGTCAGATTCGTAACATGGATATCCCGTGTATTCAAATCAGAGCAAAATTGAGGGAGATCGCAATCAAAATTTGGGTGCATTAACCATTTTTTACAAATTTGTTCATCATATACCTTTTCGTTTCCTGAATTGAATGATACAAGTTACCACGTACCACTATCATGCATTACTTATCTCATTTTAGCTGTTATCCTACATAGAATAGTAATTGTATAATTTTGAGTTTTTGTTGTTCTACCATTGAACATATTCATCATGTTATCGTAGCATTTCAAGATAATACAATATATAATATAGTTATGATTTTATCTACTTATGTTTAAAAGTGTTTTAATTGTTTACACTTTGTTTATAACTGATATGGTTGGAATAAAGTTTAAGTTGGTTTGGACTCTAAACAGGGCTTTGTCGCTCAAATGACAAAAACTATCGTCAGAACGACGTCTTATCTCTCTCGAACGAGATGTGCCACCACCTTAAAATATTTATAAATAGGCGTGTTCAGTTTTCTCAAAGTGTGTGATACGAAAAATAGTTTACCATACAGAAAGGTTTATGCACAAAGTTTTCTAAGTGTTTTCACTATAAAACATCCTTAGAGTTTTACAAAGATTTGAGTTATCATTATCATATGTTTATGTGATCTTTGTTCTACCAAGTTGGGTTTGTTCAAAACTTGAACATTGATAGTTTTGCGGTGGAGAAACGAAGATGGTTACTTTCGTGTTTAACATCGTAGACGACACAAGGCTATATCGGTGGATACCGAGGCATTCTTAGAGGCGATTGCTGTGGACGAGCATCGTAGAAGAAGGTTACTTTCTAAATGGGCACTATGAAGATTGGTAGAAGATCAGAGGAGCATCAAGTCTCGTGGGTGAATCAAGTCATTGTATAAGACTACCGTCCGAATTTGTAAAACCATTGTCATTGTGATTGTCTAGCCTGGGCCAACTGAGGTTTATTCCTGATTGGGTTTTTCCTCTTACATTGGCGTTGTGAGTATTGCTTTACTTTATTTTACTTGATTTAATCACTAGTTGCATGCTTAGGGTTAAACAAGATAAAATTGGGTTAAGTTAATTTGTGTCACAATTTGGTGTGGTTTGATAAAATTGAAAAGAGTTTTAAAAAAAGAAAATTGGTTTGTATTCATCCTTAACTTAATTCGCTCAAGAAAAAGTTTTTGTTAAAGATATATACGGGGACCTACAAATTGGTATCAGAGCTAGAAATACCTTTTTATTATGTTTGATCCCTTTTTGCTTCTAAGGCTGAATTTTGGAGGTTATGATAGTTTTTGCACTCCTATTTTTGATGGCACTAATTATGCTTATTAGAAAATGCGAATGAGAAGTGCTTTAAAATCTATTGATGAACGTGTTTGGTTAGCGGTTGAAAATGGTTGGACACCACCTATCACACGAGAGGGTGAGGTCATTAGTTTGAAACCTGTTGAGTCATGGGCTGAGATTGAACATAGGCTTGCAATGTATAACTCTAAAGGTCTGCACGTTATTTCCTCACATGCTACACCTGAAGCGTATCATCGTATCATGACTTGTGAAACTTCGAAAGAAGCTTGGTATACACTTGTACTAACTCACGAGGGAACGAGCACGGTTAGGGTATCTAAGTTATAAAATCTCACTACACAGTTTGAGACGATTAAGATGATAATCAAGTGGAATATTCCTAGAACAGGTGCTTTAAAGATTAATGTTGATGGCAGTGCCATTGGTAATCCAGGTAATGGAGGGGGCGGAGGAATTCTTAGGAATCACTCAGGGGACATGCTTTGGGCTTTTCATGCTCATTTTGGAGTAGTGTCTAATATGGAAGCAGAGGCATTGGCTTTACTTAAAGGTCTGGAATTTTCTATGGACTTCATTGGCTATGATCTAACTATAGAGAGTGACTCTAAAGTTTTAGTGGATTTAATTCAAAATAAAGGTTCTTCCCCTTGGAAAATTCCGTGGCATGTGTTCAAAATCAGAAGTTTATTGTCGAGGATAAAGGTTAGAATTGTTCATATTCATAGAGAGGCAAATCAAGTAACAGATTTCCTTGCACATTTAGGAAGCTCTCAACATACAGATTGCTTTTCTCATAGTACAGATGATTTCCCAAAGCATCCGAAAGGTTTTATCAGAGTAGATAGATGGGGTTTACCTTCATTCCGAAATGTCTAAGGGTCATTGGTGTTTTGTTTATTCCTCTGGTTGCTTAAAGTTGGCTTTAATCAGTTCTTTCCTATTTGATTCTGTAAGGGTTCTAATTTATAAAGAACCTCGTTTATGTTTCTTATTTCCTTCTTTCTTGTCTTTTCTCAATGATGTAAGCTATTTAGAAGAGGCTAGTTCTTCTATCATTTGAGAATAAAAGGATGCTTTCATAAAAAAAAAAAAGGGTAAGACATTTGATGAGTTTTACACTTGGTTGTTCACTATTGTTAATGCGGCATTTAACTTAGGTCAGAAGATTCCTGATAACCGATTGATAAAGAAAATTTTAAGATCGTTGCCTAGTAGGTTTGATACGAAAGTGACCATTATGAATTCCCTTGGTTTCCTTAACTCGTCGAAACTGCAAGAGATTGTAGGTGACTTACAAACCTATGAACTCGATATGTTTACCTCCAAGCAAGGGCTAAAGAAATAAAAAGTCATTACTTTGAAAGCACTGAAGGAGGAAACTAAAGTTTCGAATGACGAATCTGATTCCGACTTTGAGGATGTCATTTTGTTGGCAAGAAAGTTCAAGAAGTTTCTTTAAATTCATAAGCAATCGAAAGATGCCCATAAGTTTGAGAAATTCCAGAACAAGGGAGACTCCACTCCTAATGATAAGAGTGAGAAACGTAAGAGAGATGAGTCTGATAGGTGTTTCGGGTGTGAGGGATTTGGTCACAAAGTAGCTGAGTGTCCCACTAGACTTAAGAAAGATGGAAATAAATCGATAGCGTACAATGCCACCTTAAGTAATATTGAACCGAAAAAGGGAGAGAGTTCCCCCATTGAGCGTAACTTTGTTGCGTTTATGGCATGTCATGTGAGAGAAAATGATATATCTTCCCCCAAGGATACTCATGTGCATGACACTTCTAAGGCTGTTGAGAGTGATTTTCGAGAGGGTGAGGGTGATGAGAGCGAGGATGAGGAGATCGACGTAGGAGAGTTGCAATTTTCATTTTGAGAGTCGTTTGAGGAGACGTTAAAGGTAAAAAGGGTAACTCAAAATTTTAAGCTAAGTTAAATGAGAGTGCCATAGAAAATAATGATGCATTGATTGAGGATCTTAGGGCACAAGAAAAGAAGCTTAGGGAGAAGCTAGAGTACATAAAAAAAGAGAGAAATAGCCTTAAAGGTTTGACGGAGGCCTGAAAAAAGGAGTTGCTAGAATTTGAGGAGTCTTGGCGTCTACTTGAGTCTAGGATTAAGGAATTGGAGGAGAGTTTGAGAGACTAGTCTAGACTTAAGTTTGACTTGGAGTCTAGGTCGGAGAAATTGGATAGGATGTTAGGCACAGTCCAAGTCAAGAGAGATAGGTTTGGTATAGGCTACGACGAGAGAGTTCCCACCCCCAAAGCCAATACCATTCGTGTGAGAGAGCCCTCTATGAAAGCGAGGAGAGGTCGATATTTTGGTAATCATTCCCACCATGTTTACACTTGTTCCTATTGTGGTAGGATCACCTGATATGTTTTTGCTATGACCTTTGGAATTCTCCTAGGAAGTTTAGGAATAAAGTGGTGTCAGTTCTCAAACCCCCCACCCGTTATGTTACACCTACTTGGGTTAGGAAATCGGACTTAGTGGCTTTAGGACTAAAACTTCATGGTTCTCATTTGGTTGCACTTGATTCTTACCATGCTAAATCTAAAGGTTGAGTGTGTTACCATGTTTATCATCTTGTATTATATTTTTCATTTATTGCATCTTATTTGAAAATACAAAAGGATTTTGTTTTTGATAACTTTTTTTGAAAAATACAAAAAGTTTGGTTTTGAAATTTTTAGAGAAAAAGACAAAATATTTTGCTTTTATTTGAGCCAAAATATTGTGAAAAAGCCCAAAAGATTTTCAGTTTTCTTTTTGTGTTATGAGTTAACATGTTTGATGTGGCATATTGGTGTGCTTGGACCCCCTTCCTTCCATTATCCATGTGGTTAGGACATTTGGTCATTATTATCGATGCTTAGATTGATCTTAACCATTGTATTATGGGGTTGTTTTGAAATTGATATGCTTTTTGATTCGACTTTGTATATATGCCATCTTTTCACACATGCACGAGTTTATATGGATGTTTGACTACTCTTGCATATTTGAGTTTGGTGAGACGTTCTTATCTCAATTTTGTCATCTATGCGTAAGTAGAGTCAAGGGGAGGTGTGCATGTAATAACCGTTTATCGTGAGGATTAAATTAAAAAATATTGAGTTCTCACGGAAAAGGGATGAGAGAGTGTAAAATTGACTCGTTGTGAAAGCCACCATTTAAAAGAGCCCAAAAAATGAAAAAGGCAATAAAAGAATCATATGCCAAAAATGGGCCAAATTAGATTAGTTCATTCAACATAAAATATTATATATATTTGAAGGTGTTTGGATGGTTTCAAAATTTAAACGAGTTTGCACAAAGAATCCTAACGTTGAAAATCGTGTCATGACGCTATTATTTGTAGAATCGTCAAAATTATTGATTCATGTGCATGATGTTCGTTTAGTTCATTAAGCTCTCACACTTTTAATTGCCACATATGGCTATGATAAAGTTTGATGATAGATTGCTATCAATTAAAGCTTTTTGATTGTTTCGATGTGTTGAAATGGTGATTCATTTGTTGTAGTTCACGCCCATACATTCCACATCATGTTTACTCATATTTGTTTGTTTTGAGTTTTTTTAGTTTATCTACTGTTTCGCAGTTTTGATCCCCTTTCAGTTAAAATTTTCAGGAACTTTTTCACTGGGCAACACTGTTTAATGTTTCTAGAAAACTGTGTAAGTTTGATCTGCTCATTCGAGTGAGATCCATTGTCATGAGAAGATGTCGTTCTAACGACATTGCTTATCGTTCGAGCGATGTCATGCTTCGTTCAAACGACATCACTGGCTCGTTTGGGCGACATCTTCTTTTTGCAACCACTACTGTTTTAGTACCATGATGCATATTGTTTTCATTTTGGTACTGGGTTGCTTCTGGGCTTTACGTTTACGTAGTCCTCTTTTAGAGATTTGATCTTTTATTGCATTTGTTCGTTTAATCACACCTGCTTGGATTTGATATTTTTTTTTGTGTGATTCTCTGTTTGCTAGTTACTGATTTGACATTAATTGATCATATTTAGCTGGTTGTTTCATGTTTATATATCTACTCTCAAGTTAATTTATTCATATTGATATTAGTCTATTCTAGATTTGTTTATCTTTTCACCGGATTGTCTATTCGAGACAAAATGGGGGAGAGATGTCAATAATGTAGGGGGAGTACACAAAGTGGTTTCATATTTACTCACATAACAAATGATTCTGATTTGAGTTTTTATATTTATTTATATCATTTGTTCCTCCCTACTTCACAGGATATCTTTCTGTTTGATGTGTGTAGGTATGCTTAAAGAGATACGAGATTTCAAGTCTACATCACATTCAGACATTCAAGACAGTTTCATGCTTGCCGGTTCATCTTTTATAAGTCTTATCCTGTACTGATGATGTAATTTTATTTTTGGCTTTTATGGTATGGGATTTAGATGTCATTGTAATACCCCGTATTTTTATGGATTTTAATTATGGGATTTATTAAATTAAATTGGGATAAATTAATTTCATATTAATGCAGACTTTTAAAATAAATATTTACTAGCGTGACGAGAGTTAGTAATTATTGGTGAGAATTATATTCAATATTACTTAGTGAGTAAAGTAATATATGAGATTGAGTTTATTAAAATTGTCGCGAGTGAATAATACGATAGTTATAGAAATTAAGTCACGACGAGCGTGTCAGTCGTGTCGGGACTAAATTAATGGAATAAAAAGTAAATTAATTCTAAGTCTCCCGTACGGCCATCTCTAGTGCCCCAATGTGTTCAAAAGGGTCGAGATAGTAAGAAAAGTGTACCCGGGGGTTTAGTTTGGGTCTCGGGACGTTTTTAGGCCTAATCGACAACCCGAGAGGGCATTTTGGTAATTTTCAATTTTAGGCCTTAATTAATGAAGAAAATTAAAGGGTTATATCTGATGGAAGATAGATTCTTTGAGGGTTAGAAACACTTGAGTTGCAGATAGGCTAAGGAAGGGAGAAGAGATAAGGTTTCCAAGGGGGAGAACCATCAATCCTACACCGTTCCCACCAACTCCACCACCAACGCATATATCCGAAGAAGAGGATTGTTCCTATACCACTCAAATTATTTGGATTAGACTGTGGATTTCCAGGAAAGTATTTATCTTGATGTTCTTGATTTGATATTTCAACCTTGTTATAGTAGGAAATAAAATTATAAGTTTTTATGGAGATTTGATGTAATCGGAAGACTAGAATTCATATGTTTGATTTGAAATCATGTTAAGCTGGTATCCTTATCACATGTTGAGCATTTATCATGAATTTTAATGATGATTAGATAAGGAAATCTGGAAATATCATGTGGATTCTTGAATTAATATGGTAAACTAGGGTTATAGACCAAATCATGAAATATATCCACTTAATGATAATTTCTTAAGGATTTAATTTAGATTTTACATTGGAAATCTTTCAGACCCGTTACTGCAATGTTTGTGATGTTTGGTTGGGAGTTTGGGACATTTTAATGGAGGTTTTGATGATTAAAGTGGAAGAAACCCGCAGGAATTAATCGCAAAATTTCTGGGCCAATAACTGATCGATCCATCGATCGACCTTGGATGTCGATCGATCGACCCTTTCCTTCGATCGATCGACTCCTCCTAGAATTTGAATATTCTTTCCTTTTAATGTTAATCCAACCCCAATGTATAAGGACCCTTAGACATAACTTAAATGTGACATCGTGCCTAATTAAATACCGGGTGATCAGTCCTTTATTAAATTAAATCAAAGTGTCTGGTTGGTTCATTCTTGGCATCACTGTCGAAAAATAATTTCTTTATTAATCACCTAATAAATAATTAAGTTAAGTGTCAAAACATTTAATTTTATAGATTAAGTACTATTGTTATGATTTAATATACGAAACCATTTTTGTGAACACATATAATAATATTAAATACCAAACCATCCAAGTGGAATAAACAGACTAAATTAATCAGTCCAAATAAAATATCCCGAATCGCAGGACAGTGAAATAATTAAAACAATCTCAACTAAAGCTGAATACAGAGATAATAAAGAGTACAAGTCTCTCTCTTTACTAAATAAGAAGTGTAAATGGGCGACATATGCCCCATCTAAAATGTGTTTAATCATACCCGTGCTACTTGCTATCACGGAGGTTTTCGCCTCGGGACAGTCTTATTCTAATGTTACCTTTACGGGGAACATTGACTTATACCCTAGAACATAGGATCCTTGGTACAGGCTATCTGAGAATGGTAGTCAGACTGTCCTAAGAGACGTGAGGGTATGTGCTGACCTCTTAGAGACGAGGAACTATGCTTCGCCTCCAATATGTGTGTTTTGTGTTAATATAGTTTGAGAGTGGATCTGAACCCCCATTTCCCTCATTTGTACGAGATGTACATGGACTTGATAGCAGAGTATGCCAGCACCATAGATTTATGTGGGTTTCACAACTAGTATATATATTATGAGTGATAAATATATGTACTTGTGATTCATATGTTGTGCTCGTAAATAGATAAAATTGATTAATTATTATTAAATAAAGTAAGTGGTTGAGAGTTATCATGTATAAATTATAGTTACGTGATCACGTGAATCAGGATTGATGAAGGGGAGATTGGATTAGACTAGTTAACTGTGTTAGCTTTATCTAGATTAATTTAGTAATACGTTAGGTATGCACACTAGTTTTGAGGTGAGAATTCTCAAGTGAATGGCGAGGCACTAACATGTATGTAATATCAATTGTTAAGCATTTTATATACTTGCTAAACTATTTTAAAGCTATTTTACACTCGGGATCTGACTCGTTTCTTGTCATCTCCTATTTCTCTTGTATATATATATATATATATATATGTATGTGTGTGTGTGTTTGTGTGTGTGTGTTTGTGTTTGTGTGTGTGTGTGTGTTATAGGTGCCCAACCACATGGGGGTCATACCTAGATCTTTGGGACTCAACGTGCTGCAGCTAGTGTGGGAGTTACAGGTCTTTGCCTTTAGACGACTTCATCCTTGTCATATCAGCTCATCACTTAGTCATTTTAGACAGGGCATGTGTCGCCCAATTTTAGTTTTTATTTAGTTCATAGAGACTTTTTACTCTTCATTTATTTCAGTATTCAGTTTTAGTTGAGATTGTTTTAATCACTACTTTGTTCTTCGATTTTGGATGTTTTATTTGGAATAATTAATCTAGATGTTTATTCCACTTGGATGATTTGGTATTCAATATTATTATCTGTGATGGTTTCTTATATTAACTCATAACAATGGGGCTTAATCTATAAAATTAATTTTTTTGACACTTAGCTTAATTATTTATTAGGTGATAAATAAAGAAGACCTGTTTTCGACAGTGATTCTAAGAATGAACCAACCGGACACTTTGATTTAATTTAATAAAGGACTGATCATCCGGTATTTAATTAGGCGGAGTGTCACAGTTGGTATCAGAGCATTAGGTTATAGTGTCCTTTAAGATCTGTACAGCTTATTATTCTTTCTGCTTAGCATCCTTTGATATAAAGCCCTATTTTTAGGACTGTTGTATTCTTACTTATGCGATTACGTCTTCGGCTATTTGATATTTTATAATAACTATAGACTGATAAATTCCTTCTCGTTTCAGATGCCTCTAAGACGAGCCCCGAGGGACATAAATTCCCAACCAGAGCAGCTAGCAACTCAGGCTCAGGGAACAATAAATGCAACTGAGGTTGCCGCCATAGTTGCTCAGGCGATGAATGTAGCTTTAGCGGTGGTGTAGCAGCACCCCAGGTTCATGCTATGGCCCCAGTTCCAGCTCAGTTTTCCATTACATGGGAGAGAGTGAGGGATGCCTTTCAGAAGGCACATATTGCGAGCTAATGGAAGAAAGACATCCGGAGGCATCTTCACATGTATGAGTGTACAAATATTCAGAGACAGTTACTGGCTTCCTTCAAGCTAGTAGGTACCTCTTTACAGTGGTGGGAATCCACTACCACTCTGGAGGAGATGGACAGTATGATGATTCAGAGTTTCTGGGTGCGATTTGATCGCAAATACTTTCCTTTCGTCGTGCAGACTGAGATAAGGATGAGACTGTTGAATCTCAAGAAGGAAGGTATGACTATTGCGGAGTATGAGGAGGAGTTAATGAGCCTAGCCTATATTATAACCTTGTTTGCAGTGCCCCTCGAACAGGCCGAATCGATTCGGGCCCGAATCAATTCGCCTAAGAGGATCTGTAAGGTTGCCTTGGGCCAAATCGATTCGGATTTAGACCGAATTGATTCTCCCTTAAGGACCTATTTGCAGAACACTTTTCGAATCGATTCGGATTGGGAGCCGAATCGATTCGCCTACTCGAATAGATTCTCCATAAGGGCGAATCGATTCGCCTTGGCCATAATTTTTAGTTTTCTTCCCTTAAGAGTATGGGGAGATAAATTACAATTTAGGGTTTTATATGAGGGATCCTAGTTATGATATCGGGACTCCTAAATATTGGATTTAAGGTGAGTAAACCCTTAGATGAAAAAGAAAACCTTGGATTGGTGTAAGGCATAATCCGGGGAACGGACCTAGTAAATGTTCGGGATGGTCAAAATTTGAGAGAGAGTTCTTCTGCCGTTTGGAATAGGTAGTTACGTTATTCGAATGTATGTGAGTTTAATACATCCAAGTAAATCCTAGGACGCGATTACTAGGAATTAGTATTTTCAGGATTCGATGTGGGTAAATCCTTAAAAGTGATTTAAGTGCGAGTTATACGATAAGAGAGAGAATATTTATGAGTTTAAGTATTCTAGGCTTCTGAATACTTAAATATTGTTACGAGTGAGAACATTTTGGAGTTGTTGGCCATCGTTATGTGTGGTTGGCAATTATAGCCATGTATACATTTGAGAAGTAATACTTGTATATATACATATACGATGTGATTATAGTATATATTATATGACACAAATACATATATCTTTGTGTGTGATTGGTATATGTGTATCTTAGAGGCTGATTTCCACAGGCTTTCCTTTGGTATAGGGTTGGGACAACCAAATTATATATTTTCTCTAGTGCGATCCAGGAAGGTTGCTCGATGTGGGTGAATCCCCTGGCTTGAAGAGCAGGGAGAGTATAGTCCCCAGGTTATATCGTCCCGCATTCGAGTGCGATGTGTGTAACTCCACTTGCAGAGGGAACATGACCGCCTCCACCATTATGTGTTTTTACCATGACCATTGAGGGAGTCTGGCTTGGTATCGTGGTACAGTGAGTAAACTCGGAGTTGGATTAGCACTATGAGAGACCGCATCCTCGAGTTATAGCTCGTTGGGATGGTTATATTACTGGTGTGTATAGTATATTTCTTGTGCATGAGAACAATATATTATATATCTCTATTAGAGTAAAGGGATAAAATGAAGAAAGATTAATTCTCATTCCGGGAGATTATATCCGGACGTGTATAATGATATGCATATAAAAGTAAGTATGATAATATATATAATTAGATGAGTATACCTATATACATTGTGTACTGAGGGTCTAATGAATATCGACGAACAACACGACAAAGTAGTAGTGTATCAGGGGGGTTTCTAGTTTGGATTTAGCTTCGCGAGACACCCCACACACGAATTTAACGCAATATTAGGAATGGAGAGAAGTTTAGCTCTTAGTACCCGATTTACTTAGGACCCGATGGTTTGGGGGTAACGGATTAGTTAGGCAGAGTAGCTTGACTAGAATGTTTAGAGGGATACTCTAGGAGTGCACTATTAGAAGAGAGGTAAGGGGTATCTCATGGGAGTGCGATACCAATTTAAATATGAGATAAAACATATTTTTCTAAACAAAGCATTTATGCACTTGCAAAATATTTTCACAACTCGGGCTCTGACCCATTTCTATATTTTCCCTCTTGCTATATATTATATATATATATATATATATATATATATATATAGGTGTCCAGACACAGGGAAGCCTGGATGATGATTCCTTCGAGTCAAACGTCTGTTGCAACATCTATGGATGCATGCAGGTTTACTGTAGACGCTTCTACCCTTGTAATCTAGATAAGAGGTACTTTATAAACATTCGGGCCAAAATCCCAATTACATTTATTTATTATTTTATCGCCTTTTAGTGCGTCTTTCGATTTGGTTGTATTATGTTAACCGAGTGTTCGGTTATTTTATTTCATTTCAGTTTTTATACATAAACTACGTGGATGTTTTAATTATTTGGTTTGTTTAAAAAGATTAGTTAAATAAAATTTTGACGCCAGCCTAATAGGTTATTAATAATTAATTTGGTTTTCAACAATGATGCTAAGAATGAACCATTTGAGACTCCTGTTTTAATTTGGTACAGGATTGATCACCCGATATTTTATTAGGCAAGGTGTCACAAGATCGTGTGTATGTTAAATTAGGTCTCGTGAGAGTTAAGGAGGACTTAGACCAGTAGGGTAGAGATTGTATACCTACTGATTTTATATTTATCAAAATAATACGCTTCGAGGGTCGAGAAGTACTTAATGACTTGAGGTAATTGAGAAAAAAAAGAATGAATTGATTATACGTAGGACTCGAGCGCTATGTGCCACATATGGTTTGAATATGTATGGGTCGTGGATATACCTATATGAACAACGTGAATACATATATATGAGTGTATGTATATATATAGTATGTGAACATCTGTATTTAATCATACCCGCGCTACTTGCTATCACAGAGGTTTCCATGCCGGGCCAGTCTTATTCTAATGTGACCTTTACTGGGAATATTGACATGTACCCTAGAACATAGTATCCTTGGTACTGGCTATCTGAGGACGGTATTCAGATGGTCCTAAGAGACGTGAGGGTATGTGATGAACTCTTAGAGACTGGGAACTATGCTTCGCCTCCAATATGTGTGTTTTGTGTTGATACAGTTCGAGAGTGGATTCGAACCAGTATTTCCCTCATTTGTACGAGATGTACAGAGACTTGATAACACAGTATGCCAGCGCCATAGATTTATGTGGGGTACACTACTAGTATATATATTATGAGTGATAAATATATGTACCTGTGATTTTTCTGCTGTGCTCATAGATAGATAAAATTGATTAATTATTATTAAATAAATTAAGCGGTTGAGAATTTAAGGCTGTATTGAGATGTACATAGCTAACTTAGTAAACTCATAAGAAAAAATTATCATGTATAAATTATAGTTATGCAATCACGTGAATCAGGATTGATGAGGGGGGATTGGGTTAGACTAGTTAATTGGGTTAACTTTATCTAGATTAATTTAGTAGTACGTTAGGCGTGCACACTAGTTGAGAGGTGAGAATTCTCAAGTGAGTGTCGAGGCACTAATATGTATGTAATATCAACTGGTAAGCATTTTATATACTTGCTAAACTTTTTTAAAGCTATTTTACGCTCGAGTTTTGACCCGTTTCTTTTCATATCCTGTTTCTCTTGTATATATATATATATATATATATATATATATATATATGTATTACAGGTTCCCAGCCACAGGGGCATCAGACTTAGATCTTTGGGACTTGATGTGCTGCAACTAGTGTGGGAGTTGCAGGTCTTTACATTTAGACGACTTCATCCTTATCATCTCAGCTCGTCATTTAGTCATTTAGACAGGGCATGTGTCGCCCAATTCCAGTTTTTATTTAGTTCAGAGTGACTTTGTACTCTTCATTTATTTCAATATTCAGTTTTAGTTGAGATTATATTAATCACTACTTTGTTCTTCGATTTTGGATGTTTTATTTGGAAGAATTAATCTAGCTGTTTATTCCACTTGGATGGTTTGGTATTCAATATTATTATCTGTGATGGTTTTGTATATTAACTCATAACAATGGGACTTAATCTATAAATTAAATATTTTGACACTTACCTTAAGTATTTATTAGGTCATAAATAAAGAAAAATTATTTTCGACAGTGATGCTAAGAATGAACCAACCTGACACTTTGATTTAATTTAATAAAGGACTGATCACCCGATATTTAATTAGGCGGTGCATCATAGTCATACGTCTTGACGACCCAACTTAGGTATTTCACTGTTGATTTTGTCCCGGAGTAGTCAAAGGGGTACATTTGTAAGGGCCAAATTTCCAAATTGAGTCCATGTATAGTTTTGACTTATTCTCGGGACAAAATACGTTTGAGTCATAGGTAGATTTTTTATTGTTTCGATCCACTCTGAGACTATGACATGTTAAAGATTAATTGAAGATGTTACGACAAAGCTTCAAGGAATTATTTATGCCGAAGTTGAATGGGAGCGAATTTATCGTCTTCAAAGTTTAATTGGATTCTGGATCACTCAGGTATGAATGCACAATGTTGATGAAACTTGGAATTTTATTTTACAAAAATAAGGATGTTATTTTTTTAAAAGAAAATGTTTTAAAAAAGTTTTTACAAGTGTTTTAATTATTTACACTTCGTTTATCACTAATAAGGTTGGATTAAAGTTTAAGTTGGTTTGGACTCTAAACAGAGCTCTGTCGCTCAAACGATAAACATTGTCGGTCGAACGGAAGCTGCTGTCATTAGAACGATGTTGTATCTCGCTCGAACGAGATGTGCCACTGCTTTAAGATATTTATAAATAGGCGTGTTTAGTTTTCTCTAAGTGTGTGTAGTACAAAGAATAGTGTACCATACAGAAAGCTTTCTGCACAAAGTTTTCTAAGTGTTTTCACTACAAAACATCCTTAGAGTTTTACAAAGATCTGAGTTATCATTACCATATGTTTATGTGACCTTTGTTGTACTAATTTGGGTTTGTTCAACAATTGAACATTGCTGGTTTTACCGTGGAAAAGCAAAGAAGGTTACTTTCGTGTTCAACATTGTAGACGACACAAGGCCGTATCGGTGGATACTGAGGCATTCGTGGAGGCGACTGCTATGGACGACCATCGTAGAAGAAGGTCACTTTCTGCATGGGCACTGTGAAGATTGGTAGAAGATTAGAGGATCATCAAGTCTCGTGGGTGAATCGAGTCATTGTATAAGACTACCATCTGACTTTGTAAAACCATTGTTATAGTGATTGTTTAGCCTGGACGTCTGAGGTTTTTCCCCATTGGGTTTTTCCTCGTACATCGAGGTTGTGAGTATTGATTTACTTTATTTTACTTGCTTTAATCACTAGTTGCATGCTCAGGGTTAAACAAGATAAAATTGGGTCAAGTTAATTTGTGTCACAATTTGGTGTAGTTTGATAAAATTGAAAAGAGTTTTTTAAAAAAGCAAATTGGTTTGTATTCATCCTTCACTTAATTCTGCTCAAGAAAAAGTTTTTGTTAAAGTTATATACGGGGACCTACAAAATCCTTTAGTTTTGTTGATCTTTTCAAATAAGAAGGGCTACAATATTACTGCAGCCACATGTCCGAAAAAAACTAGAAACATAAATGTGGCTAAAATAATATGAGGTAATCATGTAAAATATATGTACCGATGCATGGAGGAAGGAGAGATTTGGGAGTATCTTTCTCATAGAATTAATTGGAGAGATGGAGCAAATTAGTGTTTTTGATGTGCTGTCTAATCAGGATGAAATTAAAGTTAATGTTCATAATTGAACAAAATGTTTGCATTTGAAGGAAACCTTTCATAGTGTGCTTATTTAAAGTGGAATATTAAGATGGATGAATTGCAGTCGACATCTGATCTAGGGGTTTTCATCCTTACAAAAATTGTGGAGATTACGTATGTCCTTTGTTTTCTTGCTATAATTGTTGTTCTGCTTTTTTCACAACTATTAAAATTCATTGTGATTTCTTTTATCTTGAACAGGCACTATAACATGAATTGCATCAGGCTCATTTGGTCAAGCATCTGGCATGCACTCTCTAATTTTTTTTGTGACCATTGGCTATTCTGAGAACCTTTCGATTACAATTTTCACGATGGAATCTTTGTGCTAGTTATCGATAAAGTTTTTGGACCGGGAAGAGTTGGCTAATTATAACTTGCAGAATGAGTTTACAAAGCCTTTGGTAATTGTTATGCGTAAAATTAGTGCGGTTGAAATCAGAGAATTAATCATCAGATGCATTTCTCAAATGGTTTTATCTCACTTTAATAAAGTCAGGATAGAAAAGCATGTTTTTTCAACAGGTTCTTATTGGGAAATATGAAGATTACTTTTGGGAGAATGAAGTCTCATTTTCAAGGATTGTCATAAAGAGTACTTTTGAGAGAATAATATGCTTAGAACTTTAATGATGTTAGACTTCTATTCAAATTTATTATTAAAAGTTAGATGGTTTATCTTGTACTATTTTTTGTTTGAGAATTTTAATGGTTATGAATGAAATATAGTTTTAGATCAATTTAATGTCACTGAAATGTAGTGTCATTGATTTTATCATGCGTGTTTTGGAAATATGTTTGAGTGAAATTTGCGGGCATCAGTTCTTCATTGCCATTAGTTGAGCATGAGTTTTAACTAGTGTATTTATATTTGTTTGATGAGAAATTAATATTTTTTAATAATATAATAATATTGCTAACGGAATTTAACCGTTACAAATCAAGATACCCATTGCAAATATATGAAATTCCTAATCCATTACAATGTATTTTGTAATGGTTTTTATCCGTTACAAATTCTAGATTTGTAACGGGTATAAACAATTATAATTTAGTAATTTAGTTACTAATATACAGTATGTGTACCAATGATAAATTCATTACAAAATAAATTGTAACGGTTTTCGTCTGTTACAAATATTAATTTTGTAACGAATTTTATCCATTACAAATTCTGTTAGTAAAATAAATAACGCCAATTTCTAATGGATTAATCCGTTACAAATATTTATTGTAACAGTTTTTACCCGTTACAATTAACTTGCTTTGGTGTAGTGAAAATAATGACCTCGGTCAAAACATCTTTTGATCAAGGGAATCTCGTTCGAACGAGATCCTTATTTTTCCAGGTTTCTTGTATAATAAAAAAAATTATAAATCGTTTCCATTCTTTTCAAAATAGGTTTTTTTCGTCAATTCCGTACTTAAAATATAAACATAAAGGATATATAAAACTATAAACCTAATCAAACCTCAAATTTGTTTGAAATGTTTGGTTCGGTGTGAGTAATATATGTCACAGTGCTTTTTCTATGTGTTTTGAATAATGTACTATTTACAACTTAATAGACTCGATGCAAAGATACTATGTCATAAAAAGTTTGTTCCTAAATAAAGCCAATACAAATAAATCTAGGGAGTGTAAAATATATGACACGCAGGCGGGATGACCACGACGCAATTGTACGTATAAATATATATCCGCTGGTCGTTATGCTCGGATCCCACCTCAATGTAAAAATTGAAACTATTTACTACACTCTTTTAAGGGAGTACAACGACTAGTCCGGGTATCGAATTCACAAAGACTAGTTGTTAGACTTGAATTGGTTTATTACTTCTCAATAAAAGTGTAAAAGATAAATGTTAACAAAAAGAAAAGGGTAATTTAGGCATGTGTATTTAAACTATGATTACTGTAAGGACATACTTTTCTTAATGTCCGTCACAATTAATTATGTCGTATACCATTACAACTGTTGAAGAAGTTCAAGAGCAATCTACATCAAGACGGATCCAAATATATCAAGGTTATTCATCAAAAAGCCTCCGCAAAGTTTACTTTGGTAAGGTTATGTTTTAAATACCTTAACTTTGCACTTAGATCTTTAGGATATTTTTTAAAAATATTTTCTAACTGTTGGGGCGGACTTTTTTCGTCAAAATTTGAGAATGAGTATTTTTTCTAAGTCTTGTAGCGTTCCTCGATTTTGACGCCCAGGACGTTCAAGCGAGATCACCATATCGTTCGAGCGACATTGAGATATCGCGTGATGTCATTCAAACGACACGCGCATCTCGTTCGAGAGAGATCTTCTTTTTGTTCGAACGACCGAGGCGACATGATTTTCTATAAATACTCATTAAATGGTTTCGTTTTCATTAAGAAGTCCCAGCGTTTTAAAAGACAAAAAATTGCGAATCTGCAGAATTCTTTTGATTTATTCTTTATAGGGTTTTCATCCCTTTTGTTTTCAATTCACAAAAATCCCATATGCTTTGGTGAATTGTTTGGGTATTCAAGAACACACTTTTCTTTTATTCATTCTTTGTGGGGAGAGCTCTACAATCAGACGACTGCGTGCTATTGTGGAGGGAGTCCTTATGAAGATTTTAGACTGCGTGTCTGGACTGCGCGTCCTGGTGGTATAACTGCGTGTGAACCATTGTTGAGTTATTTCTAGCCGTTGCTTTGGAGGTTTGATGAAGACACCGTGCGTTACTCTTGTGGGTGAAAGAAAGATGGTATGTAATTAAATGGTCTTGTAAACTTTTCAGAGTTCTAGAAATAAAAGGTTTTGCCCTTCGGGGATTTTTCCTGAAATTTTGTGTCGTATGTTTTATTTATTTATGGTTTGACACACGCACACACATAATTGCATTTTTAGGGGCTGAATTAATTTAGTTTAAAAATAGACTCTAATTAAATAAGGTTTAGTTGGAAACTTGCGAATTAATTTAATCAATTATCACACCCACATATTTTTCAATTACAAAAAGGAATAAAACTATAGATTGCGATTAATATCCCTCACCTCAGTTTAATGAGTATAAATGGTTACATGGGACTACGAATTAAGTAAGAATGAATCTTATTTCGACAATCAATTAAATCTGGAGTTATCACCCCTTAAATTCGCATAAAAGCCTAATATGATTTTGGCGTCAACAGATATCCCAAAAATTACACACGCAAGGTCATAAATACAGAGCATACATGATATACCCTATTAAATCTTATAGGTGTAATAACAAGAACAACCCAATCAAATTAAATACATAAAAACCATCACCAAAGCAAAGTAACCCATTGAAACCAAGGTGAGTTCAATCAACCACAACCTAAGCTAAATTAGCTGTAAAGCATGATAAAAAGCATGTATTAAAAGAGAGCCATAAATGAAAGCAAGTAAACCTAAATTAAAAAGCAAGTAAATAAATGACAAAGAAAGAAATAAAGAAATGGAAGCTTGGATTGATGGAGAAGAAGACGAGTAATGTTCTTACACAACAATATGGGCAAACCCCAGGTTGGAGAAATGGCACACCCAAAAGCTCCTCCAAACCCTAACCTCTCTAAGAGAACCAAAACTCAAAAATATGTAAAAGAATAGATATTTAAAAAATAAATAAAAAGTGATCTATTTATAGTAAGTGAGAAAAGAATAAAAGAAAAAATGGAAAAAGAAACTAAAAAGGAAAAAAACGACAAGGTCTGCTGCTACCGTTCGATAGCGGCTAGGGGGCTGGTCAACCAGACCCTTAGATTAAAAACCCATATATTACTTCGAAGGAAAAAGTTGAAACATCGGTTGATCGGTGGCTCAGGGTCGGTCGACCGATCCCCTATTTCCTGGTGCTCTTGGTTCATAAAAAGGGTGAAAAGGTTGCAAACAGAAATGGCCATATCTGAATCGTCTGGACTCAGAACGACGTGCCGTTTATGGCCACAGGAAGCTAAATCGATGAAATACACTTCTATGAAATAACACTTAGTCGGAGATGAAGTGTGAAATATCTAAATGGCCCTTGAAGTTGAGTCCAAAGATGAAACTTCTCTAAAATGCACCTAATCCTCACTTTAAGCATTCTAATACCTTCAAAAGGTCAATTAATCCGAGCAAAGCATATATATATACATATATATATATATATATCCAAAACCGAGGCTGTCTAGTTAACTAGCATAAATATAGGTATAAGGAACACAAAAAGTGCTAGAATGCGTAAAGATATCGAGCGCGCATATGCAATATTCGTAACTAATCTCACCCCTAACTTAGACATTGCTAGTCCCTAGTGATGAAATCATTCCACAGAAGGCGGTACAAAAAGTATATATGCATCAAAACTATAAATGCCACTTTTATAAGGTTGCATTTAGCATATGCAATAAGCCATTAAACCCCTAGGTTACCCTAGTGGGTGAGTGTCGTATCGTGAGGGTTTTCATGGATGAAACACACAAGCATAAAATTTTCTCAAAATATATGCCCAACCAACATGCGACAAGTCCAATTATAACAAAAAAGATTTCAAACATGTTATTAGCAAAGTGAATGAATTCATACAAAAGTCCGTATTATTAACATTATAGAATGAACTTCGTAGAATTAAAACCTTAAAATGTAGGAGGAAAGCGAGCACATGCAAAGTATGATTTGGAAAAAACTTATATAAACCGAATAATAAACATTAAAGCGATTATATATATCAATCCTCACCGGGCATTACACTCACCAAATGAAATCACTATGAATGAGAGGTAATGCATGGGACATGCAGGCATAAAGAGTAAATGTAAATGGAAACAAGGTTGTGCACATGTCACAAATCAAGGACTCTATATAAAAAATAAAAACTTGTAATCTCAATAAAAGATACCGCCATTAAAGGGGCGAAACGTATTTTCACAGATTATCAAAACTATTTAAATGAATTGAATCACCCTAGGATCACATAGGACTTGTATAGGGTTGTAATTTAGGCTTTGGTTAAGGTTATGAAACAAAAGGTATATTTATGGATTCAAAGGTGTTTGGAGACGAAAACTTGGAATAATGAGAAATTGGGGGAAATTTCAAAATTGGAAAAAAAATTCCATAACAAGTATTGAATATAACAATGGAGAGAGTAAACAAAACTTATTGAACACTATACACAACATATATAAACTTTCTCTTTTCTTTTCTTTTCTTCTTTTTCTCATGTTTTCTTTTGTTTTATTTCTTCTCTTTTTTTAATCTTTTTCACTTCTTTCTTTTCTTTACTTTTCTCACTCTCACATGCTTAATTGCAACCCCATAACACGAACATCATTCAATCCCGAGTAGCATGCCAAACAAAGGTACGAATGGTGATATATATGGTTTTTAACTCCAATTTGGAGTTGGTTATGGGATTTGGGGTTATGAAACGAAAGTCCATATTTAGGCTCCAAGGGGTTGGCGAGGGAAAATATTTAAGGTGGGTTCAAGGTCAATATGGGTGATATAACAAAGATGGCCTGTGATCATTTTCTAAAGTTTATGCAATTTTCGAGTCAAAACAAAGTTCAAAAATCATGCTCAAGTAACACATTTCAAGTATGAGTTCAATTAATGAATGATCAAATGAAAGAATAATGAGATTACCAATGACTGTAACCTTTTAAAGGAGGAAAGAGAAGTGTATAACATTCACAAACGAAGAAAATCACAAAGCTCACTAGGTGTAAGTATATACAATGAAATAAAAGATTATCGAGTTATAAATTCTTAAACCAAATCAATAAAGCAAGAAAAGTGCATGTGCTCATGGGATTAAAGTTTAATTCATAAATTTATTCAAAATATCAATAATTGAGGATTAAAGTCAATAACTTCTAAAATCGAGAACATGCATCATTGAATCGTCTATTGGATCGGGCATTTTTTAAAATTTATCATTGAAAACAAAGGTAAAAATCCCAATAAAGGAGAAAAAAGAAAGAAATATTTTGAAATTTTTATTATTTTTACAAGAAAAGCATGCTTGGGAAAAACATATAATCAAGTCATGGAAACTACCAATGAATGGATAGAATATCCCACACCCCTAACTAAAACCTGACATTATCCTCAATATGAATTAAGAACCAAGTTAAAGAGAGGAAAAGAGGGATATTACCCATAATGGAGCGCTCTTCGGAACGTGCAAGTCCAATGATCCTACAAAACATGTTAGCACCAAGCATAACAAAAAGAAGTAATAAAACTATAACTAATTACACTAGACAATATGTAATAATAAAGAAAAATAAGAAAAAAAAAACTAACTATTTACAACCTAAAATTTTAAATTCTAACTAACTATATACTAGAACTTGAAATTTTTGAGGGTCCACCCGAAATACGATTTGACATTGGAGGATCAATGGGGGACCCTCCCTTTCATGCATACCTTCCGAAAAATAGGAATTCCGTTCAAACAACGGAAGGTATGTGTATGGTGGAAGAAGTGAACCATCATCAATTAAAATTTTGGGGTCGATGAGGTGGGATTTGGATTGAACGGGTGACAAATACACTTGGGAATAAAAAAACTTAATTTCCTCCAAAATATGTTGAAATTGGAATGGAAGGTGGCGTACGTGGAGGCAAAATTGCCTTCATGGAAAGCAACTCGAGCAAGTACTCCTCATCGGTGAAAGGGTTAACGTTTTAAAGTTCGAAACCGATTCATCGGGTGCTTGTATCGGTTCGACAATATAGAATAAAGATGGGGTCGAAAGAAATTCAAACTTAATAGATGACTCATCATCGCTTGAAGAATGACTTTCGAAGGAAATAAGATCATTTTCAATGAAATATTCTTCTTTGGGGACTAAAGAAGTAATCATTTCATTGCAAATGGATATTACGTCCATTTATTCATCATTTCATTCTCTATTATACCATGGGCGAAGTGAAGAATGGTTTGTTCCATAGTAGGCAACGATTCCTCATTTGGTTCAAAACATTCCTTAACTTCAAAAGTCTCGAAGGAAAAATCGTCGTTGGATTCAAATAACAAATCCAACTCATGCTCCCAATAACGATTTTCTTCCTGATAACAATTTTTAAATTTCCCATTTTCAAGAATACGCAATCCCTTACGCAGCGTCATAGGTGGCATCGCAGATTCTTGAAAATGAGAACTTTGAAAATCATCCTCGGAACTACTGTCAAAATCATTAGCGTAAGAATTTTGAAAACTAATGAAATTAGATTCAACATTCTTATTACAAGGATTTTGTGGCCCATAATCGAAATAATCATTCTCAAAATTCCCATAATCCATAACTTGATTTTGGTAATACTCACCCAATGACATTTTAGATGTTTCAATTTTTTGGGCTTGTGAGTATTCACCAAAAATCATAGGTTTAGGGGAATTTTGAGAATTATCCCTACGATTACCAAAGAAATTAGAATAAGACAAGTGTACCCCCAAAATAGCTCAAGATAGTAAATCCCACAAAGTGATGTGCGTCCGAAAAATTCATGCATTTCTTGGCACTCAAATGTAGAATTCCTACAAAAATAGTTAACAAATAATACAAATACAAAGAAAATACTACGAAATACTAAATAAATTAAATTAAAAAACAAACAAGTCCTGGGAAACGACGCCATTTTGACACGCATGCGGGATGACCGTGGTGCAATTGTATAAAGATATACACCGGTCGTTATGTTCGGCTCCCCACCGCTATGCAAAAACCTGAACTATTTATTACACACTTTTAAGGGAGTGCAGTGGTCAGTCCGGGTATCGAATCCACAAAGACTAGTTGTTAGACTTTAATTGGTTTATTACTTCTCAATAAATGTGTAAAAGATAAATGTTAACAAAAAGAAAGGGGTAATCTAGGCACATGTATTTAAACTACGATTACAAAAAGGAATAAAATTATAGATTGCGATTAATACCACTCACCTCGGCTTAATGCCTATAAATGGTTACATGGGACTACGAATTTAGTAAGATGAATCTCATTTCAACAATCAATTAAATCTAGAGTTGTCACCCCCTAAATTCGCATAAAAGCCTAATATGATTTTGGCGTCAACAAATACCCCAAAAATTACAATGCAAGGTCGTAAATACAGAGCGTACATGATATACCCCGTTAAATCTCCTAGGCGTAATAACAAGAACAACCCAATCAAATTAAATGTATAAAACCCACTACCAAAGCAAAGCAACCCATTGAAAGCTTCAACCAACCACGACCTACGCTAAATTAGCTACAAAGCATGATATAAAGCATGTATTAAAAGAAAGAAATAAATGAAAGCAATAATTGAAGCAAATAAACCTAAATTAGAAAGCAAGTAAATAAATGACAAAGCAAGAAATAAATAAATGAAAGCTTGGATTGATGGAGAAGAAGATGAGTAATGTTCGTACACAACCTATATGGGCAAACCCCAGGTTGGAGAAATGGCACACACAAAAGCTCCTCCAAACCCTAAGAGAACTAAAACCCAAAACTAAGTAAAAGAACAGATATTTACAAAATAAAATATAGGGGTTGATTTATAGTAAGTGAGAAAATAATAAAAGAAAAAATGGAAAGAAAAACTAAAAAGGAAAAAACACACAAGGTCCGTTGCTATTGGTCCACCACGGCTAGGGGGCCGGTCGATCGGGCCCTTTGTTTAAAACTCCATGTATTACTTTGAAGGAAAAAGTTGAAAAATAGGTCGACCCGGGGCTCCAGGATGGTCATCGATCCCCTGTTTCCTGGTGCTCTTGGTTCATAAAAAGGTTGCAAACAAAAATGGCCATATCTTCATTGTCCGGACTCAAAACGACATGTTGTTTGCGGCCACGCAACGCTAAGTCAATGAACTATGCTTTTGTGAAGTTATACCGAGCCGAAGATTAAGTGTGAAATGTCTAAACTTCCCTTGAAGTTGAGTTCGATGACAGCGCTTCTCCGAAAAGCACCCAATCCTCACTTTAAGCGTTCCAATACCTACCAAAGCTCAATTAAGCCCTTTAAAGTATATATATATATATATATAGCCAAAACTGAGGTTGTTTGGTTAATGATCATAAATATAGGTATAAGTAACATAAAAAGTGCTAGAATCCGTCAAGATATCGGGCGGCGCGCATATGCAATATTCTTGACTAATAAACATGTCCTTACAAAAATGATGTTATAGGTGGAAGATATGCTCAAATTAGCCTAAACCTATTTCTAGGAAAATCGTGGACTACTTTAATTGAATATTTTCCAAGCGGTGGTCGAGCAATCATTAGTTTGGGGAGATAAGGTCATTTTCATGGTAAGTTAGGGCGACAATCACTGCTCGAATCAAGAGCTCAATGGTTTAAAAATTAAAATTTTCACCATAATAAATCATCATAATCTAATTTCACCTCAAATACCCAATTAGTTTCAAATGCTTATTATAGAGGTAAGATATGGCCCCTTACATTATTTATGCACTATTAAAATGACAATTTATTTCCTTATTTAATATTCTTTCTATGCCCCAGTATCTATAATTCGCTATCATTATGACTAGTGGTTTTTATGCATCCAAAATGTTTGTGTTATATACATGTCTCTTTTGTCCTTTATTATAAAAAATATTTGGGCTTTGTTTTTCCAATACCTTTAACCGAGGGATTGTGTTTTAGTATAAGTGTTCACCTGAAGTGGGTGAAAAGGTATTAGTGAGAAATTACTAATGTGAAAAATTCCTTGGCCAATTTTAGATCAATCATACTAAACATACATCTGGTTAAGAGGTCTACTAGATCTACACAATTGAACAAGTGATTCAATCAAAAAATTAATAAGATAAAGTTAATATAAGTTTAATTAGTCACTTAACAGTTTAGAAGTAAATTTAAGTCAATTAGGTGAATTAACAAGATACAAGCTCTAAGTTCAATTTACCACGGGATCATGTTGGATCCATCTTATATTTAGGGAGGTGTGTGAGAGAAGTGATGTATATGAATATAAAAAAACCACACAATAAGTCACATGATAAGATCTACCAGAAAATCCCACCTAAGGGGTGAAAAAACCTCGGTGCATCCTGGTGTCTCATTCAGTTTGAAAAGAAATTTGATACAAATGCAAAAAGGTTCCTTTATCTTGTTCTCCTAAGAATAAGTTACCTATGGACATTGAAACTCTTCCTCGTTTGAATGAGTGATCCTCTCAAAACTCCATCAAGCGAACATAAAGGTTATGTTCCCCATCCTTGGAGCTCCCCACGAATCAATTCCCCAATAGCTAGTCCGACTCTTTTTAGATCTGGAGTGCAGACCTTCAAATTCATATCAAAATTGGTAGAATGAATCTAGTATTAATGGTTTTTCAAATCAAAATACTCTAACATCTCACAATCAATGAATCAAGTATGGATTTGAGATTTTCTTTTAATGATGCAAAATGAAATTCAAGTTTGAAAAGTGTTTATCTGATTAGTTACCAAAAAGATACTCTCTCTGTACTCTGACAAAATGATCTCTTAAAATGGGAGGAAAAACTCTTATTTATAAAAAAAATCCGACAGCGTCGTGCACACGAAAAAAAAGAGCTCTATGCGCATGCTTTTAGGAAAAGGCCAAGGTCATGCAAAAAGTGCGACAAACGTGCGCACGAGGAAATTTTAAAGTTGTGCGCATGATTTTAGGTAGGAAGATTTTAATTCCCAAAAAAGTGAATGTCGTGCGCACAATGAAGTTTTGAAGTCGTGCACACGATTTTAAGCAGAAACTTTTCTAACCTAAACCTTGTTGCTGTGCGCACGGGTCTAAAACCTAGTTGTGTGCACATGTGTAGGTAGTATTCAAAATACATCTAAACATGCATACAAGGATTTCCCATTTTGAAAATTTCACTTAATTTGATAACAAAATCATTTTCAAAGTAAAATTAAAATGTGTACGTGTGTGTTTAATCCTTGAAATGATTCAACCAAAAATAATTACAAAAGGATATGCTCTTCAATTGTTAAAATATCATGCATAAGCATTGGCATAAAGAAGTCGTAAATGATCTCGAGTTCAATGTCCTTAAATTATAATGAATTAAACTCTTTATGTCTGTAGGCTATCTATGAAATCAAGATTTCTAGCTTGGTTTGTGCAAGACTTAATGTTTTGTCATGAGAAGTAGCCAACCAAACTATCAGATCAATTTATTATAAGATCTATTACATCTTCATCACCGATTAAATATTACACATCATTCTATATCCTTAATTTAAATAATGCTATAATTTTCTCGTAGCTACATCGTAAAACAAAATATGTTGGCATAGGCTTATGTTGACTTATATATCTTTGTGGATGCATTTTAACCGGACAAACTATTTTTTCACCTTTGATATATGCTTGTGCCCATGATTTGGTATTGGTTTCAAGTTGACTTTGTGTTTAAACAATTAGTCTATCACAGAGAGAGAGAGAGAGAGAGATAGAGAGAGAGAGAGAGAGAAAAGAAACAAGATTTCTAGTGGTTCTGGAATTGTTTTGAAGTTTTTCTTTTGATTTTATAGTTCACTTTAGTGATTTCATAGTAATATTGTGTCACAAGATTAGTTTATTTTGGACACATCTTCCCAGTTGTATGATTTATGATTTGTCATATTCTTGAAAAGTTTTACACACACACATATGTGTGTGTGGGTATATGTGTGTATGTGTGTGTGTGTGTGTGAGAGAGAGATAGATAGATAGATAGATAGATAGATAGATAGAGAGAGAGAGAGAGAGAGAGAGAGAGAGAATGATTCCTACACACACCACTCTAGGCATACCACTTGTATGGACCATTTTTTTTAAGTAGTTAAAAAAAATTGAGATGATTTTTTATAAAATTTAAACATTTCAGGAGACCCCTAAAAAATCAATTCAAAATGATTTTTTTTTGCTATTTTTAGAAAATAGATAAAAAATTGTGAGCTTTTAAGCAGCTTAAAAACTAACATATTGTGACTAATTTTTTTAAAATAGCAAAAAAAAAAGTTTGAGTTGATTTTTTAGGAGTTCCCTGAAATGTTTAAATATCATAAAAAATCAACCCTAATCTCTCTCTCTCTCTCTCTCTCTCTCTCTCTATATATATATATATATATATATATATATATATATATATAGTAACTCAAGTATAAATTCGAGGTGACTAAGGATTTACTTATAATTATACATGATTTGATGAGTATTAGTAATACGCATGATGTATCCTATTTTAGACGAGGATACATGGCATCCCCAATAACGTTTAAAACTATTAGAGTATGATAACTATCCCCATATTGTTAACAACTCCTAAAAGAGGACCGCTACCTGGACTACGTTGGGTGTAATCAAAGGATCTTTAATCACGACTTCAAAATCGCATATTCTCATAGAGGTTTCCTCAACCATACCAATGTCAAAACCCAATGACCTTGTTATTATGAATCACCTAAAATAGTTCAATAGGGGTGGATCAAGAGAAATTCATGACTTATTAAGGAAGACAACTCTCACACCCCAAAACCAATTTCCATACTAATCATTTGTTAGTAGAATAATTGGATCATGATCTTGAGCCCATTGGAAATATAATTCATTTATCAATATTTTTCTTCATAATGTGCATAATGAACATTCTATTATTCTTATACCATGATGAAATCAATATCAGAGTCATAATTAAGAGGACATACAATACTATGATTAACTATGATAAAATTTCGCAATCATCAACACAATCCATACTACCGCAATATATACAATGTGTGAGTATATTAAAATCTGTGACAATGATAAAATCCCCATATTTAAACCCCATCTCTTTCCAACGGTGCAACTCTCAAAGTTACAAGTCATATGGAATCCTAACTGGCAGCATACAAACCTGAAATTATTAAAATTTAAACCGTAAGCATTAAGCTTAGTGAGGTACTCCTTCCCTACAATGAAATAACAATTCTATATCGAATATTTGGATATAAAATTCGAACAATCCTGCCCATTGGCAATAACAAATCCTGGATCATAAGATCCAAATAATTCTGCCCATTGGCAATAACAAATCTTGAAACATGAATTCCAACGAATCCTTGTCATAAGACAAATCAAATCATTGGATCTTTGTCCAATTCCAATACTGGATCATAAAACCCAAACAAATCTTGGATATTTGAATATCCTAATAAATTCTGAATACTGAAGTATTCAAACAAATACTGCTCTTAGAGCTATATTCATATATCTGCATATATGAGAAAATCATAAGTACACTCACCTTGGAAAATTTAACAAGCTTTCCCTTTTCCTTTATCTGGCTCTTGTTCAGTCGGTCCTTCTTCTCTTCCTATCATTCTTATAATATTAGTATCATCATAAGAATATTAACAATTCAAAGAACAACTTCAACATAACTCAATTCATAAGCATCATATGATTCAATTGAAATCATTCATCATAATTGAAGTCCCATCTAGACTCGGTAACGATATCTAATATATTCAAATTACAGCATAAACCAACTTTAATTCTTCTTGGTAATCAAATACTTATCATATTAGGTTTCCAACACAAAAGATGACACATCATTCTAAGTTTTCTAGAGCAAGATATGCCCATTTATTTACCACATAGCAAATCCGCCCTATAGGCTCATCTATTGTTCAGTCATCTTCCAAGAATTTTTATAATTTGTATACATCATAACTTTCTATGATATTTCACCCAATTTCAGAAAACATATTTAATAACACAAGATTAAAATTTCATAATTTTCAGGGTTCATTTGCTATGTCAAGCAAAACATCAAACATATGGTATGCATATTTACTCTTTTGGGGCAGATTTCATACCCGAACTTCAAAGCATCACCCAAGATTCATTTCTTGGTATTTTTACTTGATTTTCGGATATGATATACATATATGAGTCTATTAATATGCAATTGGAATCAATCAATTTCAGTAAGTATACAAAAAGATATGACAGTTTGAATACACAAGGTTTCTAAACAAAATAATTTCAAGGTCAAGGGTTTACACATTCAAGTTTGCTTAAACAGGCATCTATCCATGAGTACACATCAAGACATGGAATTTAAGTAAACAAATGATTATTTCTATCATTTAAATAAGCAATACAAAAAAATCAAACAAGATTTATGGATGGAATTACCTTAAGGGCTTTTATGTAATTTTCTATGAATTTTTCTTCAATTTCTCCTCACAGTTTCTTCCTAAACTTCAAATCTCTCTTTCCTTAGGTTAAAACTCTTCCATGGCTGAAATATGATGAAGGAAGAGATTAATTCAAGGGTTATAAGTCGGCATAAGGTCACCCCCCCTTGGTCCAATCAAAATATAACATGTGACATCATATAAAACAAAATATCATTTAAGGCTAAATGACTACTTTACCCCCTGTTCGTAAAAAGACAATATCTTCTCACTCGGATGTCCGTTCGATGAAATGTTTGTTGTGTTACAAACCTAGCTCATATATCTACAAATATCTAGTTTATACCTCAAGTCAGTTATTATATTATAATGGTCAAAACTAGCCTCCAACATGAACATTCTTACCGAAAACTTCAAAATTTTGGTGTTTGTAACTAATTCAATATTTCAAATTTATGAAGGTAGAATTAGACTAAATACAATGACTTAACATTATATATACTAATAAAATATTATCCATATCACATAAGCTAATCATAATTTAAACATAATTTATCATAATTATATTCGGGTTGTCACAATTCTCCCTCTGTTAGGAAATATCGTCCCCGAAATTGACTTACCTTGGTTGTCCGAATCAAATAAATACGGACAACACTTCTTCATGCTATCCTCACTCTCCCATGTAGCTTCTTCGATGGAATTCCTTCTCCACATAACCTTCACAAGTGGGATCACTTTTGATTTTAATATTTGTTCTTTCCTATCGACGATTGCAAGTGGTTCTTTCACATAACTCAAATCTTCTTTCAGCACAATAGGTTGTTCCACCAATACATGTAAAGGATCCGCTACATACTTCTTCAAGATAGAAACATGGAAAACATCATGTACTCATGCTATCTCCTGTGGTAACGCTAACTTGTAGGCAACCATCCCGACTTTCTCAAGAATTTCATAAGGTCCAATGTAGCGTGGACTTAATTTAACTTTCTTTCCAAACCTCATAACTCCTTTCCATGGAGATATCCAAAGAAACACATAATCCCCCTTCTGAAATTCTAAATCTTTTCGTCGCTTATCAGCATAAATTTTTGGTCTGCTTTGAGCCATTCTCATTCTATCTTGAATAATCTTCACTTTTTCAGTGGTGACTTCAATCAACTCTGGACCCTCTATCTTCCTTTCACCAACTTCACCCCAACATACAAGTGTACGACATCGTCTACCATACAACACTTCATATGGTGCCATACCAATAGTAGATTGAAAACTATTATTATATGCAAATTCTATCAAAGGCAAATATTCATCCCAATTTCCATTAAAATCAAGCACACAAGCACAAAGCATATCTTCCAAAATTTATATGGTTCTTTCAGACTGCCCATCTGTCTGAGGATGAAAAGCCGTATGAAACTTTAATTTAGTACCCATAACATACTGAAAGTTGTCCCAAAATGTGGATGTAAAAGTAGGGTCCCTATCTGAAACAATAGATACGGGTGCTCCATGCAATCGAATAATCTCATTAACATACAATCTAGCATACTTATCAACCGTATACGTAGTCTTGACTGCTAGAAAATGTGCAGACTTAGTCAATCTTTCCACCACTACCCAAATCGAATTTGACCCCTTCTGAGATCGAGGAAGCCCAACCACAAAATCCATCGTTACGTGATCCCATTTCCATTCCGGTATTGGCAATGGCTGAAGCAGGCCAGTAGGTTTCTGATGCTCCACTTTCACTTACTGACATATAAGGCACCTAGCAACAAAATCAGCTATTTCCTTCTTCATATTATTCCACGAATAATGCTCCTTTAAATCCCTATACATTTTAGTACTACCAGGATGCATAGTATAAATGGAATTATGAGCCTCATCTAAAATTTTCTCTTTCAATCCACCCACATTAGGCACGCATAACCGCTTCTTATACAATAAAGTACCATCATTCATAATACAGAAATCTTTAGACCTACCATCTCGGACATCTTGTTGTTTCTTCTCAAGAAAAGGATCTTGTCTTTGCAAATCACGAATACGGGTAGCTAACAAAGGTCTCACACTTACATGAGCAAAGAACCTGTCCCCATCTTCTAGCTTCAATTCTACTCCCATCAATCTCAACTCCATGATGTGGGCAACTCTAGCACACCGAATACAAGATAACCTGCCCGAAGCCTTTCTACTCAAAGCATCTGCAACAACATTTGCCTTCCTTGGGTGGTAGTGAATTGTACAATCATAATCTTTAATTAACTCTAACCACCGCCTCTGCCTTAAATTCAACTCCTTCTGAGTAAATAAATACTTAAGGCTTTGATGCTCAGTAAAAATTTCACATACCTCACCATATAGATAATGACGACATAATTTCAAAGCAAACACAATAGCAGCAAGTTCCAAATCATGTATAGGATAGTTACATTCATGTGTACACAACTGCCTAGAAGCATAAGCAATAACTCTACCATGCTGCATAAAAACACAACCCAACCCCTGGTGTGAAGCATCAGTATAAATAACAAAACCATCTCCACCACGCAGAATAGTAAGAACAGGTGCAGTTACTAACCTCTTTTTCAATTCATCAAAACTATTTTCGCAATCAGAATTCCATTCAAACTTTACATCCTTCCGGGTTAGTTTAGTCATTGGCAAGGCAATTGAAGAAAATGCCTTAATAAACCTTCTATAATACCTAGCTAAACCCAAAAAACTCCTCATTTCAATCACATTATTGGGCCTCTCCCATTTTACAATTGCTTCTACCTTTTTAGGATCAACACATATACCACTTCCAGAAATAACATGGCCTAAAAATATAACTTGTGATACCCAAAATTCATACTTGCAAAACTTAGCATACAACTTCTTATCTTTCAACAGATTCAAAATAGTCATAAGATGCTTTTCATGTTCAACCATATCACGTGAATAAATCAGAATATCATCAATAAAAACTATCACAAATGAATCAACAAAAGGATGAAGTACCCGATTCATAAGATCCATGAATACAGCTGGAGCATTAGTCACCCCAAAAGGCATCACCAGAAATTCAAAATGACCATACCGAGTACGAAAAGCAGTTTTAGAAATATCACTCTCCTTGACCCTCAACTGATGATCACCCGATCGTAAGTATATTTTTGAAAACACTTTAGCACCGTGTAACCGATCAAACAAATAATCTATACGAGGTAAAGGGTATTTATTCTTAATTGTAGCTTTATTTAGTTGCCTATAATCAATACACAAACGCATGGTACCATATTTCTTCTTCACAAATAAAACTGGTGCACCCCATGGAGATACACTAGGCCGTATGAACCCCCTATCAAGTAAATCCTGCAACTGAATCTTGAGTTCTTTCAACTCAGCAGGTGCGTTCTATACGGTGCTATAGAAATAAGGGTTGTCACCGGTGCTAATTCAATACTAAATTCAACTTCTCTTTCTGGAGGTAACCCTGGCAACTTACTAGGAAAAACTTCACGAAAATCCCGTACAATAGGAACATCGACTAATTATAAAGCCCCCTTTCCTAGTGTCAAGAACATATGGAATAAAACCCTCACAACCCTTACTCAATAATTTCCTCTTCTGAATAGCAGAAATGATGCAACTGGGAACAATTTTCCTTTCCCCCACAAATTTAAATTCAGGCTCACCAGGCATATTAAAAACAACTTCCTTACAGAAACAATCCATAGATGCATGATATTTAGATAACCAATCCATCCCCAGAATTAGATCAAAATCAAAAATATCCAATGGAAGTAGATCTATAACTGTATCTCTAGACCCCACAGTCAAAAGACAATCACGAAAAGCATATTCATCTACAACCATATCCCCCATAGGCATATAAATACCCCACTCCACATCTAAACGAGTACATGGTCTATTTAGGTATACAGTAAAAGCATAGGACACAAAAGAATGTGTGGAACCAGGATCAATCAAAACATAAGTACTTCTATCAGTAACAAAAAGTGTACATGTCACCACATCTGGAGTAATCTGAGATTCTTTCATTGTAAAAATTCATCCACCTAGCCTAGAATTACTAGCTTGTCCTCTGCCCATACTTTTCACTGCACTACCTGGAGATAACATTCTACTTGCTACTTCACTATGTGCTGCTGGAGTCTCTGCCAACTGCGGACAAGTCTTCTTAATATGCCCCACTTGATGACAATGGCAGAATTCCAATCCTTTAAGCTTAGGACACTCGGATTTATAATTCCCTTCCTCTTTACAAAAGAAACGTGTAACAACTCTCGTCGGTGCCTCACCTCTCCCTGACTTTCTGACTGAACCAAAAGATCCTCCACCACTGGTATTTCTACCAAATCTCCTCTGACCTCTACTACTATATCCGCCACCTCTCTGAAATTTACGAGGTTCTATCTTTACACTTCCACCATCACCACCCTTAGACTGAAATGCGTCAAATCTACTTTTCTTAAAACTCTCTCTACTCGCCACCCCTTGGTTTATTTGCCTTTCTGCTATCGTGGCTTTGTTTACCATAGAAACATAATCTTCTAACTCATAAGTGGCCACTCTATTTTGAATTGGACAAATCAGTCCGTCTTGAAACTTACTACATTTATCTTCTTCATTCTCCACATATTTAGTAGCAAATCTAGACGAAGCAGTAAATTTAACCTCATACTCCCTCACAGACATTTTCCCTTGGGTTAAATTTATAAATTCCCTCAACTTCTCCCTCCTATAAACTTTAGGTAAATACTTAACATACAAAGCTTTAATAAATTCATCCCAAGTAATAACATCAGTACCTTCCATCCTGGGCACCAAATGGTTGCTGGCTTCGCACCAATATTTCGCCTCTCCTTTCAGCTTAAACACAACTAGATTCACTTTCTGGTTATCTGGAACCTTCATAACTGCAAATATAGTTTCTAGATCCCTGACCCACATCCCAGCTTCTGTAGGTTCAACTGACCCTGAATATTCTGGAGGGTTCAACTTCAAAAACTTCTCATATATGGAATCTTTCATTTCCTTCCTTGCCTCTTTCTCAATCCTGGCCACAGTCGTTGATTCTAGATATCTATCCTGTTGTTCTGCCATTTGCACCATGTTTCTTTCTTATTGCTTTGCCATCCTCATCATTGTCTGTGCCATTATTTTCATCTCTGTAGGCTGCTCTTGCTCTCCAGCCCTTCCAGCAACACTTTTCTCTACTTCAGTATTCTCTGTGCGAGAAGCCACTCCCTCTTCTCTATGTGGTCCATTCCCAGGTTCCATCTGGAATTATCTATAATACAACAAAGTTCTAACAACTAATATAAACAATTTTTAATACTAAACTCTTGGTTAGTACATAAAAAATTCATAAATATCAAATCAACTCATTACTGCCATCTAACCGTCACACACGTCCAGAATTAATAACCACGCTCTGACACCACTAATTGTCACACCCCAAAACCAATTTCCATACTAATCGTTTGTTATTAGAATAATTGGATCATGATCTTAAGTCCATTGGAAATATAATTCATTTATCAATATTTTTCTTCATAATGTGCATAATGAACATGCTATTATTCTTATACCATGATGAAATCAATATCAGAGTCATAATTAAGCGGACATACAATACTATAATTAACTATGATAAAATTTCGCAATCATCAACACAGTCCATACTACCGCAATATATACAATGTGTGAGTATATTAAAATCTTCAGTGTGACAATGATAAAATCCCCATATTTAAACCCCATATCTTTCCAACGATGCAACTCTCGAAGTTACCAGTCATATGGTATCCTAGCTGGCAGCATACAAACCTGAAATTGTTAAAATTTAAACCGTAAGCATTAAGCTTAGTGAGGTACTCCTTCTCTACAATGAAATAACAATTCTATATCGAATATTTGGATATAAAATCCGAACAATCCTCCCCATTGGCAATAACAAATCCTGGATCATAAGATCCAAATAATTCTGCCCATTGGCAGTAACAAATCCTGGAATATGAGTTCCAACGAATCCTTATCATAAGACAAATCAAATCATTGGATCTTTGTCCAATTCCAATCCTGGATCATAAGATCCAAACAAATCCTGGATATTTGAATATCCAAACAAATCCTGAATACCAAAGTATTCAAATAGATCCTGCTCTTAGAGCTATATTCATATATCTGTATATATGAGACAATCATAAGTACACTCACCTTGGAAATTTAACAAGCTTTCCCTTTTCCTTTATTTGGCTCTTGTTCAGTCGGTTCTTCTTCTCTTCCTATCATTCTTATAATATTAGTATCATCATAAGAATATTAACAATTCAAAGAACAACTTCAACATAACTCAATTCATAAGCATCATATGATTCAATTCAAATCATTAATCATAAATGAAGTCCCATCTAGACTTGGTAATGATATCTAACATATTCAAATTACAGCATAAACCAACTTTAATTCTTCTTGGTAATCCAATACTTATCATATTAGGTTTCCAACACAGAAGACGACACATCATTCTAAGTTTCTTAGAGCAAGATATGCCCATTTCTTTACCATATAGCAAATCCGCCCTATAGGCTCATCTATTGTACAGTCATCTTACAAGAATTTTTATAATTTTTATACGTCATAACTTTCTATGATATTTCACCCAATTTTAGAAAACATATTTAATAACACAAGATTAAAATTTCATAATTTTCAGGGTTCATTTGCTATGTCAAGCAAAACATCAAACATATGGTATGCATATTTACTCTTTTGGGGCAGATTTCATACCCGAACTTCAAACCATCACCCAAGATTCATTTCTTGGTGTTTTTACTTGATTTTCGAATATGATATACATATATGAGTCTATTAATATCTAATTGGAATCAATCAATTTCAGTAAGTATACAAAAAGATATGATAGTTTGAATACACAAGGTTTCTAAACAAAATAATTTCAAGGTCAAGGGTTTACACATTCAAGTTTGCTTAAACATGCATCTATCCATGAGTACACATCAAGGCATGGAATTTAAGTAAACAAATGATTATTTCTATCATTTAAACAAGCAATACAAAAAAACAAACAAGATTTATGGATGGAATTACCTTAGGGGCTTTTATGTAATTTTCTATGAATTTTTCTTCAATTTCTCCTCACACTTTCTTCCTAAACTTCAAAACTCTCTTTCCTTAGGTTAAAACTCTTCCATTGCTGAAATATGCTGAAGGAAGAGATTAATTCAAGGGTTATAAGTCGGCATAAGGTCACCCCCCTTGGTCCAATCAAAATATAACATGTGGCATCATATAAAACAAAATATCATTTAAGGCTAAATGACTACTTTACCCCCTGTTCGTAAAAAGACAATATCTTCTCACTCGGATTTCCGTTCGATGAAATATTTGTTGTGTTACAAACCTAGATCATATATCTACATATATCTAGTTTATACCTCAAGTCAATTATTATCTTATAATGGTCAAAACTAGCCTCCAACATGAACATTCTTACCGAAAACTTCAAAATTTTGGTGTTTGTAACTAATTCAATATTTCAAATTTATGAAGGTAGAATTAGACTAAATACAATGACTTAAAATTATATATAATAATAACATATTATTCATATCACATAAGCTAATCATAATTTAAACATAATTTATCATAATTATATTCGGGTTGTCACTACAACTAAAAAGATATGTGGATGTCTCCTCCCCTTATTCAATAACTAAATCATCGTTACCCCATTTAATTTACAAGTATCGTTCCTCTCTCTCATCATTCGTGAATTGACACGTGTGGCCTCTTACCAAACCTTTAATCATTATTATCTCATATAAATATCCTAGTTTGTTATCCCTATATAAAGAAACTTAGTATGTTGTATCGTTGTGTTTCTCAACCAATTAAGAGAGAGAGAGAGAGGTAAGATTTTTGAACTTCAAGCTCCACTAGAATGGAGCTTGGAGTTCAATGATAGTGAAAAGTTGCACACATGTGAATCCAGGTCACCTATTTCAAGGCTGAACAACGTAAATATTTGCCTCTCTTATTTTGTCTTCCTCTAATTAAATTTTACAATTTATAACATTTATAATAGGTATTATTGATACAAAAATTAGTCAGCTGACATGGGCCAGTTACATGAAGACGCGTGTCATCCAGCATGACATCAATATGTTTTATCGAGCAACTTACAGTCTCGAGCTACTCAGCACGCCGAGCTACTCAGCGTACCAAGCATCTAGTCAGGAAAATCAAAGGATAAAAAACAGATTCAATGAACATTCTTATCATGTACAGATGTATATGTATATTAAATAACGGCATATTGTCTATTCACACTGAGAGCCCAAGGGCTATAAATACTTTGTAACAACCCCTAGCGGGGTAACCTTCGATAAGCGAACATATTCAAGACTAAAGAAAATTACCCAGCAATACAAAACAGTGGACGTAGGCCATTTTCCTAAGGCTGAACCACTTTAAAAATACTTTGTCTTATTTCTTTATTCATATTTATGTGTGATTAATTAATTAGATCAAATCTAGTTTTTTACATCAACAGATTGGCGCCGTCTGTGGGAACGACTATACGTAGCATTTTTCACCCAAAAACTCATCCTAAATGGCTAAAATCCCAGAATCTAGCAACAGGAACAATGACGGGATTCCTCAAAACCCTTCTGCTCCTCCAAACACAAACGATATCATGGGAATCTTAGCCAGTTTAGCTAGGGGACAAACAGTTATGCAAGATACCATGTGGCAGTTCATCCAGACTTTTCAAAATGGAGCTTCCGCCTAGTCTGGCCAACGAAGTCTCATGCGACCACCTTCTTCACGATCCAGACACACTGAACCTCACCATACTGAAACCTCAAGTGATCCATCCTATCAGCTTGGCCTGACATCCCCTATAAGAATCGTAGAGTCTCAAGAAAATGTCACTTTGACTCCAGAACGAACAAGCGCTTTGGAAAGGTTGAGCAGAGTCTCCCCCTTTGACCGTTTGGGCCCCAGGAGGAATATAAACCCTCCTCGGATTGCGTAGAGAAATTATCAACGACCAAATGATTTTGGGGAAGGATCTGCCCAATCACGCCCAAATATCAGGCCTGCAGTTCGCCGAGAAAGATCCCAGGAGGAGAACTCAATGCGATCTATCACTCGTACCCATAAATCCAATGCTGGAAAAGAGTCATAGAAAGGATATATTCAGAGATTAAAATACAGGTTAGGGGAGATGTCTAAGGCCAGAAGCCCTCTCCAAAGAACATTTATCAAGGGATCTCCTTTTGTACAAGCGATTGTGGATTTTCCCCCACCCTCGAAGTTTAAGGCTCCTGTAGTTACACTGAAGTACGATGGAAAAACTGATCCTGTCCTCCACATAGAGCAGTACCAAGCTACTGCAGATATCTATGAAGTTCCAAATGAGATGAGGTGCATGGAATTCTTGGGGACTATCACTGGATCTGCTCAAATATGGTATAACAGCCTTCCTCAGGGGCAGATTGAAACCTTCCACCAACTGGAAAAGCTCTTTATAGGAAACTTCTATTTTGGTGCGAATCCAGTCCAAAGGGTAGCACATCTGTTAAGTGTCAGGCAAAGGGCATGTGAGAGCACAAGGGATTATATCACTCGTTTTAACAACGAGAAATTGGAAGTCATTGACTATGAAGAGAAAACAGTTATTCCATCCCTCAAGAGTGGTCTTCTACCAGACAAGCTGTACTACACTCTGCCCAAAGATCCCCCCAAATCCATGGTGGAGTTGATGGCTAAAGCATCCAAGATTATGAATGCCGAAGAAGCTATGGTTGCGAAGAAGGATGCTGAGGCAAAAGAAGAGACTAAAGCTTAAGGTAGGTTTGAGAGGAAAGATCACAAGCAAAATGGGGGGAATAAGCAGTCGAAAGGTAAGGAAACATTAGAGCACTTGAGGAAATATGCCAATTATACCCCGCTAAAGGTGGATATAAACCATGTTCTGGAAGAGATCAAGAATAGTGAGGAATTAAATTGGCCAGGAAAATTGAGGACAACTCCCGAAAGAAGAGTCCAAATATTGCGAGTTCTACAAGGACCATGGTCACACGACCAAACAGTGCGTAGCTCTCCAAAATGAGATAGAAACACTCATTAGGCGAGGAAAGATGAACCGGTTTATTGATCGCCAGAACGATGAGAAGACCAACAACAGATCACAACAAAGGTCCAAATCTCCTCACCGACCAAGAAATGATAAGAAAAGGGATCATGAAGATAACCCGAAAGAAGACCCCGATCTCCCTAAAAATCCAAGACAGCTAGAACATAAGGTATTTTCAATCCGTTTTAGTTGATTTGATTATAATATGATAATAGGTGGAGATGCAGGAGGTGGTGATCATACCGCTGAAAGGAAAGCTTACCTTAATGAGTTCCAAGCTTGTTCCTACATACAGCGGATAAATCTGGTGAAAGAGATTCATCCGAGGAAGGTTAACAAAGATAAACTGGTCATCGATTTTTCCAAAAATGATCTGGAAGGTGTTTTGTATCCTCACGACGACCCTTTGGTGATCAAGATGAGGATAAAGGATGTAATCATCTCAAGAGTATTGGTCGATAGTGGTAGCTCGATGGACATCATGTTCTACCCTTGCTTTGAAAGTTTGAACCTGAAACTCACCCAGTTAGAACCGTATCACAGGCCCCTTATCGATTTCTCTGGGTGAAAAAGTTTTTCCACTTGGGATAATCAAGTTGGACATACTGATTGGTACCTGCCCTGCCTATAAATATGAAAAGATACGATTCTTTGTGATGGATAAAAATGTCCAATCGGCCTACAATATAATCATGGGAAGAGTAGGCTTGAAAAAGTTTGAAGCAGTTCCATCCACTGTGCACCAATGTTTAAAGTTCCCGACCAACTTTGGGGTGGGAATTGTGAAGGGCGATCAGAAAGTAGCTCGAGAATGCTACTACTCATCTGCCGAATAAGAAGAGTTAGAGGATTCCAGGAAGAAAACCACCACTTACCAAGTGGATAAGTCTGATGAGTCAAATATTGAAACATTAGACCCCAGAGACGAAACATATCTCGTTAAAGGTCAAGTCATGGAGGCAACGGAGAGCATTATTCTGGACGACGAACGACCAGAAAGAACATCTCAGATTGGCGCTTCACTTGATCCAAAAATAAAGCAAGAGTAGGTGGCATTTCTGAGACATAGAAAACAAGTGTTCGCATGGAATCATGAAGATATGCCGAGGATAGACCCAGCCTTCCTGTGCCACGAGCTCAATGTTAATAAAGAGGTCAAACTGGTGAAGCAACGAAGAAGGGTCTTTAGTCCAGAGAAGAACCAGGCTATTCAAGAGGAAGTAGAGAAACTACAAAAGGCTTCTTTCATTGAGGATGTCAAATATCCTGATTGGCTAGACAATATGGTTATGGTAAAGAAGAAGAACAATAAATAGAGAATGTGCGTGGATTTCATAGATTTGAATAAATCCTGCCCAAAAGATCACTTCCCTCTACCAGAATAGATCAGCTAGTAGATGCTACTTCGGGGCATGAATTGTTGAGCTTCATGGATGTTTATTTCGGATACAACCAAATTAAGATGAAACCAGAAGATAGGGAGAGTACTTCTTTCATTACCCCATGAGGGACATACTGTTACAATGTTATGCCTTTTGGTCTTAAAGATGCAGGTGCTACATACCAGCGACTGATGAATAAGGTGTTCGCAGAGCAGATCGATAAAAACATGGAGGTTTATATCGATGACATGCTGACTAAGAGCAAGCAAGCTGCTGACCATATAGCTGATTTGAGCCAAATGTTTGACCAACTGAAGAAGTACCAGATGAAGATGAATCTGACTAAGTGAGTTTTTGGCGTACATGAAGGCATGCTCCTTGGTTATATTGTAAACCAACGAGGTATTGAAGCAAATCCTGGCAACATCAAAGCCTTGCTAGAATTATAATCTCCGACCATGAAGAAAGAAGTTTAGAGCCTTACGGGGCGTATAGCCGCTCTCAATAGATTCGTTTCTCGGGAAACTGATAGGTGTCTCCCATTCTTTAAGGTGCTCAGAGAGACATTCAAATAGAATAATGAATATGAGAAGGCATTCCTGGAGTTGAAAAGATACTTGGGAACACCTCCTTCACTGTCCAGGCCGGTATTGCGAGAAAAATTATATTTGTACCTGGCTGTCTCAGAAAATGCGATTGGCTCAGCTTTGATAAGAATTGAAAACGGAGTGCAAAAACTAGTTTACTATAGGAGCAAGGCATTCAAGGGAGCAGAGATAAGATATACAAAATTGGAGAAGTTGGCATTGGCATTAATTGAGGTGAGAAAGAGAATGAAGCCATATTTTCAAGCCCATAAATATACTGACATGCCACTCAGACTGGCTTTACACAAGCCAAAAAAATCTGGAAGATTGAGGTACTGGGCTGTGGAGTTAGGGGAATATGACCTTATCTATGAGCCAAGGTCTTCTCTCAATGAGCAGGCAGTGGCAGATTTCATCACTGAATTCACCTATCCAGATACCTTCGACCAATAAGGGCTAATACAGAACAACCCACGGATGCCAGAGGATCATCAAAAACTGTCCCCGATCAACTCCCAGCAGCAGACCTACCGGAAGGGACGGCGACCAAGCACCAATAATCCTCTAGTAAGAGCCCATAATTGAGGGATAACGAATGAAAGCACCAAATATTCCATCAGGGGACTTTATCAGACTAAGAGTTTGATAAATGTATCCATATATGGAATTTGTATGTTTATGGTTCTTCGTGTGCCACAGGTTGTGGGGCTAGAATTATTCTTAATAGTTTGGATGGGATAGATATAAAATATGCTCTGCGTTTCCAGTTCAAAGCTTCCAACAATGAAGCTGAGTATGAAGCCATAATTGTGGGTCTCAATTTAGCTAAGTCATTTAATGCAGAGCAAGTAATGGTATTCAATGATTCGTAGCTAGTGGTAAATCAGATGGTAAATCTTTACGCGGCAAAAGGAGAATTCATGTTAAGGTATCTAGCTAAAGCTATAGAGATTGTATCCAATTTGCAGCTATCTAAGTGATCAAAATACCAAGACTGGGGAATGCAAGGGTATATGCACTAGCTCGGTTAGCCTCAGCTACTCGCACCGAGCTACGAAGAATAATTCCTATTGAGATACTGGATAGTAGAAGTATTGATGAGGATTTGATGGTAAAGTTTATCACTTTGGATATGGGACCTTCCTGGATGGATCCCATCAAGGCTTACATCGAAGAAGGCATTTTACCAGTCAACCAACTTGCAACCAAGAGGTTGAAGTTTAAAGGTGCTAGATATGTGTTAAACAATGGAGTTTTGTACAAAAGGGATATGATCGCAGGTTTGCAAAGATGTGTTCACCCAGCGAAAGTTCAGGATCTAGTGGAAGAAATTCATGAAGGGTCTTGTGGAGCTCACGTAGCAAGTCGGACTCTTTTATTGAGAATAACTACGTAAGGATACTATTAGCCAACAATGTGCGTTGACTGTACAACTTATGCCAAGAAATGCGACAAATGTTAGCAATTTTCTAATATACGAAGAACTCCTCAGGTATTGCTGATGCCAATCACCTCACCTTTGTTATTTTCCATATGGGGAATAGATTTAGTTGAGCCTCTGCCAACTACGAGAGGACGCTTCAAATATTTGGTGGTCGCTGTTGATTATTTCACAAAATGGGTAGAAGCTGAACCTCTCATCGATATGGCATATAAAAGGGTCTATCAATTCATTTAGAAGAAGATTATTTGCAAATATGGTCTGCCACATGCTTTTATCACTGATAATGGTACCCAATTTGATAATGAGGAGTTCGTCGCGTATTGTCTACAGTCTAACATCCAAAAAAGATCCATTCTGCTCCAGGTCATCCCAAAGTAACGAGCAAACGGAGGTAACAAACATAAATTTATTGAATGGGTTGAAGAAACGGTTGGATGATGAGAAAGGGAATTATATCAACGAGTTACATTTTGTGTTATGGGCTTACCGAATAACTCTCCGAACAGCGACTGGAGAATATCCTTACAGGTTAGGCTTTGGAAGTGAAACAGTCATACCTACTGAATTAGGCTTACCTACCCACAGGGTGCTTAATTTTAGTTCTCCAATAAGAGATTTGATGAGACGTTTAGATTTGGACATGCTCAAAGAAGTCAGAAAGTACACAACAATCCAAAATGCCGCTTATCAGCAACGGACTACCATGTTCTATAATAAACGGGTCAGGAAGTGTGATCTCAAGGTAGGAGATTACGTGCTCAAGAAAGTCATTCAGAAGCACAATAAGCTGGAAGCCAACTGGCATGGGCCTTATCGTGTCACAGTGGTTGTTCGACCTGGAACTTACAGAATATAAACTCTAGAGGGAGAAGAATTAAAAAATGTTTGGAATGCAGAGCACCTGTGAAAGTATTACCAGTATTGTAGATTCACATATACCCCATTATTTCAATATGAATAAAAATGATAATTCCCCAATATTCTTTTGAGTTCAATTTTTTTGGAGTACTAGTGATACACACTACACCAACTAAGGTTGGTCGACATATCAATAATCACCAACTTAGGTTGGTCGGCATATCAACAATCACCAACTAAGGTTGGTCAGCATATCAACAACCACCAATTGAGGTTGGTCGGCATCAACAAACATAACCAACAATGTTGGCACAACGATCATACAAGGCAAGGCCTGTTTGATTATAGGTGACCTCAAGGGTCATCTAAAACTAGGCAAGAAGATGGGTAAAATATCCACTGCCTAGGCACCAAGGCAATCTAGATAAGATTGTTACAACTAAGAAGGACCATGGGATGAAAATAATTCCATTGCTCAGGTACTTATGGGTGATAAGTCGCTACAACTAGGAAAACATATGGGGCAAAGTTCCATTGTCTAGGCAATCAAATAAACATAGGACAAATTGTCCCTTTATATATATATATATATATATATATATATATATATATATACTTAGCAAATTGATAAGACAAACATCATACAATTGATTTTTCATGAAAATAAAAAATGATTTTTTTTCATTAAATAATCATTGACAAAAGACAAATGGCTTATTCTACTGGTTTCTTTCCTTCAGATTTAGGTACATGATCCATTCCAGCTGGAGGATCATCTAAAGCGAAAGAAGAATTAATGAAATTCAAATCCCACAACATTCTGGTATTGCTTGAACTTGGTTGGTCAAACAGATGTGGAGATCGGGATATCTCAAAATCTTCATGAAGATGGTAATCACAAAGGTATTTGGAGATCAAGAACTGAGGAATTGCACGAGCTGGAATCCAGTTGACATCTAGATTAAAGGGACGCACAGGCATATCAAGTAATCCGGGTTCATACCTATCCCACAATTCTGTTCCTTGCTCTACTTTCATTACAGTCAAGGCATTCAATCATCCCTGTTTGTATCCCTCATTATTTGATTGTTTCAACCGGGCATCAAGATGGAATAAAGCTTCATTGTATCCCCCCATCCAAAACTCTATGGGTTATTTATGTAATTGATAGGTCAATCTCTCCACATGTTGATGAAGCTTTTTCACTAAGTTTTCTTTACTCTCCAATGCAGAACTCTAGTTGGATAGTTGCTCAGTAAGAGTTTGAATTTTTTGGGGCATTTTTGTTAATGCTTGATTTTTTGCCTTCAGTTGAACAACTTGATTTGTTAAGGCCTGTTGAGTCCTAGCCTCTTTGATGTTGCTTCAACCATCTCTTGCTCTACCCCGTGAGGAGAATGTAGGTCTAGCTCATTTTAAAGCCTCCAATTCTTCTCTTAATGCAGTATTTTCAGCTTCTAAAAATCAAAAGCCCTCATCATTAACTGGGACCAGAGCTCCAGAGGAAGAGGCAGATTTTAGTTGTCTCAGCTTTTCTCTCAAAGCATTATTCTCTTCCTCCAAAAACTTAGCGATGTTTATGTGATCTTCAATCTCAAGCTTTAGGACACTCTCTCTCTTATTATGGGCTGAAATGAACTTGTCATAACCCCAATCAACACTCAATTGTTGGTACTTTTTCTCATAACCCTCATGTAAAAGAGAAGTGGCTTCTTTGTGCTGCAATTGAAGTTCTTTGATCATTCCTTGAAGATCTTCAATCATTTCATAGTAAGACACATTATTTTCTACAGCCCAATCAAGCAAGCATTTTAGATATTAGTAAGCATCGATTGCTCGTTTAGAAGCATCAGATTCGAGAATATCAACTATCTGTGCTTCAGTAAAATTTGTACGACCATCTTTGAAGTAGTCCGTACACTTCTTCATCAACTCTATATCATGAGATGACAAAAGTTCCATCCTGGCAATAAACTAGCAAGGAAAAGTAAAAATAAATCAACAACGATACAGCTATATCGAGAAAGTGAAGGAGAAACTCAAAATAAAAGAAAAAAGTTTATTTTATTAATCATAGGAGGAGAGGGTACAACCAAAGTTACAACAAAAGGGAAAACAAAAAAACAAGACAAGTAAAGAGCCGAACAACTTTACACCTTCTCCTTATTCCCTGCAATATCATCAGTCGACTTTGAGGAAAGAATTGGTTGCTCGGTGGGCAGTTGACATTGCTAGATAGAGGGAGTGGCTTGGTGAACTTGATCGGATGACTGGGAGATAGTAGCAGCAAGTGTTTTTTCTACAACTAACAAAGAAGATTCATCAGATTGATCTCCATCTTCCTCTTCTTTTTTAATAACAGAAGGAGGGCCATGAATATGCCTCTGAAATAACTCAGAATCTTCAGCAACGTTCAATTCTTTCATAGCGGAAGTCCATCCATCCCTAAAGAATTTTACACTTTCATACTCCATCTGGGTAGATGCAGCAGTAATGAATTTATTCAACCCTTTATCCCAGCTAGATCTAAAGGCTTTCTTCACTGCATCTTTTCTCTTTAACCTCTCCGAGGAAGTATTTTCCTTAAGGAGCTCTTCGGCAGACTTCACCTTTTCCTCAAGGTCTTTCTTACGCCATTCAGCCTCATCAAGATTGCCCTCAATTTCCACTTTGCTGGAAATGACAACCTTGCACTTCTCCTCTACCTCCTTGGAAGCGTTTACAGTCGCCTTAGCAACTTCCTCATCTTTTTTTTGAGCTGTTTCAGCAGACTATATTTTATTCTCCCAGGCAGCTTTGTCCTCCTCGTACTTCTACTGGGATTCCATCAAAGATTTTGAGAACCCAGCAAGGGATTATTCCACCCCACTAGATGAAGTTGAAGACTTGATAGATTCATCCTTCTCCAGGATATTGTTAAAATACACCAAAAACTGCAAGAGAAAAAGAAGCCCAATTCAGAATATGGACATAGTACAAAGAGGTAAAATAGTAAGTGTGAAGATACATACTGATGCAATATGTTGGGCTGCCAAATCATTAGCCTTCTCCCAAGGAATAGAAGTCTCAGCAGCTCGACAGTCAGGAAGAGTCCAAGACCTGATCAATTTTTTGGCCAAGCTAGGAGCAATGAGAGCTGGAGTACTGGCTCTTAAAGAAGGTACCTCAACCCCAAAAGGTTGGGTAGCAACATCTACAGTCTTCTTAGCAAGACCCCTTATCAATCTTTTTAAATGAGCAACTTCAATAAAAGGTGCTGTCTCTTCTTGAATAAGGACAACCCATTCAATCAAAGGTGCTGCCTCCTTAGGGGAAACAGGGGGCTTCTTGCCAATATCTTTGGTAAGAGAAATAACATCCTTTTTCTTAGTTCCTTCAGCAGACACATCATCTTTGCTTTTCTTCTCCTCATCAGCACCAAGAGAAACCTTGGCAAAAAGATCAAGCATCCTCCTTTTCTTCGTCATCAGGTCGGCAATAGAAGTACCCAAGTCAGGAGAAGATTCTTCAACAAATGAAGAAGAAGCTGGGGCCTGCTCAAGGTTAATCACCAAGGGAGGAACAAGAGGTCGAGCAATAAAAGAAGAAGTGGTGTTCTTGTATTGTAGCAAATAGGAGGCAAACCTCATGTGTTCCCCAGCTATTGTTCGATGCAATCCCTAGATATATTTCAAATCTTTTATATTTATATCACTCTCTTTTAAGGATTTTCTCTTACTGTCAATTGCAAAAAAAAAAATAATAAGTGTCAGTGACTCATTTCATCAAACAAAAACAGAGCTAAATTGAAAAAATAAAAACAACCTATCCCATTGCCATAAAGTGGACATTTGGGACCTTGGTACACATCTTTCCCTTTTAACCGAGGGTGTTGCCAATTTTTCATCACAACCCCATGTTCAAAATAATCCCTATTAGCATTAGGGAGATTGACCACTAAAGCTCTGTTAGAATACCTAGTTTTTAAATAAAAGGTGGTATCACTAGTAACCCATTTATAGCAGTACATAATTTCAAGAATCCCTAAATGAGTTCCATGAATTTGATTCAATCTATGTACGCCATTAACTACCCTCCATGTATTTGGAACTACTTTTGCAGGAACAATATAAAAATATTGGCAAAATTCCAAACACAAGGGATTAGGATGGGAAAGAAAAACCACATTTAAGTACAAAAATGGAAGGAAACCAATGTCCCTCAGCTAGAGAAAATAAATCAGAAGGGCAAGGAGGTTCTTCCAGATTAACCTAAGAAGGAATCGCAAAATCAGCCCTAAACTTATCCAACAATTCGATAAGGTAAACCATGGTGGCTAAAGCAAAGAAAGAAGAAAGAAGAAAGAAGAAATTCTTACAGAAACTCAAGGATTCAGTTAAGGCGAATGACAGAAAGAACGATCGTGAGAAGACAAAGAGTTTGGAAATCTAAAAGGCAAAAGGTAAAAGATAATTTGTTTATATCATCTTTAAATGCGCTGCTTTGGGAAACGAGAAAAGTAATGATTACTAGAGACGACGATTGCGTTTCTGACGGCTAAACGATGAAAAAGATGCAAATACCCAAGCGTCTATTGGAGATTCAAAGTATTTACGAGTTTGCCATTTTGCGCTCAAAATCATTAAGGTCATGAGTGTTGGAGATCTGTAACAAATCTGGGTAAACATGTCCGAGCAACTTTTGGGCATAATATTCCACACTCCCATATCCAACCTCAATTGTGAAACATTGGGGGATTCTGTTGATATAAAAATTAGTGAGCTGATATGGACCAGTTATATGAAACCGCGTGTCATCCAGCGTGGCATCAATATGTTTTACTGAGCAACTTACAGTGCCGAGCTACTCAACGTACCAAGCATCTAATCAGGAAAATCAAACGACAAAAATAGATTCAATGAACATTCTTATCGTGTACAGATGTATATGTCTATTAAATAACGACATATTGTCTATTCACACTGAGAGCCCAAGGGCTATCAATACTTTGTAACACCCCCTAGCGGGGTAAGCTTCGATAAGCGAACATATTCAAGACTAAGGCAAATTACTCAACAATACAAAACAGTGGACGTAGGCCATTTTCCTAAGGCTGAACCACTTTAAAAATACTTTGTCTTATTTTTTTATTCATATTTATTTGTGATTAATTAATTAGATCAAATCTAGTTTTTTACATCAACAGGCATTTTCTTTTTTTATATATATTATATGTTTATTGATTTGGGTCTCATTCTTAATCACCACTCTCTCAAATTTGTGCATCAAATAATTGGCAATGTTTGTGGGAGCAACATCAACTATTCATTCTTGATTATGTCGAGTTCACACTAGGATTTACTTGTTGCTTAGATTTATCTTGTCAAAATTGTTGAATCGTAACCTAGGGGACTAGAGGAGAATCATCACATTCACTTAGTTCACTATATTTTTATTGATTAAACATGCTCTTATAGAAATTCGCTTACATTCGTTATTTCATATCTATGCTAATGTACCCTTGTTTCGGCACTTATTGGTGATTGATTCTTAGTGAATTCGATCTATTACACCCCATTCATATTTGGCATCACTAAAGATGATTCCAAGTTTTCATCACCCATTACATATACTAGTACTTTGTTTTTTAGTGTTGTTCCATATGTTTATATCCACTATATTGTTATCATAACACCCCATTCATATTTGGCATCACTAAAGATGATTCCAAGTTTTCATCACCCATTACATATACTAGTACTTTATTTTTTAGTGTTGTTCCATATGTTTATATCCACTATATTATTATCATAACCATATCATCCCCAAACTAATGATGCTAGTGCCTCCACCAATCATCGCCATTTGAATTGGATGAAAGGTTATGACCTCAACTAAGTTGAAGTCCTCAATCATCTCACTTAAGTACAATGGAAATTCAAATATAATTTATCATGTCGAGCAAAACCAAGAATTAGTTAAAATCTATTTTAAACCAAATCAAATGAATTGCAGAGCATTGTCATCTCAATGCCTATGTAGTACATTTTCCTTTCAAGAGTCTGTAAGAGGTTATTGACTATGACGAGAATAAATAACCCATTTTATTGCTTAAAAGAAATATGTCATCGACTAAGATGAGAAAGTGGTAATCATGACCATAATGAGCGGTTTTTGGATGGGTAAGTTGTACTAGACCATCTCTAAAGATCCCCTAACCACCATTATTGAGATCCTAGATAAGGATGGGAAAATCTTAAATGCTTAAGAGTCCATAATAGTGAAATAAGGGGATTAAGATAAAAAGGTAATTAAAGGAGAATAGTTTGGTGAAATAAGGATACATAACAGGAAAAAGATCTGTAATGATTTGGTTGAAAGTTCAAAATTTACACCCCACTTACCATGGGGGTATATATTTTGAAGAGATTTGATATAAAGAAAATCTAAATTGAACCCAAGAAGTTAAAGTTTGAAATTTTCCCATAGGCAAGAGGAATAAGAAGAAGTGGTCTCATAAAGAGTATGGCCATGCCACTCTTGCTTGCATTGCCTTTATGGGTGAAATTGAGGCCCTTATCAGGAAGGGTTAATTGGAGAAATTTATGGACAAAATGAGCTAAAATTCCAAGAGAAAAGGCTATGATGATTACTAAAAGGGAAACATTAAAAGTTCCCGATCCCTTAGGAAAAGTGCAACAAATGTATAAAAGGGGACAAGGTAATGAAAAATTGAATGATGCTAATGACAAAAAGTTATAAAAGAACCCAAGAATCCACATAAAACAATTGGCCAGATCTCCGTGGGAAGAGGCACATTTCGAGTAGAGAAGTTAATGGAGGATGTGCGCTAGAAAATAGGAAGGTCTACGTAATTGAAATCAATGTAGAGTCTCATATGGTGGAGATATATATGTCAAAATCCACTGAGATGTGTCTAATAAAGCTAAATACAGATCGGTTGATCACCAAATTCTTGATTAATGACTTTAAAGGTCTTTTCCACCCTCATGACATACCCTACCAACTTGATGATACACAATTATATTCTTAAACGTACATTTATCTATACTAGAATCCATGCATACTTATTGAAAATAAAAAATATCTTTGAGAGAAAACTCAAACATACCATAAAAATCTATATAGGTATGGAAGGGAGATTGTTTATGCTATTGAAATAATTAAATTACATGAGATTGTAGGAATATAGACCACGTGCATAATGGGGAAGTTAAATTATTTTTTCCTATATTTATAGGGATATTTCAGGCATTGACCTAGGCACAATGTCTCATGAGGTGAACGTTAATCCAAAGGATAAGGAAGTTACGTGTAAGCATTGCTCCTTTATACATGATCGTTATGTAGACATTGAGGAAAATCTTAATAAACTCATGTATGCCAAGTTAAATCGAGAATACATATACATGGTGTGGCTAACTAACATGGTAATAGTGAGCAAACCAACTAGCAAGTGGATAATGTGCATGGAATTTATAGATCTGAACAAGAATTGTCCAAAATATTAATATCATATCTAAGGATTAATCAGTTAGTTGATTCCATGTACAGACACGAACTACCCATATTTATGGTTGCTTACAATAAATATAACTAAATATCTACGCGTAAAGAAAATAAGGAGAAAACATCTTTCATCACTAACAAGGGAACATATTGTTACAACATTATGCTCTTTTGTCATGAATAATGATTATGTCACTTATTAGAGATTAGTGAATATGATATTCAAATAGTATATCAAAAATTCTATCAAATAATATGTGAATGATATTCTTACCAAAATTATGAAGGAGAAGGTAAACCATAGAAATGGATTGAGTCCACCTAGGCCACGATCCTATGTCCAGTCAAGTCTAGTGACTGAGTGGGATTTTATAAACAAATTTCACTCCGGATGTTGTGTGTAGATGAATCATCATGTGACATGGATAAAAATTGGCATGGCATTGATATAAATACTCCTAAGATATTACAATTGATCAAGAAGAGATTGAATATCCCTCTTTTATTGAAAATAACCATACTAATAGGGAATGAAGAAAATAAATGAATTACATAAGCGTTAGAGATATATCAATGACCACCCTACATGTATCATTCTTGGAAAGATATCTGGAGGAATTGTGTATTACCTCAAAACATAATCATATTTCAAATATGTTCAAGTGGTATTAAATTTGTTATACAAATTAACATCATATGAGTATTTAGTTTAAATAATAAATTGTTTTGTATGCCTTTGGTTGTAAGAATTGAGCACACATAGTATGATACATGTTAGAGTTAAAAGTAGTATTTGAATAGTTTTATAATATAAAAACACATTTCTAGAAGTTAATGAGGAGATTATATAAAATTAATTTGGTAAGACTTAGCCTAGGTCTTAAACATGAAAGTATAAAGTGGAAAAAGTGTTATTTAGGATAATATATATAACGGTGTTTCTAGGTATCATCTTCTTCAAAAAATGAAATAGGATTATATTTTTCACAAGGGCTTATTTTTAATGAAGAAGTGGAGTTTGTCCTTTTGTAAGTAAGTGATGCACTCACTTTGGAAAGTGATAAGTCAAGTCTTCTTCTATATGAAAAGACATATTTTATTTTAGCCATATATTTAATACAAAAACAGATGTATTAACTTCTTATCATGAGAGAGAGAGAGAGAGAGAGAGAGAGAGAGAGAGAGAGAGAGGAGCTTGTGTAGAGAAATTCGGATGATAAGACGAAGAAAGATAAAGAAATAAAGAAATAATAAACAATCAAATTACATAAGTATGATAAGCAATTTCTTATATAATATAAGAGTTTGTGATAATTTCTATAAATCTTTATATGGATTTATATAGTGAACAATATAATCATGTGTTTATTTATCTACGAAATCTTATATACTTCAGATTCAAGGTTGCTTGTTGTGATGAATTGAGTAAAAATATGTTAAAAATGAATTTTATAAACTTTTGAATGAATTAAGATGGGATAATATTTCATTTTTTTTAATAAAAAACATAGTCTTGGGAATTCTTCCTAAAAAAATGATAAGTTATGATATGTAAAAAAATGAGAATATCTCTATCTAAAAGATTGAAAACCACTGCCAATTTCATTAAAAAGTATACTCATAGAGATTTCCATAAAAATAAAGAAAAAGGTATAGTTATGTCCCAATTTATGCACTTTAATACCTAAAATTAACCCATAAACCAAAATGCAATTTAAAGACATATTAGACACCTTTTTGAAAAATAATCATAAATTCTTCTTCAAAAGGAAATTTGAGGCCATTACTTATGGTTAAAACTATTTAGAATTCTAATTTTAAATATTTTTGGGTGCACTTTAAAATTCCATGTTTATAATCCACTATGCCTAAAAGAGTGAAGTTATGTCATCTTAAGGTGTGTTAGTTTTGTTCGGTCCTTATAATGATACATATTTATATGTAGTGAATAAATAAAAGTGAATGATTGTGGTAAGCATGATATAAGTTACCTCACATTTTATAATGTGATAATGATTTATGTATATTATTTGGTAACTTGAATATTGTGCATAAATGTAAAGAGTATGATGTCATATATTTTATCTTGATCTACGAAACACAGATATTCTAAATGGATTAGGTTTACATTAAAAAAAATTCAATTTAATTAACAAAACCATTATTATAATGATTTGTGAGAGTTATATGTTGAGGTCTTGAATAAATGTTATGAGTTGAGGATATGAATGATTACTTATAAATTATGGCACGTGGATAATAATTTGCCATATGAGATTGATGAAGAATAAATGTGGTATAGGTTCATATGCTTCTTTTCATTAAATATGTACTTTTATACTTATTTCTTGCATATCCTAAGATGTATTGAATTGGTAGGAGTAGAGGCAACACCATGAAAATGATAATTAATAAGTGTATTCACTAGAAGTGTATATGGTTATGGATATGATTGAATTATAATGGGGTTGGATTTGTTTCATTTAGGTTTACCAAAATAAGTTATTGATCCCAAAATAAGAACGAGTTATATTGAAAATATAATTAGTGAACCATTGTTTAGTAACTAGGACATTCCTTATAAATCGACCGAGTTACTATGTGCATAATATATTAATATAATCTAGAGGAATGATAGTCTAATGATGCATTCGACGATCTAGTTTGTACATGATTCCGATGTTTACATTCCTTAGGTATTGAGGTCTCACTGCCAAATCTAGGAGGCCAGGTTGGGTTAGAGAGTAATGAATGAAATATGTAGTTTTTTTAACGTAAATGATGTAAATAAGTTTAATTTATCTTTCTATCAAGTTCTTAAAAATAAAATTGACCAAATTTTTTCAAAAGATTTAATTTGTTGATTTTTTCGAATATAATAATATTATAACATATGTTTAATATTTTGTTAAAGAAATATAGTCTGAATTACCATGACTTTAAATCATTAATATAATAAACAAGTTTCATACGTGTCAAATTTTGTTATTAGAGCTTATATATCTTGGTCCTAGAGTTAGAAAGGTTTATATTTGGAGATGGACATTCGAAGTGTTATAGAGTCATAGGTGTCCATTTGTCTATGATATAAATAAGAATACTAGGGAGTGAATGCTAGAATCTATACTAAAAAATATATGAGGAATATTTAATTAAGTCATGAGTTCACTTATGCAAAATATCCATTTTATAGATTTTGCATGGAAATAAATAAGATATCAGATAATCATTAAAGATGGCAAGTGTACATGAAATTATAAGTGGATATTTGTGTTATTTTATATATTCTTAATTGCAATAAAAAATGAGTAAACATGTAAGTAAAATCACATAATAATGAAAGTTCATCTTATACTACTCGAAGTGTGTCACTTATTGATCTTTGGATGAGTGCACAACTCATCCACACGGGAGGAGAGTGATGAAGGGGAACCCATATTATAATAGGGGAAGAGAAGATAATAAATCCATGGTTGTATAATTCTAATAAGATTAAATATACTCTTGTTTTACATTTTATTATGCTTAAATGTAAATGTTTAGAGTATTATATCCTTCATATACATATTTAAGTTAAGAATGATAATAATTATGTAAATAATAGTATATGATGATTATTATGATGAGTAATGAACATGTGATGGTATAAATCATAATAAATCATAATTAATAAACTTTATTGGAATGGTATGACATCAATATTATTTATTTGGGATGCTTGTGGGTAATTATATGTTAGAAAAATATAAGACATACATGAAGATTTTATTATTTTAATGATTGTATACAAGCATAATTTATAGTCAAAATAAAGGAGAAAATGTTGGAGCAGAGTTTGTTCATGAATAGATATTGTACCAGGTTAGGTAAAACTGAATGGTGTGCGAAAGAAAGTAAATGATGGAATATTAGTAAGTTGGAGATTATTTAAAATGAAAAGGTATGGACATTTATTTCTTAAAAATTAAATAAGAAACTCTAGTTTAGTGTTTTGTTCAAAATTTATAATTTGATTATAATAAAAAGTATGTAATTATGTGTACACTCTAAAATAAAATCAAGGAAGTTGAAGTAAAAAATAACATTTGTGAAAGGATAAATATCATTCATATAAAAAATATGGAAATAAGGTCAAAGATAATATGGTTGCTAAAATATCACGAGAGCTTGTGATCTCTATTGAAAGTATGGTGATGAATGAATGATATATATATATCGAATGTTTAAATATATAACTCATAATTAATCTACCTATGTGTTTGAGGTGAACTATAATGAGTAGTGTGGTGACAAAAATATCAACACAAACAATTAATGAAGGAAAACAATCACCAAGATAATAAGAACAATAATAATCACAATCATAATCACACGACGCAAGAATATATGTGGTTTGGCAACTTGCCTACGTCCACGGAGAGGTCTACTATTGTATTGAGTAACTCTCGAGAAAGTTTTTCACATGCCCCTATGCCCCGAGCCGGGGGTACAATATATATTCAGTTAAGAGAGAGAGAGTGTTGGTAACCAACACGTTAACCCAGTATCGCTTGAATATTTCATTAGAGATTTTAGGGGATGGACTTGGTCATATTATTTTATTCTAACCATTATTCGAAATTTGGGCTGGGCGCCTTTTATTATTTATTTGGGCTTGGCCGACTACTTTTATGGGCCTGGTCGATAAAAGGGTACCCACAATTCCCCTAAAATATTTGGGGCCGCAATTTGGGCTCACAAATTTTAAATAACGTATTCCGTCTTCCTTTGATGGCACTGCCATTATTTTATAAAATTGACAGGGACGTGAATCGTTATTTTGCAGTAAATTTAGATGGCAGATCTTCTTCAATTGACGTGCACTATCATCGAGGGGTTTAAGCCGCGGTGTTGGACGATTCACTTCATCACTTCAACTTTCTGTTTTCTCTCACTTCCAAACCATCTTTTCTCTCAAGTTTCCTCTTGCTTCCAAGCTTGTTCTTCGTCATTCAAAATCTATTTCCTGCTCCTTATCCTCATTCACCTGTGGTCTCTCATCGTTTCAAGCTTCATTCTTTTCCTTGTAAGTTCCCAGTCCCTTGTTTTTCTGTATTTCCTTTCGTCATTTTTCTTTCTACTATAGCTAGGGTTTTCTCATGGTAAGGATAAATAATAAATCCCTGGTAGAATTTAGGAAATGCTATAATATCCCCGACTGGATGGATATTAGGTGTCCCTATTCCTCGTAATGTCCATGACATTGAGGATGGACATTGGATTCACGTTCTTCTATTGTCTCAAAGGGGTTTAACCTTTCCCCCAATTTGCTTGTTCTTGCATTTCTTTCAGTACTTCGATATAGTCCCAACTCAGTGTTCTCCAAATGTTTGGAAAATTGTAAATGACATCCATAGAATAATCTAACTTATGATACTGACTGGTTGAAATTTGCTTTTGTTATACCTTTTCTCGTACTAGCTCTGGTATTCTTTATTTGAAAGTGAGGAGTCCAGACAGGGTGTTGCTAGTGAACCTACCTAATTCCCATAAGGACTACTGGTCTAAGGGATTTATCACTGGGAACTGGCAATTCCCTCCCCAAGTAGGGGGAGCAAGGTACAAGGGACCTCGGATCCCTACTTGTGGGGAAGAATACATAGGTTGTTGTTCAATCTTACTGATTTTTTTATTGTTGCTCTAATGTGTTCTTCCTCTAATATTTTCTTTTCTTTTTCAGTGAAGTCCAAGAATTAAGATCCTAATCTCCACGAGATTCGTGCTACTGAGTTAATCAAAACCTGGAAGATAAGGGATTCTATTATAGAAGGTGAATATCCCAGGTCGACTGCCTTTTTATTGGATTATAAGAACATTACCTCCAACTTCATTGCCCGTCCCATTTACTCAATTCCTTATCTTGATATCCCAGAGGAAGAAGAAGAGGAAGAAGGTGCTCTCTAATCAATTGAGGTAGACGAGGAGGAGGAGAGCAGTTTAGAGTCTTCTATTACTGTAGGTGACAGGGGTGGTAGTGGTGAGGTAGGATCCAGTGAGGAAGAATCGGGTAGAGAGAGGTCCAACGAGATGGGTTCTAGTTCAGGAGGTTCCAGGTCTGAAAGCTCTAGTAAGGAAGATATGGCTCACCTAGAAGAAAAAACCTCATCCATGATGATGATGATAATGATGATGTCATGTTGTTAAACAGGCTAAAGATCCAAAAGATAAGGTTTGGGGATACTGCTATTGGTTCCCAGATAATAACTCATGAGAAAGAGCTGAAGAGGAAGAGGAAAGAAGAAGAAAAGAAATAAAGAGAGAGGAAGAAGGAGGAAGAAAGAAGAGTAGTAGAAGAAGAAAGCACAAGCTTCTCTTGTGCTCGTGGCTGTCCCAGCTGAGGGGGCCTCTGTGGCTCTAGCCCCTCAGCCTGCCCCCATGATGCTCGAGAGATCTGTGCTAACAACAGATCGTGAGTGATCTTCTAAGATGGGACTAGACTAGTTAGCCCTGAAGGAAGATCAGGGGATTGATTTGGTAAGGCCATTTCCTCTTTCTCTCTGTCTTTTTTAATTTCTTCATACTCTTTGACTCACATCTGCTTTTTCCTATTATTTTTATCTGACTACACTTCCCTTCGCCGTAGTCGAGATGGGATGGCGAGGAGGAATGCTGAGCTCGAGGGGAGCTTGAAGGCTTCTCAGGAGGCCCAAAAGTCCTCCGAGAAATCTCTCACAGAGGTTGAGGTTTCTTTTGCCAAGGAAAGGGTTGGGGCGCCCAAGGAGCTGAAGGAACTCTATAAAGCCTACGAGATGGTTATGGAAAGAAACCTAGCCATCACAGATGAAAATAAAGGGATTGCTAAGAAGGTGAAGAGCCTGTAGGTAGAGGTGTCCACCGTTAGAGAGAGTGGCTATAATGAGGGCTGGGAGGCTGCCTATGAATATGCCAAAAATAAGATTAACTACATCAGTTGGGAAAACTTCAAAAAAGGCTGGGATCGAGCCTTAGTTATTGCTAGAGTTGTTGTTAATTCACCTCTATTTGACGAGCATAATCCTGGTCCCAAGTTGATTATTGATGAAGAAGTCCCTGCTGCTCGAACTACCGTGGAGCCTGCTGCTCCTGTTGTTAATGTTCCTGCTTCTCCTTCTACTCCTGCTTTTGATCCTACTGGCAACCAGGGAATAAACCTTGAATCGATCGAGGGAGGTGTGGTTGGTGCTGAGATAGGCGAGACTGCTGGTGATAAGAGAGAAGAGCCTAACGCTTCTGAGCAGGTTGATGTCACCAACTAGACTCTTAGAGATCCTTTTGTATTTTTTCTCTTTCTACTCAATGTATTTGTATCTGTCCAGCGCCGATTTTTATGAAATGAAGAAGTTCTTTTTCTTTTATTTGCTGATATATGTATTTTGTGTGCTCTCATGATTTGTAGTTTGTCGATCTTGATGATTATATCCCTGCTACCTCTCGCCTAGTCCAATTTCTTGGTTCTAATGTGAGCGACCAAGTTCGCCGAGCTTTTATAAAAATCTTCAAATCCCTTAGGGCATGGAATAAGGACTACAAAGATCAGTCTGAACTGGTTGCCAAGCTTAAGGATCGACTTACAGAGATGGAAGATATTGGTGCCTCTGTTCAAGAAAAGAAGAATGTTCATAAGGCGAAGCTCTTGGATGCATCTGAAACTAACCATATTGGGGAGGTGCTACAGCAGGAGAATGATTCTTTAAGGAGGGAAGTTGCACGCTTCAGGGAGAATGCATCGAGAATTGCACCTCTAGTTATACAAGGTTCTTCGTCATCATCCAGGCGGTGAGTTATAACTGACGATGGCGATTCTAAAAGGGAGATTGCCGAGCTGAAAGGAGATATTCGCCGAGCGTATGTGATAGCTACTGGGCTTCAGTGGGATGCCACCAGACTGAGGAACTTATTAAAAAAAGGTCCTCGATAGATGTGAGCATATGGATACAACCAAGTCTAGATAGACGCTCCCACAAAGTTAAAGGAGGTCGAGGAGCGGACCTTCATTATAGGGTGGCTAAGTGCCATAAGGGAGTTAATGGTGCCCAAGAATTTCGCCCTATGGTACAGGCATGAGATCACTCCCTCGTCCTTAGAATAAAATCCATTTAGAATGGATGACCGCTGTATCCAATTAGATTCTATCCCAAGGCAGCTGCTGGAGCCAAGCTCGGAGGAGGTTGAGGATGATTTTACCCCTCATCCTGATGATGGTCGAAGAGCGCGAGTAGCTGACTACCTTGCTCAGTGACCTGGACCTCCTTAAAATTTGATTTATTTTATCGTTGTTGCACATGTAACTATGTAACCTTTAGCAGTAGAATATTTATGTTTTGTGCCAAGGCAGACTAAACATATGTTGTCTGTTTTCTGATTTATTAGTAATCTCTAGTTATTTTGGGCATCTCGGTCGTCTAAATGTGACTTAAAGTTTATTTTCAAATGAGTATTCTCCCAGTCTAGTATGCCTTAGCCATACTATTTCGCCTCACTTTACCTCTTTGACTGCGTCGTCACACTGCCTTAGGCCTAAGTGGGGCGATGGTGAGGATGCATCTGATTAATGGGAAATCCACCCGAGCAGGATTTTAGAGCCAAACTATGTTGGCGACCAACCTGGGTTGGCCGTGCTGCCTAAGGATCCCCTGTAGGTCTTTATTTGTTATAGGATCAACCTAAGAGGCCAATTGTGTTATGAACAAAGGCCTGAGGAGGGTCATTATATGTCAACCCTGCTAACTATGCTTTGAGGAAGTTGAGCTAGTATAAACCCAACCACCGTGGAGCAATCACAAGAGGCTAGCTTTAAGAGATTTTTTTACTTGATCAAGTTAACCAACTTACTATAATCCATGATCTTTATCATACATCTTATAAGAGTGAAGTCTGTAACTTAGAAGGGGTGCATATGATAAAATATATTTGAGACAAACAATATATATATAATGCTAAGGCCAGTCGATTTTTGCTGATTAAAGTCAGGAACAGAGAGCAACATTAATTTATAAATAAAAATTTACCTAAACTAATGGTGCATAGATAGAGATATCTAGAAGTAGAATTTCTTCAAGTTGGCTGCATTTTAAGCTCTTGGTATTTCCTTGCCCTCCAGCATTTCCAAGTGATAGGCACCTTGTAGTTCGTCCCTTACGACCTTGAACGGTCCTTCCCAGTTCGGTCCCAGCTTTCCATGTGATGGTTTCATAACACTGCCAAGGACTTCCCTTAGGACATAGTCCCCAACTTGAAATTTCCTTAGGTTGAATTTTTGGTTATACTGCTTGGTTAGTTATTGCTAGTAGGATGCCAGTTTAACTAGAGCCAATTCTCATCGTTCATCGGCTAAGTCAAGTTTAGTGAGCAATGCTTCATTATTGTGGCCTTGGTCAACCAACATAGACTTCATGATAGGGAAACCAGCTTCTAGAAGAATAACTGCTTCCATTCCACATGTGAGTGAAAATCGTGTTTCCCTAGTTACTCGCCTTGGGGTGGTATAATAGGCTCAGAGGATGTGGGGTAATTCGTTCACCCAAGATCCTTTGGCCCATTACCGTCGTTTATTTAGTCCATAGATCATTCTCTTATTGGAAGCTTCAGCTTGACCATTATTCTGGGGATATGCTACAGAGCTGAAATAGTGCCTAATTCCATGATCGTTGTAAAAACTTTAGAAGGGGCCACTCTCGAACTGGATCTCATTGTCAGTAATGATCGTTCTTGGTATGCCGAAGCGGGTAATGATGTTTCTCCATATGAACCTCATCATGTCTTCGTCCCTGATGTTCGCCAGTGGTTCTGCCTCTATTCACTTAGTGAAGTAGTATGTGGTGACCAACAGATACTTTCGCTTACCTATCGTAGTAGGTAGAGGACCTACGATGTCCAAACCCCACTGGGCGAAGGGCCACGAGCTGGTTACTGACTTTAGGTGGCTGGCGGGCTGGTGGACCACGGGTGAGTGTTTTTGTTATTTCTTGCACTTCCGAACGTAGACTCTATTATCCTTCTGTATGTATGGCCATAAATACCCTTCCTTCATTGCTCGAAAGGCTAACGACCTTCCTCCTACGTAACTTCCACAAATTACTTTATGAAGTTCGTACAAAACATGTTCGACATCTTTTGGATGAACGCACTGGAGGTAGGGTCCGGTGAAGGATCTCTTATATAAATTCCCATAAAGTGATAAGTGAAAGCGAGCAACTTTGACTCTTATCTGATGAGTCGGCCTTTTGTCACTTGGCAGTATATCACTTCATAAGTAATCTGCGATGGGGTCCATCCAACTCGGAGCCCTTTCAATGTGGATAACTAACTCTGGATTCAGCGGCTCAGTATTCTGATCAATGCTAGGCTATGCGAGGAAATCTATTTGGATCGTTCTTCTCAAGTCAGAGTCTATTGCTGAACATAGAGCTACTAGATCATCTACATGCGTGTTGTGTCCTCTAGGGAACTACTGAACATCCACTTGATCAAATTTGGCTATTAGTCCCTTCACAACGGCGAGATAAACTTCCATCCTTTCATCATTTGCATTAAAATCACAGTTTATCTAGTTGGATACTAGTTGAGAGTCATCAAAGACTTGAAGGTGCCTTGCCCCTAGCAGTTGTGATTTGTGTAATCCAGCGATCAGTGCCTCATATTATGCCTAGTTGCTGGCAGCTTCAAATCCTAGTCTGATGCCTTGCTCGAGCACTGTATTTTCAGGAGTCACTAGTAAGATACCTACTCCGTCCCCCTTGAGTTAGAGGCTCCATCAACGTATAAGGTCCAAACACCTGGTTCCTATAATCTTTCACTTGATCGACTTATTTCTGGCTGATTAGGGGGTTGTTCTCCTATGAACTCTGTGATGAAATCAGCTAGCATTTGCCCCTTGATGGCTCTTATTGGTTAAAAGTGAATATCAAGCCTTTTGAGCTCGACCGACCACTTTGACAGTCGGCCGGAGAGGTTTGCTTTGCTCAAAACAGACTTGAGAGGGTGGAAAGTAACCACGAGGATGGAGTGGGCCTTAAAATAATTCTTCAGTTTCCTTGAGGCTATCACCAATGGCAGGTATCACTTCTTGGCTTCTAAAAGGGTCCTTCTTGCATAGTAGACTGGATGCTGTCTCTCCTCTCTCTCACATACCAAGGCGGAAATCACAGCATAGTCTGATACTCCAAGGTAAAGATATAAAAGATAATTCTCTCTAGGAATCACGAGCTAAGGGGGCCTACTGAGATAGGCCTTGAGTTCTTCTAAGGCCCTCGAGAAATCCTCATTCAATGTCACACCCTTTTTTCTTTTTAACAACTGAAAGAATGGCTGACACCGCTCTAAAGACTTGGAAATGAACCGATTGAGCATGGCGAGCAATCTCATGAGCTTCTGTACATCTCTTACTGTTTGACGGAGCTGAACTTTGTTGATGGCGTAAATCTGGCCTGAATTTACCTATATTCCTCTCTTGCTGACTAAGTATCCAAGGAATTTTCCTGACTAGACACCGAAAGAACACTTACTTGTATTGAGTTTCATTCGATATTTCCTGAGAATTTTGAAAGTCCTTGCCAGATCGAAGAGGTGATCGTCCTTGAGCTTTCTCTTTACGAGCATATCATCAATGTAAACCTTTATAGTATCCCCTATTTGATCTTTAAACATCTCCGTGACTAGCCATTGATAGGTTGTTCCTGCATTCTTAAGTCCAAAAAGCATAACTTTATAACAATACAAACCAACAGTGGTTATGAAGGAGGTCTTATCTTGATCCGACACGTGAAGGGGGATTTGATGGTACTAGAGTACGCATCTAAAAAGCTCATCCTCTCATGTGCTACTGTAGCATCAACCAGTTGATCCATCTTCGAAAAGAGGAACTGTCTTTGGGGCAGAACCTATTGGATCAGTGAAGTCGATACAAACTCTCCACTTTTCATTGCTCTTTGGAACTATTACTGAGAGAGCAGCTACAACGGAAATATTGCGACTTCTCAAGTAAAAACCAATTTTAATTAAACCCAAATTTTAGTTAAACCCTAAGACATGCATCTAGATGATTTATCAAATAAAATATAGCATGCAGGATAAAACAAATAAATTTAAGGAAAAGTCCCCCACAGGGGCAAAACCATTTATTTTCACTATAATTTGTAAGAAAACGGATTACAATCGGATTACAATGAAAATACAAGTTGACTAAGAATTACTCTCGGGTATCGGATTCTGTAGTCGCGGCTGGAACTATCCCTTTTCAGTATGGCTGCAATGGAGAAGAGAAACGGCTTCTCCACAAGGGTTGAACAAACCAAAGTTGTGTTCTTGGGTTACCATAAAGATTCAAAAAGGTTTGGCAATTGTGTTAATCAAAACATGAGTCTTGGGACTCAAAAATATGATGACTAGAGTAATTTGGACTCTCAAAAATGTCTTCTAAAGTCTTGCAAAACAGCTCCCCCGAAGTTGGCTTTTATAAGGAAACCAAAAGAGTTTTAAAACTTGGGGACTCTTGTAGCGTCAGGTACCCCGAACCGGTTCTAGCGTACCCCGAACCGGTTCCCCCCCCCCCCCCCCCCCGAACCGGTTCCCCATGCGGTTTGGGGTACCATTCTGGTATGGGGTTAAAAGAAAACAGCATTCTTCAAGGAATTTTCTCCAACTTCAAAAGGTCATAACTACTTCACCGTAGCTCGGATTGAGGTGCCGTTTCTTCCAGTATCTTCGTTGCGGAGAGATCTTAAACTTTCCAGTTACCAGACCTCTGGACGATGGATGTGAAATTACGAAAATGCCCTTGAACTCTCCTATCGTGCCTTTTTTCACTGTTTTGACTTCCCTTGCGTACAACTTGCATTAAGTCCCTAAAATCTTGGAACGTGAAGTCGTTGAGGCAGATGTGGGACACATTAATGGATATGTTGAATGCTTGATTCCCGGAATTCAGATAGAGGCCGTCATGTGAGATCGTGAGGTGACGTGCCAAATGTAGCGGCGTACGACATACACAAATGTAACATGTTGGACATGAGAAAAATGTCCTTACAAATCTCCCCTTATGTCTATGCCGGTACATACATAAAAAATCCGAATTATCAAATATGAAATTGCCTATACAAATCTACCCTCCCATGAACCCAAAACTGGAAAAGGTACAAATGAATAGTCTTCATCGTTTGTTATTCAAATCTTCAGGAATCTCAAATCTTTTCTCATCAGGGTGTGCAACATATAGATCTTCAATCTTCATACCTACACACATGAGACAAAGAAAATACCACGTGACATATTGAGTTTGAAATGAGATAACATGGATATCAATATATGATAAAAACATAAGCAACATCTCAAAAACTCCCCCAAAATTCAAACTCCCCCATAATATGATAATTCTTTCTCCCCCTTTTTATGATGTCCCCAAATAGACAGATGAGAAGAATGAATCAAATAAGAAAAATCAGGGTGTCACGGTATACAAAACAGTGCATCAAATAATATGGTAATCGTGCTCTTGCAAGGAGATGCTCAAACAAATATTCTCAAACTATTTTTGAATTTTTCAAATTTTTCATACAAAAATAAGATACCAATATGAACAAATATGAAACAAAAATCACACCATGGATTTAGACTCAAACAACCAAGTCATGGAAATGGAATGAATGGGTGTGAACACATTCGATAGGTAAATCAACTCAATCAATCATATGTGCACGATGCATACATGTACTCCTAACGAATGAACATCAAAGGTATCCTTAAGTGTAAACGTTTGTTGAATTTAGATGACATCGTTTTATGCAAATCAACAAATCAAAGTCAAATGATTTTCACACCAATAACGTTCAAAACTATATAGCGCATTTTCAAAAATTTCAAGGACGTGCAAACCCGTTTTAATTCTCCAACCAAACTCCCTCATATATATATTCTTTTAGAGGTAATCTAAATTCTCAAACATTGGAGAATTGGTGCAAAAACCTAAATGGCCTCTTTTTGGCATGAATATGTTTTTATTGCCTTTCAATTTTTTCGGGCTCTTTTAACGTCTTTGGACCTCGGATAATAAAATTCCTCAATTTTTTAGGTCCTTTTTAACGGTGGCTTTTGCGCAAAGGATAGATAATTACCTTTTGCAGCCCCTCCCCGTTATTCAAACAAAGCACACATACTCACAACACGGTTTTTATATGCACAATTTCCTTATAAAAAATTATCGCGCTTGGTTTGTTTTAAAGACAGGATTGAGATGAAAACACCCAACCAACATGTGATAAGACAAGCACAATAATCAAACAAATCCGTGCATATGTGCAATAAAGGAAACATGAGTCAAACATGTAGGAAGTAACACTTAATTACATCTTAATGACTCCAAACATTATAAAGCACAAGGATGAATTGACCTATTATCTCAAAACACTATCAAATAGTCACATGAAAAAATGGAATGATGTTGTGACTTGGTCATCCAAAGTGTTCATCCATAAACGGTGCAATACAAAAATCTTTTTGGATTTTCTCAAAATTTTATCAAAATAAAATCTTTTTGTATTTTTCAAAAAAATTAAAAAACAAGAATTTATACAAAAAGTACAAGTCATCACACTAGTAAAAATATATCATGAAACCACAACTAGTGTATGACAAACATGCAACCACAATCAACCAAAAGATTTCACATGGGGTGAATCACGTGCAAGCAAACGGGAATCGTGGACAAATAAACCATAAGCCTCTAAATCCGATTTTCTAACCCAAATTGATGTGTAACAAAGTGTGGGGGTTTTGGGAATCGAATTTATTCTTTCATTAACCTTCCTAGGTCCATTTAAAAGCTTGTAACAAAATCGCCTAAGATGACCTTGCCTACCGTAATGTGTGCAAGTGTAAATCGGGCGGTGTGTGTTACCTAAAGGTGGCCCTCTCCTCAAATTTATCAGTTGATCTTTCCGAATTTGCCTAGGTGGGTCTCTCCTAATGATCCTAGAAGGTTCTCTCACAATGTTCTTAAGGGGTGCTTTCCTAACAACTTTAGGTGCCTCTTTCTTAACAAACCTAAGAGGCTCTCTCACACGTGTGGGAATGGGTGCAACATATTTTTCAAGACCAATCCTACCCCTATCCGTTTTGATCTCGACTGTGCCTAAAATCTTATCAAGTTTTTCAGACCTAGACTCCAAATCAAATTTCACTTTACTTGAATCTTTCAATTTCACCTCAAGTTCACCTATCCTAGATTCAAGTACTGGTTTAGAATCCTCAAACTCTAAAAGCTCCTTTTTCATAGTCTCCATCAACCCTCTAAGACTATCTCTCTCACCCTCGACGTACTCAAGCTTCTCTTTCAAAATTTTCACATGAGCCCTAAGTTCTTCAACTAAAAAGTCATTATTTTTTATGGAACACTCTTTCAACTGAGCATTCAATTTCAAATTTTCTTTCTTTGTTTTCAAAGTTTCAGCATAAAGTTCATTGAAAGCAGTTTGCAAGTCATGCTCATCTACACTTTCCTCCTCACTTTCATCCACACTCCCATCACCTTCACTATCATCAATAATCCCATGGATGGGAAACTCTCGCCTAGAAGCATAAAACACTTCTTCTTCCGAATCACAATCACTAAGGGTAGAAACATGAGAAATCGGTTTATTCAATTTCTTATTTAAATTTGTGGTACACTCATGTAACGTGTGACCAACACCCTCACAATAAGGACACTTCTCAGATTCGTTTTCAACAGAAGATTTAAAGCAAGAGTTCGTGTGAATTATCCAATTAATTTTTTCAAAAATTTGACATCGAAGATCATCAAAACCATCAAAAGCCATTTTTGTGCAAAATCAGAATCAAATCACAATAACTTAGTGCAACAGGCTCTGATACCAATTTGACGACGTGAGAGGTCAAATTGTATAAAAAAAATCCTTTAAAAATCAGGATCACGCAATAAATTAGCGTAACCCGCTCTGATACCAATTTGAGAACGTGAGTAGACAAATTGTATCAGAAAGTAAATCCTCGAAAAAATCAGGATCACGCGATAAATTAGCGTAACCTGCTCTGATACCAATTTGAGAGAGCAGCTACAGCGGAAATATTGCGACTTCTCAAATAAAAACCAATTTTAATTAAACCCAAATTTTAGTTAAACCCTAAGACATGCATCTAGATGATTTATCAAATAAAATATAGCATGCAGGATAAAACAAATAAATTTAAGGAAAAATCCCCCACAGGGGCAAAACCATTTATTTTCACTATAGTTTGTAAGAAAACGGCTTACAATCGGATTACAATGAAAATACAAGTTGACTAAGAATTACCCTCGGGTATCGGATTCTGTAGTCGCGGCTGGAACTATCCCTTTTCAGTAGGGCTGCAATGGAGAAGAGAAACGGCTTCTCCACAAGGGTTGAACAAACCAAAGTTGTGTTCTTGGGTTAACAAAAAGATTCACAAAGGTTTGGAAATTGTGTTAATCAAAACATGAGTCTTGGGACTCAAAAATATGAAGACTAGAGTAATTTGGACTCTCAAAAACGTCTTCTAAAGTCTTGCAAAATAGCTCCCCCGAAGTTGGCTTTTATAAGGAAACCAAAAGAGTTTTAAAACTTGGGGACTCTTGCAGCGTCAGGCACCCCAAACCGGTTCTGGGGTACCCCGAACCGGTTCCCCCCCCCCCCCCCGAACCGGTTCCCCATGCGGTTTGGGGTACCATTCTGGTATGGGGTTAAAAGAAAACAGCATTCTTCAAGAAATTTTCTCCAACTTCAAAAGGTCATAACTCCTTCACCGTAGCTCGGATTGAGTTGCCATTTCTTCCAGTATCTTAGTTACGGCGAGATCTTCAACTTTCCAGTTGACCAGACCTCCGGACTATGGATGTGAAATTACGAAAATGCCCTTGAACTCTCCTATCGTGCCTTTTTTCACTGTTTTGACTTCCCTTGCGTACAACTTGCATTAAGTCCCTAAAATCTTGGAACGTGAAGTCGTTGAGGCAGATGTGGGACAAATTAATGGAGATGTTGAATGCTTGATTCTCGAAATTTGGATAGAGGCCGTCATGTGAGATCGTGAGGTGACGTGCCAAATGTAGCGGCGTACGACATACACAAATGTAACATGTTGGACATGAGAAAAATGTCCTTACAATTACTAGGTTGGATAACCATTTAGGTAATTGAATCTCTCGTATAGAACCTGCATCCAGTAGCTTCCCGACCTCTTGCTCTACTGCTTTATCTTTCTTCGGGGCTGTTCGGCAAGCCATCTATATGATCATCTTGAAGTTTGGGTCCACATGCAATCAATAACAAATAATGCTAGGATTAATCCCAGACAGCTCGTAGGGCTCACATACAAATGCATCCAAGTTGCTTCGAAGAAGGGTGATTAGTTCTATTTTCTCGTGATCAGTCAAGGAGGTACCAATCCAAAACTTCTTTACAGTCGAGTTACTCCCAACTGCGACTTCTTTCAAGTCTTCAATGACCCTTTTAGAGGGAAGGATCCTAGTCTCCTCCACTCCCGATCGACCATACCTTAGTTGTTATTTAAAGGGAACCAACCCCTCCTCGACTTCTGTCTTACTTTTTTATTCTTCTACTTTCTTCTCCTGTTTGGGACGTATAGCCGAGACGAAACACTTCCTTATCGTAGCTTGGTCTCCATGGATATCAACTACTCCTCGATCACTTATACACTTTAACTTCTGATGATAGGTCGATGGAACGGCCTTCATTGCATGGAGCCATCCCCTGCCGAAGATGGCTTGGTACGGTGATTCGATATCAGCAATAAGAAACTCAATTACTTTTTAGATGCTTACTCCCTTGACTGGAAGGATGATCTTTCCCAAAGGGATTGTGATCTTTCCTGCAAAGCCGACTAACGGAATAGTGGCTTCCTTGAGGTTGGATACGCTCAGCTTTAACTTTCTGAACAATTCAAGGTACATTACTTCCGACAAGTTTACCTAGTCGACGAGCAACCTGTCGACGTCCCAATTGGTTATCCTAAGTGTAATGACCAGTGCATCATGATGAGGGGTTCTCACCCCCACCAAATCTTCATCCGTGAACATAATATTCTTTTTATAATCGATGTCCTTCGGTCATCGACACTTCCCTGCCTGAGTCTTGGCCGGGTCAATCTGAAAGGCCTGCATGACTATAGTAAACTTCTTAACTTCCATTCGAGCTGCATTTCTTGAATTTGTTTGAGGTCTGATGCCCCATGTATCACTGCGAATTCGTGGCCGATATCCTCCTCGAGGACATTATCGAGCCTCTGCTTATCGTTTGCTGCTGCCTTATTTGTCCTCTTCTCCATAAACTCATTAAGGTGCTCGGCTTGGGTCAACTCCTCGAGGTGAGATTTGAGGGCTTTATAATGCTCAGTCTTGTGACAACCCTCCTTGTGTAATGCGCACCTTAATGCGTTATTTAGCTTGGAAGGGTCTCCTCCCATCTTCTTCGACCACTTGATAAATGGCTCATCTTTGATCTTTGCAAGAATCTTGTATATCGACTCCTTGAAGACTGTGTTTACAGACTGAAATGCCTTCGAGGCATCGTTAGCCATTTTTGTCCCCATTCTTGTTCCCTTTCTTCTGTGGTTCATTTTTCTCAGCTCCTTTACCATTATCTCCTGCATTAAGATGGGTTACGTCCTTGACTTTGGCTTATTTCTCAATACGATCCATCAAGTCATTGATGGTCGTGGCCTCCTTCTTAGTTAAGGACTGGTGTAGGAGGCAGGAGCTAAACGAATCGATTTTGAAGGATGCTACGGTGACCTGCTCCAAGAAATTCTCAACTTCATTAAATACTTACCAATACCTCTTCGCGTACTCTCGGACGTTCTCCAGTGACTTTTTCTTCATAGTAAGCAGTGCATCCATCCTCCTCGGGTGGGAGCTGCTTGTTATAAAGCGAGTTGTAAATTTCTCAACCAGAGATTTAAAATTTCGAATGGACCTATGAGGTAGCTTTTCGAACAACTTTTGGGCCACATCATGCAAGATCGAAGGGAAGATTTGACATATGAGTGCATCATTGTGACTCCACAGGGTCATGGCTTGTCTGTATTACCTGACGTGGTTGATGGGGTCAGTTTTCCCATCGTAAATATTGAACCTGGGAATCACGAACTTCTTCAGGGCTTCTTTTTCTTCTGTCGCGCATAAAAAATGGGACTTCATCTGAGTTTTGAGAGCTCATCTGGATAACTCCCTTATAGATCTGGCACCACGATGAGCTGGTTGTTGGTCCATCTCTCTCCGGACCAAACTTCGTATATCATCATTCTATCGACCAGGGCCCCTGTATCGGCGAGCTGGTTATAATTGTTCATAATGGTCATCACATGACCTGTGTCTCTTAGTTCTTTCTAAGCCATGTATTGGGTTCCTTCCTCAGCTGTGAGACTTGCTCGTCTGAGGGCTAGGAATTCGGCTGTGGCGTCGCCTTGTGTTTCGATGAATTTCTCTCTCCAGTCTTTTCAGTCGCCTTTTGAGGTGAGTATTCTCATTCTCCTATTGGCGAGTGGCCTCCTCTTGCTCTTGGAGTCTGGCCTCGTAGGCATCAATTAACTTAGAAATCTACGTGGACCTAGGTGTCCCTTGATTTTCTTTAGAAACCTGCCTCTCCTGGCGAAGTCTTGGGTTTCAATAGCGGTTTTTAGACCTTACCCTTGTAGGGATGGATTGCTCCCAAATATCACCTTCTTGAGGGACATTGCTACAGTGATGGAAAATAGACAGTTCTTGTTAATGAAGGATTTCGCAGGAAAAATAATCGTTTCCCACAGACGGCGCCAATTGTGGTGATAAAAATCTCAACACAAACAATTAATGAAGGAAAACAATAACCAAGATAATAAGAATAGCAATAATCACAATCTCAATCACATGACGCAAGGATATATGTGGTTCGACAAATTGCCTATGTCCACGGAGAGGTCTACTGTTATATTGAGTAACTCTCGAGAAAGTTTTTCACATGCCCCTATGGCCCAGGCTAGGGGTACAATATATATTCAGTTAAGAGAGAGAGAGAGTGTGTTAATAACCAACATGTTAACCCAGTATCCTTTGAATATCTCATCCGAGATTTTAGGGGATGGACTTGGTCATATTTTTTTATTCTAACCGTTATTCAGGACTCATAATTTGGGCTGGGTGCCTTTTATTATTCACTTGGGCTTAGTCGACTACTTTTATGGGCCTGGTCGACAAATGGGTACCCACAATTAGAATAATAAAATTAGTGAGATTTGAAATATATATATTAAAACCATATATAAAATATTAAAGTTGAGATGATTACTTAAAATATTAGAGATTTGAGAAGTGGATGAACATTTGTTGATCTTGCATGTTCTTTATTATAAGAATAAGTTTTCATATCGTATAAAATGCAAGAGTTAAGTAAAAGTTGTAAAGTACAACTTGAAATGTAAAAGTTGTAAAGTACAACTTTAAATGTAAAAGTTGTTAAGTACATCTGGGTTTGTAAACTGAGTGCTAAATCACAATCCGAGTTAGATATCAAATTTAATGTAATTTTTAATAAGGAGGAAGTGTTGATGGCACGAAATTAGTTTTCAAGATATTTATGTCTCACAGGTTAATTAAGTGGGCATTGAGTTATACTTTATGTTCTACTTATGTAAAACCACAACGGGGATTGAATTAATGCAATGAAGTTGTGATAATGATATGTTTACATTTTTTATAAATACTTTTTGATACGCTATATGTGATCCCCCATCATAGGAAAATGCCATTAAATTCATGAGGAAGTTTAAATATAATTTATTATACATATTAATATATGACTGTATACTCTAATAGAATTTTTTACATTCCATCGAAGAAAGACGTTCAATATTTGTGATGATTAATAAATACAGTTATGTAAATGTGACACCCCGACTAATTAAATACCGGGTAGCTACTCCTTTATTAAATTAATTCAAAATGCCAAGTTGGCTCAGCTAATAGCATCGCTGTCGAAAACATTTTTATTATTACTAACCACCTAGTATTTAAAAAGTAAGTTGTCAAATTTTAATTAAAGTCTGATTAACATGCAGTGAAAGATATAAAGCAAGAATAATATCACCATTCACTATAACGACAATAATAGAATAACCATCACACGATATAAATAAATCCGGAGGAAAAACTCCTCACAACAAACTCCACAACTGAAATGAATAACTAAATACTGAATACTGAATCAATACATGCCAAAGTCTGAAAAACTGAAATGGAAAAGTCTCTAATAGAATTTGGGCAACATGCCCTACAACTGAAGAATACTGAATATGGAATCCAAATGGTAGAAGCGTCTAAAAGAAAATCCCTGTAGCTTCCACAAACAGCTACAGCTCGTCACCTGAATGAGTATCCTATGCATGGTGTCCTTGTGGCTGGGCACCTAAAATGGTTTTACAAAAAAAAAAGATTTGAAAGAAAACGGGTCAGAGCCCGAATGTGGAGATATTTTAAAAACCTGCAAGTGCTTAAAAAACATTTAAAACATTAAATGCAAAGTACATGTTAGGACGTGCACTCACATGAAATTCTCACCTCTCGTCTAACTGTGCACTCCTAACGTAAGTACCCATCTAAAATTACACAAACCACTAGCTAAGTGACATCATATCTAGCTAGACTGTCATAGGTTCTACCCTTATTACTCGGTTCCCATCAACATTATAACGCTCGCAATTAAATAGGGGCTTAACGTAAATTCAGGTTCTCACATAAAAGTAATACAACTCATTATAGATCATCCCTTTTGTTATTCCATAGTTATACACACAATACCATATGAAAGTTCCCAGTTTATTAAGTGTATATTTTCCACAACATAAATATACAATATAAGCACCCCGATACTAAGCTGCGGTGCACACATACTATGCTATCCATCCCGGTACATCACGTACATAAGGAATCACGTATTCCGAATCTCTCAGGAATCGTTCAGATAACACAAATCACAAACAGTGGAGGCGAACACAGTCACATCACATGGGTCACGCACATACCTGCACTCCCACGATCAGCAGACTTATTAACATCCCAATAAGTCCTTCTCTGACCTATGTTCATCGAGGTAACCAGTCTAAATCCGGGAAACACAAGGACTAGAGGGCCCTAAGCGAACGCAAACCTCCCGTGATAGCAAGTATGGTAGGTATGTCATACACGCAAATCATATATCAATACTAAGTAAACACGCATCTTAGTAATCGCCGTAGTTTAATTGTAGTACTTATCGCATTCTCGTACGAACTTAATATATATACAACTTATATAATCCCGGTCCATATTTATACGCGCCATAATTTTTTCATGTCGTAGTAGGCACTCACGTCTCAGCTCATAATGTCTATTTGATTCGATCCACACTTATAGCATTTACTCCTCATTATCTCCCAAATGTCCCAAGTATACCAATACATCATCAAAGGAATGTTATCTCTATCCTCGAACAAGTTTACGGGACTTCAAAAATCAAAACAGGCCAAAAAGGCCTAAACTGCCAGCTCGTTAGAAGTCTCGTTCGAACGAGGTTGTTCGAACGAGATTTCGTTCGAACGAACTGGGCTATCTAACGAGATCTCGTTCGAACGAGATTATCGAACGAACATCCCTCTCGTTAGAACCCCAAACTGTCAACTCGTTAGAAGCTCGTTCGAACGACTTGGGTAGGTCTTCTAACGAGTGACCAGATTCAAGCCCAGAAATCCTATCTCGTTTTTCACCAATTTCTACACCTCAAATCTCAACCAAAATTCGTCCAATCAATGTTTTAAGGTCTCCCATCATCCTAAAACGTACTAAGGTCATATACTAACATCTTTTAAGGAATTAACACTTCCTAAACATCATTAATTCATCAAATCTCTACCCTTTCCCCCAAATTTTCAAGAACATAAACCCTAGAATTTTAAATCCTCAATAAGTCCATTCTAGATCCGTTTTTGTTATATCCAACATATATTAACATCAGAATAATCATCTCCATACTATTCTACATGCAATTTGTCCTCAAAATTCAAGTCCTAAGTCCAATTAAAATGGGTTTTTATTTAACTTCCAAGAACAATTGTAAATCTTTCAATTTATCTAACATGGAAGAAACATTCTCTGAATTAAATAGAATTAAATCACTTGCCTCGAGTGTCTCTGAATTTGGTGTTGGTTTGATGAAGCTTTTTCTGCAGAATTCCTTCTCTCTCTCTCTCTACAAGCCTTCTTCTCCAAAGGTGGCTAGGGTGGCTAGGGTTTGTTTAGGAGACTTAGAAAACCAAATTTTGAAACTCCCCGTAGTCTTATGGGTCAATATGGTTGGTAGTGGGTTTAGTGGTTAGTTACCCAAATCAGATTATAAATCCTAATTTTTGTCATTATTAAATCCCAAAAATACAATATTACCAAACTACCCTTATAAGATGCCGGTATGGCCTAAAAATACCCCAGGACCCAAACTAAACCCCCGGCTAGTGTTTTCTGACTATCTCGACCCTTACGGACGCGTTGGCGCACTCAAAATGACCATACGGTTACTAGAATTTAAATTCACTTTTATAATCAAAATAATTATATCCTGACGCGACTGTCACCCGCGTCCCAATAAAATGTCCAAATTGTCGTATATCAATCTCACGACAAATTTCATAATTCGATATTCATATAACATCATATATACTCAATATAGTCAAATACCAACTCACATCTCGCTAGTATTTTATCCGGATTAATTCCCAATTAATTCTCATTTAATTAATTAATCCCAAAAATAAATATCGCCAAAAATACGGGGTATTACATACTTCCCCCCTAATAACAGAATTTTGTCCCGAAATTCGAAACTAGGAAGTACCTGATAAAAACAACTTTGGATAACGTTCGCGCATCTCATCCTCGCGTTCCCATGTGGACTCCTCGACATTGTGATGTCGCCACTGAACACGCACTAACGAAACTATCTTTGACCGCAGCTTCCTCTCACTTCGGTCCAAAATAGTAATCGGCACCTCCTCGTAGGAGCTATCAGGCTGTAGATCAATCTCCTCCAAAGCGATGTGAGAATGAGCCAAATCGCCTCTGAGATATTTTCTTAGCGAGGAAATATGAAACACATCGTGAATCCGGTGTAAATGCTCTGGTAACCCGAGTTTATACGCAACCGGTCCAATCCGCTCAATAATAGGAAACGGCCCCACATACCTTGGTGCCAACTTCCCCTTCTTCCCGAAACGCATAATCCCCTTCATATGAGATACTCTGAGCAAAACCTGGTCCCCCACTTGGAACTCCCTGAAAGATCTCTTCGCATCAGCATAACTCTTCTGCCGGTCTTGAGCTACCCGAATGCGACTCCGAATCAACTCAATCCTTGCCGAAGTATCCTAAATTACTTCCGGACCAAGTAGTTTGTTGTCCCCCACCTCTAACCAACATGCTGGGGAACGACAAGGCCTACCGTACAATGCCTCAAACGGAGCCATGCCAATAGTGAACTGGTAGGAGTTATTATAAGCAAACTCTACCAGTGGAAGGTATTGTTCCCATCCACCTCCAAAGTCAATAATGCACATGCGTAGCATGTCCTCCAACATCTGATTTGTGCGCTCTGTCTACCCATCGGTCTGTGGATGATAAGCCGTACTCAACCGCAATTCCGTGCTCATGGCCTCCTGGAAACTCTCCCAAAACCGCGAAACAAATATCTTGTCTCTGCCAGACACGATATTTAGGGGCACACCGTGAAGTCTCACAACCTCTAAAATGAAGAGCTGGGCATACTGTCCCGTAGTGTAGTCAGTCCTTACGGGTAAAAAGTGAGCGACTTTGGACAATCTGTCCACAATTACCCAAACGGAGTCGTGACCCCTCTGCGACGTAGGCAACCCCGTGATAAAATCCATAGATATGCTCTCCCACATCCACACTGGGACCTCCAACGGATGTAGAAGTCCTGTCGGTCTCTGATGAACCACTTTTACTAGCTGGCAAGTGGCGCATTTCGAAACAAACTCAGTAATATCTCTCTTCATACCGCTCCACCAATACTGTCGTCTCATGTCTTGGTACATTTTGTCCCCTCCGGGATGTACAACGAACCGTGAGCCGTGCGACTCTGCCTTCACCTCGTGTCGCAATTTCTCCCCTTCCGGAACCACCAATCTCCCATTGAAGCGTAATCCCCCGTCTGAGCTGACGGTATAGGACTCGGCTCCCTCTGCTAGTAATCGAACTATCTGCTCCTGACAGAACGAGTCATTAGCCTGTGCCCGTACTAGCTTCGTGACAATCTGCGGTGTAACGGTCATCACAGACATGAAAGATCGGGCCACTGCATCCTGGTGTCCCAACTCCTTCCACTTAGCCTTTCACACCCCTGCTATCTCATCTGCTGGCCTACGGCTCAACGCGTCTGCTACCACGTTAGCCTTACCCGGGTGATACTGGATATCGAACTGGTAGTCCTTCACAAACTCAAGCCACCTCCTTTGCCGCATGTTCAACTCCTTTTGAGTGAACAGGTACTGTAGGGACTTGTGGTCCGTGAACAATTGGAACTTCTCCCCCAAAAGATAGTGCCTCCAAATTCGTAGGGCAAATACCACTACCGCCAACTCCAAATCATGCGTGGGGTAATTCTTCTCATGAGGCTTAAGCTTACGGGAAGCATAAGCTATGGCCTGTCTCTCCTGCTGCAATACACCTCCAAGTCCTTGCAAAGACGCATCGGTGTAAACCAAATACTCAACTCCCGGTCTCGGCAATGCTAACACAGGTGCTGAGGTCAATTTATCCTTCAATTCATCGAATGCCAACTGACAGGCATCACTCCAAATGAACGGCACACCCTTACGAATCAGATGTGTCAAAGGACCCGCTATCTTCGAAAACCCCCGAATAAACCTCCTGTAGTATCCTGCTAGACCCAAGAAACTAAGAATCTCCGTTGGTGTCGTGGGCTATCCCCACTCCCTCACCGCAGATACCTTCCTCGGATCTATAGATATTCCCCGGTCGAAAATAATATGTCCCAAAAACTGGACCTCCTTCAGCCAAAACCCGCATTTCTCATATTTTGCATACAACTCGTTCTGACGTAGTGTCTGCAAAACTTGTCTCAAATGCTCGGCGTGCTCGTCCTCTGTCTGGGAGTAAACCAGAATATCATCGATGAAGACAATGACAAAATTATCTAGAAAATCCCTGAACACTCTGTTCATCAAGTCCATAAACACTGCTGGAGCGTTGGCCAAACCAAAAGGCATAACCCGAAACTCGTAAGAACCATATCTCGACAAGAACGCAGTCTTCGAGTCATCCTCCTCCCTAATACGTAACTGATGGTATCCCGATCTCAAATCAATCTTCGAGAAGAAAGAAGCTCCTCTCAACTGGTCAAATAAGTCATCGATTCGAGGCAACGGATACTTATTCCGTATCGTGACCTTATTCAACTCTCGGTAGTCCACACACAATCTCAGTGAACCGTCCCTCTTCTTCACAAACAAAAATGGAGCGCCCCAAGGTGAGGTACTCCTGCGAATAAAGCCCTGACCTAACAGCTGCTCTATCTGATCTCGTAGCTCTCGCATCTCTGCCGGAGCCATACGGTACGGTGCGCGTGCTATAGGCTTCGTATCTGGCAATAGGTCTATAATAAAGTCTATTTCTCGACTGGGGGGTAGGCCTGGTATCTCCTGAAACACATCAGAATACTCCCTGACAACTGGGATCGAGTCTAAAGGAATCACAACCTCCTTAGAGGTATCCTCCTCTAGGTAATATAAATGAGCGGTCGAGCCTCTCTCTGGGCGAGGCATCGCCACTACAAACATCTCTTGCCCCGGAATGGCAAAAATAATGCTCCCACTGAAGCAATCAATCATGGCTCTATAATCAGCGAGCCAATCCATACCGATAATCACATCGTGAACATGCATATATAATACCAACATATCTGCAGGTAATACCAGACTACCAATCTCTACCCCCCACTCCCCGGCATATAAAGAATATAAGTGACCCACTCCCCAATGGTGAGTCGACACACGTCACTGTGCTCTCTTCCGTAGCTAAAAATCCTAAGGCTTTCGCGAAATGTGTAGCTATAAAACAATGAGTAGCCCCCGTATCAAACAATATCCGACCCATAGTGCCATGGATAGGAAACGTACCCTCAATCGCGGGCGGTGCCTGTGGAACTGCTGCCTGGTGGACGTTATAGACACGTCCATACTGTAGCTGCCCCTACTGAACTGGGACTGCTGGGATGGGTGGCAATGCTGCCATCTGTGGCGGTGCGGGGAGAGCGGCGGGAAACATAGGCCTCTGCGGCTCCTGGCGAGCACCCTGCTGCTGCTGCTGTGGGGCCCTGCACCTATCAGGACAATCCTGTCGTTTATGGCCAGTCTTGCCACAAACAAAACACTTCCCTGGGAAGTTCCCTCCTCTCTGCCCCTGTGGTCCCCGGCCTTGGTGGCCATTACCGTTCCTCCCTTGGCCCTGCTGGCCCTGCTGAAACTGCTTCCCATTCTGTCCCTGATGGCCGTTTGGACCCTGATGGCCCTGACGGAAACCTCCCTGTCCGTGCCTGTAATTCCCTGATCTGAACCTCTTCTGATCCCCCTGCTGGGAACCCTGCTCACCCTGTCTCTGCCCCTGAACAGATTGTGCCCCACCGGCACCATGTCCTCCAGTCCTGCCCTGATGGCTAGACTCTCCCGATCTCTTGCCCTCAGCCATATGAAAGCGGTGATCCTGGAAGTGTAACAAAGCAGCGTTAACCACATCAGAATAAGTGGCCAACGAAAGGTTCCCTAACAGATGCTGACGGATCCTCCATGTCAACCCGTCGATGAATTTCTCAATCTTCTTCTTCTCTGTCGGTATCTCATTCGGAACGATATTCAACAGATTCGTGACATCGGCCTCATACTCGGCCACGGTCTTACCCTCTTGCTTCAGATTCATCAGTTTCCTCCTCATTTCCGTGTGAACAGCCGACGGAAAGTACTTGCGGTCAAACCGCACCCAAAAGTCCTGAATAGTGAGAGTATCCCTCTCCTCCACGGTGGTAATAGACTCCCACCACTGCAGTGCAGATCCAACTAGCTTGAAAGTAGCTAGCACCTGCTTTTGAACGTCCGTGCACTCATACATCCTCAAGTGCCTCTGCATATCCTTCCTACACTGGCTCGAGAAAACCACATCTGAGCTACCTGCAAACTCTGGCGAATGCGCTTTCTAAAAAGCGTCACGTACACGTTCCCAAGCAGACGGGAATGCATTTGCCTGTACTGGCGCGGCAACCGGCGCCTGAGGTGGTGCCTGCTGAACTACGGCAATTGCGGCATTTATCGCTTGGGCTACAATGGTTGCAACCTCAGCGGCGTTCATTATGCCCTGAACTGGAACGGGCTGGGGTTCGGGAGTTGCATCCCTGGGAACTCGTCGTGCACGTCGTGGAGGCATCTGAAATAAGAATAAATTTTATAAGTTCACTGTTTATAAACTTAAAATAGCTGAAGAACGAAGCATACACAAAAAGAGTACAACAGTCCTAAAATATAGGGCTCTATATCAAAGAAACTTAGCGGAAACAAAATAGCCATACAGATCCTAAGGACACTAGAACCTAATGCTCTGATACCACCTGTGACACCCCGACTAATTAAATACCGGGTAGCTACTCCTTTATTAAATTAATTCAAAATGCCAAGTTGGCTCAGCTAATAGCATCACTGTCGAAAACATTTTTATTATTACTAACCACCTAGTATTTAAAAAGTAAGTTGCCAAATTTTAATTAAAGTCTGATTACCATGCAGTGAAAGATATAAAGCAAGAATAATATCACCATTCACTATAACGACAATAATAGAATAACCATCACACGATATAAATAAATTCGGAGGAAAAACTCCTCACAACAAACTCCATAACTGAAATGAATAACTAAATACTGAATACTGAATCAATACATGCCAAAGTCTAAAAAACTGAAATGGAAAAGTCTCTAATAGAATTTGGGCAACATGCCCTACAACTGAAGAATACTGAATATGGAATCCAAATGGTAGAAGCGTCTAAAAGCAAATCCCTGTAGCTTCCACAAACAGCTACAGCTCGTCACCTGAATGAGTATCCTATGCATGGTGTCCTTGTGGCTGGGCACCTAAAATGGTTTTACAAAAAAAAAAGATTTGAAAGCAAACGGGTCAGAAACCGAATGTGGAGATATTTTAAAAACCTGCAAGTGCTTAAAAAACATTTAAAACATTAAATGCAAAGTGCATGTTAGGACGTGCACTCACATGAAATTCTCACCTCTCGTCTAACTGTGCACTCATAACGTAAGTACCCATCTAAAATGACACAAACCACTAGCTAAGTGACATCATATCTAGCTAGACTGTCATAGGTTCTACCCTTATTACTCGGTTACCATCAACATTATAACGCTCGCAATTAAATAGGGGCTTAACGTAAATTCAGGTTCTCACATAAAAGTAATACAACTCATTATAGATCATCCCTTTTGTTATTCCATAGTTATACACACAATACCATATGAAAGTTCCCAGTTTATTAAGTGTATATTTTCCACAACATAAATATACAATATAAGCACCCCGAGACTAAGCTGCGGTGCACACATACTCTGCTATCCATCCAGGTACATCTTGTACATAAGGAATCACGTATTCCGAATATCTCAGGAATCGTTCAGATAACACAAATCACAAACAGTGGAGGCAAACACAGTCACATCACATGGGTCACCCACATACCTGCGCTCCCACGATCAGCAGACTTATTAACATCCCAATAAGTCCTTCTCTGACCTATGTTCATCGAGGTAACCAATCTAAATCTGGGAAACACAAGGATTAGAGGGCCCTAAGTGAACGCAAACCTCCCGTGATAGCAAGTATGGTAGGTATGTCATACACGCAAATCATATATCAATACTAAGTAAACACGCATCTTAGTAATCACCGTAGTTTAATTGTAGTACTTATCGCATTCTCGTACCAACTTAATATATATACAACTTATATAATCCTGGTCCATATTTATACGCGCCATAATTTTCTTACGTCGTAGTAGGCACTCACGTCTCAGCTCATAATGTCTATTTGATTCGATCCACACTTATAGCATTTACTCCTCATTATCTCCCAAATGTCCCAAGTATACCAATACATCATCAAAGGAATGTTATCTCTATCCTCGAACAAGTTTACGGGACTCCAAAAATCAAAACAGGCCAAAAAGGCCTAAACTTCCAGCTCGTTAGAAGTCTCGTTCGAACGAGGCTGTTCGAACGAAATTTCGTTCGAACGAACTAGGCTATCTAACGAGATCTCGTTCGAACGAGATTATCGAACGAACATCCCTCTCGTTAGAACCCCAAACTTTCAACTCGTTAGAAGCTCGTTCGAACGACCTGGGTAGGTCTTCTAACGAGTGACCAGATTCAAGCCCAGAAATCCTATCTCGTTTTTCACCAATTTCTACACCTCAAATCTCAACCAAAATTCGTCCAATCAATGTTTTAAGGTCTCCCATCATCCTAAAACGTACTAAGGTCATATACTAACATCTTTTAATGAATTAACACTTCCTAAACATCATTAATTCATCAAGTCTCTACCCTTTCCCCCAAATTTTCTAGAACATAAACCCTAGAATTTTAAATCCTCAATAAGTCCATTCTAGATCCGTTTTTGTTATATCCAACATATATTAACATCAGAATAATCATCTCCATACTATTCTACATGCAATTTGTCCTCAAAATTCAAGTCCTAAGTCCAATTAAAATGGGTTTTTATTTAACTTCCAAGAACAATTGTAAATCTTTCAATTTATCTAACATGGAAGAAACATCCTCTGAATTAAATAGAATTAAATCACTTGCCTCGAGTGTCTCTGAATTTGGTGTTGGTTTGATGAAGCTTTTTCTGCAGAATTCCTTCTCTCTCTCTCTCTACAAGCCTTCTTCTCCAAAGGTGGCTAGGGTTTGTTTAGGAGACTTAGAAAACCAAATTTTGAAACTCCCCGTAGTTTTATGGGTCAATATGGTTGGTAGTGGGTTTAGTGGTTAGTTACCCAAATCAGATTATAAATCCTAATTTTCGTCATTATTAAATCCCAAAAATACAATATTACCAAACTACCCTTATAAGATGCCGGTATGGCCTAAAAATACCCCAGGACCCAAACTAAACCCCCGGCTAGTGTTTTCTGACTATCTCGACCCTTCTGGACGCGTTGGCGCACTCAAAACGACCATACGATTACTAGAATTTAAATTCACTTTTATAATCCAAATAATTATATCCTGACGCGACTGTCACCTGCGTCCCAATAAAATGTCCAAATTGCCGTATATCAATCTCACGACAAATTTCATAATTCAATATTCATATAACATCATATATACTCAATATAGTCAAATACCAACTCACATCTCGCTAGTATTTTATCCGGATTAATTCCCAATTAATTCTCATTTAATTAATTAATCCCAAAAATAAATATCGCCAAAAATACGGGGTATTACAGTAAACATGGTTTTTGACCCCAGAAATATACCCCGTGTGGGGGTGAATTGGGTATTGTAAATTAAATGTCTATTTAAAAACTTTTTCAACTTATTTCTTTTAGATCAATTGCAATATTATGATTCAACTAGTAATGGGGCAATTAATTAGTCAATAAGTAATAAGGTTAGACATTTATTAGCAATATTAAAGAGGAAGTTAATAGGGAGAGTGCAAATCGAGATTTTAATGTTGTTTAGCTTGCCCACATCCACAATCAAGACGGTACTATCTACAGTTCTCTAAACTAGAACAAAAAATCACATGAGTATTTATCGCACCCCACATGATTTATCACACCTTACTAGGATTTACTGCACTCGGTGGGTTTATCACACCTTTTAAGATTTATTGCACCCCGACACTATCGGCTGCGAAGATACAATAAAGTTCAACCATAGTAATAATAGAAAGTATCGTAGCCAAAATGTAAAACAAATATTGCTTAAATAAGCAACAATGTTGAAATGGGTTTTACTTTCTCTCTCTAGAAAGTAAACTTTCAAACAATTACAAGTATAATGTTGAGGTAAAGCTTTTGGATCTTTAGAATAAATGGGCGAGGTATTGGGAACTTAGATAATAGGGGTTTCAATAACTTTTCTTCAAATGGGTTTTCTTGAAGTTTTTGCTCTAATGGAGCTTTTGTGTCTAAAATGACCAAATGTGTTTTTATTTGGTTTCTATCTCTAGAAACTCAAATGGGTATTGGTTTGATTCTTTAAAACAAGTATGTGTTAGGTTTGGAACTTTTCTAAAGAGTGAATTGTGTTGGAAGCTTTTGGTTCAAGTTGGGTTTCTTGAAGCTTTTGCATTAATGGAGTTTTGGGGACTAAAACTCTCAAATGGATTTTATTGATTTCTCTATATAGAAACTCAAGTAATGGAGTGGCATAAGAAGGATGGTGGAACTTTCACTAATGATATATTGTTGTTGTAATATCTTTTATGATTTGGAAGAGAAGCAAAGTTTTTTTTATAGTAATTTCATAAACTAGTCATTGGAGGGTGGTTTGGTAATATGAGGTAACTTTGATATTTTGAAATTCAAAATAGAGTTGTTGAATATATTTGTCCAAAATACCCTTAGAGTCATTTTCATACATATAGAGTCGACTTTATATGAAGGAAATTCTTTTGAAAACTTGTCTTTTGACTTTGGACTCAATTAAAAAAAGTCAAAATCAAATGGCTAAAAATACTCTGTGATGGAGTTGACTCTAAATGTAGGTCGTCTTGGAGTGGGGTCAAAAGTAGGCCATTATGCTTTTTGTGGGTTTTGACCTATGGAAGGTTTAGTTAAGTGGTTTAGGGTTCATACTTTCTTTTGTGAGATTGTTTACTTCTCTACAATAACTTCCAAACCTTTGAAGCTTGGAATAAATTATTCTTGCTTCTCTTAATCTCTTGTTACTTGAAATGATACTTGAGCATGATTCGGTTAGATCATTCTCTTTATTTCTTGGGGAGCTTTATTCTTTGAACATGAATGTTGTGGTTGTTCTTGAATGGATTAGGAAGGTTTATTTTCTCTTAATCACTCCATCTATTCTTTGTTTTGTTTGTACTATCATGTTATGGATGAGCATTTTGATGTTATGTCCCATAGCTTGAATTTGAGGTTGAAAAATCCTTGGGAACATGTTGTGAAAAGCTTGGTTTTAGAGCAATATTTCTTCAATGTATATCTTGGCTTGGAATAATACTTCTTCTTTGGGAATATGTTTTGCATGACTTGGGATTGGTTGAACATATATGGTTTGATATGGGATGAGCTTGCTTTCATGACTTCATTCTTGAGTGACTTGGTGTGTACATGGCTTGGTGTTGGATAGCGTTTCTTCTTTTCAATGCTTGCGATCTTGAGGGCTTTTTGATTGCTGGGATGATATAATCCTTGTGTTGTATCTCATTATGTATTGAGTGTTTCTTTTTATCTCAAGTACATTAAAGAGAAAATAGTAAAGTATGATCACATAACAATTGTGTTGTTATCATACAATTTTTTTTCTTGAAATACTTTATGTTTCACAATGGTGAAGAGTAAAAGAATATTTTAATTTGAATATAAGTAAATAACAATTTATTATTGAATGACTTTTGATAATTTCTATATGAAAAGTTGTGAGGGTATATTTAGACGAAAGAATTGAAATATTATTCGTGGTAAGGATGGTATATTAGGGCATGAGAGTATAGTTGAGAGATAATAAACTCCATGTTAATTAATAAGTTTATAAGTTATAAAGCAATAAGGATGAGATGGGATGAAGTTAGGGATAAAAGAATGTACTTAATATACCTTTAACCTTTAAAGATTAACGTGGCTGCTAGTTTGAGGGAAAAAATGGGGTTGCGATTGAATAACTTTTTGACATGTATAGTATATTAAGATAAATTGATAATTATTTTTTTAATAGATGAATATGTTATATGATGATAATAATACGTTAAAGGGGTGGATAAGTATGATATTATATTTTATATTCTAAATAATTTGAACAATAAAGCAAAGAGAAAAACACCAATTTTATTAAGAATGAACATATATTTATCATTAAAAATATAATCGATAAATTAGTTGAGGTAAATCTTTAACATATATAGAGCTGAGGGGTAATATTTCAGTTGGATTTTGTTTCGTTAATTGGTTGGCGGGGACACAATAAATTATTACTGGGACAAATAAGTGATAAGTTGAATGAAGATGTTATGAAAAGAAAGAGTTTTGTAAATGTTATGAGTATGAATAAATTTCTAGAATAGGATATTATGGGGTGTAGATTTGCATAGGCATGTTCTCGACACACGCGCTATAGCCCATGTGCGTCTATAGTCAATAAAGAGTCCAAGGATAACAAAGACTTCCTCAAATCCATCACTTGTAATGGCTAATTATGATAAGATATAGATCCAAACTTTTAAGGATGACAATTGATGTAGCTTAGGACTCTCCTAAGATTGCCCTATAAATGCAAATGAAAGTGTTAATAGACTAAAATCTAGCACAAGGTGCAAAAAAACATTAAGATTTTTAATTTTAAAGTTCAATAAACGAGAAACCCAAATCAAACTCATCATTAGTTTTAAAATTGTCGTGATTAAACAAACTAACAAATTTTATTTTAACCTAAACATGCATCTAGGTGAGTGCAGAATAAAATAAGTAAATCAACCATAATGCCCAATGTACGAGGAAAACCCAAATGATAGAAACCTCGAATGACCCAGCCACACAAATTCACTATGTATGGAATTATAAAGAACACGGTAGTAGACTTATAACACAAAATCAATGTCCTCGCAAGTCTTGATGCTCTTCATTCCTTCAACTTTCGCACAACGACACACAAGAGTTCACTCACACACTTCCACAACGTGTGAGTCCACACATGCCTCGGTATCCATCGAACAACTCATCAACCATCACACGCGAAGTCCATTCATATGTAAACACATCAGCATGTACGGATTCCACTTCTACAAAATAATTCTCATAAAGATGTGGAGAATAAAGTATCCAAAAACTAGACCTTAAAGCATAATTATATGAAACTTAGATTTAAAAATTGTTCGGGTGTAAACTAGGGTTTGGGTAAAACCGGAGAGATTTTTAGTAGAGTTTGAGAACTCAGATAATAAGATAATATCTCATTTAAAAATTCTGCTCAGTACTCCTATTTATAGAAGGTTTTACAAAAACGAGATAAGGATGAAAAGAAAGTTGAAAAATCTCAAATTTAATAAAAAATCGCAGGCTCGTTCAAACGACTTTGAACCTCGCTCAAACGATGTATAAAATCTCATTCGAATGCTTATCCAACGAGCTATCAAACTAGACACCAGCAAAGGCGAAAGTTGGTTCGTTTGAAGTTCATTAGAACCTATTCTAACGAGGTACCAAATCTCGTTTGAACGACATACCCAATTTCGTTCTAACGAAGTCACATAAAATATATTTTTCTTCTAAAAAATATTAAAAGCAATAAAATCATTTTAAAATATTTTAAAAATAATTTTATAAAAACCTAACACCCAAATATAAAATCTCCAAGGGTCAGAATATTTACGCATTCATAACTAAGAATCCTCATAACGTGAAGACGAAAATATGCATGAAGCATGACACGATGATGTAGATCGTTTATCTTGGTTGTTACGTCTTCAAGAAATCACATCATAAGATTGAAAGGTCAACACACCCAAGTCCTAACCTATGAGTCAAATATTTTTATCCAAACACGGAAGAAGCCAAAATATACAAATTGACTCCATTCAAAAATTTATCCTTACAGTAAACCCATCGCACTTGATGGGGGGCATGCAATATTATAACATCGAGCAGTACTACAACTTTGTCGACCAGGCGTAGACAGGTTGCACGTACATCCTATGTTTCATGTGTGTGATATCATTACTTTCTATTATATTCATTCATGTTTGGCTTGTGTGTCTTGGATACTATTAACTATAAAAAATTACCACCTATAATTGGCGTTATTTGTGGGAACATCTGAGTTCATTACCACTAGCTAAACCTTTAAGATACCTCACTCGCCTAACCAGAATCATAAAAATATCGATGACCAGGAGTGTCGCCAGAAATATGGTATAGGGGACCAGGAGGGTTACCCTCTAAACTATGACAATCATGATGACTAGGAGGGTCGTCAATCATCTCCTCCCTACCAGGGGGTTAGATATGATATTAGTAACTATTACCAGTCCACTGATGTGAGTTATCATCCTCAGGAGGAGAAAGCCATTGATACTGATGAGCTTGAGCGATTTAATTAGATCTCAAGGCTCATTGAAAATTATGAAAGGCGCATTCGAGATAAAAAAGACTTTTAACAGGCACCAATAAGAGAAAAATGTTGCACTCCAATGACCTCTAAAGAAGTTAGAAAGATAAGGCCGGAGTAAGAAGTGCAAGCATGGATACATGTTATGAACTCCTAGTCCTTAGATGAGCAGGGCTTATAGCTGAGGAAGGAATTGTCAGTGACACAAGGAATCCCCTCGTTGTGAAAAGTCTCAGGAAAGGATACCACACTTTAATAAGCGATGAGGGGCCAGAGAGCTCAGTAATCTCATCAGAACTGAGGTGGATGGGCATCCAACCCATCAGAGGAATGTACAACCAATGATCTCACAAGAAGAGCACTAAAATATTAGATGAATTCGGCCATCAGTCGAACCATAGAGGAGTTCGAGCCCCCTACTGAGTTCATAACCCCAAAATTTAAAATATATGATGGGAGACAGATCCCATCAATCACGTCAAGCAATATTTCCAGATGATGACACTGATAAACACCAATGAGGGATTGATGTGCCAAATTTTTCTCTCCAATCTTTAAGACACTACCTAAAAATGGTTAGAGAAGTTTTCGCACTGATCGATTGCCTCCTTTAAGAAGCTGGTTGAGGCCATCATGACTAGGTTTATAACAAGTAGCACACATCCTAAATGGATGGACTTGCTTCTTATAATGAAGAAAAAGTCTCATAAAACACTCCACGAGTATGAGAGAAGGTACTGGGAGGTGTATAACGAAGTTGAGGATTTGACCGAGCAGGTTGCGGTGGCTTCCTTCAAGATTGAACTGTCAAGTAACTCCATACTCCACCAATCTCTCATAAAGAGAGAGGATATTATGATTGATGACCTTATGGAGAGGATTACAAAATGCGCCAAGGTTGAAGACATAGTGGTCGATGTTGTCCAAAAAGGATATAGATAAAAATAGTTCAAAAACAAAAATAAAGAGGAGACGAGCAAGAAAGGAGGAAAAAATAATGAAAAGCAGATGGAAACCGAGAAGAAGTATCCCAACTAAGCATTTGAATCCATTAATACTGTTTTCTTTGAACCCATCTACAAGATCTTCTATAAGATCAAAAATTCACAGTACTTTAAGTGGCCGGAGAAGATGATTAGCGATACTATAAAGAGAAATAGGACATTGGTGTGCATATCATAAGGATCATGTCCACAAAATTTAAAACGGCAAGGCGCTAAAATCTCACCTTGAGAATCTGGCCTAAGCGAGGCACCTCATGATTTTTTTGGGAAGAAGGAAAGCAAATACAGCCCATTCGTGACCCGAATCTGGATAATGTCTTGGATGAGGACTTAGGACACGAGTTTGTAATGATCCATGGGGGTGTAGGACCAGTGTGTAGCCTGAAGCCAGATAAAGTTTAGATGAATGTCTAGGTCATGAATTTGCATTCATTCACAGAGCCTCAGACCAAAGACAAATCAAGGGAAATGCCCTCAGAATGGAGGTAAAAAAGCTTACAGTAGTAATTGAGGCATTTAATATTGACCCGGACAAACCAATCACTGGAAAACAAGGACGATCTGAGGATATCGTCATTTAAATCACATTGTGTTCACCGACGATGACCTAATTGGGGGTAAGAACTCCCCATAATGATGCTCTCATAATCATTCCCAGGGTTGCAACTGGGATATAGATAAGCTATTTGAATATCAAGAGAGCTCCTCAGAGGTGATGTACCTCAAAATGTTCAACCAACTGAATCTAAGCATAGAATACATACAAGAAGCCATTACGGCCCTGGTCGACTTTGCAGGAATAATGACTTTCCCCCATAAGAAATTTATTCTCCTCATTCGAGCATAAGGAATATCTAAGCTCATCAAATTCCTTGTGGTTGATATAGATTCCCCGTACAACGCTATACTAGGCAGAGGGTAGTTACATGTTATGAGGGAACTTCTATCCACCTACCATCAGAAAATAAAATACGTCCCTAATAAGGGAATCATGGAAATTCAAGGAAACTAGGTCTTATCTCAGAAGTGCTTCATAGATTCTATTCGACCAAAATAGGAGAATAAGATGGAGAAAGTTATGGCTACGGTGGAGGAATTTGTGCCCTCCAAGTAGTAACTAAAATATGGGATAACTTGGTTGTAATACCCCGTAATTTTAAATGACTTTTAAAATGGGTTATATTTTAAATTAATGGATTAATTGGATTTTTATTATTAATTAATTCATTCGGGTTTTATCCGGACGGTGGATATTAAAATGGATGATTCTGAATATTACTTAAAGATATTTAGGTAATATATGAATGTGATGTCATTGATATGACAGTATGATATAAATTCGGTAATTTATATTTTTAGTCAGACGCGGTATGGGACGTGTCGGGACTAGTTTATTAAATTAAAAAGGAAATGTATTTTCTATCGACCTTATAGTCATTTCGACTGCGTCGTTGCGTCCAGAAGGTTCGAAATAGTCAGAAAAGTCTATTTGGATGTTAATTTTGAGTCTCGGGTCATTTGGAAATGAATAGACAACCCGAAAGGGCATTTTGGTCATTTTTCTAGGGGGGATGAATAGTGATTTCGGATTTTGTCCTATTATAAGTATTGGTAGATTAAGTTTATGTGGGTTATTCATCTCCTCTACACAAAATAGAGAAGCCATCTTCCTAGAGAGAGAGAAAGGGTGCTTGGGAAGGGAAAAGCCTACTTGGGAAGGAGAAGAACAAGAACCAAGGTTCACCACCACCGGAGTTTGACCGGAGAAGGGACAACCAACTGAGATATACTACACCAAAGGATCAGACCTTCAGTAAAGGCAAGTGTTTGATAATGGCAATTTAAGTTCGTATATTGTCCATGTTAGAATAGTATGAAAAGAGAAGATTATTCATGTTTGGAAGAAATAATGGAGTGATTAAATGGATTTCTGGAAACTGAAATGATATAGGAATTAAACTCATGTTTTAGGTTGATAATAATCCACGAAATAGTCATACATCTGTTGAAGAAATTATGAAAACCATTGATGTGTTCTTGAAGATGATATGTTGATAAATTTCTAGAAATAAGGAGATAAACATGCTTTTTAATCCAATCCCTTAATGATTCTAGGATGTTTAGAGTATTGGAAATCGTTCATATATGTTGATATATCATGTAGTAAAGATTATAAGTCATTTGGTATGTGTAGATGAAGGTTTAAATGATCATAAGTTGTTAAACCCGTAGTTGCAGAAAATGCAGAAAACTAGGTTGTGACCTGAGGGATCGATCGATCGACCCCTGCCTTCGATCGATCGACCTCCCCAGAATATGTAAAGTTGTTTCTTTTTAAAATGTTGATTCTTATCCCAAACCTTTTGTGGATCTTTGGTGATTATTATTTGGATATTATGGGACTTAGAAAATATCAGTAAACCCTTGATAAGATTTGAATTAATTTGATTTGGATTCAAGTGATTAAAATGTTGAAAATTATATCGAATGGAATTTCGGTTGCTAGATTCATTTGTTAAATTCTAAATGGAGATGTATGAGGATTAAAGGTAGGACCAGTAGGAGTGATTGAATATAACACCTGGGTATCCTTAAGTTTACAAGAGGGTTTAATCCTAAGTGAAAGAAAATGTGTTTATAAGAGATTCGAAACTATCGGTTTTAACCTTAATTAACAGGAGAACTAAACTCGTAGTAATTCGGGAGAAATGATTTTATGGACCAGTAGGATATTAGTGACTTCTTACTGAATATATGTTGAGGAAAAACCTATTTGAATCTTGTGTATTGAGGGAGGGTAGCCTTAGGGTTACAATTTGAACATCAAGGACTGAGTTTAAGCTCATTATTGATTTCGCAAGGGTATGAGGTTATCCCGATCGCATAGTTGAAGTTGTCGGACCTCCTCGATCGACAAAGTTAAGTAGTAGTGTATTGGAGGGGTTCCTTGCTTGGATTTCGCTTTGCGAGACGCTCCGCGCATGAACCTTAACGACGTCGGGAGTGGAGAGATGTTATAGGATGCGAGGATAAATAAATTATAAGAGCGTAGTGGTATGGCTCCTGGATAGAGATGGGAGTTTGGAATACATTTGGTTGAAAGAGGGTATGAGGTTATCCCGATCGCGTATTTAAAGTTGTCAGACCTCCTCGATCGATAAAGTTAAGTAGTAGTGTATTGGAGGGGTTCCTTGTTTGGATTTCGCTTTGCGAGACGCTCCGTGCATGAACCTTAACGACGTCGGGAGTGGAGAGATGTTATAGGATGCGAGGATAATTAAATTATGAAGTAAAGATATGATATTTTAATACGTGGAATTTAAAAGGGATATAATGCTACGTATGGGAAATATCTTAGGGTAGTGATATTACCTTATTGATATTATATTATAGGTATGATAATACCTATTGGATTGATTGATGATTTATGTGTATGACATACCTAGCTTACTTGCTATCGGTGGGAGGTTTGCGCGTGAGGGCAGTCATATCCTGATGAATCCATGGGATCTTTGATTTGTCGCTCGAGAACATAGGTCTATAAAAGACTTATCGGGGAGTTGATAAGTCCGCTGACTGTGGGTACGTAGGTATGTGCGTGACCCATGGATACGAGAACTATGTTCGCCTCCAATTTGTTTGTTGTTGTTTGTGGTTCGTGGAATCTTACCGAACCTTTAGTCCCCCATTCGGCGACCTGCGATGATGGGACATGATAGCAGAGTAATGCATTGCACCGCAGCTGTGACTCGGGGTGCCGTATTATATATGAATATATATATAATGGATTAAATGATTAAATGGATATATTGTGGTTAAATCTATCTACGGTGATAATTGTAGATAGCGGTGAATAGAGAAAGATAATGGAATTAAGTTAATGAATGTTTATGCTTATAGAACTGAAAAACTTAACTCATGTTAATGAGAAACAATTCATATTAATGAGTAATGATTCATGTTAATGAGAAACTAATCATATAAAGGAGAAATGTAAATGAATAATAATGTGACGTATGGTATGGGACATACGGGGATTATGATATGGGAATGGAATTATAATATGGAGACTAGAAAAGAGGAACCATTAACTAGGAGGTTAATAGGAAACGTTAAGTGTGCACTCTAGTTGAGAGGTGAGAATAGCAAGTGAGAGTTGGATCTAACATGTACATAATAAATGCTTTATTGCACTTGTTAAATACTTGCTGTTTTAAAAATCATCTACACATTCGGGCTCTGACCCGTTTCCTTGCATATTTTCTCTTCTATTGTATTTCTATATCAGGTGTCCAGCAACAGGGACGCCAACCTTAGCGGATTATGACAGGCTATGGATTTATGGAGTTTTGCTAAGACGCCTATCTTCATTTGATTCACAGTATTCTTAGTTAGGGCATGTCTCCCAAAGGATTTTAGTTATCTTTTCTATCGAGGTCAAATACTATTGTATTCGGGTCTTTTTTTAATACAGTTGTTATTGATGGGATTACTGTAATGGATTAATATTATTTGGGAATGTTTATTCCAATTGCATTTAAATTCTTTTGTGTTATTTATTGGGTTATCAGTGTTGTAGAATAAAATGTGTTGTGTTATTCTTAAACTAAAAATGGTTTTGTTGAAATTTAAATTTGGAAAGTTTTTAACACCAGCTTAATTGGGTATTGGGTGAGTTGTAAATGTTTTCGACAGTGATGCTAAGAATGAACCAACTGTATATTCTGTTTTAATTTGGTATGGGACTGGCCACCCGGTATTTAATTAGGCGGGGTGTTACATTGGTGTTAAGGAAACTAGGGTTTCCCCTATCAATCGAGTTATGGAGACTCTTCAAGAAGTGGTATTTGACGACGACTAACCTTGATCGATAGCTCACTTTATAATAAAGATAAGAAATTAATGATTATTTTCCTCAAGAGCAATCATGAAGTTTTTTCATGGCAACCGTATGATATGCCAGGTATAGACCCAGAAGTAATGTTCCCCAAGATCCACGTTGACCCGTCACATCCGTCAATGGCTCAAAAGGCACGATGAGCTGTACTCAAGAAGGCTAAGTCAGTTGAAGAGGGAGTGGGGAAACTTTTAGATGTGCAGTCTATCTATGAAATTCAATTCCTCGAGTGGGGGTTGTAAAGAAGATCAATATAAAGTGAAAAGTATGAGTAAACTTCACCGATCGAAACCGGGCATGTCTAAAAGATAGTTTCAACCTATCCAAGATAGATCAGTTGGTCGACGCAACTGCCAACCATAAAAGTATGATATCCTTGATGACTACTCGGGGTATTATCAAATCCCACTATTTGCCCCCGACTAGGAAAAAATTTCCTTCATCACCATGCTGGGGCTATACTACTACAGATTGAAGAATGCCAAGGCAACATATCAGAGAATGGTAACAAAAATGTTCAAGCAAAAATTACGGCATACGATGGAGGTAAAGAGAATAATGAAGGAACACCACCTCGTAGACTTGACAAAAACTTTTGAAGTTCTTCGCTGTTACACGATGAAGCTAAATGTGGCCAAATGCTCTTTCAGGGTATAATCGAGAAAATTCTTTAGATGCTTGGTCAATCAAAGAGGTATTGATGCAAACCCTGACTAAATCGATCCCATTAGTAATGTGAAACCACCGTAAACTATGCACGAGGTGAAGAAGTTGATCGGTATGTTGGCCGTGCTCAACCAGTTCATATCAAGATCCTTAGAGAAGTGCAAACCTTTATTACAAATGCTGAGGAAAGAAACATGAAATGATAAATCCACCAGGTACCTTGAAGAACTAAGGAAGTATTTGAACCAACCATCTCTATCGATGTTTCTTGATGCTGAAGATCCCTTATACCTGTACCTGGCACTATCCAGTAATTCAGTCAGCTCGACCCTGGTCTGCAAAAATAAAAGGGAGTTAAAATCCCATTTATTATGCAAGAATTTTTTTTCTCGACGTTGAGAAGAGGTACCTTCCATTGGAGAAGCTTACATACGCGGTAGTAATAGCCTCTCGTAAGCTAAAATACTACTTTGAGGCTCACACTATCATTGTTTTACCCTTCTTTCCTATGAAGGCGATACTCAGGAAAACCAACCTATCCGACCGAATGTTCAAGTGATCAGTGAAATTAAAGAGGTTCGATATCCATTTTTAGTCTAAAACCTCAATCAAGGGGAAGGTCCTGACTAATTTCATTACTGAATTTTTAAGCAACTGGGAACCGATGGAGATAAGCATCGGGAAAAAAATCTATCCAATAACTGATTGAAATGGGGAGAGAGGGACCCTCTATGTTGATGGATTCTCAAATTCAAAGGGGAAGGAGTTGGGATAGTGCTAGTATCTCAGAGAAAACCATCCTCAAATAGGCAATTCGTTTGGGATTTGAAACCTCTAATAATGAAGTAGAATACGAAGCCTCAATCAACGAATTAGGAAAATCACTCTCCCTAGGCTCCTGTAACCTTTGCATCTTTTATGACTTAAGAATGATATCAAATCAGATATCGTGAGACTAAAATGCTAACGATGAGCGTATGGCTGAGTACTTCGAAGAATCCCATAACTGGGTTGCCCAATTCAAGCATATACAAGTGTAACAGTTCCTAAGGGGGAACAACAGTTACGCAGACGCACTAGCCACCATTACTTCAGTTGTTAAGGGAGATATGAAATGAACAATCTAGGTAGACTACCTAGATCGACTCAACATCAGTAAAGGGAAATCCGTCGTACATGTTATGGTCGTCGATAGGACCCCAAGCTATATGGACCCAGTCATGTGCTACCTAAAAAAGGATGCCCTGCCACTCGATAAAAAAGAGGCATATAAAATATGGGTGAAAGTTGCTCGTTTCCATTTATAGACATATCAAAAGCTTTATCGATGCTCTTTTTCAGGTCCTTACCTCCAATGCATGCGCCCAGATGATGTCTTAGCTGTCAATCGTCTTTTAACTCTCGACCCTTACTAAATTTTGTTCGTGGGACGTCTCGCAAATGAAACCAAAAAAGGAACCCTCCTGATACACTACTACCTAGATGAGTCAGTTATCGAGATTCATTGGCACAAGACTAATCACGAAACAATGTATTGTTTACACAAATTAAAATCCATCACTAACTAGATCCCAACTGTGATAATTCCAACAAAAGGCTCACCCCTTCTAAGAGTGATACCAAACCCCTTAAGTTAATTGATCCAACAATGCTCGAAAAACATTAAGATTTTCTCAAACATCCAATAGGTCACACTCTGCCCATCCTTAAATCCAATAGATTAATTAACCACTTATAAACCTCTGTACATATAACCATTCCAATAAGGGTCTACTATCACCAGTCGCTCTGACAACGTCATTGTGCTGACACCATACGTGTCCGTATATAACTTCATGTAACCAAGGCCATCTATAGACATACAGATCTCAAAATAACCCAGTTATCTACCATATAAATTTTCTCCATCATGCGTATCCTCACACACTAAGAGAAATTCATCATTGGCTAATCAACCCACTTATCCATCCTATAAAGTATGTCACCACTAGCTTATAACCCATATACATACTCTGACTCAAAGATCACATCGAAAAGGCATACCCATGCCATAAGTCAAAATCATTATCATCATCGCATTCACTTTTATAATCCACAATAGGGCATTGCCACCACCCAAGAATAACTAATAGGACGCATAAGGCTTGTACAAAACCCATCAATCACTAGGATCCCCATATATCTCATAAATAAGTAATACAACGTAGGGGAGGCTCATGCCTAAAACTCTCAATATATATGAGGAATACACATATAATCTACTCATACACAATAAATTGCATAGTCACCTCCATATAGGATGGTATCTCTCACTGCCAAAGTCGTATCCTAGTGAACACCAAAACAAAATCCATGGGATATCATCAACAGTTAATCCACATATAAAGAGATAAATCTTGAAAAAACCACCATGCCCAAATAAAATACATCACTATACAATATATAGATATTATGAATCACTTGCTTCAAATATCCTAGATAAAATAATTGCATAAATAGCCCGTCTAAAGTCCCCACATGCCACAGGTGCTCGCTGGACCCATGTATCCACAAATAACATCACCGAAATAGATGTTCTCTAAGCCCATATATCCACACAATAACTACACACGTCGGGTTATAATCCCCTAAAACTATATATCATTGATTTATGCCTCAAACCATGTAATAGTAGATAAACATAACCATTTATCCACATCAGGTGGCGGGTTGCGCACTCTCCCACACTCTAGCTAAAGCTAAATCGTAATATTCTAACCTAGGTCAACTCTCAATCTTGGCGACACCAAATCCTTCCATCTTACGAGTGATAGATATCGAAAATGAATGGAAAATTTAATAAGTCAAGTAAATCACATACATTTTAATCTCCATATCGTTTCACCCACTCTCAATAGTTTTTTCTTCCCAATCACGCAAAACCTATGGCTATAACCCAAGTTTCAGTAGTAACGTCAACAACTTAAAAATTTGTAAGCATCAGTTGAACCATCTTTGGTTCTTGTTCAAAAAATCCATCATCCACATTCAAGCACTTGCCAACTACATGCTCGTACACAAAACGTCATAAAATGATGATCATAATTCATTTTAAGATCTCTCCCTTTTTTCTCAACTCGTTATCTCACAACATCCTCTTTCGTTTCCCCCACTGTCTCTAACAGGGGTACTCTCGATCTAGCATTCGCAATCACAATCCTTAATCGAAACATGCTCTTCCATTGAGCCTATTGGAACTTATTTGTTCTTAAACCTTATGCATAACTAAGGCATCAAAAATAGGCCCACAACACATAGGCAAAACCCACTCTTCATGAAAATATCTATTTGAGTCGTCTCAACTCGAACAACGGGAAAATCAATCCTCCGCTTTCCAATTTCCCCCCCCCCCCACTTAGGTGTACTACTAGTCATTCTTAACTAGCTATATTATATTTCGTAACCACAAGGCGATCCCAATCCTAGGTTAAAAGTTCTCACATTATCATTAACCTTAATCACAATCAGGTTTTAACAATACAAATCAACCTTGCCCAAATATGATCGTACACAAATCCCACTCTACCCTGGGAATTAACCACACATATACTCATTATCATAGTCCTCATATTTTGCTAAAATGTAGCAATCCATTGCCCTCTCTGTTAGGTGCACAAAATCTCATAAAGTCATTCTACTAGTCTAAATTTCCATCGCAATCCATATTATGATAAGCACACCCCAAATATCTAATAAGCTCCTTAAAACTCAACTTCCTTAGTGTCTCCAAAAATGAACTCAACGTGAAACTCATTCATTACTTATATCTACAAAATTCTCTAAGTTGCAAACTTTACCCCAAACCTGATAACTCCCAAAAATTATCCTTATAGCAGTGGTGGATGAACTTGTCCAACCATTCGTTATATTTTTGGCCACTAACTCGCAACGGTTTTTATTCTCATTCTTCTCTAAGCTCGAATAATTATCAAGTCTCGTCGATGCTCAGATGACTAGGAATGATACACACACATGCCATCATGACACCAGAGTACACAAACCTATGACGAGCTCTAACACATTAAAGAATGCTCAGCGAAAAATGAAATGGAAGTAACACAAATCCTAAGGACACTAAAATCTGGAAGCTCTGATACCAACTATAACACTCCTTATTTTCCATATATACCCAATTGATCAGGTTAGACATAAAATACAGGGAGCGTTAAAATAATTTATATCATTCTCAGAATCAACGTAAACGTAAAAATAGCAATAAATAAAAACATCCACAATAAAAACTCAATAAAGGATGACAATAAGAATAACTGGATTGAAATAAACTGAAACTCCAATAATAATGAATCCATTAGAATACAAATCTCTTATTACAAATGTCTCAACTGAATATAAAATGAATACAGTAGTAACCACCTCAGAATTTAACCCCTGAATACAAATTACAACTAAAATGAAACAACATCCATACTCTAAGGATGATGATTGAATCTCCAATGCTACTAGTCTGATCGCTCAACCATGATAATCCTGTATATAATAATAATAGTTGGGGGTTAGGGGGCATTTATATATTTGGTTCAGAGCCTAAAAGTTTCAAGAAATAACTTACAGTATCAAAATAATAATCGTACGACTCGTTTATGTTAATCAAGCCATCTCTTTGGCACTCGCATGCCAGAGATACCTCACCCCTCATCATAGTAAAATATTACATGTGTGTCCTATCCCAAGACATAATCAATGCTAAGAAGTCTCTATCACTATACTAGCAAGTACTATCATATACGAATAATTATACTGAAATGCAACTAAATACCCACGTAGAATACACCTCAATGCCCACGGATATACTCTCATTAAGATACTCACAAACATACCATTTCTCTATTTTAACATCTTTGAATTAAACATGTTCGTCACTGAACTACAAAGTATATAAATAATAGGATCTCGAATCAAACCTCCACTCATGTCACCTGTAAAATAAGATGTACACAATCTCATAACAAGCACATAAATGTGACATATGGCTTTCAATCAAAATGTCCATCGTCGGGTGAATATCATATACACATATATAAGTCTCATAACAACCACATGAAGACATCTACCTTCGAGGGACCTTATCGTGCTTCTATCGATAAACCAGTAGGATTTCATCACCTAACATATTTCAAAACAACACACAAACAAATAAGAGAATAGGGGATCATTACGCAGTTACACCACCGGGTAGTCCCATACCACAACTCGATCGACGGATTAGATCATCAATATCTCTCATCACGAAGTTTAGACTAACTAGACGTATAGTCAAAATACATATCATCATGCAATCCCTCACCAATGGTTATAAACAATTTCACCTAATAGATCAAGTTATAACATATCTCAGTCACGAGACGGCGCAACCAACTAAACGTGTGATATCGACCTCCAAAAAATCCCGTGTCAACAACCAGGCGTGTAGTACACAATCACAACCACTTGAATCCACAACCCTGACCAATATATTCGCCCATGAGTGACAAGTATGTTCACATAATCAATATATATATATATATATATAACACGTACTCTCAAGCATACCCAACTCATCCTAATCCCCGAACATCAAATTATCCGATAGATCCTTAGGTTTATCATCTCTCACACCTTAGTTACACCCATTATAGGACATGTCATACATAAGCTGCCAAAATAGGGTACTGTGTACTCTTAAGTGTATCCACATTGTCCCAATCCCCATTGTCGTATTATGCATTGTATCTTAGGTTTATTAACTCTCAAACCTTAGTTACATCATACATATATTATGAAATAGGATAACATATACTCTTAAGCATACCCCCACTATCTCAATCCCCATTACCAAGTCATACTAAGTATTTTAAGGTTTATTCTACTCGAAACCCAAAACAACATCTCAAATCATTATTCCTTACTATAATCATCATCTTAAACTGTAATGTAAATGCATAAGAATTACCCCAGAATTGTGCGAGTGAAAATCCAAATTCAGCTTTGCTGCTGATGGGGATCGATATATGCAGAATTAAAATTTCCAATTATGGAACTTTGATTAAACAAACATAGAAAAGAGCAAAAACCAAAACTAATTTTGAAGAACGAACCTAGGGTTTATAAAAAGATACCTTTGCCGATCCGATTGGGATCCAATGTGGAGAAGAGTATTGTTGATGATGAGGCTGCCTTATTTTGAATCATTAAAACCTTGCTCAACCTTTTGAAAAGCTTGAGTCTTCTAGTGTACGATCCTCCCTAAAGCTAGGTAGGTGTGTGGGCACCTTTTGAAATGAAAACTCATAAGGAGTGAGATATGGTGGTTTCTCTATAAGCCTCTTCACAAAAATGTGAATAACATTTTTTTCTCACCCCTCCCAAACCCTAATGTGTTCAATAATAAGGTAAAGTCCCTTCCCACACCTTTATATACAAGAATAAAAGGTGAGCTTTGGCTAAACTGGATTTCTTGAGAATCTTTGCCTAACTACTTGGGCATTTGGACTACACTGGGGACTCAAGACAAATAATTAAATTGGCTTTAAATAAATACTTAAAAGCACCCAATTACAATTATTATAATTTTTTATTTAATCATAATTAATTCCATTAAATAATTATAACTGCACTCCCATTTAAATATCTCAAAAAATCCTTAGATATAATGGGGTCTTATTTGCAAAGTTGATAATGGTGCATAATGTGAATCCCCGCGTTACGCTTCCAATACTCGCTTGGTTAAGTTATTTCCTTAACTCCCATGCTTAAATTATTTAGCTACCTCCACTAGATTGATAATCCACTGATGGGGATTACTGGTGGAATCAAAATCTTATAAGTCAGTCAAGGGGATATCGCAATCCTAGGTATCCCCGAACACGGATTCTTCCAAATTAAGATCTCAGACGTACGTACATAGTTGTCACCCAATATGCGGGGATTGTTTAATTCAATCTAATATTGAATCGCACCCCTAACAATCAAAGCGACAATAACACAAGCATCCCAATCCTCATAATTCTCGGGATTAAGAATCTATACACCCTTTACAAATGGTATGAGATTTCTTGAGTCTAATCAAGACAACCCTTAGACTTTAATCTCACGGGTAGTCCTGTTCAATACATTCATGGGATGTACAGATCACAATCCTCTGTTGAACTCTCACAAGTTCTCAAACCATCACCTGTTCCCCGTAGATTGAGATTAACTACTAGAATTGTATCGCAACTGTTCTGATAGGATGTCAAGTCCCTATCTAGGTTGTGAACATTTCAATAATGCTAAAACTGAAATTTCAATCTCCTTGTGATCAATCCAAAGCCAACTCATTGGAATTCCTACTTAACTCTATTGATCGACGTTAAATGAAACAATATATTTAAACAAATATAAAGCACTCTCACAAATTTGATTCTTATATCAAAATGAACAAAACAATCTTTATCAATTAATAAAAAAAAAATTACACATGTTTTATGAATAAACTCCAACAATCTTCCATTTAGTCTTAAAGCCATGTGGCCATGCATTTGATTCCCATTTCTTCTACGTGACTCTCAAAAGTCTTAACTGGTAAGCTCTTTGTAGAAGGATCCGGCAAGTTGTCCTCGGACGCAATCTTAGTCAAAATAAAGTCGCCCCTCTCCAAGATCTCCCGAATCAAATGATACTTGCATCAATGTGCTTCGCTCTCTTATGAGTCCTGGGTTCTTTTGAATTCGCAATTGCGTCGCTATTATCACAATAAAGTGTAATAGGAAACTGTACTAAAGGAACCACACCCAAATCATTTAGGAAGTTTTGTAGCCAAACAACCTCCTTTGTTGCTTCCAAAGTGGCGACATACTCAACATCCATGGTGGAATTAGCATATCCTGAGGTTAATTTCCTGGAGTCCCTATCCGACTGAAACTTCGAGTCAGTGTACCCAATGGGTACTAGACTCTCAGTTGAGTAAACCAACACATAATCCTTAGTCCTCTTCAGGTACTTCAAGATGTGCTTCAGGGTGCTCCTCACCTAGATAAGCCAAGAATTTACTGACCATGCCTACGACATAACAGATATCCGGTCTAATACAAACCATTGCATACATGAGGCTACCCAATGCCAAAGTATTAGGTATATTTCTCATCTTCTATATCCTCTCTATCTGATCAGGTGTCTTATGAAAGAATTACATTATTTTTATGAAGAATTTTAGTATTTTAACGAGTGTTAATGGTTTGGGTTGTGTGACCCGCTAACTGTAACAGTTTGGATTTGTTATTTGGAACCAATTTGTTACTGATTGTGTATGGGTACATGAATTTTTGAAACAAACTCAATATTACACAACACAAATACGACCCAACAAGACTTGTTGAGAGGTCTAGTTATATGGGACCCAGAGTAGCCATTATGTTCACCAACGAGCAACCGATGTTGCAAGTGCCCCTTCCATTTATGCAATCTCGTTCAGAACAATTTTTTTTGTTTTGTTCCTTGTTTTCATGCATTCCAATTTTGCTTTAGGATTTCTTTACTCTAATCAATAGAAAGACAACTTGCAACACGTAATCACACAGCGTTGGTTGAAGAGAAAACTAGAATATGGAATAAGAAAGCAGTTATTTTACAGTGTTTGCTGATTGAGTTTAACATTTGGTTTTATCGATAATTTAGAGAAGGGGTGGGGGAGGGAGTCAGAAATGTTTTCAATTATGATTTAAATACTTATAACAATGTTAGTAAGAGTGGTGTTAAGAGTTGTAAACTTATCATCATGGAATAATATGACATGGATCACAATGCCAAGCCATTTCATAACTTCACTTATAACGTGACGAGTCATTAAAAGATTTAGGGGCATAACCAAATAGTCCCTAAAACTTTTTTTAATACATATTTAGTCCAAACCTTTTTATTTTGCACTAAAAAATCCTTCATCATGCCAAAAAGGCCTTACCATGCCGCTGGCGCGGACCTTTAAAGATAAGAGAATAAGGAATTTTTTGATACAAAATAAAAGGCTTGGACTAAGTGTATTAAAAAATATTTGAGGGACTTTTTGATATTTGATCCAAAGATTTAAATTCCAACAATCTCCATATGTACATAGTATCCAATTTCAATAGAGAGATGGAATATTTGACAAAACAAAAAGTCAGAAAAAATATCATTTGAAAACCCAACAATCCAAAATTTTCATCCACAAATAATGCTGTACCTATATACATATATGTCATGTAGCCCACAATACAGAAGCAATTTCATCTCTTGCAGATTTATATAACTCCAGCCTCCTTGTACTCTGCTGCCTCCTCTGATTCAGTACTGGATCTTCGTCCAATAATCTTGCAAGCTGCCAACCCTACAGATTAAAATCAGACAATAATAGATCATGAAAAATTGTTTCTACAAGGCTTATCAAGCTTCCTTAAAGCACCATATGCTTTTAGCAGGAGAAGAAAATCACTAACATAAACCAAAATTTAAGTCTAACCATGTTAACAAGAAAGAAGCTCTTGTCAAAGTGCTGAAATTGCATCAAATTCTTATTAAGATCAAATTCACCAGAAAATATTCATTACAGCGGATATTGTCATCATAGCACGATATAGACTAGAGTGAGATGTGAAATAGAGATAGGAGAAAAGAAGAGAAGGAAGAAGGAGATTCTCATGGGCAAATTACACACATGCCAAAAAGCTCACAAGCTCATTTCAAATCATAATTCAACCCTACAAAACTAATGCCCAATTACAGCATAGATACACAATAAGCTAATTTATAAGCTAAATTTATAAATACTACTTAATTTAACACGGATACTAAAATATCTAAAATGTTTACATTACAATCATTCTTTTTCTACTTGAGCCAGAATACAAGTACATGATAATCAGAGCTTGATCATGAAATGTTGTGTATTCTCTCTTTCTTTAATCTTTTGAAGGGGATGTGCACATGCTTCACACACACACGCGCGAACACACACACAGAAACATATATATATATACACACACACACACACACACACAGAGTTGAATACCTCGTTTTTGCCCAATTGAATATAGAAATGATCAAGTAAACACCGCTTAGCTTCCCGAACTTGACAATAAACCACAGCCTTCGGAATAGTATTCCTGAGAGTCCCAAATACCATTCCAACATAAGAGGACACGTTTGAGCCTATCCTCCGAAAGTGACCCTCAGTGTATCTGTCTGCAGTAGAGGCAGCTGAATCTCCTTTGTCCACTTCCTGGGGCTGTTTGCGAAAGAAATCAACAGTCAGATATGCTGCTTCCATTTCCACCATCCGTATAACTGTCTTCTTACTGTCATCACGGAACCTCTCTAATGCTTCATTCGCAGCTCCTACTATGTCTGCTTGAAGGGTTGGAAATTGCTTCAACTCCTGTAATTATATCAATTATATCATATCCTTTGATCCTATTCAAATAGATACTTGAAACCCAATTACAGTTCTGAGATTTTAAACCTGAGTTTCTCTGATTGACTTCCTCACAAGCTCCTTCAAAACAAAGTGGACCTACAATACCAATTGATACCTTTCAATTACAATTTACAAGTTCAATGACTTTCACTAAAATAATGCATGGAATTCAGTAATTTCATAATTGACAATACTATGGCCACCAAAAACTACACCAAGTGATGTGGAAGTGCAATACTTTGTTGTAATTCTTTGTTGCACAAAGCATTTCCCTTTCGTAATCTATAGGTACTTAGCTGCCATGAGTCACGCCATTTGTTATACACTAAATAAAATCAATATATATATATTAATTTCCTACATTATATTTTTGGGTAACCCCAATTTCTTGGGGACTGCATTCTAATACTATGTAATGAATTTGAGTTTTTTCAGTACAAACAATGAATCTAACCTCCTACAGGCGAGGGAAGTGGAACCACTAAAGCAGGTAGATTGGGTTTGTATTTCAAATACAAATAATGAATAACACGCACTTACTGCGTCAACTGAAGCTTCAGCTGGGCCTCTGATATAATCAAGGGCACCTTCAATAAGGCGTCTGTAAGCTTGCTCAGGCGCAATCAGATGGGGTTGGTACCCATCTGCCTCTGAGACGACTTTCCTTATATTCTGCAGTGAAAGATGACGATCAAATGGAAGCTTCCTTAGAGCAGCTGGAAGCTGGTAATCAAAAATCTCATAAATCCGATCTCCTCCAGGTCGACTGATAATGAAATTAGAAATATGATTACCAAAGTAAATAGCATTGAATTAGAAATTTATATACACATTATTATAAATTTCAACAGTTGCATATGCTATACCACCAAATACATAAGGAGGTTTAGCTATGACCAAATTTTATAAAATCATGTCCGAGAGAAATTTTTAGAATCACTTGTCCGAAAGAAATTTTATACAATCACTTGTCCAAATTTTACCTTCCATCAAGGTGTTCCTTGAATGTCCTGTCAAATGCACGGCAGAGCTCTAAGATGGTGTATAATTGGGCCTGTAAATGTTAATAAACTGGTAAAAAAATTGAACTTAAAACCAGGGCAAAACCCCAAATGAACTGAAAAAATAGTAAGTTCCTCACCCCTGCATCAACAGCAGCAGGTTTACCCAGGTGGTTCAGCTCCTCTTCAAGATCTTCAATGTTTTTATTAATCAAAGACATCATACCTGGTATGCGAGCCTTAATTACAGCTTCTAGTTGCTGAAACCAAGCCCACCCAAATGTAACCAACCATTTTATATGTAATATTTATAGGATAAATATTTCATTTGGATAGAATACCTTTGAGAGAAGTTTTGCAAGATACTCCGAACCCATTCTGCTGGCTAAATGGCCGTAGTCAGGACTGCCTGCAAAGAATTCGTGCTCCCTGTGACGTGCAGCAATCATGTCAATGTTTCTATTTATATCTGCTTGTGAGCGATTCACAACTCCAACCCATGGATGTTGCAGCCAATAAGCTCTTCCTTCAAGGACCTTCAATATAGCACACAAATCAATATCAAAACCAAGAGACACAAAGTCTGCATCTATGTATAATTGACATTAAGGCATTGAAAGAGTGACCCTTCTAACACTTCATAAACTTTTGGCAAAAGCATGGAAGAGAAGGAGTATAAATAATAGAAATTAAATCATAAATAAGAGAAGATCACAATAGAGGAAATTCGAAAACTTATACATAAAAATTAACTAACCAGGAACAGATGGTATTTCACAAGACGCAATAAAAGAATTCAAAATGCGAAACATCTTTCGGGTGAAATGATACTCATTCATAAACTCCAGCCACTAACAATGGTAATAGTGAAGGGGTAAGCAACCTTTCCTCTAAATGGGTTCATGGAAACAGTTGAGTAACAGTTCTCCCACCACTCCCAACCGCCCTTTTCAAAATATATAACCTATTGTGTTTTGCATAACATTATACTGATGAACAGGAAGGAACCATCATACTTCTCAAAATTTTAGACGGCTAGAATTCAAGAGAGAACCACATCAATGAACAGGAAGGAACCATAACTCCTCTAAGCAACCAGAGGTGAACCCAAGTTTTATCATCTAGATTCCTTTTAATTCAAGAAGAAATTCATGGCTCTCCAGCTATATCAAATTTGTCACATATTGATAAAGATCACTTAAGAGTTTGTTGTCAACTCATTTCTTTTAAAAAAAATATAATAAAAAACAATTTCTTTGAATTCAAGATCAAAATTAAATAATCAACCAAAAAAGCTTCTATACCCGAGTTCTATATGAGATCTATTGTTACTTCGGTCTTTTTTACGTTCAAGTAAAAAAGCTATTACTAAAGGCAAAACTGTCTTTCAGCTTGTCCACATTATAAGTGAATGCTAGCAATTATGAAACATTGGCCAACCATTGGAGAACTGTGAAGTTTGGCTTAAAATACACCAGTCCTGTTTTTCTGTCCAAGCGCTGCAGAGAAAGTGGTAGCGGGTCTTGGCAGGGTTCTGTGGGTTGATAGCCGCGACCAGCGAAGGGCTTGATTCGTTGCAGCGAACAAGCCCAGATTTACATGAAAGGGGTTTTTTGTAGGGGTATTTTGGGAGTTTTGCCACAAATAGGTTCCACATATAAAAGGATCATTATGAGGGTTTAAACCCTAAGCTTTGGCTGCTCATTTAAGAGAGAGAGAGAGAGAGAGAGAGAGGAGTGGAGACTTCTTCCAAAGGTATTGCTCAAAGGTGGAAGAAGGGTGAGTGTTGAGTGTTTCATGTATGGTAGGTATGTTCAATATGTATTGTATGGGGGGTTTCTCACCTGGTTATATGTGAGTGGGATATACCGAATTGGGTACATGGGAAACACTTGTGAGGATATGAGATTGAGAGAGGCATAGAACTTGGATTCACTTGGGTGGAGAGTTGGTGTACAACGACTATGCAGAATTTGGTTAGGAGAGTAGAGTGTATGTGATTAATCCGCATATATTCTCTACTGAACTTGTAATTTCTTCAAATATAGCGGAATCGACCTCTCCGTGGATGTGGGCAAATTGGTGAACCACGTATATCTTGGTGTTCTTGTTGTTGCCTCTCTTGTTTTACATCTTTATTGTGCTTGTCTTTATTACAATTTTATCTTGATTATATCCGGGTCATGTTGATTGGATGGTGTCCCTATTGGGTATCGGGGCACAACAATTGTTTTACATCTTTATTGTGCTTGTCTTTATTACAATTTTATCTTGATTATATCCGGGTCATGTTGATTGGATGGTGTCCCTATTGGGTATCGGGGCACAACAATTGGTATTAGAGATCTTGGTGCACACAATGTATTTGGTGTCAAACACTAGTGCTTGGATTTTTTAAATGTTCATTCAACCATAAAAGGGGATATTGCTTCACAAGGTTACGTGGAGGGATTTAATAGTAATGGTTGCTTTGTTCTGGGTGATTAGAGTGGAGATCCTTCTTGTTCAACATGGATCGTGTATCAGGGTTGATGGAAGAATGGAAGCCGGAAAAAGATAGAAGGGTGTGATTACTAACCCGGAATGCAATTAGTAACAGAGTGATAGCCGCCCGCAAGGTCTATTGATACGGTTTCATTTTCACCCGAAAGAAAATCAAGTATCGGGGATGTTGTCATAGCAAGTCTACATCCAAGGACAATGGGATTGCAACGTGAGGAAAATGAGTCGGTTCTTGGTTCGGTATTCGAAACACGGATGGTGGTGGCTCGGGAAGTACCTCAAGACAACTAATGGTAATGCTAGACTTTTGGGGATATTCTCACAATTTTCAAAAGTGATGAATTCTAAGGACAATGGTGCTTGGTTGTAGGTGGAGTTCATGAATCACACGGTGTTCTATGAATAACCGGCTGGATTGATCTTGATGGTATACTATGGGAACAAGGTGCAAAAGTATGAAGGACCTTTCAAATGCTCTCGTTTACAACCGATGAGCAAAGTGTATTTTCCGACAGACAATGGTAAGAGGAATCTTACTACCGAATGGGTGAGGTTGAGATCCTCTTCAAAGTCGATGGGTATATTCGATTGGTTGCAGCTACATTTAGGCATTGACCCGTGTGTTCCGATGTCAAAATTTGCAAGGAGAGGCCGTAGGAAATTCTTCAAGAATTGGTTGGATCTTTAAAGAGGTATTGAACGCTATATGGATAGGTGTAGTTGGTACAAGGACGGTCAATGGTGGTTCTTTCGGTTAGCGTGGCAAACGGGGAGATTCAGATATGGGAATTCTCATTAGGTGGAGTTTCGAGGATTGTGGTTTCCGGTAAGTTGATAACCGCAACCAGCGAAGGGCTTGTTTCGCTGTAACGAGCGGGCCCAAATTTGTGTAAAAGAATTTTTTGGGGTGGTATTTTGGGGTTTTTTCACAAATAGGTTCCACATATAAAAGGATCATTATGAGGGTTTAAACCCTAAGCTTTGGTTGCTCATTTGAGAGCTAAGAGGGGAGACTTTTTTCAAAGGTGAGGGTTTGGGGTGAGAGGTGAGGAATTTTCCCTCTCATCCATGGGTATTGCTTAAAGGTGGAAGAAGGGTGAGTGTTGAGTGTTGAGTGTTTCATGTATGAGGTGTGTTCAATATGTATTGTGTGGGGGTTTCTCACCGGGTTATATGTGAGCATGATACACCGAATTGGGTCCATGGGAAACACTTGTGAGGATATGAGATTGAGAGGCTTCTTGATTTAGAACTTGGATTCACTTAGGTGGAGTGTCGGTGTACAACGGCTATCCGGAATTTGGGTAGGAGAGTAGAGTGTATGTGATTTATCCATATATATTCTCTATTGTACTTGAAATTTCTTCAAATATAGTGGAATCGGGCCTCTCCATGGACGTAGCCAAATTGGTGAACCATGTATATCTTGGTGTTCTTGGTGTTGTCTCTCTTGTTTTGCATCTTTATTGTACTTGTCGTTATTACCATTTTATCTTGATTATATACGGGGTGTGGTTGATTAGAGGGTGCCCCAACAAATTGGGTATTGGGGCACATCACGAACACGGTAGAATGGGGGATCTTGATTATTTGAACACTTCATTTCAGACCTGGTCATGTGAAACAAAATGTATACATTTCACTTTTGCGATGCAAGACAGATTTAAATGGTAAAGTCAACTTCTGCAGATATGGGGTATCTTAGTGAACATCTGACACATTAATGACATGAAGCATGACACGGATACTGGAAGGTGATGCGACATACTGGTGTAGAAAATCATGAAATGTTGGACCCAAACACAAAGAACAAGATAAGCAAATCTAATACTCCCTCCATCGCAAATTAAGAGTCCACTATTCCTTTTTGGGTTGTCCCTAAGGGTCCACTTTCCTTTTTTGGACATAATCAACGATCCAAGTTCCACGATGGTGAACAAGAGTTAATCTTGACCTCTAGTTGAGTGTATTCTTAATCTATACAAAATAAAGACACGGACTCTTAATTTGGGAAGGAGGGAGTATATAATATCTTCTAAAATGATGTGTACAAATAATCATTATGATTGGTTATCGTTCATCTGGCGAAGGAAAAGATAGAAAAAGCTCACATCAAATATGCGTATGCATGTGCACATACGAACATAAACATGAATACACAAGATTATGTTAAAAAAAATTGTGTGCAGCACAGAATGCAGAGTATGTAGCTAGGACATTAACATCAAAGTTTATGGATGAATTGAGTCTTATTTTATGTTGGTTTTGAGTTACTAAGCAACAAGCATAATCTACTTAGTTATAATAGCTTTCATAATTGCTGCATATGAATAATGTGGTCCATGGGTCCTACATTTTGTTAAAGAGTATAAGTTCCCCATTTCAGATTGATTCTTAGTCTTATACTCCTACCTAATAGTTTTAGGTTAGTTCCCATAGCCTACAAATACCTATCTAACTTATATTTACTTCGATGGAATTTTAAATAATGAAATTGTGACATTGTGATTTTCTGATTTTGTCTAACCTTTGCATGGGTGAAGCATGGTTCTTCTGGCCGTCTAACGCCTAGGCAGTTACCCAGGCAGTTTTTTATTGTTTTGAAATATACTACTACTAAAAAAATCAACGATTAGCATAAACTTGATTATTGAACGTGAAGTCAAAGTAGTACATACACCAAAATAGTAGCCAAATATATACGTAGGCTTATGCGAGACAACAGATCTCCTAACGCCCAAGGCCTAGGCGAGGCAGGGATTTTTAGAAAACTGCTGAAGCTACTACCCCGGGTTACAATTCATACCTCTAAATTTCATCCCCAAATATCTTACCCTAGAATGGTTGCTGTACAGAATTGTTCACTGAAAATCATTTTTCAAATCCTCCAAGTTGGTACCTGGGATGAGCTGTCAACCCAAATATCAAAACTTCTCAACTTATAGGCCTACCTTTGAAGGATGAACAAACCGGGGGAAGATGGCACAGGATAACCTTGACCCCCCCCCCCCCCCCCCTCCCTCTTCCTTCTCAAACACACACAGAAAAAAAAGGACAACTTTTAGTATAAAGTCAACTGTAATGTTTCCATAGATAAAGCAAATATCCCAAATTCTACTTCTCATATTTCTAATCCATAAGAAAACCTCACTGCACAACTAATTGTACCAGCAATATTTATTTAACAGCGTATACAATCAAATATCGTCTATGTTTGAACTTTTTAAAATTCTCAACAACAAAAAAAAAGGTAAGAAAACTTACATCCAACGCATTTGTTCCCCTATCCATCAAATCAAGCTTTGTCAACACACCAAATGTCCGTTCACCTAGACAGGAAACATGTAATCACAATACCAGATGATATAATGTAGCAGTGATAGAATTATTCAGAATTAGATTGCTAACAGGTGCTGAAAGTACCCGTTGGATCAACTTCTCGAGCAAGCTTGATAGCATCAGATGTTGCAATATCTTGATTGGCTGGGGTTATGGCCAGAATAATGCAATTTGGCTATAATTGATAAAGAAAAACATTAGCATGAAGAAATCAACATCAGGTTCAAATGCCAACAAATCAAGATCAAATCTGGTGTGAATTAGAATGCGGAAGCGTAAAATAAAGAAGTTAACTACACAACAACAACAACAACAACAACATGGAAAATATGGGAGTTTTCAATTGTTTCTCTCTCTAATCTCTTAATCTCAAATGGGCAAAAAGTGATACAGTGAGGGCCTCAATAGCTATTTATACTAAGAGGCCAAAAAAGAGAAAATAAAGAATAAATGCTAAAAAGACGGCTATATCCCTATGCTCCCGCATCATTCTCCCCCCCTTGAGAGGAATCAATATAGGCGGAATACTGGCGAAGGAAGGCAGGATCAACATGCTGTAATGTCGCCTCAGTAATCCAAGAGTCCTCAGCGGCAGTGCGGCTACCCAACGAACCAAATAGCGTGTGTAATCACCCGAGGCAGAGGAGACAAAAGCAGAGTCAAGTATGCCCTCAATACGATCAACATGAGAACAGAAGGTTTGAGCCTGTGAAGAGGGAAGAGGAATGGGAGGAGGATAGGTACCCTGAAAAGGAGAAAGGTCTGCCACATTAAAGGTACGATGCATGCGAAACTCCGGAGGAAGATCAGCCTCATAGGCGTTCGGCCCACAAGCGCGAACAATAAGAAACGGCCCAAAACGACGCATAAGAAGCTTATTGCCTTTGCCAACATGCCTTGGTTTCTGGAGGTACACCATGACCAAGTCACCGGGCTAGTAGGAAACGAAGCGGCGATGGGCATCCGCCGCCTCTTTGTAAGAGGTGTAAATGGAGTGGAGGCAAGAGCGGACATCGGCCTGTATGGAAGTCAAATGGGCTGCAAACTCCTCAGTAGAAGGGTATGTAGGAACTGTCGGTGGGAGCTCGACAAGATCGATAGGCATAGTGGGGGACTGGCCCAACACAATCTGGAAAGGAGAGAAACCGGTAGAGCGGTTGACGGCGTTGTTGAAAGCAAATTCAGCTTGAGCAATCACCAAATCCCACCTACGGGGGTGCTCGGACGTCAAACAACGCAATAGATCGCCCACATTCCGGTTGACCACCTCTGTCTGGGGATGAAAGGCAGTGGAAAACTGGAGCTCTGTCCGTAGTAAGCGCCATAATATCCGCCAGAAATGTCCTGTAAAGCGGACATCTCGATCGGAAGTAATGCTACGGGGGACGTCGTGCAAGTAGACAATCTCGCGGAAGTATAAGGTCGCAACATGAGAAGCGTCAGTCGTGCGAGAACATGAAATGAAATGCGACATCTTGGAGAATCTGTCAACAACCACCAGAATAGAATCATGCACACTGGAGGTACGGGCAAAGGCCCATAATGAAATCCATCGAAACGTCCTGCCACGAGTGCTCGGGTATCGTCAACGGAGTGTACAATCCCGCATTGGAGTGTTGGCCATTGGCTGTCTGATACATATAACAACGGCGGATGAAGGCATTAGTATCCCGTCTCATGGTGGGCTAATAAAATCGATCTCGTAATAAAGCATGGGCGTGGGCCTGCTCCATGTGACCTGCTAAGCCACCTCCATGAACCTTCGAAATAATCTTCTCTCGCAAGGAGGAAGATGGAATATACAAGGTTGTCCCCCGGTGCAAAAACCCATCTTGTAATAAATACTCGCCCGATGCGCCATTGCCCTGCTGACAAGCGGCATAAATAGGCCCTAACTCCACATCGGTCAGGTAAAGGTCGCGAATCTCATCGAACCCAAAAACCTGACTCCGCAAGGTGACTAATGCATGAGCATGCCGGCTAAGTGCATCTGTTACCATGTTCTCCTTTCCGGGCTTACACTAATGTGGAAAGTATAACAATGAAGGTAGGCTGTCCACTTGGCGCGGCGATTGCTAACACGCCGCTGGCTATGGAGAAATCGTAGGGCCTCATGGTCTGATTTGATCACGAACTCCTTGTGTAGGAGGTAGGGTGACCAAAACTTCACGGCTTTCATAACCGCATAGAACTCCAAGTCATAGGTAGAGTAGTGTAGGGCCGCTCCCGTCAATTTCTGGCTAAAAAATGCAATGGGCTTCCCATTTTGGCTCAAGACAGCGCCCACCCCCGTCTTGTAAGCATCGCAAGACAGCTCAAACAACTGATCAAAGTCTAGCGAGGCAAGGATAGGAGCAGTCGTCTTCAACTCCTTAATACGTGTGAAGGCTCGATCGGCCTCCTCAGTCCATCTAAACTCCGCCGTCGAAGAAGTGCTTATCAAATCCGTGAGTGGAGCCATGACAGTACTGAACCCCGCTATAAAACGTCGATCGAATCCCGTGAGTCCATGAAAACTACGAACCTGCGTCACCGAAGTGGGGGTGGGCCAATCCATGATCACCTGAATCTTGGCGTGGTCCACCCGAATGCCATCTCCTGATACTACATATCCCAAAAAAGTCACAGATGGAACCATAAAAGCACACTTTTTCAACATGAAGAAAAAGTGTTCGGCTCGTAAAACCTCCAGAACCTGAGTCACATGTCGCAAGTGCTCCTCCTCGGAACGACAAAATATCATCAAAATACACCACAACGAACTTGCCCAAGAATGGGCGCAAAATCTAAGTCATCACCCGCATGAACGTAGATGGGGCATTGGAAAGACCAAAAGGCATCACAGTCCACTCATAAAGGCCATCCTTAGTTTTAAAGGTTGCCTTCCATTCATCACCCGACCTCATACATATGTGGTGGTACCCACTCTTCAAGTCTAACTTGGAAAATATCGTCGCTCCATGGAGTTGGTCCAACATATCCTCGAGACAGGGAATTGGGAATCGATACTTCACCTTGATTTTATTAATGGCACAGCTATTTACGCACATACACCAACTCCCGTCTTTCTTGGGAGCTAGAAGTGCCGGAACTGCACAAGGAGACATGCTTTCTCGTATATACCCCTTGTCACACAACTTGGTGACCTGTCTCTGTAACTCCGCATGCTTTGTAGGGGGCATGCGATAGTGGGGAAGGTTGGGGAGCTGCGCCCTAGGAATGAAGTCAATCACATGCGTCCCAAAGAAGAGGAAGCTCGTCCGGGGGAGTGCACACATCACTATAAGAATCCAGTAAACGCTGAACACACGGCAAACAGAAACCTCGGGAGTGGTGATGGGACTAAAAAGGGCATAACACATCCCTGTCTCTGCGGCCTCGATGGCGAACTCCTCATGGGAAACAAGTAGGGCCGAGGGTCGAATCATCGGAAACGGTCGCATGGGGCGAAGAAGAAAGTTTCACCCTCCATGTGTAAAAGAGTAAGTGTTGGCTCGACCATCATGTATGCTACTATGGTCAAATTGCCATGGCCCCCCCAAAAGCAAATGGCATACCCTCATGTCAACCACGGTACAAAGAATCTCGTCATGATAATCCTCAATGGAGAAAGCTACTCGACACTGTCGGCTAGGGGAAAGTGTGGCTCCGCTACCCAACCACCCAATGCGGCATAGTTTAGCCAATAATTCCGTGGGAAGCTTCAAATTATCTACCATCTCCTGTGCAATCAAGTTATCACTGACTCCCCCATCTACAATTACCGTGCACAACCTACCCTTCGCGGTGCAACGAGTAAAAAAATGCTTGTTCGAATCCAAGAATCGTAATTAGGAGGGGGTGACTGGACATCCACCGAGGTTGTAATCATAACAGTATGAGTATAGGCAGCAGAGACATCGGCAAGCCTCGTTTGAGAATGGCAAAAAGAGTCGCGTTGACGACAAATGGATTGTGCGGTGGCTAAAAGCATATTGAGTGGGATGGGTAGGATGCCAAAGGAGGCACATCCTTTGTATAAAGAATTAGGGTTTTTAGGAGGCATAAGGGTTAGGGTTTCATGGGAAGGAAGTAAAGATGATTTGGATTTGATTTTGTGTTAGGAAACTTGATTAGGGTTGGAATTGGGTTCAATCTTGGTTTTAATTTTTGAATTGGAATCTTCCATTGGGGTTTCAGTTGATTTAAATCCAAACGGAGGATGAATCGTGTGAGTCGACGCCCCCGGCATGGTTTTCCTCTTATTTTTTTACCGGAATTTTCTTTAACAACCCCTAGGGCTTCGGCGCACTGTAGAGAATCTTCTGGGGTCTTGGCTTGAGTCATCGGGAAGAAGTCTTGGGCCATCAAGGGTCGGCCGAGGCCAGCGGACCTCTCTGAGGGGTTTCCGACTGGTTTCCGACGGTTGGGAAAGAAGGAGAAGGGCTTAATGGACTCGGTGAGATGTCCGGCATTAGAGGGAGGGTTTCGGTGGGTTTTGGTGGGGTATTAGCATTCATGGGAGAAATTAGGGTTTTGATTTGGGTATTAGGGTTTAGTCGAAATTCATTCGGGTGCATCCAATTTGTGTCCCAATCTTCAATAATCATTGTTGATCCAAGAACAAACCACTCTCTAATACCAATTTGGTGTGAATTAGAATGCGGAAGCGTAAAATAAAGAAGTTAACTACACAACAACAACATGAAAAATATGGGAGTTTTCAATTGTTTCTCTCTCTAATTTCTTAATCTCAAATGGGCAAAAAGTGATACAATGAAGGCCTCAATAGCTATTTATACTAAGAGGCTAAAAAAGGGAAAATAAAGAATAAATGCTAAAAAACGGCTATATCCCTATGCTCCTGCATTAAAATCAATGGTGTTCGAGCTAGTGATCGATGAAAAAGGGGAAAGTCTGATGAAGTATATATGTTAGCCATCTGTTTTGGGATCAAAGACACTACCATAATCATTCACAAGCGGTATTTCATATTTTTTTTGTTGCTAAAAAGTAAAGGTGGTTTCAGGAAGTTGGGAACTGTTTGCAGAAGGCACATTCCACAATATTTATTTTGGAGCATTATTAAATAAAGAATAATAAAGAAAGAAAAGTTGAAGCAGCATAGTACACTACATGACCTCCCTATTAGTTTACCCCATTCTGTTATAACTCCTACAAGGCATTGCCTGAATTTTATAAGAAATTTCAACTTTATACGGAGAACGATATGCATAAACTAATAAATTGTAGCCATACAACCTATACGTATAAAAATAGTGCACATGCTTATGAGGTTACCATTACCTTCTCCACGTAAGTGCGAATCATGTTTTCAATATCTTGAACAATAGTATCAGGTTGCCCTTCTGTCAACAATCAGCATCATTAGTAAACAAAATTGGAGGAAGTAAATTTGTAACATGATAGTTTAACATGTACAGGGAAGGAGAGGGAGGGGTTTAAATACCTACAGCAACCTTTGTTAGACCAGGTAGATCAATCAATGTCAAGTTCACAACTGCCAAGTAAAATAGGCCATAAATTTGTGAAAGGAAACAAATAGGGATTACAAAATAACAAGAGATTCAGAATAGCCACATCATAAATTAATAATTAATTCCATCAAAGCATTAAAAATAACCTAAGATACCAACTACGTCGAAGTGAAAATGTGGTTCAATTATTTCAAAATAATGTAACATTTCTAATTAACCCTTCATTCTATAACTCATCCCTTTGTAAAAAAAAATATCCTTCTGCCATTAAGAAGTTCTCCCTCCGATTTTTTTATAGAGACATGTAAAATGGAAAAAAATTCTCTGGGTTTTCACCCTTTTCTCCTGCTATTCCAGCAAGAAAGAAAGAAATATCCTTTATTTTTCTTCTTTTCCCGCGTCAAATACATAAATTTTCTTTTCCCGCGTCCAAACTCAGCATTGTCTTTTAAAGATATAAATTTTGATCGATCATTTTTGACATGTAAATATTGAGAAATCGTATGTAAGATAGACAAGAAGTTTTCTCACAGCCAACACTGATCAAAAAAGTAAATAAGAAATCCAAGTTAAATGGAATTTAAGATCATTTTCTACTTTTGGAGGAAATAGATTAGATTAGGAAACATGTTTCTTTTTCCATTATAATATTACAAGTTGGAGCTTTATGCCTGAGCTCCGTTCCAATGTATTACCCCAAAAGCATAGAAATCACTGCTTTTCTCAATCTTGGCTGCAACAGCTGACTTGCAAATGAGGATATTTAATATAGGACAGTAAGTTGATTACACGCAAACAGCAGGGCACTAGCCACATTGCATAATCTACCATATTGATGAAAATTCAGTGCAACAAATGCATGAAATATTTACTAGATAAATATGCATACAATGTGATACACATTGGATACCATATAACTAACTACGTGGATTACTACTCTCTCGGGGACCATAATTTTCAAAAGATCAAAAATAAAGCTAAGAACCTAAAGACTGAATGTATATGCAGGTAAAACGAGCCAGGAAATATGTAAAGACAAAATGCACCAAGAGAAAGCGGTGAGGTGCAGGGATGTACTCTGTTGCTGCAAGGGCTATACTGCAAACCCTACAACGATTAAGAAAAATAACTAAATGAAAATGAAGACTCTATGAATGAGGAAATCAAGAAAACAGGGTACCATCTGGGGAATAGATGCTAAGATTAATAGGTAGCGAAGAAATCTCTTTCGTCCTCCTAGTCACCCGATCAGTTTCTTCCTGAATTTCCATTCGTATCATAGCTGCAAAAGAAACTCATAAACTAAATGACAATTTTTTGTATAAGAAGTGCAATTTTATAGAAAAAAGAATACTGCACATAAAGGAAGGATGATGAGTTCACATCAATATGCTGCCAGCTCTAACTTTACTCTAACAGAAACCAGATAAAGTCGTGACAGAGGACTCCATAACAAAACCACCAACCACTGACTCAATTTCCAGCTACCAGTTGAGAGAGACAAATCTGCTTATATGGATCCCATAATTGCTGGGATGATAAACAGAACATTCCCCATCTCCTGTCCGCTTCCTATCCAACTATTTTGGTATGATTGAAGAAACACCCACACCCTGAAAAGCCTCGGACGTAGAAGCCCAAAGGGATGCCACAAATTTCAATTTTCACACAAATCTTGTTTTTCAGTCTCCTTATCTTTAAATTATCTAGAATTTCTTTTCAACCGTAACTTGCAAACCATCGTCATCACAATGCACTAATACAAGAACTTAGCTATCTTCTTTCTTCCCAACAAAGTCCGTTTATCACAAGAAACTGGTAAGATGAACTTAGGGAAACCCCCTCCATTCCCAATTCACAAAAAAAAATTACCCAATCAAATCTATCAAGCATACAACGTAGCAAAATATGGTCTACACTTCTGTTTTGAGCAGGGGAGATGTTCATGATCAGTTTTTGTTGGTTCTTTCAAGGCTGCAATATGTTCTATAGTTTCAGCTGTTGTGATCCCGGCTATATTTTATTACCGTTTATTTTTATGGTTTCATATATAGTTTTCGTTTTTCTTTTCTTTTCTATATTCCTTCATTTAGTGGACTGCTGGTCAACCTCTTGTAACCTTTTGTATGTACATATAATAATTTCTTATTTGTTTCTAGTGAAAAATAGTAACTACACTTTCCTCATATTTTTTGAACAAATAGTGTACCATTGTCGAGAACGATTGATACGTGGCCTTACTTTGGAAAAACATAAAGTGCAATTCTCTCCGCTAACCACTACCTGGAAGAACCCCCCACCCACAACCCGGCGGGCAAAGTGACTGGTGAATCAGTGGAAGCATGATAATTAGCAGACTAACAGTAGAGCCTAGGATGGTAGAAGTTTAATTGAGTTATCTCGATCTCCGCATCCTCCCAAAATAAAACTTATTTTCATCCACCACAGCAAGACGAATGCTTTTAAGAAAGGATTCAACCCTTGGACCATGCATGGAAGGTACTCATAACCACCACATTTGAATTCAAAGCATTGAAATGGAGACCATGCTTACTTCTAATAAATTAGCAACAATGGGAGTTCATGTGGAAAACTCCATATCCATTTTTCCAAGAGGGACAATTTTTTTAAACATGTTACCCACCCACCCCAACCTGTCGAGAGTATTTTAATAAATTAACATATCTATATATTAGTTTATGAGTTATGTGTTTTGTTGTCATTGATATACAAGTTACAAAATTACATTTCAAAATATCAGTTAGAGAAGAGCATCTAAGGACATTTTTATGGAATTTAACACAAGATCCTTTTGATATGGTATTTAACCTTTACTATTCATATCCATTTATTTTGGTCTTTGACTTTTTCCATCCATATCCCTTTGTTATCCATTAGTTCTCTACATTATATATAGTTGTAAATGCTTTATAGCCTTGAGAGTTTTACAGAAATCCAATGTCTTAATTACTTAGTACATATTTGAGAACGTGAGAATTACGTGTGATAACTGATTAACTTCGCAACTTTCTAATATAGCACACTTATTTAATTAGAGACCCTAAACATGCATCTAAGGTGCGTGTGTCAACCCATAAATAAATAAAGCATGCGACACAAAAATACGCTGAGACACAGATTTCAAGAAAAAAAACCTTTCGGGTAAAACCTTTATTTCACTATGAATATACAAGTCGCAACTTACAATTACATAGAGAAATCTGCAATGGATCAAAGCGCAGCCAACCCACAAAGACACGCAGTCTTGAACTCAGCAAGAGAATACACGCAGCACCCTCCAAGGACTCGCAGCCCAAACAACGAAGGAAGAACCGCAGCTCTCCTTAATGACACGCAGCCATAAAACTTTGTAGAGACTCCCTCAGCAATGACACGCAGCCCTCGGTTGCAAAGATCTCTCCACAAAGATGAACAACAACAAAGTTTGTGTTCTAGAGTTCCAAAAGATTCACAAAAGTAATTGGGATTTTTGTGTGTGAATCAAAAAGAGTCTTGGGACTCAAAAAGATGAAGACTTAGAGTATTTAGGACTCTGAATATCGTCTTGAAAAGTCTTGGAAAACAACTCCCCGAAGTTGGCTTAAATAAGAAAACTTTGAGCCTAAAAAATCTCGAACAGATCTGGCCGAATTTATCCCAGGCGGACCGGTCCGGCTTGGAGGCGGATCGGTCCGACCTCGGATCGGTTCTTTTAAAAATTGGCTTCTTCGGTTCGCTTTCGGTCCGGGGTTTACTGGATCTGCAGCAAGCGGATCGGTCCGATTGAGAGGCGGACCGGTCCGGTATAGAGGCGGACCGGTTCGGCTCCCCAGAAAACTAAAAGCTTTTAAAAGCCTCATTTTGCTTGAAAAAAACTTACTTCTTATTTTTATAAAAAACATTTTATAAAAATTTCCCAATACTAAATATGAACTTTAAGGAACGTAAAAACAAAATTTTACCAAGTTCATTCTCGCAGAGGCTATGATGTTGAAGACACTTTGATATTCGGATCCGTTAATGTAGATGCGATCTTGAATTTCTTCAACGGTGTAACGGCGTATGACATACAAATTGACAATGGACAAAAATGTCCTTACACACTCCAACTATTTTTATTCGGTGTAACGGGGTATGACATACAAATTGACAATGGACAAAAATGTCCTTACACACTCCAACTATTTTTATTCGGGGCAACTTCATTGGATTGGTTCATCCACGAATTCCAATTAACTTGCACATGGAGACAAATCTTTGTGTCGATGGGTTTTATCTTGAATGTGCAATTTAACCGTCAACCACGACTCTTCACAGGCGAACATAAGTTCATTGTTGTGTTTATTGTTTTATTGAACTAATAAGTTAATTTAGTTTTTATTGTTTGCTTTCTATATAAACTATATTTTTCTAAACTGTACCACCTCCATTCCTAATTAAGAGTCCTACATGTCTTTTTGGGACGTTCCAATTTAATAGTGCACGATATAAATCAAATTACCAAATTTCTGATATTCAAGCAAGTTCTAATTTTGGCCATTGATTATGTTGAAGTCAACATTTTCATCTTTCAAACTAGGAATTTATTTGGGACGGAAGGAGTAACTGCTCTATTTTACAAATTGTCCATCTTTGGTTGTTAAAATAAAAATCAAAGATAGACGATCCAACAACTAAATACGTTAATTGGTTTTGATTTGTATTCAAAATGTTTATTTTAGGAGGGAAAAAATGCATACTGTATTAAAATGGAAAAACAAGTTCTTTTGACAACAGAAAGCAGCATTGTCATGAGCTTTTTTTTTTTTTTTTTTTTTTTTGGGGGGGGGGTTCAAAGAAATCAGATTTTAAGGAATGTTTCATTTTTGTGTGGCAGACCTATGGAGCAAGTCATGTGTGTATGTAATTGTGAAAATGGGTGTGTGGTTTAAGGGTACATTATAGTAAGTAGGCAAAGTATATTAATGAAGCCTCTAAAAGGAGCGAAAACTTGTATTCAAGAGATATACTACTACCACACTATAATACCAAAAAACAAAATGGAAAGGGGATACAAAAGCCCTCCCACCCTCCCCTCAAACCCATCAAAAGCCACAAAACAATGCAATTAGTGCACCGTTCCCAATTCCAAACAAAAATGTCATCATTTGTTTCTCTCTAAAACTACTCATAATATTTCACCAACTTTATGAAAATTCAGTTTATTTTTTTACAAGTAGGCAAAGTATATTAATGAAGCCGCTAAAGGGAGTGGAAACCCGTATACAAGAGATATACAACGACTCTATAATACCAAAAAACAAAAATGGGAAGGGGATACAAAAACCCTCCCACCCTCCCCTAAAGCCACACAAAATGCAGTTAGTGCACTGTTCCCAACTCCTCCAAAAAATCTGACAGGCCCTTGAACAGAAGAATGTGTCCCCTCCTTAAACCACACATGCAAGGAGCTCAAAAGTTGTATTGAAGCCTAGTTGGCTCAATCTCTTCTCACTCAAAGCATCTCCTATTCCTCTCTTGCCAAATAGTCCAAAAAATACATAAAGGGGCCATTCTCCATACAGAGATGACCCCCTCTCCCCTCTCCATAACCCCAAGCTGCCAACTCCTCCCTTATAGACTCGGCACACACACAAGCCACCATAAAGATAAAATAAGTGATCTCCCAAAGTCCCCTCACCGCCCAACAATGTAACAAAATATGGTTGACCTTTTGCTCGGCATTCTTGCACAACCAACACATGGTAACCATTTGCCTACCTCTCTTCTTAAGGCCATCCAATATCAAAATAGCTTGTCTCGCCGCCTTCCAGGTGAAGAAAGCTACCTTTAGAGGGGCGCGAGTATACCAAATGCTCTTCCAAAAAAAACAAGCCCTGTCGCTCCCCACCAACTCCTCATAATAAGATCTCACTGAGAAGTCCCCCTTTTTGCTACCCCTCCACCACACACGATTCCTCACCCCCGTGGGGTAAGCCTCTCCCGCCCAACCAATCAAACAACTCATCCGCCTCCTCTAACTCCCAGTCTCTTAACCTCCTTTTGAACCTAGGATTCCAACTTGTCCTCTCCCTTTCCCTCCAAGAATGACGTGCCACCGAGGTTTCCCTCTCGCTCACAATGCGGTATAACCCAGGAAACAACTCCTCTAAAGAGAGATCCCCTCCCCAAATATCTCTCCAAAACCTAACTCGTTCCCCATTCCTTGTACGCAAAGAAGTATACCTGAGGAACTTCCTCCATCCCCCTGCTATATGCTTCCACAACCCACCCCACGAGAGAATCGCCTTTCCCTACATCCACACCCATTGAGACCTAATCCAAACCTCACCACCACTCCCTTTCTCCAAAGTCTGATTTTCTCAATTGGAAACCTCCACAACCATTTCCCCAAAAGAGTTTTGTTAAACTTGTCCAAATCTCTAACACCCGCTCCTCCCTCCCTAACCGGTTTGCAAACATCTTCCCAACTCACCAAACTATATTCGAAACTATCTCCATTTCCACGCCACAAGAAGTTTCTCATCAACCTTTCAAGCTTACTTTAGAAGGTTCCTCTAGTTAGTGTGGTCAAGTTTTCTAGCTTACTTTTAGAAGGTTCCATTACTTTTAGAAGGTTCCATCTCAATCTAAGTATGACAACTCATACTTAGATAATAGCTTTTAGAAAGTTTCATTCTGACATGTGATATATTTGGGAGTTAGTTGTAGCCCATGTGACATCACGTGGTTTTACACCCTCTCTCAACCAATAGGAGCTTAGGAGATCCTTTCTAGAATCTTCTCTTCCCCATATATAAAGGGCCTTACACCTTCACTTCCCTTTGTTCACTACTCCTCCCAAAGTGTTTGGTTGTGTTTGTTATGTTCACATACATCATCATAAGGACAAAATGGATCTAAAAGCAGTCTAATGTGTGTTTCTTGGGGATTCTGCCACTCAAGTGTTATAATCCTACTACTCGCCGTCAGTTTGTCTCCATGGATATCACATTCTTTGAGTCGGTTCCTTTTTTTCCTTACTACTCAGGATTCTCTATAGGGAGAGATTATAAGTATAGAGAACCCATGCCCTATTCCATTACCCATTCCTACATAAGGGGAGCTTATACCTAATATTACTGACACTAATGATTTGCAACAGGCAAGGAGATACTTATATATACTAGGAGAGAAAAACAAGCCATTGTCTCACCCCAGGACCAAGAAGTCTCCCCCAATCCTGGTAATTACTCACTCGATCTTGATGTCCCTATTATTCTTCGTAATGGTGTTCGTGATTGTATAAAACATCCTATATCTCAGTTTATATCCTATAATGCCTTGTCTCCTACATATCGTGCTTTCATTTCTTCTATATCGTCTGTTTATATTCCTTCGAATGCTTCAGATGCCTTTAGTCAGAACTACTGGAAGGAAGCCATGTTTGAGGAAATGAAGGCCCTTGAGAAGAATAATACCTGGGATATTGTTCCATAGCCCAACGAAAAGAAACCAGTAGGCTGCAAATGGGTATATATAGTTAGATTTCAGGCTGATGAAAAAATTGACAGATATAAAGCACGATTAGTTGCAAAGGGCTTCACTCAGACATATAGGATTAATTATGAGGAGACGTTTGCTCCGGTTGCCAAGATGAACTCCATACGAGTTCTTCTCTCCTTGGCAGTTAATTTGTCTTGCCTTTTCATCAGTTAGATGTAAAGAGTGCCTTTCTTCATGGTGATTTGGAGAAAGAAGTGTATATGATGATGCCTCCTAGTTTCAAGCATGCTGATGGACAAGATTTAGTGTGAAAACTAAATAAGGCCTTATATGGACTTAAGCAGTCTCCATGTGCTTGGTTTGAGAGGTTCAGTAGCACAGTGAAGAGAGTAAGGTATACACAGATCATACACTCTTCATCAAAAGGTACCAAAATTTCACCACTGCCCTTATTGTATATGTTGATGATATTATTATCACCGAAGATGATCTGAAAGAGATATAAGCAATGAAGACATTTTTGGGAACAGATTTTGAGGTTAAAGACCTCGTATTATTGAGATACTTCTTGGCATCGAAGTGTGCATGCATATCTAAGAAAGGAGTGTTTATTTCTCAACATAAGTATGTGTTAGATATGTTGGCTGAAACGGGTAAACTTGGAGCCAAGCCTGTTGATACCCCCATTGAGCATAACTATAGGGCTCAATGATACGGATGGGGAGCCATTAATCGATGTGGGAAGATTTCAGCGTTTGGTTGGGAGACTTATTTACCTTTCTCTTACGGCCTGAATATTGCTTATGTTATTAGTGTGATAAGCCAATTTATACATGTGACCAGCACACCACATCTAGAAGTTGCGTATCATGTCCACCAGTACCTCGAGAGTTCCCTTGGGAAGGGAATATTGTTTGGGCAGCATGGTCACTTGCGTGTTGAAGCTTACACTGGCAAGGTCCGTCATCGATCAATATTCCACTTCGGGATATTGCACCTTTGTTGGAGGTAATATTGTTTCATAGCGAAGCAAGAAACAATCTGTAGTTGCTAGATTTAGTGCAGAAGCTGAGTTCAGATCCATGGCACATGGAGTGTGCAAATTGATGTGGCTACGGACCATATTAGATGAGTTGGGTTTACCTATTCCTGAGCCAATGAATTTGTATTGTGACAATAAAGCCGCCATTAATATTGCCCACAATTTAGTTCAACGTGACAGGACAAAGAACATTGAAGTTGATCGACATTTTATGAAGGAGAAGGTTCGTCTTGAATTGATTTGTGCTCCGTATGTCAGCACGACTGATCAAGTGGCTGATGTCTTGACTAAGGGTGTAAGCAAAACTTGTTTGCAACATTTGTTGGTCAAACTGGGCATGATAGATATCTTTGCACTACCTTCAGGGGGGGTCGGGTTTTATTTGTAATAGTTATGTGGTGTGTTATGTTATATTTAAACTATGTAGGGTACTTATGTAATATTTGAAACTTAATAATATAAATAGAAAATGATGGGGAGAATGAAGGTATTCATTCATTCATTTTCTCTTCTTTTTCTTCGCTTCTCATCATCTTCCTTATTATGTAAATTCTTAATCTCATAAATCTAACACCTCTTTGTGCTCCGGCAACCCTTGACAGCTTTGGATTTGGACGATGATGGCCATGGACAGTTCGATCTAGGATTTCGAACCCCTAGACTGAATTTTGACCCCGGAGGCAACCCATTTTGTGGGTCGGAAGTGAGAAAAGAGAAAGAAATGGAGGAAGATTGTCGCCGAAATGGGAATGTGGTCGAGTCTTCTCAGGCAGTTGTCTAGTCGGCACATATTTTAGGAACTTTTCACATGCATCTCCAATTTTGAAAGCTCAAGGACGAGCTTGATTTTAAGTGGGGGAGAATGATGGAAATTAGGGCTATTTTAATATTTTCTTGTATTTTTAGTACTGCATTGTATTTTTCCTTTTATTAGTTGTTTAGTATTTTGTTTACACTTTTTTAGTAGTAGCAAGGGTTGAAAGGAAGCTTCTAGAAGGTTCCATTAGTTAGTGTTGTTATGGATGAGTTGTCATGATAACTCATGACAACTCATACTTTGATAATAGCTTTTAGAAGGTTTCATTCTCACATGTGATGTATTTGGAAGTTAGTTGTAGCCCACGTGACATCACATGGGTTTACACCCTCTCAACTAATAGAAGCTTAGGAGATCCCTTCTAGAATCTTCTCTTCCCCCTATATAAAGGGCCTTACTCCCTCCATCTGTATTAAATCCTACATTTGAAAGATATAAAGATATTATAGTTTCTCTCTAGTTGTGTGTTTGTTTTAGTTTTGGGCCTTTTGACGTATAGTTCACGTTGAATTGGTATCAGAGCGGATGTCGCTCCAACATTGGTGTATCGGTGTATAGATTATCAACAAAATCGTACGCTACAACATCAAATGGCCCCAACTCCCTCCATAATTAATGGACCATCCATTCAATTTTGAAATAACAAAATATAATCGATTGTCATTATGTGAAAGAAATAGTGCAGAATGATTAATACATGAATTGATGGTGTGTAATGTGGAGTGAGTCTTTATTCATAATAGATTGGTTTAAACATAGGATAGGTGACATATTTTATCCTCTGATTCTTTTAGAATTAGGCTTGGTGTTTCTTCTGAATTTCTAAGAAGTCCGCTCTTTGAGATTTCTTTAAAAATTAGCCCTTTGCTATGCACGTGTTAAAAAAATAAGTGGAAAGAAATTGATCTCATTTTATATTAGCCCAATGTTATATATAATGTGTTACAAAGGAAAATAGTGATGTAAATATATATTCGATGGTTGGTGACCTATGTAGCGAGGGGAAGATTTACATGAGAAACCAGTGGACGAATAACTTGAGGAGGTGAAACGGATGGTAAGTAAGTAGAATGATGTAATTGCTATCCATTACGAATTTTGGAATGCTGAAATAAAAAGAATTATCCAGTGTGTTTTCTAATAGAATTGTGTGAAAATCATTTGCATATAAGTCTACTAATGAAAAAATCCATAAACTATATTTTTTGCAGGGTTACGATTTGTGTATTATGTTTAGTGTGTGATTGTATAATCATGGTTGTGTTCCTAAAGGTGTGGATAGAAATTGTGAGTAGAAAAGGAATAAGTTTTTAGTTTTTTTTCCCTTCAATATTTGTTTAAGGCTGATGTTGGAACATTTACCTTTGATTTTTTATTTTTATATTTGAATTTAATAATTTAGACAAAGCAATTAATAAAACAAATTAACACGCAAGTTAAATAAATAATTAAAACAATCAATATAATAATGTTGGCCCATAGTTATTAAAGCCACAAGGAAGGCGCAATAAGGCGCTATTCACTAAGGTCTCTCCAGATCCTAAGCGCAAGGCGAGGCACTCGCCTATTGAAGTGAGGCGTAAAGGACTGGATATGAAAAAGGTGGATCTTATTGTATATTTGTAATAATGAAGTGGTTTTTTCATTTAAATTTAAAATATACAACAAAAGTCGCATATAGACACAATCATACAGAGAAGAATAAGATGATGTAATTAATACAGCTTATAAAAAATTTTGATAGTATCAAATTACACAGATGATCCAACATTCCAATTTTAAATGGTTAATAAAAACCCATATCAGAATAATTGAAACGACCGTAGTACAATAACTGTGAAAAAGAGAAATCATAGTGTAATACCCCGTCCTTTTATGGATAATTAAATTACATAAGTGGGTGTAATTTAATAATTTAAGAATTTAAAGTATAAGATGGACTAATTATATTTCACGTTGCAGGTGAATAACAACGACAGATGATATTATTTTATGCAGACAGAAAACACGTGTTGAGATGTGTTGGGTCAAGACGTGAATTTTTTTATAAGTGATTCGGATGGGGATTTTGAGTGCACGGTTGGTCTCGGAAGAGCCGAGATAGTCAGAATAGAGTACCCGGATGTAGTGTTTGGGTTCCGGGAACTTTTTGGATCAGTAATGACTCGCAATTGTGTATACGAGTCAATTTTGAGTTTAATAAGGGATAAACCCTTATTTCTCTCTTATAAGAGCACGGGAGAAAGAAAGAAGAGAGAAGAAAAAAAAAGGAGGGAAGAAGAAAAGGGGAGAAAAAGAAAAGATTCCCGGCCAAGCTCTATCGAATTCCTGGCACGAGGTCGTCGGATTTATCCAACTAGGCAAGTGTTTAACTTGCTTTAAGTATTAAGTGTATTATTGTTCATATTATAGTTGGTGATGAAAACTATAAGATTTTTGGGTTGGGATTCTTGGATTGAAAATGGGTTTTGAGAATTGATTTCATGGAAATTGTTGTGTTATAAACTCCATATGAAATCTAAGATAAAATCCATGTTAGTGGGGTGAATTAGGGTGAGAAATTGGAAGAGTTATATAAATAAAAATTTAGGGTTTACATTCTTAGAAATTGATGAATCCCTTAAAATAAATGGTTGTTTTGGGTATAGTTTAGTGTGCAGATGTATTATATATGGTTGGGAATTGTTCGAAAGCATGGAGATAAGGTTGTATGTATGTTGGGTGTGTATTTAGAGAAGAAGAAGAAGAAGAAGAAGCAATTTCGGAGAAAGCAGAAAATCTGGGCCGACCGGACCGGTCCGTTTTTCTTGGAAATCGGTTCGGTACGGTGACCGGACTGGTTCGTTTTTTTTAGAAACCGGTTCGGTCCGGTTTTGTCCGAGAATCTGAAAAGTTTTTCTTGGCCTAAAAAGGATTAGAGACAAATTCCTTTTGGAGATAAATGTTAGGGGATCCTAACTAGAGTGTGGGGACCTCTAAAAGAGTAAAGGTGGGATGTATAAGTCTCGGATTAATGGGAAAGATCCGGGGTTTAAATTTAGGAATGTTTGGGACGAACGGCATTCGAGGAATTATTCGCCGGGTTCGTACACATATATTGTCGATTATATATGGGTAGAGTATATACATATGCCGAACAGAGATTTGTATAAGTAATATCCTAAGGTGCGAATAGGATGATATAAGAATACTAGCTAAACGTGAGAATTATATCCCGAATTATATTCACTCACTTGTGATATCCTAAGGTGCGAATTGATGTGTATAGTATATTATATTAATATATATATATATATATATATATATATATGAGATGTGAAGATATATATATACATGGACAAAGATAAAGAATGTAGTTTATATACACTAGAAGTGTATAGTTATATATAGTTATATATATATATATATATATATATATATATATATATATATATATATATATGTGCTAAAATAAGGGAAGAAAGGTGAGTTAATTTTTGGACTATCCGGGAGTATAAAATCCGGAATAAAATATACGTGATATATGTATATAAGGTGAGAATATTATATACGAGATAATAAACACTAAGATGTGAATAGGGTATAATAACTAGGAAAGTTATTATTTACGAATGGTTAAATTATACGTGAGAAAGTATAAAAAGTAGGCTAATGCGAGAACTTAGCATAATTATATACACAGGGCATTAGATAGCGTATGATGATTTAGATGCTGTGAGAGATTTGTTAGGCGGGGTAGCTTAACTAAGGTGTGTTAAACTACATGCGTTAGGTGTTAGATGAGAGGTGAAGGGTATCTCATGTGAGTGCGACATTAATTTAAATATGAAGAGTACCATATTTTACATATTAAAGTAAATTAAGCACTTGCTAAAATATTTTCAAAACCCGGGCGCTGATCCGTATCTATTTTCTTTTTCTTCTTTGTATACTTTTTAGGTGTCCAGTCTGGATGAATATTCCTTCGAGTCAAACGTCGCTACCGCAGTTGTGGATGTTGGCAGGAAATTGTATAGACGCTTTTCTCCTTATGATCTAGATTGGAGGTACTGTTGTAATAATCGGGCATATTGCCCAAATGATGTCATTTATTTTATTCATAGCGATTTTATTTTACGCGCACTCGTCATGGTTGTATAAATGTTTTACCGAGAGTTATCGGTTATTTATTTATTCATATCATTTGTTGTGTATATATTGTATGGATGGATTTTTTATTGTGCGCTTTAGTTAAAAAGATTAGAAAATTTAAAATTTGACGCCAGGCCTAATAGGTTATTAGTAATAAATTTGGTTTTTTGACAGTGATGCTGAGAATGAAACCATATGAGATTCCTGTTTAATTTGATATAGTACTGATCACCCGATATTTTATTAGGCGGGGTGTCACACATAATCAAAAGGTTAACTGGTCTAAGATTACTACACGGTTGCAGCTTTTTCGATGTCTTTTGCTTCTTTCATCTTCTGTAGTAAGAGAAAACCTCTTTCTTTATAGAGAAAATTTAGTAGGTTTGAATTTAGTCAGCCATGAAGAGAAGGGGTGGTCTAATGCTATTAATTAGAAAATAATTTAAATTAACATATATGTTGGTCCAGGATTGCTATTAGAACTTTTTTACAAAAATTCAAAGAGGCGCGTCGAGACCATGCCTTTAGCTTACGCCTAGGCACACAAGGTGCGCACCTTATCGAAGGAGTCTCGCTCGAGCTAATGCGAGGAGCAGCATTTGCGGCTTGGTGAACTTGGGGCCTAGCCACGCCTTTGACAACTATATGCGCGGAGAGACGCAATGATTCCTCTTTTCTAAAGATGTTATTGTATCTCTATGTGCACGTGTTGATGGGTCAATAGAAACAAAACTCATTGGCTCCCAACTTTGTCTCTTTTATGCGAATGAAGAAGGGATGAATCAATCCAATCACATGGCTCAAATCAAATATAACATTTAGACAATATAGAGTCAATATGTTCAAGGTAAGAAAGACATTGGATTTCTAAAACAAATCATTTCTTGAAATTCTAAAATGCCACACGGAGAATTTCTATTCTCAAATATCCCCATTCATAATGGAGTACAGCCTTGAATAGGTTGCCCTGATCAAACTTTTATTTTCACACACCATATTTGATATAGTACTTGGTTCGAAGTCGATTAGCCTATTAATGGCCAAGAAATTTCCTCCTCCTCAGGATATAAGTCCTCCAATATATTTATAAGAGATCTTTTGTTAATCCTCAAATTCTCATATCAATCCAGCTAAGGCCTCCTACATAAGAGAAGGGCACATTCTCCCTTAAATTAGACTAACTCGAATGTGTTTTGAGTATTCAATACCTCTCAACTCAGTCTTCCTGGTGAACCTCTAAAAATCCCTCATGCCCCTTTGTTACCTTTCCCTTTTTTAATTTTTCAGAGACGAAACAAACCAGCATGGAAGTCTTCTTCCAAACACCACATGTTACCACACAACCCATATAACATTGCTAAATCTACCCAAAGATCTTCTCTCCCTATACCTATGAGGCCAATATATTTACAAAAAGCACTAACACTCTTCTGCTAGTAAGTTTAAAACAAATTGAAGAGAAAACCCACCCATGACATGACAGACACCTTTGCCTTACGCAATACAATATTAAAGTCATAATTTTGTTACAATCAAATGCCATTGGACTATTTCAAAAAAATAAAACAACAAATATGTATCACAAAAGATGCATAAGAAATGACGTACAAAAGTCTGTAAATCTTTTATTCCCAGCGTGAAGAAACTGAGCATACTCCTCTTGTCCCTGCTCTGTCTTGTATAACTGCAGTACCAAGGGCCTTCTTGTCACAATTCCTGAAAGTATTACAAAATTAATTGAAAGAAAATGTTGGAAAGGGCAGCAAAGAATACTGGCTATTAAAAAGAAAGCATAAGCAAAAGTATGAACCCTAACATTCTTTGCTTTAATGGATTATGTCGTGAACCGAGGATGGGGTTCACTTCACATTTTTACACTTCTTTTGTGAGGATTATAGACCATGTGCTGTCATGGGTGTGACTTTCCTCTTGTGATGTCACTCATGACATCCCATGGAACATGCCCGCTTGAACATTCTCTCATTTTTTATATATAGTGTACATCCCCATTCGAGGAAGACGATCAGTATATTGGATATTTAAGAATTTTTCTCTTGTATTGGGTATTGAGTAAGCTAAACAAAATAATCATAGAAAAACACAATTCAAATTGCATAAGTGGAATGAACTCAAACTAGAACGAGAACCCAGATTTAGGTGGATGATTTCTTTCCTTGTATCCGAAGATATGAAATAGTTATTTAAGGAGGAAAAATAGGCCCTCCAACAACTTATAGGCTAGGGCTCTCAATCAAATCCATTAGCAGCAAGTCACATCAGTACTCTAATAAGGAAACTATATGATTATTCGTTTCAGCTGACAGTTGCGGATCAATTTGGACCTCGGGTGGGCACTGACACTCCCAAGGACAAAGCAATCAGTAATGAACTACGACTAACATAAACCCACGATCTCCTAAGGGCCTATTTGATAGAATATGGTAGAGTAAATTTCCAAGGCCTCAGTTTCCATGGAAAACAATTCTTACCCCTACACTTCCTACATTTGTCATCAACCGAAAATACATACCTGGTCCTCTGGGCAGAA